>CM057339.1:548997236-549622236 GCA_030015575.1 Agapanthus africanus
AAGGGATCTCGGCTCTTTCCTCGTGGAATGAGGTGCAGGATATTCTACTGAATACCGCTATGCAAAGCAACATGTAATCGACTATAGTGAAGTTATTACCCTGACGCAAACTTCTGCCCAAGGGGTCAGTCCCGGTGAAGGGATATCGGCCTTTGCCCCGTCGAATGAGGTGCAGGATATTCCACTGAATACCGCTATGCATAACAAAAGGAAACGTCTTTGCAATAACACTTTTTAAATTTGTTCCAACAACATCCAAACAGGTTTGTTTTACTTTGCATTGATCAGAATCAACACAGTCCCATCAATTCATCACACCAGAAAAGAACGAAAATAAAATGTACGTATATGCCATCCGCATTCGTCACTGGGTCCCGTCATCACTCGTTAGGTTACTTAACTAACGACAGAGCGGGGACTGGACTAGCGCGGGTGTAAAACATATACAACATCTAATAGTATATAAACCAATATACAATAATCGCTCCAGGCATGATAGTATGCAACATTACAGAAAAGTAATAAGCATCACAGAACAATACAGATATCTGGGATCCCCGGGTTTCACAGAGCCGCTGCTGAAACCCGACGTTCCCCTGTCGTGTGGATAGCCTGTGCAATGAAACCTAGACCCCTACGGGTGCGGCAAGTTACCCGCCAAAACCTGAAGCGAGGCAGCCCCCTACAGCATAGTGAATGGACCACCCAGCACTCCACGGAATCCGGTAATCTTGGGCACCCCTCCTTGGGTCAACCTGTACCCCCTACGAGTGCGGCGAATAGTCTGCCAATTCTAGAGTGGGGCCCCTCTGCCTCTCAAAGCCATGAGATGCGGACCCGTTTCCCCTCATAACCCGGCTATCCGTGCACTCCGTCGCGGGGCAAAACCTAGACAGTAACGAAAAATAGTACAACAGGTACATCGACCGCAACCTGGTCATGCCCCAAAAGAATATTATACAACAGGCAGTGACGGCAGTCCACATATTGGACGCTCGCCCCGCAATATCAAATGTACAAATAAACTCAAACTGTACTATCATTGCACACTGCTATCCACCACGACAAATCCGCAACATCACAGCACAACACGGAACATCAACGCGAATGTCACGTTCGCAAACCCGTCTAAAAGAACTATAGCAATCGGACGTGGTTTACCGATCAAAAGACATTCCCGGTCGGAGATATAATGTAAGCACTGTAAACTAACGTGTTTAAATTTCGATCGACCAAATATCAAAAAGTGGGCCCCACGACTTACTGGTGAACAGTAACAAAATCTGGGCCAAAACGATATTTACCAAAAACCACAAAATCCAACAGAGAACTCACTGTACAAATTTGGGAGCATGGGCTCACCAAGTGGCCGCGGATGCGCGGCCAAACCATGGGTTTGGCCGCGTTTCCGCGGCTGTTTGGTGGAGTCACGTGCCCAAATTTGGTCATGGTTCTTAGAAAAGCCTGCACAGATTTTTAAGACATGTAGAAAAATTTTATCAGACCATTTAAAATCGACAGAAACTGTGAGCTAGGAATTTTGCAATTTTCGATTTCCGGTTCGATCGATGTTTTAAACGCGTTAGCACAAGTTAGCATAGCAAAATGGTTAGGCTCTGATACCACTGTAAGTCTACGCTAGCCCCCCGGCAGTGTACAGACACCAAATGCGGAACAAAAAACTTTTAACTGGCGCTATCGTATACTTTAACCCGGATCTTCCATTATTGCTAAACTAACAAACTGTAAAGAGTGTAGAAAGGTTATACCGAACGATCCGAGTCCTTCGTTCTTTAACCATCATCCCACGCTCCGTTGCGGCTGCTCCGATCTCGTCGATCTCCGATATCCTCGTCCAGGTGGCACCACGTCTCTGATTCTTTAAACGGGCTCCCGCCTCTGACTTGAGGCAACTCGATCGTCAAGTTTGCTAAAAGAGACGACCAAGAATGATGTAGAGAATGAGTAGATGACTTTGTCTCACTTCGTCCAAATCCGTGGACGATCGGTTAATGAAGTTGCCGAGGGAATTGGGTGATGGAATGAAATGAACTGTAAAATTCCATGCACCCCAAATACTATCATATCTTTTCAAGTGAAACAACAAGTGAGAGAGAGAGTGAGGAGAGAGAGGGGGCCGGCCTCATATATGGAGAGGGGGTGAGTGTAGGAGAAGGGGGGTGACCACAAGAAATGATCCTTATCATAACAAGAGATCTTAACCAAAACAAAATGCTTTAATGTTAAAGCATGAGTCATAAACCTAGTCATCAAGCTTTAATGAACCATTAAATGCATCCAATGAAAACTCAACACCAATTAATCCTAGTCACCTCATCTAGAATCTTCTAGAACACTGACTCACCTCAACTGAAGAAAAGATAAATCCGTCTTTAACCGAATGTTAAAAGACGGCTGATAGAAAACTGAAAACTGGCAACTTCCAAAAGTGATCCTGAAACAACTTTCAGGATAACCCCGTATCTGTATAAATATACCCGCATTTGTATTACGACCGAATACAAATGCAACTGAGACAAAGATATTATACCTACTCAATATAATACTCGGATTCGGCTTAAACCAAAGCCGACCAGTATCATCTGCCCGAAAAATAACACGTGCGTAAACGCACGTGCATTTTCCGAACCCTGGCATAATGCCATACGGCCTCTACAACGTTTCTCCCGAACTTGGGAAACTGTCTGTGGGGGACTCTAATGACTCGTCAGTACCCTGGCAGTGGGTTTAACCACAAACCGTCAGTGGCAATAGCAATGCGTAACGGCTGCCCATGGACTGACCTCAAGGGAGGCTGATGAGCGAACTCATCCAGAAAACCCTACTGAGCCTAACAGTGACAATGTATATACAGTCCGGTCCGTTCGTCTATGAGTATCGCATATCTGCCTAGGGGGCTAGTAACGTCAGACCCCCAATAGCAGTATAAGTCGTGTCGGAGTGAAGCCCAATAACACCCTGAGATACTACTGGAGTACCTACCAGTAAATCTCCTGCCATGGCCATGGACTTTGTGTAATGGCTCTCCTAGACACAGCACGACCTCGCCCCCAATACCGGGAGAGACGAATCCCCTGCCGATCCGCTCACGTGCCTCCATATGGCTCGGGACTGTACCCAAAAGCTACCTATTTGCACGACTCCTTTGAGCCGTGGTAGGGTAGAAATCAAAGTACAGTGGGAACTCACACGAGACAAATGACGACCTCAGGTCGATGAACTAACCTGTACACATGTCACCAGGGAACTGCTATCTGACGATATATATAATACCAACTAGCAGGTTCCCGGCGAGTCCTGTCCGGTGTACTCATAACCCAATGAGCACCTGTATACATCTTAGGTGATCCAACTGACACCAGTGGCTTGTGAGACCGGCCACCGCCCCTCATCGGGGTCTCGAATGTACACACTAGTCTACTCCGGAGTATCGATGCCCTGTCTCGAAACTCCCACGACTAGGGACCACAATTAAGGATATGCATATAAACTACCCAACTCTCACGTATACGATCGCCATTATACTGTTGGTAGTAAAGCAAGATCCTAAGGGCTCTATCAAAGTGTAACATGTAATCAGTCACCTGAACATGTACACGACTGATAATGGCAAACCAGATAGCATACTATCATCTTGAGTGAGACTGTCCTACCGGTATAGGTCCTCCGCAATCATTGCAATCACGTACCTGCGATCCAATAATTGACTATGAGGGCACTATCTCCAACAATCTCCCACTTGCACTCAAGGCTAATTATTGCGATGTCGACTACTCACAGCCCGTGTGAAACCGAACATCCAACTCCTCTACTAATCAGTATCACAAAGCCCGTTTGTAAAACTATTGTGTTCGAGAAATAGCCTTAGTGAGTGGATCCGCCTAGAAGTTTCTTTCTATATCTCTCTTAATCTCAAGTTCGCGGAGAAAGCCATCTCCCGAATTGAGTAATACCTGTCTTAGAATATGTCTGGATATCTGATGGGACCTAGTTCATAAATGAACTCCAAATCCAAACTTCTTAGACTGTATCGATCACTGAACCTAATCAGTATCCGGCATCATGCCTCCCACAGTATTCTCTTGGACCACCTGTCCATAATACTGTCCCTCTTTGTCAGAGGGAAAAACCATAACTCTGACAATCACTCTGTCATCCATGTCACCTTTGAAGCTTGGAATGATAACCGTCTTCTGAAGGAGGCTGCCGTCATCAAATCCGTAGAACATGTACTTATGTTCTAAAACTGCTTCCTTATGTTTCTCCAGGATTGGATTAATACAAACTTATTGCATCTAGTGCAAAACCAACATTTGGTGTGGTACTTGACATCTCATGATTGACTCAATTGCCTAAGCAAGTGATCTGCCAATCATGCACATCCCTCTCCCCTTTAGTCTGAAAGACACCTTTAGAGAGGGTGACTCCATCACCTGCAGGTACACCACCATGCTAGGAGTCAACTATTCCAAATACCATTAGAATATCTGTCAAAGTACCCACATTGGGAAACTACCCAAATCCAGATCTAAAACCATAGATCCAGAAACCAGAATGTCAAATATTATATCCATATCCTGTCTGGAGAAACAACTGTGTGACGTCCATAGTAATACCGATCGTAGTATAGGAATTTTACTTCCTACTCTGTGTATGTCATCCAGATACCATGACATCACACCCTACTACCTTCTTATCAAATGTATTCATCTGTGATCTGGAATGGCTATCATTGCATGTGACGAATGTTTATATATATCTATATGATATCTATTTAGGCGTTGCTTATGTTTTGCATCCGCGCTAGTCCAGCCCCCGCTCTTTCGTTAGTTAAGTAACCTAACGGGTGATGATGGGACCCCGTGGCGAATGCGGATAGCATAAGCGTACGTCATATTTTCGTTGTTTTCTGCAATGGTAGGATTAAATGATGGGACGCATTGGAATTAAAGCAAGATAAAAATAAA
Organism: Agapanthus africanus; assembly: GCA_030015575.1. Taxonomy (NCBI): domain Eukaryota; kingdom Viridiplantae; phylum Streptophyta; class Magnoliopsida; order Asparagales; family Amaryllidaceae; genus Agapanthus; species Agapanthus africanus. The sequence continues at coordinate 549,002,225 of CM057339.1, forward strand.
CCAAGTAAAAGTCGTTGGAACACTTTGAAAACCACTCGGTTCTTTTCAAAACCAAACTTTTAAATGCGGAGCTTGAACCACTCCTTTTGAAAGCTATCTCGTTCCTTCGATTATATCAAGTTCACTACGTTCACGGTTTCGCCAAAACCATTCGTAGCCCTCCGTCGTTTCACATGAATGGTCAATAAGTATTCAAGCTATGTATTTTGGCCAAAGTCAAGGCATAGTGATTGCTAGCTATTGGGTATTCATGTGCAGCATAGATAGATGTGTTGGTTTGGGGCAGTCGTTCTACCATTTTGGCCAAAGTCAAGGGTATGTGCTGGTGGGCTCAAATTAACCTGGAGAATGACGGGTAGAACTTGACATGTGACTTATGATATTTTGGCCAAAGTCCAGGTCATAAGAGCATGGGGAAAAAATCCACATCGGGAGTTTCAAAAGAACTGAAACTTGCTAGCGCTGCATACAATTTGGAATGTGATGATTCTGGTAGGATTCCTTCAGTTTTGTCACGCAATGATATTTGGATCCCGATCCTACTGTGAGTATATGCTACTCGTCCGGAACTTTCTCACTTAACGATCAATGCTATAAACCAAGTAGGTGTCTAGAAAGGTGTTAGAGGGGCTACGCCCCCAGGGAAAAGAGGTTATTTAATTAAGGTACTTCGCGAAAGCGTTGGAAAACCTCCCTCGAAGTACCGACACTGGCCTGGCTGAACGGTTAAGCAAGTATTGTACGGTGAGATTGATCCCGACTAGTTCTTCCTTTATGATTTGAGGAGGGATTCGAGAGACAGTGGGAGCCATCCTGTTTAGACAAATTAAAAACCACTCTAAACTTAGAAGAGCATCATGCTAAAGTGTTTCTTCTCTCTCTCCTAATTGCAGCGACCAAACATCATGACTGGACTTAAGTTACTACTAGATAAAAACATACTGACAGGGCCAAACTACAAAGATTGGCTCAGGAATGTCAAAATGGCAATCACTTATGACAAGTTGGGGTATCTTCTTACCACCAAAGCTCCCCATGTCCCAGGTCCCACCTCCAGCGTCGCGGATAAGGAAATCCGTAAGACTTGGGAGATCGACTGCGCGAAGGCCAAATGCCTCGTGCTTGCCTTTATGGACAACGAACATCAGAGGAGGCATGAGAATATGGACCTCGAATCCATATTTCTCCATACAAAAGAACTGTATGGAGAGCAATCTCGTATCGCCAGATACGAAGTGTCGAAGAAGTTGTTTTCGGCAAGATTGGCCGTCGGATCATCAGTAGCGGAACACGTGCTTAAGATGATTGGCTACATAGAGGAGCTCGCGGACCTTGGGACCACGTTGGAGAATGAGCTCTATACGGACTTGATTCTTCAGTCCCTTCCTTCCACTTACGCCCAGTTCATTCTGAATTTCAACTTGCAAGAAAAGGAAGTTGAACTTTCAGAGCTCCTCAACATGCTGAGGAGTGCAGAGGGCACCCTACAGAAAGGTAGGGAAACATCCACTTTGTTTGTAGGAGGATCTTCCTCTTCTAGGTCCAAGGCGAAAGCCAAGGGAAAGAAGAAGAAAACCCCCGCCAAACCAAGGGGCGGTGTTAGTAAGGTGGATACGAAGGGAAAGGCAAAAGAAACAAAGGTAGCGGGGAAACTTGTGGATAAGGAAGAATGCTTTTACTGTCACAAGAGTGGACACTGGAAGAAAGATTGCAGGGCTTGGAAAGCAAGAACACAGGATCTGAAGCAGGTTGCGGCTTCAGCTTCAGGTGTGTATGTTATTGAAAACTGTCTATCAATAAACTCTACGTCCTGGGTATTGGATACCGGATCAGGATCTCATATCTGTAATTCTTTGTAGGCGTTGAGAAAGCGTAGGTTTTTGAAGGCAGGTGATATGACCCTCAAAGTTGCAAACAGAGCTAGCATGGATGCTGAGGCCGTGGGGGACTATCACCTAGGAATGTCAGATGGACATGTTTTGGTTTTACGTAATTGCTTTTTTATACCCAACGCAACTTGTAATATCATTTCTGTATCTTTGGTTTCTAAAGAAGGTTATGAATTTGTGTTTGTAAGTAATGTTGTAAACATTCACCTTAATCAAGTTCTGATTGGGTCAGGTACATTGAGCAATGGTATATACGTATTAAACCAACCACAGATTATCAATGTCCAGAATACACACAAAAGAAAGTCTCCGGAAATAAATCAGACTTTCTTATGGCATTGTAGACCGGGTCACATCAATGAGAGAAGGTTGACTAAGTTACATAAAGAAGGATATTTGGATCCATTCGAATATCAATCATATGCAACTTGTCAATCCTGTCTCAAAGGAAAGATGACAAAGACTCCGTTCACTGGACACGGAGTGAGAGCGAGCAAGCTCTTGGGACTCGTACACAGCGACGTGTGCGGTCCAATGTCTACACATGCACGAAGCGGTTATTCTTACTTCATTACTTTTACGGATGACTTTTCAAGTTACGGTTATGTCTTCTTAATGAAACATAAATCCGAAGCCTTTGGAAAATTCCAGGAATATAAGAATGAAGTAGAAAAAAAAACAGGCAAAAGTATCAAGACACTAAGATCTGATCGAGGTGGTGAATACTTGAGTGCCGAGTTCCTGGACTACTTAAAAGAGAATGGAATTCTCTCTCAGCTTACTCCTCCATACACTCCGCAACATAACGGTGTATCGGAGAGACGGAACCGAACCCTATTGGATATGTTACGGTCCATGATGAGTAACGCTGAGTTACCGCGATCATTCTGGGGATATGCGCTAGAATCAGCTGCATACCTTTTGAACCGAGTTCTAACTAAGACTGTGCCTACTGCACCATATCAGATGTGGTGTGGGAAGAGACCCTATCTTAATCATATTAAGACATGGGGATGTCTAGCTTTTGTCAAAAAGCAGCATGCGGACAAGCTCGAGGCACGCTCAGTACAATGCAAGTTTGTGGGATATCCAAAGAACTCCAAGGGATATTTCTTCTATTACGAAGAGGAACAAAAGGTTTTTGTTTCTCGGCATGCCCACTTCTTGGAAACTCAGTTTTTGGAGAATCAGATAAGTGGGAGCGCAATAGAACTGGAAGAAATTCCAGAACCACGAGCTATTACTGAAAGCTTAGAAGAACCAGAGGGTTCGAAAGATCAGGACATTCCTATGCCGCTCCGCAGAAGTAGTAGGCAGTCTCATCCGCCCGAGAGATACTACGGTTTTCTCATAGACGGGGATAGAGAGGATTGCATCATTAATAGTGATGAGCCGACTAGCTTCCAGCAGGCCATTCAGAGTGTTGACTCGGTAAAATGGCTGGATGCAATGCGGACCGAAATGGAGTCCATGTACACCAACAAAGTACGGACGTTGGACATTGCTCCAGATGGGGTAAAACCCGTAGGATGCAATTGGATCTTCAAAAGGAAGATTGGTGTAGATGGACAGGTTGAGTCCTATAAAGCTAGACTTGTTGCAAAGGGTTTCCGTCAAAGACCTGGCTTGGACTACGACGAAACCTTTTCTCCAGTGGCTATGCTGAAATCCATTCGGATCCTTCTTGCCATTGCTGCCATCCACGATTATGAGATCTGGCAAATGGATGTAAAGACCGCTTTTCTAAATGGAAATTTAGAGGAGTGTGTCTATATGGACCAGCCAGAGGGTTTCATTCAGAGTGGGAGCAGCGGAAAGGTGTGCAAGTTGCTTAAGTCCATTTATGGACTAAAGCAGGCATCGCGGAGTTGGAACATCTGTTTTGATGAAACGGTCAAAGAATTTGGCTTTATCAAAATTCCAGATGGACCATGCATCAATAGTAGATTTTTAGCGAGAACTGCAGTATTCCTCGTTTTATACATGGATGACATTCTCTTGATAGGAAATGACATTCCTATGCTACAATCTGTTGGAGATAGTGCCCTCATAGTCAATTATTGGATCACAGGTACGTGATTGCAATGATTGCGGAGGACCTATACCTGTAGGACAGTCTTACTCAAGATGATAGTATGCTATCTGGTTTGCCTTTATCAGTCGTGTACATGTTCAGGTGACAGATTACATGTTACACTTTGATAGAGCCCTTAGGATCTTGCTTTACCACCAACAGTATGATGGCGATCATATACGTGAGAGTTGGGTGGTTTATATGCATATCCTTAATTGTGGTCCCTAGTCGTGGGAGTTTCAAGACAGGGCATCGATACTCCGGAGTAGACTAGTGTGTACAGTCGAGACCCCGACGAGGGGCGGTGGCCGGTCTCACAAGCCACTGGTGTCAGTTGGATCACCTAAGATGTATACAGGTGCTCATTGGGTTATGAGTACACCGGACAGGACTCGCCGGGAACCTGCTAGTTGGTATTATACATATCGTCAGATAGCAGTTCCCTGGTGACATGTGTACAGGTTAGTTCATCGACCTGAGGTCGTCATTTGTCTCGTGTGAGTTCCTACTGTGCTTTGATTTCTACCCTACCACGGCTCAAAGGAGTCGTGCAAACAGGTAGTTTTTGGGTACAGTCCCGAGCCATATGGAGGCACGTGAGCGGATCGGCAGGGGATTCGTCTCTCCCGGTATTGGGGGCGAGGTCGTGCTGTGTCTAGGAGAGCCATTACACAAAGTCCATAGCCATGGCATGAGATTTACTGGTAGGTACTCCAGTAGTATCTCAGGGTGTTATTGGGCTACACTCCGACACGACTTATACTGCTATTGGGGGTCTGACGTTACTAGCCCCCTAGGCAGATATGCGATACTCATAGACGAACGGACCGGACTGTATATACATTGTCACTGTTAGGCTCGGTAGGGTTTCTGGATGAGTTCGCTCATCAGCCTCCCTTGAGGTCAGTCCATGGGTAGCCGTTACGCATTGCTAGTGCCACTGACGGTTTGTGGTTAAACCCACTGCCAGGGTACTGACGAGTCATTAGAGTCCCCCACAGACAGTTTCCCAAGTTCGGGCGAAACGTTGTAGAGGCCGTATGGTTTTATGGCAGGGTTCGGAAAATGCACGTGCGTTTACGCACGTGTTATTTTTCGGGCAGATGATACTGGTCGGCTTTGGTTTAAGCCGGATCCGAGTATTATATTGAGTAGGTATAATATCTTTGTCTCAGTTGCATTTGTATTCGGTCGTAATACAAATGCGGGTATATTTATACAGTTTCGGGGTTATCCTGAAAGTCGTTTCAGGATCACTTTTGGAAGTTGCCAGTTTCCAGTTTTCTATCAGCCGTCTTTTAACATTCGGTTAAAGACGGATTTATCTTTTCTTGAGATGAGGTGAGTCAGTGTTCTGGAAGTTTCTAGAAGCCACTAGAAGAGGTGACTAGGTTCATGAACCTTTGCTTACATTAATTACATGATGACTAGGTGTTTATGACTCATGCTTTAACATTAAAGCATTTTGTTTTGGTTAAGATCTTTTCTTCATGATATGCTTCATGTTGTGGTCACCACTTGCTCCTACCATCACCTCCCTCTTGCATATATAGTGGCCGGCCACCCTTGAGAGAGAGAGAGATTGATTTCATTTTTGGAGAGAAAAGACTATGGTTTAGGGTGTATGGAAATTTCATTACCTCTTTCATTCCATCACCCGATAAAATGGCAGCTTCATTAACCGATCGTCCACGGACATGGATGAAGTGAGACAAAATCATCTACTCATTCTCTACATCATTCTTGGTCGTCTCTTTTAGCAAACTTGACGACCGAGTTGCCTCAAGTCAGATGCGGGAGCCCGTTTAAAGAATCGCCGACGTGGTGCCACCTCGACGAGGAGATCGAAGATCGAAGAGATCGGAGCAGCCGCAACGGAGCGTAGGATGATGGTTAAAGAACGAAGGACTCGGATCGTTCGGTATAACCTTTCTACACTCTTTACAGTTTGTTAGTTTAGCAATAATGGCAGATCCGGGTTAAAGTATACGATAGCGCCAGTTAAAAGTTTTTTGTTCCGCATTTGGCGTCTGTAGACGGCCGGGGCGCTAGCGTAGACTTACAGTGGTATCAGAGCCTAACCATTTTGCTATGCTAACTTGTGCTAACGCGTTTAAAACATCGATCGAACCGGAAATGGAAAATTGCAAAATTCCAAGCTCACAGTTTCTGTCGATTTTAAATGGTCTCCTAAAATTTTTCTACATGTCTCAAAAATCTATGCAGGCTTTTCTAAGAACACGGACCAAATTTGGGCACGTGATCCCACCAAGCCGCCGCGGAAACGCGGCCAAACCCATGGTTTGGCCGCGGATCCGCCGCCACTTGGTGAGATCATGCTCCCAAAATTGAACAGTTTGTTCTTCTCTGGATTTTGTGGTTTTTGGTATATATCTTTTGGGCCCAGATTTTATTACTGTTCAGCAGATTTGCGTGGGGCCCACTTTGTGATATTTTGTCGATCGAAATTTAAACACGTTAGTTTACAGTGCTTACATTATATCTCCGACCGGGAATGTCATTTAATCGGTAAACCGCGTCCGATTGCTATAGTTCTTTTAGACGGGTTTGCGAACGTGACATTCGCGTTGATGTTCTGTGTTGTGCTGTGTTGTTGCGGATTTGTCGTGGTGGATAGCAGTGTGCAATGATAGTACAGTTTGAGTTTATTTGTACATTTGATATTGCGGGGCGAGCGTCCAACATGTGGACTGCCGTCACTGCCTGTTGTATAATATTCTTTTGGGGCACGACCAGGTTGCAGTCGATGTACCTATTGTACTATTTTTCATTACTGTACTAGGTTTTGCCCCGCGATGGAGTGCACGGATAGCCGGGTTCTGGAGGGCAACGGGTCCGCATCTCATGGCTTTGAGTGGCAGAGGGGCCCCACTCTAGAATTGGCAGACTATTCGCCGCACTCGTAGGGGGTACAGGTTGACCCAAGGAGGGGTGCCCAAGATTACTGGATTCCGTGAAGTGCTGGGTGGTCCATTCACTATGCTGTAGGGGGCTGCCTCGCTTCAGGTTTTGGCGGGTAACTTGCCGCACCCGTAGGGGTCTAGGTTTCATTGCACAGGCTATCCACACGACAGGGGAAGTCGGGTTTCAGCAGCGGCTCTGTGAAACCCAGGGATCCCAGATTATCTGTATTGTTCTGTGATGCTTATTACTTTTCTGTAATGTTGCATACTATCACGCCTGGAGCGATTATTGTATATTGGTGTAACACCTTAGGATAAGGGTTAGTGAATAATTATAATTAAATAATGGTTTTTAATAAAAAGTTTACCAAATTGTGTTTTAAATATTTTTCCTAATTTAATAAATATTTTTCCAAAATTTTATTAGGCTTGCACAAACATGTGCATGTAAACTAGGGTTTTTAAATCAAGTTAATACCATAATTATTAACCATGGTGGGTTAATTATAGGATTAAGTCTTTTGGATTCTTAATTGGGTTTTAAATTAATTAGTTAAGAGGTTACTTTAATTTGAATGTTGGTTTAAGTGTTGACTTGTGAGAAGGAGAGAGAGAGGGGGCATCATGGCTTAGCCCATGCTTGCCATTAATGAAGAGAGAGAGTGAGGGGTTGACCCTTGAGTGTAGGTTGTTTTTCTCTCATTTCTTGTTTTCTCTCCAACACTCACAAACACTCACACACACACTTACCTCCCTTCACACCCCAGCAGCAGCAGCAGGAGAAGAAGCCACAGCAGCAGCAGGAAAAGAAGCAACAGCAGCAGCAGAAAGAAGCAACAGCAGCAGCAGAGTTCAGCAGCATTAGCAGTGAGCTGCAGCAGCCCCATCACCCAGTGCAGCTCCTCCCCTCCACTTCTCCACCTTCCTCCAACTCCCTAGGGTTAAGTATGAGGTATATTTCCTAAACTTATTCCCTAGTTTGCTTAGTTAGTGTAGATTTGCATCGGTTAAAGGATTTTAGTGTGTTTTAGTGCGATATGGGGTGTTTAGTGGGAACTTTGTGCGTTTGAGGTGTAGATTGGTTTCAGTGGGATGCTTGAGGTTTGTTATGACCATGTAAACTTAGTCGAACCCCTATTACACTAAAATACCACCAGTTTTCATATTCGATGCAAATGTCGTATTTGTGCAAAAATGAGTTTTTCTGGATCTGCTTTTGACCCGGTGATTTCAGAATGAAATTGGGAAGACTGTAGCATAGTGGAGTAGTGCTGATACCCCAGATGAAACCCGACCCCCTAACTCCCCACTCCGGCCGCCAAAATCACCATTCTAGCCGCAAATTGCGGCCAGACAGGGGTATTTTGGTGTTTTTTGGGTTCTGTGGGTGTCTGTTTGTGAGTAGGGTCCTTTGATATATATATTTTTGTAAGTTCAGTTCTGTAGGAAAATCTGGGACCAAATACCTATTTTGCCGTTTTCTAAACCTTCGCGACACGCGTGATACGTGAGTAGGTTTGGGTTTCTGCGTATCGCGGCGCGTCGGGGTAGTTTCGTGGCGCGTGCTTACACGTTTTAGCGCATCGCGCACACGCGCGATTGGTTTGCGACATGGGTTTCTTGTTGGATTACAAGGTCGCGTTTTTGTGAATTAAGCTTATGTGTGATATGTGTATGTGATTCTAGGTTCGCAGGCCAGTGAGACGGACGCTGCGAAGAAGGGCAAGCAAGTGGTTGGATACACTTAGCGCGAGACACGGTGAGTAGATTTCACATCTACGGGGATATCGCCCGCATGGCGTTATGCGTCAGGGCTGATAGGACCTTATTGTTATATACTGCTTATACCATACCATGGATTGTCATCGCATATTGCATTCCCTGTTATATATATATATTATTGCTTAGAACTGATAGAACCGCCATGATCATACTGTCGTACATTGTTGTAGCTCATCTATACTTGACATGATTTGGAACTTTATACTTGATACCTATATCACAGTGGATCAGTGCATTGTAGTTCATTTTTATGTGACATGACTTGATATACATATTTGATGCACCTATCACATCACAGTTACTTGTATTATTGTTGGGATTTCATATGATTGCTGGATTTGGGAACCGTGGCCTTTTCAAATAAGTAACCATTTAAAAACCCGGTTCCCTTGATATGATATTTTGGGGGCGTCGCCCCGTGTTTTCTCGGTGCTTGAGGCACGGATTGATAGAGGGCTGACCCGGACTGACGGATGCCCGATGGATTGATAGAGGGCTGACCCGGACTGACGGATGCCCGATGGATTGATAGAGGGCTGACCCGGACTGACGGATGCCCGATGGATTGATAGAGGGCTGACCCGGACTGACGGATGCCCGATGGATTGATAGAGGGCTGACCCGGACTGACGGACGCCCGATATATTGAGAGAGGGATGACCCGGACTGACGGATTCCCGGTATCAACTTGAGAGAGGGATGACCCGGACTGACGGATTCCTGGTATCTACTTGAGAGAGGGCTGACCCGGATTGACGGAGGCCCGATACAGGATGTTTTGCGTGTCGATGCTAGACACGAGTATTTATGATATTTGGGTGCCGATGTTGGGCACTCGGGATTTTCAGGGATATACAGGATATGAGGGCCGATGGAGTACCGGCGTTTGAGATGTTAGGATTTGTGGTGCATACATACTTATGTAGTCCACCTCGATACTTCATGTAGATACTATATCCCCATGCTCAGCATTCATTATCACCTCTCATCCTGTAGTATATCACCTGATAGAGGACTGGCATTATTATTATGCATACTGCCATATCGCATTGATATTATCTGCTGGCATTAGTAGAGCCACGCTATATGTGCATGCTTGCGATTACCTTTATATGTTATCTCTATCCACGAGTTGGCAACTCACCCCCGTTGTGCCACAGTGTTTGCAGGTTGCCCTTGGGAGTAGTCGCGGCTGGCTGTTACCGCATCTTTTGGCACAGATACCCCTTTTGAGCAGAGATAGTCTTTTGCTGATAGGTAGGTTTTGTACGGTATCTGTTATATTTCAGTTGTATATTGATGTATCTAGTATTCTCCATCTACCTTTCTGTATTGACTTAGAGACAGTTGTGAGGACGATATGTATGATTTTATATTCTGGTGTCGAGCTCGCATGTGAGCCGACTTTACTTTATGCAGTCTTATCTTTTATGATATTGTCCTTGTTTTACTGTGTATTCTTCGCTACGGCGTCGTATATCTTATTGTGATGCTTCATTCTTGTCACTTGTTATTTCTGCTACACCTTGTTTTACCCGACTTTCGGGGCTAATGTTTTAAAAGGGAAATGTTACCAAAATTATAAAACTTATAACTTTTGAACTTAAAAAGGATTTCTACTAAATAAATGGAAGTTTTTCGGACATGTACGATTGTTTTTACAAAATGTTTTAAAATCACTCTATATTTATTGGTTTTGATTTCTGGGTTCGGCTTACTTAGCCGCGTTACGCCTGTAGACTTTGCGTGGTTAAGTGCCGGTCACGAGTCGAATTCTCGGGTCGTGACAAAGTTGGTATCAAAGCGTGGGTTTTACCTTCGGAGTGTAGGATGACCCTGGTATGATGGAGTAGGTAGCTGCAGCAGGGTAGCGTAGCGTGCGTATGTTCCGCGGCATACTCACGACACGGTACTCCGCTTACGCGACCTTAGGACTTATTGATTGGATCCCTCCTTATATTCTTGCGATTCGATTTCCGTGTTCTTATCGAATCCATATTTTCTTTCAGCCATTATGCCGCCTAAGACTACGAGGGCACAGAGAGCGGCCGCGAGGGCCGAGATTCGAGTTGACTCGTCCGAGACGAGGACTGATCCGGGCAGTACGCCGGTTGTACCCGAGCAGGCTGTTCCTGCCGTGACAGAGCAGATCGCCACGCTAGGGGCTGGTATGCAGGAGATGCGCCAGACGGTGGGATATAGCATGCAGGAGATGCGCCAGATGATAGGATCGCTTGTGGAGACGCTTCGAGCGCAGCGACCAGAGGTAGCTCCACCAGTTCCAGAGACCGCTATGGTACCTACCATACAGCCAGTTGCCCCTGCAGCCACGGAGGTGATTACAGTATCGCTATCAGAGTTCATGAGGCTGAAGCCTCCGGTTTTCACAGGCACCGATACAGCCGAGGACCCACAGTCTTTCATCGACAGGATGGCCAGGATATGTCGTTCCCTCAGATGCGCAGATGCGAGATGGGTCGAGTTCGCGAGCTTTCGCCTGGAAGGTCTTGCGCAGAAATGGTGTGATTCAGTGGAGAAGGGTAGAGCAGCAGGTCTTCCTCCTATGACCTGGACGGAGTTCGTGACTATATTTCTAGCCTGTTTCCTTCCCCGGAGTGTTAGAGATGCCCGAGCACGCAGGTTTGAGTCCTTGCGCCAGACGCCAGGGATGACAGTGGCAGAGTATGACGTACTGTTTACGGAGCTAGCAGTCTACGCCCCACATTTAGTGGCCACCGAGGAGTTGCGAGTCCGGAGATTTGTTCGAGGCTTGCTTTCACCAGTGTTCCTCGCGATCAGCGCGCAGCACTACGAGACCTACGCAGCAGCGGTAGACGCAGCCTTAGTGGTCGAGGAGCACCTTGTTGAAACTTCGGCACTTCCAGAGCCGAAGAGAGCTCGTGCGGATACTTCAGCACAGAGACAGCCTTTTCGGCGCCGTGATAGACGTATTGCAGGCAGCAGAGATTCAGGGCGGGGTCGGTTATTCAGTTCTTATTCCCAGGATGGTCAGCGGCCGTCGTCGGGATGTTTTCGCTGTGGGAGTTCTTACCACCGTGTACGGGATTGTCCTGAGTTACCCCGGAGAGAGACGACAGCACCGCGTGTCACATTACCACCTTTACCACCCCAGTGAGCATTACCTGTCGTACCTACCATTGCTCCGCGCCAGACTCATACACAGCGAGGTCGTGGGCGTGGAGGAGTTGCTCAGAGAGGGCGAGGTGACCGAGGCAGAGGGCAGCCAGTCACAGGTGGTGGACAGGCGAGGGTTTTGCTTTGACACATCAGGACGCGCAGGCGTCCAATGTAGTGGTTTCAGGTATCCTCCCTGTATGTTCAGTTGATGCACATGTACTGTTCGACCCCGGATCCACACACTCGTACGTATCCACGCACTTTGTGCCGAGTTTGGGTAGAGAGTCCGGCTTGCTTGATCAGCCGCTTATGGTGACTACTCCTGTGGGAGAGTCGTTTGTTGCTAGGAACGTGTTCCGATCCTGCATCGTCTGTATTGGCGAGAGAGAGTTGCCTGTCGACTTGATCCTTCTGGAGATGTTGGAATTCGACGTTCTTTTGGGCATGGATTGGTTAGCCACGTGCTATGCTTCTGTGGACTGCCGCGAGAAGACAGTTAGGTTCTGTTTCCCCGGCGAGTCGGTTTTTGTTGTGTTGGGGGACCGTGGTGCCGCCCCTCACAGTGTGATTTCTTCTTTTCGCGCTGGACAGCTTTTGAGGAAGGGATGTCAGGGATTTCTCGCCTATGTTTGCGATGCTCGCGCTACAGAGGTTCCATTGGATCAGGTTCCGGTTGTTAGCGAGTTTCCTGATGTGTTCTCTGACGAGCTTCCTGGGTTGCCGCCCGAGCGCGACATTTCTTTCTGTATTGATTTGGTTCCTGGTTCGGGGCCTATTTCTATACCGCCCTATCGGATGGCCCCTGCGGAACTTCGTGAGCTGAAGGGTCAGTTACAAGATTTGCTGGACAAGGGACTTATTCGACCCAGTGTTTCCCCTTGGGGAGCTCCAGTCCTGTTCGTCAAGAAGAAGGATGGCAGTTTGCGTCTTTGTATCGACTACCGCCAGCTGAACAGGGTGACAGTGCGGAACAGGTATCCTTTGCCGCGTATTAACGATTTGTTCGACCAGCTCCAGTTTGCAGGATACTTTTCGAGGATCGATTTACGATCGGGCTATCATCAGCTGCGGGTTCGACAGGAGGACATTCCCCGGACAGCTTTCCGTACGCGCTACGGCCATTACGAGTTTTTGGTGATGTCGTTCGGACTCACCAATGCCCCAGCAACATTCATGGACTTGATGAACCGTATTTTCCGGCCTTATTTGGACCTGTTCATCATAGTCTTCATTGACGATATCTTGGTGTATTCCCGGAGTAGTGACGAGCACGAGCAGCACCTGCGGATTACATTGCAGACATTGAGGGAGCACCAGCTTTATGCGAAATTCTCCAAGTGTGCTTTTTGGCTGGACAGCGTGGACTTCTTGGGTCATGTGATTTCGCGAGACGGTATATGTGTAGACCCGAGGAAGATCGAGGCCGTTCAGCGTTGGCCCAGACCCACATCGGTGACCGAGATTCGCAGCTTTTTGGGATTGGCCGGTTACTACAGGCGTTTTGTGCAGGACTTCTCCCGTATTGCTACACCGTTGACCGGGTTGACCCGGAAGGGAGTTCCTTTCGTTTGGACGGAGGAGTGCGAGCACCGCTTTCAGCAGTTACGGACACGGCTGACGACGGCACCGGTGTTATCTTTACCTTCCGGATCGGGCGGAATTGTGGTCTTTTGTGATGCTTCTCGAGTGGGATTGGGATGCGTTCTGATGCAGCATGATAGGGTGATCGCGTATGCCTCGCGACAATTGAAGAAGCACGAGCAGAACTACCCCACTCATGATTTGGAGATGGCAGCAGTGGCCTTCGTACTTAAGATCTGGCGGCATTACCTATACGGCGAGTCGTGCCAGATATTTACGGATCACAAGAGTTTGAAATACATATTCCAGCAGCGGGACCTGAACGTTCGGCTGCGTCGATGGATGGAGTTAGTGAAGGATTACGACTGCGAGATCTTATATCACCCGGGCAAGGCAAATGTGGTGGCGGATGCTTTGAGCAGGAGGCCTGGGAGTAGTTTATCATGTTTGAGCGCAGTGCAGGAGCAGTCATCCGCAGATTGGCAGATATTGTGCGACAGTCAAGTACAGTTCGAGTTCACGCCGTTTGGGGGACAGATAGCGCATGTCCGTGCACGCCCACAGTTGATCGATCGTATACGTGAGGCACAGCTCAGTGATGACCGATGTTCAGAGATCATGGCACAGATTGGACAGGGCAGATTTTCCGAGTTCGTGATCGATGATCAGGGGGTACTACGGTTTGGAGTCAGACTGTGCGTACCAGATGCTGGAGGGCTGAGACGCGAGATTCTTGAGGAGGCACATCGATCGGTATTTAGCGTCCATCCCGGTTCCACCAAGATGTATCATGATATGAGAGATGTTTACTGGTGGGACGGAATGAAGAGGGACATTGCAGATTTTGTATCGAGATGCCTAACGTGTCAGCAAGTCAAGGCTGAGCACCAGAGGCCCGCGGGAGAGCTACAGCCGTTACCCATTCCGGAGTGGAAATGGGAACAGATTTCGATGGATTTCGTTGTGGGTCTACCCAGGACTAGTCGGGGGTATGACTCTATCTGGGTGATCGTGGACCGTTTGACGAAAGCGGCTCACTTCCTACCGGTGAAGACGACTTTCGGATTTACTCAGTATGCCCAGATCTATATTGACGAGGTAGTGAGACTACACGGAGTACCGACGTGCATTGTGTCCGACAGAGGCACCTAGTTTACCAGTAGACTATGGCAGAGGCTTCAGGAGGCTTTGGACACTCGCTTGAGTTTCAGCACGGCTTTTCATCCGCAGACCGACGGACACTCAGAGCGGACCATTCAGACTCTCGAGGACATGCTCAGAGCATGTGTATTAGATTTTGGAGGTAGCTGGGATCATCATTTGCCCTTAGTAGAGTTCTCCTACAATAACAGCTACCAGGAGACCATTCAGATGGCACCATTTGAGGCTCTTTATGGGAGGAGATGCAGGTCGCCCTCTTGTTGGACGGAGCTCAGAGAAGGCAGTATCTTAGGGCCGCAGATCGTTGAGGAGACGACAGCGAAGATCCAGTTGATTCGCGATAGGATGAGAGCAGCCCAGAGTAGGCAGAGATCTTATGCGGACCGTCGACGCAGACTTGAGTTTTCTGTTGGTGATCATGTTTTCTTGAGGGTCTCCCCAATGAAAGGTGTGATGAGGTTTGGGAAGAAGGGGAAGCTTAGCCCCAGGTATGTGGGCCCCTTCGAGATCCTCGAGCGTGTTGGTGCAGTAGCTTACCGGTTAGCCCTTCCGCCCAGCTTTCCAGACGTGCACCCCGTATTCCATGTCTCGATGCTCCGCAGATATCTTCATGATCCTTCGCATGCGATTCTGCATCCGACGATCCAGCTTGAGCGTGACCTTTCCTATACGGAGCAGACGGTGATGATCTTGGATCGACAAGTGAAGAAGTTGAGATCGAAGGACATTCCATCTGTTAAGGTACTTTGGCGTGGCCAGAACCGTGAGGAAGTCACTTGGGAGACCGAAAGCGAGATGATGAAGACGTATCCCCATCTTTTTGAAGGTAACCTTAGTTAGATTTTTGAAATTCGGGGACGAATTTCTTTAAGGGGGAGAGATTGTAACACCTTAGGATAAGGGTTAGTGAATAATTATAATTAAATAATGGTTTTTAATAAAAAGTTTACCAAATTGTGTTTTAAATATTTTTCCTAATTTAATAAATATTTTTCCAAAATTTTATTAGGCTTGCACAAACATGTGCATGTAAACTAGGGTTTTTAAATCAAGTTAATACCATAATTATTAACCATGGTGGGTTAATTATAGGATTAAGTCTTTTGGATTCTTAATTGGGTTTTAAATTAATTAGTTAAGAGGTTACTTTAATTTGAATGTTGGTTTAAGTGTTGACTTGTGAGAAGGAGAGAGAGAGAGGGCATCATGGCTTAGCCCATGCTTGCCATTAATGAAGAGAGAGAGTGAGGGGTTGACCCTTGAGTGTAGGTTGTTTTTCTCTCATTCTTGTTTTCTCTCCAACACTCACAAACACTCACACACACACATACCTCCCTTCACACCCCAGCAGCAGCAGCAGGAGAAGAAGCCACAGCAGCAGCAGGAGAAGAAGCAACAGCAGCAGCAGAAAGAAGCAACAGCAGCAGCAGAGTTCAGCAGCAGCAGCAGTGAGCTGCAGCAGCCCCATCACCCAGTGCAGCTCCTCCCCTCCACTTCTCCACCTTCCTCCAACTCCCTAGGGTTAAGTATGAGGTATATTTCCTAAACTTATTCCCTAGTTTTCTTAGTTAGTGTAGATTTGCATCGGTTAAAGGATTTTAGTGTGTTTTTGTGCGATATGGGGTGTTTAGTGGGAACTTTGTGCGTTTGAGGTGTAGATTGGTTTCAGTGGGATGCTTGAGATTTGTTATGACCATGTAAACTTAGTCGAACCCCTATTACACTAAAATACCACCAGTTTTCATATTCGATGCAAATGTCGTATTTGTGCAAAAATGAGTTTTTCTGGATCTGCTTTTGACCCGGTGATTTCAGAATGAAATTGGGAAGACTGTAGCATAGTGGAGTAGTGCTGATACCCCAGATGAAACCCGACCCCCTAACTCCCCACTCCGGCCGCCAAAATCACCATTCTGGCCGCAAATTGCGGCCAGACAGGGGGTATTTTGGTGTTTTTTGGGTTCTGTGGGTGTCTGTTTGTGAGTAGGGTCCTTTGATATATATATTTTTGTAAGTTCAGTTCTGTAGGAAAATCTGGGACCAAATACCTATTTTGCCGTTTTCTAAACCTTCGCGACACGCGTGATACGTGAGTAGGTTTGGGTTTCTGCGTATCGCGGCGCGTCGGGGTAGTTTCGTGGCGCGTGCTTACACGTTTTAGCGCATCGCGCACACGCGCGATTGGTTTGCGACATGGGTTTCTTGTTGGATTACAAGGTCGCGTTTTTGTGAATTAAGCTTATGTGTGATATGTGTATGTGATTCTAGGTTCGCAGGCCAGTGAGACGGACGCTGCGAAGAAGGGCAAGCAAGTGGTTGGATACACTTAGCGCGAGACACGGTGAGTAGATTTCACATCTACGGGGATATCGCCCGCATGGCGTTATGCGTCAGGGCTGATAGGACCTTATTGTTATATACTGCTTATACCATACCATGGATTGTCATCGCATATTGCATTCCCTGTTATATATATATATTATTGCTTAGAACTGATAGAACCGCCATGATCATACTGTCGTACATTGTTGTAGCTCATCTATACTTGACATGATTTGGAACTTTATACTTGATACCTATATCACAGTGGATCAGTGCATTGTAGTTCATTTTTATGTGACATGACTTGATATACATATTTGATGCACCTATCACATCACAGTTACTTGTATTATTGTTGGGATTTCATATGATTGCTGGATTTGGGAACCGTGGCCTTTTCAAATAAGTAACCATTTAAAAACCCGGTTCCCTTGATATGATATTTTGGGGCGTCGCCCCGTGTTTTCTCGGTGCTTGAGGCACGGATTGGACGCCCGATATATTGAGAGAGGGATGACCCGGACTGACGGATTCCCGGTATCTACTTGAGAGAGGGATGACCCGGACTGACGGATTCCCGGTATCTACTTGAGAGAGGGCTGACCCAGATTGACGGAGGCCCGATACAGGATGTTTTGCGTGTCGATGCTAGACACGAGTATTTATGATATTTGGGTGCCGATGTTGGGCACTCGGGATTTTCAGGGATATACAGGATATGAGGGCCGATGGAGTACCGGCGTTTGAGATGTTGGGATTTGTGGTGCATACATACTTATGTAGTCCACCTCGATACTTCATGTAGATACTATATCCCCATGCTCAGCATTCATTATCACCTCTCATCCTGTAGTATATCACCTGATAGAGGACTGGCATTATTATTATGCATACTGCCATATCGCATTGATATTATCTGCTGGCATTAGTAGAGCCACGCTATATGTGCATGCTTGCGATTACCTTTATATGTTATCTCTATCCACGAGTTGGCAACTCACCCCCGTTGTGCCACAGTGTTTGCAGGTTGCCCTTGGGAGTAGTCGCGGCTGGCTGTTACCGCATCTTTTGGCACAGATACCCCTTTTGAGCAGAGATAGTCTTTTGCTGATAGGTGGGTTTTGTACGGTATCTGTTATATTTTAGTTGTATATTGATGTATCTAGTATTCTCCATCTACCTTTCTGTATTGACTTAGAGACAGTTGTGAGGACGATATGTATGATTTTATATTCTGGTGTCGAGCTCGCATGTGAGCAGACTTTACTTTATGCAGTCTTATCTTTTATGATATTGTCCTTGTTTTACTTTGTATTCTTCGCTACGGTGTCGTATATCTTATTGTGATGCTTCATTCTTGTCACTTTTTATTTCTGCTACACCTTGTTTTACCCGACTTTCGGGGCTAATGTTTTAAAAGGGAAATGTTACCAAAATTATAAAACTTATAACTTTTGAACTTAAAAAGGATTTCTACTAAATAAATGGAAGTTTTTCGGACATGTACGATTGTTTTTACAAAATGTTTTAAAATCACTCTATATTTATTGGTTTTGATTTCTGGGTTCGGCTTACTTAGCCGCGTTACGCCTGTAGACGTTGCGTGGTTAAGTGCCGGTCACGAGTCGAATTCTCGGGTCGTGACAATTGGTTTATATACTATTAGATGTTGTATATGTTTTACACCCGCGCTAGTCCAGTCCCCGCTCTGTCGTTAGTTAGGTAACCTAACGGGTGATGACGGGTCCCAGTGACGAATGCGGATGGCATATACGTATATTTTATTTTCGTTCTTTTCTGGTGTGATTAATTGATGGGATTGCATTGATTTTGATCAATGCAAAGTAAAACAAACCTGTTTACAGTTGTTGGAACAAATTTAAAAAGTGTTATTGCAAAGACGTTTCCTTTTGTTCTGCATAGAGGTATTCAGTGGAATATCCTGCACCTCATTCGACGGGGCAAGAGCCGATATCCCTTCACCGGGACCGACCCCTTGGACAGAAGTTTGCGTCAGGGTAATAACTTCACTATAGTCGATTACAAGTTGCTTTGCATAGGGTTATTCAGTGGAATATCCTGCACCTCATTCCACGAGGAAAGAGCCGAGATCCCTTTACCGGGAATGACCTCTTTAGCAAAAGGTTTTCGCCACTATATTTTAAAAAGCTATCAGGTTCCTTCAGCGATATCAAGTTCACTACGTTAAAGGTTTTTCGCCAAAAACCAGCCGTAGCCCTCCGTCACTTCTTTTGGGTATTTAGTAGTATTCAAGCTATGCATTTTAGCCAAAGTTAAGGCATAGTGTTTGGTAGCTGCTGGGTATTCAATTGTTGCATAGATAGATGAGTTAGTTTGGGACAGTCGTTCTGTCGATTGGCCAAAGTCAGGGGCATGTGCGGGTGGGTTCAAATTGACAAGATAGTGACGGGTAGAACTTGGCATGTGACTTATGACACTTTGACCAAAGCCAAGGTTATAAGAGCATGGGGCAAAAATCATATCGGGAGTTTCTAAAGAAACTGAAACTTGCCAAGTATGCGCATACCTTCTGGAGTATGAGTAACGTGGATGCATTCCATCACGTTATCATGCGATGAGAGTTGGATCCCGATTCCCACTGATGAATTTGTTTACTCTTCGGGCGATCCCGATTGATTCTTCCTTTTGGTTTGGAGGAGAATTTGACAGGACAGTGGGAGGTTTCCGGATTAGATAAAGTGATAACCATTCTGATCTAGATTAGAGTGCACGCAGAGTGTTTCTTTTCTCTCTCTCTTTGGCAGCGACCTTTGACCGACCCTAGACTATGACTTAGTGACCAGGTTGACCGAACCTTCTTAACATACTGGCTTTTGGATTGTCTGAGTTGCATAAGTCATTGCCACTCCTTCTTTTACCCTTTGAATTTCTCAGAACACCCGTATTACTACGGATATCCACTTCCATTGGATAGATCCATCGTATGGTTATATACGAACTCGAAGGGACTTCTTCGAGGATGGATCCAGGTTCAGGAGAAATAGAATTGGTTTATTCAGTTGTCTTTTATTATCACCTTCTCTCAGGTTGCGAGAGCTCCTTGGTTTAGGAGAGTACACCTATTACGCCTATTGGATAGTCTTATTCCAAACCATAGGCAGGTGCCGAAAGGTAGGGAATGAAGAAAACCAATTAGCCTAAGTAGGGTGTGCAGAAGGTAATATGTAAAGACAAAATAAAGGGATTAGAAAGAGGGCAAAGTAAATTGCGACTGATATCATTCACGACTAAAACCGCGTACTTCATCGCCACTCCTATTTCACCTTTAAAAGAATAAGGTATTATTCAGTTGTCTTTTATCATCACCTTCTCTCAGTTGCGAGTACTCCTTGGTTTAGGAGGGTACACCTATTATGCTTACTTGATTGTCTTCTTCCAAACCATAGGCTGGTGCTGAACGGTAGGGAAGGAAGAAAACCATTTAGCCTAACGATGGTGTACAGAAGGTAACGACTAAAGACAAATAAAGGGATTTGGAGAGACGGCAATAAAATATACGGTTGAAGTCATGAATTGGATTATGGAAGAGGCATTGCTATGAATACCAGGATACCCCTACGAAACATTTTCATGTTTTAGTGCATTGTTAAAAGAAAAACTGTTTTCCCGATTAGACACTTACTCCAAGGGTATGTATTTACCAGGTTTCATTCTCATATTTGTATGGTTTTATAGATGATCAGTGGAAGTAAGTTATTGGGAATTAGGTAATTATCCTCATTATATCGGAATTCGTTGTAATTGGTGATATTTGAGGAAATCGCCAGGGTACAGTTTTCAACCTACGACGCACAGGTTATGAGTTGTTTAACTCAGTGGACTTATACAGAGTATTGTATGTTGTCCAAATGTCCATCAGGACAAAGGGGTAGGTCCTCGTACTATGTTCTGTTTACTTATAACTTCTCTAATATTTAGACAAGTATTTCGTAGAAATACAAGGTCTAAGTTTTGAGAAGTTGTGGATATAAGAATAAAGTAGAGAACCAGGTGTCACAAGTATCGGGATTCTTCAAAGAGATCGAAGATGTAGATTCTTGTGATAGGTATTCAGATGATAGTGATGGTTTTGAGAAACGAGTTTTCTCTTTCAGGTTACTCATAATTGGATGGATTCCTAAGTTGAGTAATGCTGATTAGCCTCTTTCCATTAAAGATGAAATGCACTGGAGACAGCTGCATGATTTGAATATGGTTCCAATTAAATAAGTGCCAAAGTTTCTGTATTGGATATAGAATAGTTCGTACCTTAAAAGATGTTAAGGTACGGGGGGTTGTCCAGCTTATGCTTAAAACCAGACTCTGGATAACTCAGGGCACGTTTCTGTAATGGCTGTTTGTGGGTTGACCCTGGCTATGACAAGGGTTGATATTCTACCATTTGGAAGATCAATAGTGATATTTTTCTTGACTTGCCACAGTTTTAGTAAAAATGGATCTTTTTCAGAAAACAGTAGTGGGAGTATGGTAGAACTGGAAGTGATTCCAGAACCACGAACGATTACGGAAAATTTAATAGGACCTATATATTCAATCAGGTTTGACACTCCAATAGCCACTCCGCAGATATGGTGGGTAACCTCAGTCACCCGAGAGGTACTCCAGTAGCCTCAAGGACGGTGACAGGGAGGTTCTTATCTACCCAGACTTGACACTACTATTGTTCCAGGCTATGAGACCCGGTAGGAGGGTTGTCGTAGTCAGTGGGAGCAGCAGAAGCATAATGGGCAAGATGCTTATATCTATTTATAGACTTGAGCAGTTATAGCGGAGATAGATCATCTAATTTTGATGTGATAGTCATGGGTTTGACTTCAATCAGAATAGGGGATGGATCTGTTAAGAAGGTAATAGGGTGTGATGTCATGGTATCTGAATGACATGCACAGAGTAGGAAGTAAAATTCCTATACTACGATCGGTTGTACTGTGGTCGTCACACAGTTGTTTCTCCAGACAGGATATGGATATAATATCAGACATTATGGTTTCTAGATCTATGGTTTTAGATCTGGATTTGGGTAGTTTCCCAATGTGGGTACTTTGACAGATATTCTAATGGTTTTTAGAATAGTTGACTCCTAGCATGGTGGTGTACCTGCAGGTAATGGAGTCACCCTCTCTAAAGGTGTCGTATAGACTAAAGGGGAGAGGGATGTGCATGATTGGCAGATCACTTGCTAAGGCAATTGAGACAATCATGAGATGTCAAGTACCACACCAGATGTTGTTTTTGCACTAGATGCAATAAGTTTGTATTAATCCAATCCTGGAGAAACATAAGGAAGCAGTTTTAGAACATATGTACATGTTCTGCAGATTTGATGACGGCAGCCTCCTTCGGGAGACGGTTATCATTCCAGGCTTCAAAGGTGACATGGTTGACAGAGTGATTGTCATAGTTATAGTTTTTCCCTCTGACGAAGTGGGACAGTATTATAGACAGGTGGTCCAAGAGGATACTGTGGGTGGCATGGTGCCGGATACTGATTAAGTTCAGTGATCGATACAGTCTAAGAAGTTTGGATTTGGAGTTCATTTATGAACTAGGACCCATCAGATATCCAGACATATTCTAAGACAGGTATTACTCAATTCAGGAGATGGCTTTCTCCGCGAACTTGAGATTAAGAGAGATATAGAAAGAAACTTCTAGGCGGATCCACTCACTGAGGCTATTTCTCGAACACAATAGTTTTACAAACGGGCTTTGTGAAACTGATTAGTAGAGGAGTTGAATGTTCGTTTTCACACGGGCTGTGAGTAGTCGACATTGCAATAATTAGCCTTGAGTGCAAGTGGGAGATTGTTGGAGATAGTGCCCTCATAGTCAATTATTGGATCACAGGTACGTGATTGCAATGATTGCGGAGGACCTATACCGGTAGGACAGTCTTACTCAAGATGATAGTATGCTATCTGGTTTTCCTTTATCAGTCGTGTACATGTTCAGGTGACTGATTACATGTTACACTTTGATAGAGCCCTTAGGATCTTACTTTACCACCAACAGTATGATGGCGATCATATACGTGAGAGTTGGGTGGTTTATATGCATATCCTTAATTGTGGTCCCTAGTCGTGGGAGTTTCGAGACAGGGCATCGATACTCCGGAGTAGACTAGTGTGTACAGTCGAGACCCCGACGAGGGGCGGTGGCCGGTCTCACAAGCCACTGGTGTCAGTTGGATCACCTAAGATGTATACAGGTGCTCATTGGGTTATGAGTACACCGGACAGGACTCGCCGGGAACCTGCTAGTTGGTATTATACATATCGTCAGATAGCAGTTCCCTGGTGACATGTGTACAGGTTAGTTCATCGACCTGAGGTCGTCATTTGTCTCGTGTGAGTTCCCACTGTGCTTTGATTTCTACCCTACCACGGCTCAAAGGAGTCGTGCAAACAGGTAGTTTTTGGGTACAGTCCCGAGCCATATGGAGGCACGTGAGCGGATCGGTAGGGGATTCGTCTCTCCCGGTATTGGGGGCGAGGTCGTGCTGTGTCAAGGAGAGCCATTACACAAAGTCCATGGCCATGGCAGGAGATTTACTGGTAGGTACTCCAGTAGTATCTCAGGGTGTTATTAGGCTACACTCCGACACGACTTATACTGCTATTGGGGGTCTGACGTTACTAGCCTCCTAGGCAGATATGCGATACTCATAGACGAACGGACCGGACTGTATATACATTGTCACTGTTAGGCTCAGTAGGGTTTCTGGATGAGTTCGCTCATCAGCCTCCCTTGAGGTCAGTCCATGGGTAGCCGTTACGCATTGCTAGTGCCACTGACGGTTTGTGGTTAAACCCACTGGCAGGGTACTGACGAGTCATTAGAGTCCCCCACAGACAGTTTCCCAAGTTCGGGCGAAACATTGTAGAGGCCGTATGGTTTTATGGCAGGGTTCGGAAAATGCACGTGCGTTTACGCACGTGTTATTTTTCGGGCAGATGATACTGGTCGGCTTTGGTTTAAGCCGGATCCGAGTATTATATTGAGTAGGTATAATATCTTTGTCTCAGTTGCATTTGTATTCGGTCGTAATACAAATGCGGGTATATTTATACAGTTTCGGGGTTATCCTGAAAGTCGTTTCAGGATCACTTTTGGAAGTTGCCAGTTTCCAGTTTTCTATCAGCCGTCTTTTAACATTCTGTTAAAGACGGATTTATCTTTTCTTGAGATGAGGTGAGTCAGTGTTCTGGAAGTTTCTAGAAGCCACTAGAAGAGGTGACTAGGTTCATGAACATTTGCTTACATTAATTACATGATGCCTAGGTGTTTATGACTCATGCTTTAACATTAAAGCATTTTGTTTTGGTTAAGATCTTTTCTTCATGATATGCTTCATGTTGTGGTCACCACTTGCTCCTACCATCACCTCCCTCTTGCATATATAGTGGCCGGCCACCCTTGAGAGAGAGGGAGATTGATTTCATTTTTGGAGAGAAAAGACTATGGTTTAGGGTGCATGGAAATTTCATTACCTCTTTCATTCCATCACCCGATAAAATGGCAGCTTCATTAACCGATCGTCCACGGACTTGGACGAAGTGAGACAAAATCATCTACTCATTCTCTACATCATTCTTGGTCGTCTCTTTTAGCAAACTTGACGACCGAGTTGCCTCAAGTCAGAGGCGGGAGCCCGTTTAAAGAATCGCCGACGTGGTGCCACCTCGACGAGGAGATCGAAGATCGAAGAGATCGGAGCAGCCGCAACGGAGCGTAGGATGATGGTTAAAGAACAAAGGACTCGGATCGTTCGGTATAACCTTTCTACACTCTTTACAGTTTGTTAGTTTAGCAATAATGGCAGATCCGGGTTAAAGTATACGATAGCGCGGGTTAAAAGTTTTTGGTTCCGCATATGGCGTCTGTAGACGGCCGGGGCGCTAGCGTAGACTTACACAATCTGTCAAAGCGTTCTTGTCACACAGGTTCTCCATGAAAGACCTGGGTGATGCCTCATACATTCTGGGGATCCGGATCTATCGTGACAGATCCAAGAGGATACTGGGACTCTCACAGTCCAGGTACATCGACACCATACTGAAAAGATTCAGTATGGAAGATTCCAAGCGCGGCAATCTATCGGCTTGTCACGGGATCACCCTCTCCAAAGAGATGTCTCCCAAGACTGATTTGAAAAGGGATCGCATGTCTATTATACCCTACGCTTCTGCGGTAGGCTCTATAATGTATGCGATGTTGTGTACCAAACCAGATGTAGCTTATGCACTGAGTGTGGTAAGCCGGTATCAGTCAAACCCTGGGGAGAAACACTGGATAGCGGTAAAGAACATTCTCAAGTACCTGAGAAGGACTAAGGAGATGTTCTTGGTGGATGGCGGAAAAGACCTCCAGATCGAGGCCTTTGCTGACTCCATCTTCCAGAGTGACAAGGATGATTCCAAGTCCATGTCGGGTTATGTCTTTACCCTCTATGGAGGGGCGGTGTGTTGGAAGAGTTCCAAACAGGAAACCGTTGCTGACTCGACGATGGAAGCAGAATATATCGCTGCTGCAGATGCCGTAAAGGAAGCTGTCTGGATGAAGAAGTTCCTCGCGGAGCTTCAGGTGGTTCCTACCATTGTTGATCCAATACCGTTGTATTGCGACAACAACGGAGCTATAGCTTCAGCGAAGGAACCCATGTCCCATCAGAAGTCCAGGCACATCTTGAGGCGGTATCACCTGATCAGGGAGATCGTGGGTCGCCAGGAGATCGAGGTTCGGAGAGTTGCTATGGAAGATAACACTGCTGATCCATTCACGAAGGCCTTACCCCAGACTCAGTTCGAGCGGCTGATCGAGATTATAGGTCTTCGATACGCCAGTACATGGCCTTGGTGCAAGTGGGAGATTGTTAGTGTATATGCCCTAGAGGCCATTACTGTATCATACTAGTATGTATATTACTTAATGGAAGCTTGGGATATTCACCTTGTATTGACAATCTTGCTCAAAATGGTAGTATGCTACTTGGTTTGTTTCTGCTTTAATGTGTGCATGTGTTTCTTTTAGCATATCGCCTTTACACATTAGTGGAGCCCTTTGGATCTTTGCTTGATTACCAGCGTTGTGATGACAGTCACACTCGTGGGGGCTGGGTAATCTATAAGCACATCCTTATGCAGGTCCCTAGTCGCAGGACTATCGAGACAGGGCATCAATACTCCGGAGTAGACTAGCGTATGCGCTTCTTATCCCAGCTTGGGAGACGGTCTATCCCACAGCCGTCAGTACGTCGTACTTGAGATAGTATACGGGTGCTCGTTAGGTTACGAGTACACTGGACAGGACTCGTCGGGAACTGTTGGTTAGTATTATACCTATTGTCAGTTATCAGTTCCCAGGTGACATGAGTACAGCTTAGTCCGTTGACTTAACACTGTCACTTCGCCTCGAGTGTGTTTCCAATGTACTTTGATTACTACCCTACCACGGCTCAAAGGAGTCGTGCAAACAGGTAGTTTTTGGGTGCAGTCCCGAAGCACTTGGAGGCAGTGACGGTTAGACAGGATTCGTCTCTCCCGGTATTGGGGGTTGATATCGCGCTGTGTCTTGGAGAGCCATTATACAAAGTCCCTGGCCAGGGCAAGCGAGATAGACTGGTAGGTTTCCAGTGTTATCTCTGGTGTTCTGGGCTACACTCCGGCACGACTTGTACCGCTAGTGGGGGACTGACGTTTACCGCCCCCTAGGCCCGCCATGCAATGTTCTTAGACGAACAGACCGAACTGTACGGAGACTGTCACATACAGGCTCAGTAGGAGTTCAGATGGGTTTACCTCGTCAGTCTTCTTATCGGCATCTACCTAGGGACCGTTACGTACAGCTAGTGCCACTTGCGGTCTGTGGTTAAACCCACTGTCAGCGTAGTGTCGAGTCTTTAGAGTCCCACAAAGAGGGTTATTCGCCTTTGGGCAAAACAGAGTAGAGGTCGCATGGTTTTGCGACAGGGTTTGTTCTCATCCGCGCACTTGTGCATGTTTGGTGTCCGGACAGACATTACTAGCGGGCTCTGGTTTGAGCCAGATCCTAGTATATGTTTTGGAGTTAGTTTTATCTCATAGTATTCATGTTCCTCGGAACACGAATGCGGGTGTGTATGCACAGTTGATTGAGGCGGAGGAAGAGGTTTTTCATTAGGGTTTTGGAATGGGTGCGTATGAACAGTTGACAGTCGTCTTTTTCCAAACCCTAATGAATTTGTAATATATCAATTAATAATATTAATTAAATGAAATTGTGTCATGGTTGGGTTTGTTGACTTGTTGACCAAGGTTGACTAGTTGACCATGGTTGAAATATTGACTATCATCAATACACATCAAAGATGCTCTTTGATTCTAGCAAACACCATTTAATGTGAAATGATAATAGTCTTATCAAACCTTCCATCAACTTTTTCATTTTGATTAATTTTATTAATTTGATAATTCACTTATATTGTTATGGTTGTAAGAAACCATCTCATTCTATCATAACCATTCTCTCTCCTCTCTTCTTCTTCCTCCTCCTCTAGTTCAAGGAGATCCATTCTCATGAGTTGAGAAACCTCTCCTTGAGATAAAATACCCTAAACCACTCTCAACTCACTCTAAGGTTGAAGGTCTAGCAAGCCAAAGATCTTAGTTCTCTCAAAGTTCGAGAAAGGAGCTCAAGGAAGAAACCCTCTGGTGGATCCATCTTTGATAAGAGTAGGCGACGAGGAAAGCACCATTCAACCACTACAAAGAGTCCAAGAAGAAGGAGTTCAAGTGAGGTATAACCCCTAACCGAGTAGATAAATCTCTAGTTAGGCTTCTAGTGTGTAGTTTAGCCAAGATCCGTTTTTGTAGTCCGGGTTACCTAAACCCTAAAAATCATTTTTTACTATTTCCGCAAGCCCGAAAGAACCGAGAGAGGTAACGTGGACTTACACTGATACACCGACGTGCTGTGGTGTATACGGAGGAGTAATGCTGAGAGAGAATCTCATTCTCCTTTAGAATAGTCCAGGAATTCCGTGCTCAAGTATTCTCCTCCTTGATCTGATCAAAGGACATAATACTTATACCCGTATTTTGGTTCTCTACTTCTAACATACATTTTGTGAATATCTCAAAAAGTTCGGACTTGTGTTTCAACAGGAACATATGTCTGAATCTTGAGAGATCATCAGAGAATGTAATGAAGTACAAAGAACCGGTCTTGGCATGTGTAGACGGGAGACTTTCATACATCAGCATGTATCAATCCCAAGAGTTCACTAACTCTTTCTCTGTTTCCAATAAACAGAGCTATGGTCATCTTATCTTTGTGACATGACCGGCAAGTTTCACAAGATGTAAATTCAAACATATTTAAATATGCATCTAAATGTAACTTAGCTAGCTGGGTCGCATTGATATGACCTAGTCTACAATGCCTCAAGAAGGATTCGTTCATTTCTGAACTCTTGCTCTCATGTGTGTTCTGTATACTAAGAACTGTAGTTTGATTTACAACGTAAATGCTTTTAGATAACGTGCCTGAACCGATCAACTCTTGATATAGGAAATGTTCAAAACATTATCCAACAATACAAAATTATATCCTTTCTTTACTAATAAAGAGACTGATATGATGTTGTATATCAAGTTCGGTATCTAATAACATTTGTTCAGAATCAATGTATTCTAGTAATACAGGGTGATAGTGACCAACAGACTTGGCTGCAACACTTGCACCGTTTTCTGTCTCATGATACTTATCACCCGTTCTCAGTTCTCTACCTTTCTGCAGCCCATGTAACAGATTACATATGCGGGATCCTGATCTGGTATCTCATACTCAGGACGTAAAGGATACTGAGAAACAGTTCTCTGTAATGAACACACCCGAAGATGATGCATCAACATGCACTTTCTTCGTTTGGGCGGCATGGGAAATCTGGTATTCCCCAATTTCCTGCTCTGTCTTATAACAATTATAAGTTGGAGCAGGACCAACGTTCCCCAGCTCAGTATAACAAGCGGGTTCGGTCAATATATACGTTTTATTATCTTGATTAAGGCGTGATATGGTCGCTACCTGGAGAGAGAGAGAAGAAAACACTCATCGTATGCTCTTGCAAGATTAGATTGGTTATCTAATATATCTAATCAGGATGTCTCCCACTGTTTTAATCAAATCTTCCTTCAGACCCTAAAAGGAAAGACTAGCCGGGATTAATTACACGCTACAAGTTCGCCAATCTTTCAGCCAGGCCAGTGCCGGTACATTGAGGGAGGTCACCCGTGCTTTCGCACGAACCTAATTAAAGTAAACCTCGTTTTTCCAGGGGCGTAACCCCGTTAACACCTTTCTAGACACCTACTTGATCGGCTAATTGTAATGTGTAAAACTTGTAGGGTTGCTAGGCACGCGCACGAGGGTCTACGAGGCATCAACCATGCCCGAATATAAATTTAGCCGTGCCGAACAACCCGAATACGGAACTTTAAACTAGAGATTAGGCGAAAACATGCATGCTAAACACTTTAACACTAAGTGAGAGGGATTACAACCTTTGTAGATCCGGTCCTTCACTTCATATGCTCCGTGTTGTGGTCCCTTCGCTGCGATCATCGGGTTCCGGGCTCTCGAGAGGTTCCACGAAGAGAAAGACGCAACCTTTGCTTCCGATCTTCGATACTACGATGATCTACCTCGAAGTTTCTTTAACACAAGCTAACACTCATGAAATGATGTGAACACCCTCATCTAAATGGCAAGGGAAGATGAGGATGATGAAGTAGGAATTTTGCTCTATTTATTTATCATTTTCTCACTATTATTCATCACTTGGAAAAATCAAGAAAGGTTTTTCCATGAAAGAAAAATGGAGGAAGAAGAAGAATAGTGTTCCTTTTTCTTTTGTGATGAATAAGAAAGGATTAATATGAAGAATAATGAAACCATGGTTCACTTAACCATTGTAGAGAATTGACTAGGGTTAGGGTTTTGGGTAAAGTTAAAGCATGAGTCATGAACAAATATCTTTCACAAAACAAAACAAATCCTTCTAGAAACTTCTAGAAAGATTAACCCTAATCCGAACCCTAATCAAGTTTAAACTCCACTAAACGAGTTGCATTAGTTATCATATCATGTTACAATATTATATATCACATATATAATATTTATCGTAACAAAATAAAATAATACAATTAACATATATCGCATATATATCAATGTATTACCCGAGTGAGAAAAAGAATCTTTTAGTGAGGAAATATTAGTTAATGCAATTTAATATATCACATATATTATTATACATTAAATTATCGAATCAACACTTGATCCGACAATCCGGCTATATCGCATATAACCGGCTAATATTTATCCGTACCAATTCATCGAATCAACACTTGATCCGATGACCCGACTGATATCAAATATCGCGAGAATACAATACGATATCACATACCGCATTATCCTCGGTCCCGCACATATCACATATGTGCTCCTACTCCGTTTTGCCTGAGTCAAGAAACCTCTGTGTAGGTCTCTATAGAATCGTCAATACGCCGGCAGTAGGTGATGATCATATCAAACACCCACAAGCTGCAAGCGGTCAGCTAAACGTAACAGCTACCCAGGTATTGAGCGCTCAGAAGATCAACAAGCAAGCCTGTACATTCTCCTGTGGATCCAAACAGTAACACTCCCGTACAGTCCGGTCTCGTCGTCTGATATGTCGCATATCTCGCCTAGGGGTGGTAAACGTCAGACCCCAGTAGCTCGATAAGTCGTGTCGATATGAGGTCTATAACAGTTCGAGAAACTACCGATAACACTTACTAGTAAATCTCAGCAACCCTGGCCAGGGATTTCCGGTTATAGCCAATCGAACACAGCACAACATCAACTCCCTATACCGGGAGAGACGAATCCCCTCCTATCGCTCATTGCCTCCATATGATTCGGGACTGTACCCAAAAGCCACCTTTTTGCACGCCTTCTTGGACGTGGTATGATGGAAATCAAAGCACAGTGGGAACCACACAAGACTCTATGACGATCTCGGGTCAACAGACTACTCTGTACCAGTGTCACCGGAGAACTGCCATCTGACGTATGGTATAATACCATCTGGGAGTTCTCGGCGAGTCCGTCCAGTGTACCCAGTCTCCACTGAGCACCCGTACACCATCCCTGATGTCAAACACCGATGGATATGGGATCATCCATCGCCCATCATATGGGTCAAGATGCGTATACGCTAGTCTACTCTGGTGCATCGATGCCCTGTCTCGATACACCCTCGACTAGGAACAGTTATAGGATGTACTCGCCGACTACCGTGGCCCCACTAGTATGATCTCATCATAGTCCCAGTAGTCGAGTACATATCCTAAGGGCCTTATCAACATGTAACATAGAGACAATCAGAGTACATGTTAAGATAAAGTACAACCAGATAGCATACTATCATGTCGAGCAAGAAAGTCCTCCTTATATATGTCCTAGCATCCACTACAATATACATCGTATGTACAGTAATGGCCTCTAGGGCATACATATAACTAACAATCTCCCACTTGCACTAGGGCCATCTGTTATGGTATCGCATACCCAATAATTAGCTGCGGTTGAAGTATCTCATACTCAACCATCCCATAAAAGTCTCTACTGGGAAAAAAGGCCTTTGTGAGTGGATCTGCGCTGTTGTCCTCTGTATCTACTCTCCTAACCTCGATCTCCCTGGAGATCAACCATCTCCATGATCAGGTGATACTGCCTAAGAATTATATCTGGATTTCTGATGGGACGGAAGTTCCTTGGCTAAAGCCACAACTCCATTGTCACACAATGGTAGGAACGAAGTTCATCTTATGAACTTATATATATCCAGATTGCCTCTTTGGTAGCATCCTTGGTAACGATGCATCTTGCCTTTAATCGTCTAGTATGTCACGGTATCTAGCTTGGAACTCTTCCAACATACCGTCCCTCCACTGAGGGTAAAGACAATGCCTGCGACTGACATTCAGTCGTCCTTATCACTCTGGAACCTTTCCAGTGATTCTCCCCAGGATCGATTGATACCATCTCACTACAACTAGTGAGTATCCTAACATCCAATTAGATCTATCTCATAGAACCAAAACCCAGGATTTAGGAGGTATCACTTTGATCCTATATGGAGAATCCTTGTGATAAGCGGAGATTGACCAAGCGTAGCATAAGAAACTCCTTCCCTATCAAGAGTATGTCATCCACGTACTCTACGAGGATCACCACCATACTCTCTACTACCTTTTCGTATATACAAGGTTCATCTACCATTTTGATGAAGTCAAACTCTTTGACTACCACATCAAAACAGATGTTCCAACTCCGCAATGCCTGTTTTATCATATAAAACATCTTGCACACGTTTCCGCTGCTCCCACTGTCTACGAAGCCCTCTGGCTGTGTACTTATAGACACTCTCTTCTAAAACATCATTTACAAAAGAATTCAGGACACCCAACCACCAGATATCGTAGTCATGGTATGTAGCCGTGGCAAGTAGGATCTGGATGGACTTAAGCATAGCTTTGAAAGTCTCAACTTTTCCATGCACACCAAGTAATCTTCTCAAGATATACTCGCTCCTGATGGGGATTTAACCCTTCAGATAAAGCAACCAAAGTCCATACTTTGTTGGTGTATAAGGATTCCATCTCAGATCGATAAGCATCCAGCCATTCTTACAGAGTCCCACTCCTGATGGCCAGCTCGAAACTAGTTGGGTCATCATCTCATGATGCAATCCTCGCTCCCACTGTTATAGAGAAACTGAAGTATCTCTCAGGTGGGTGAGGATCCCTACTAGATCGGCGGAGAGGCTGAGGTTCGTTGGAAACTATTGAATCCTTTGGTTCTACCAAATTATCAGCTGTAGTTTGTACAGCTGAAACCATTCCAGTTCTACATAACAGACCTTGCCTCGAGCTTGTCCGGATTTTGCTTTTAGACATAGGCCGGACAACCCCAAATCTTAACAAGCTTAAGATATGGGCTCTTCCCTTTCCATATCACATATGAAGTGGTAGGCAGCTGATTTGATTCGAACCCTATTCAATAGGTATGCAACTTCACAAGTGCATATCTCCCTAAAGGAAATAGGAAACTCAGTAGTACTCATCATAGAGCACACCATATCTAATAGGGTGAGTTTGCTCCGCCCCGATATATCATCGTGCTATGGTGTATACGGAGGAGTAATGCTGAGAGAGAATCTTATTCTCCTTTAGAATATGTCCAGGAATTCCGTGCTCAAGTATTCTCCTCCTTGATCGCATCAAAGGACATAATACTTTTACCCGTATTTTGGTTCTCTACTTCTAACTTATATTCTGTGAATATCTCAAAAGGTTCGGACTTGTGTTTCAATAGGAACATATGTCTGAATCTTAAGAGATTATCAGAGAATGTAATGAAGTACTAAGAACCAATCTTGGCATGTGTAGACAGGGGACTTTCATACATCAACATGTATCAATCCCAAAAGTTCATTAACTCTTTCTATGTTTCCAATAAACAGAGCTGTGGTCATCTTATCTTTGTGACATGATTGGCAAGTTTCACAAGATGTAAATTCAAACAGATTTAAATATGCATCTAAATATAACTTCAGCCAGTCGGGTCGCATTGATATGACCTAGTCTACAATGCCTCAAGAAGGATTCGTTCATTTCTGAACTTTTCCTCTTGTGTGTGTTCCGTATACTAAGAACTGTAGTTTGATTTAGAACATTAATGCTTTTAGATAACGTGCCTGAACCGATCAACTATTGATATAGGAAATGTTCAAAACATTATCCAACAATACAAAATTATATCCTTTCTTTACTAATAAAGAGACTGATATGATTTTGTATATCAGGTTCGGTATCTAATAACATTCATTCAGAATCAATGTATTCTGGTAATACAGGGTGACAGTGACCAACAGACTTGGCTGCAGCACTTGCACCGTTTTCTGCCTCATGAAACTTATCACCTGTTCTCATTACCTATCTGTAGCCCATGTAACAGATTACATATACGGGATCCTGATCCGGTATCACATACCCAGGACGTAAAGGACACTGAGAAACAGTTCTCTGTAATGAACACACCCGAAGATGATGCATCAGCATGCACTTTCTTCGTTTGGGCGGCACGGGAAATCTGGTATTCCCCAATTTCCTGCTCTGTCTTATAACAATTATAAGTTGGAGCGGGACCAACGTTCCCCAGCTCAGTATAACAAGCGGGTTCAGTCAATATATCCGTATTATTATCTTGATTAAGGCGTGATATTGTCGCTATCTGGAGAAAGAGAGAAGAAAACACTCAGCGTATGCTCTTGCAAGATTAGATTGGTTTTCTAATATATCTAATCAGGATGTCTCCCACTATTTTAGTCAAATCTTCCTTCAAACCCTAAAAGGAAAAACTAGCCGGGATTAATTACGCGCTACAAGTTCGCCAATTTTTCAGCCAGGCCAGTGTCGGTACTTTGAGGGAGGTCCCCCGTGCTTTCGCACGAACCTAATTAATGTAAACCTCGTTTTCCCAGAGGCATAACCCCGTTAACACCTTTCTAGACACCTGCTTGATCGACTAATTGTAATGTGTAAAACTCTCCCAGGAGTAACTATTACTCGCAGCGGGTATCGGGATCCAACTATCTCATAGAAGGTATGCAATCTCATTGCAAATTTCAACACTTGAAATTCCCGATAATATTTTGCCCTAAGCGTCCTATGACCTTGACAAAGGCCAACAAACCATAGGCTGCTAGTCAAGTTCAACCCGTCATTTCTTGATTGTATTAAACCCACCCGCACGGCCCTTGACAAAGGCCAACAAGGTCGCACGACTACCCTAATCCAATCTGCATCATATGCATAAGCAGATAAGTACTATTCAGCTACCGCACACTACGCCTTGACAAAGGCCAACAAACGCAGCACGAATACTAAACAGTCCTTATCTGAAATGACGGAGGGCTACGACAGGTTTTTCTGAAAACCCTGAGCGTAATGAACTTGATATCGTTGTAGAATCGAGTGATTTTAAATGGAATGCTTTTGAGGCTTTTCTAGTTTTGCTAAAGGGGTCACTCCCGGTGAAGGGATCGTCGGCCCTTTCCTCATCGAATAAGGTGCAGGATATATCACATATACAGCTGTGCAAAGCAAGAACTATAGAAGCAATCAAAAGACAAACCGAGTTTGTAGCATCTGCCAGTTATTGCTAAAGGAGTCACTCCCGGTGAAGGGATCTCGGTCCTTTCCTTATCGAATAAGGTGCTGGATGTTCTACAAGGAACACCGCTATGCAAAGCAAGAACTGTAGCTACCAGTTTTTATAAACAAGTTTCTACAACATCTTAGGTTTCTTTTATTTCATTAATCTCATTAATGAAGTCCCATTTTAATTATGCTTCATAAGCATCTCTTTTGAAACGAAATCTGCAATATAACATATATCTCATATATATAATATATAAACATTCGTCTCAGGCAGTAATATGATCTCATCACAGAACATTGCAGCAGAAGAACATATATGAAATATTGGATATACTAGGACGTCCGTGTTTTCAATACGAGCCAGTATAAAACACGGATTCCACGGTCGCGATGAATAGCCAAACCCACATCCCTAGACCCCTACGAGAGCGGCAAGTAACACTGCCAATTCTAGGGTTAGGAGACCCGGTCTTGACTCCTCGAGATGGTCTCCCACTGGACCCTAGAACCCGGTTACTTGTGCTCCCCGCCTTGGGTCTACCTAATGCGGAAAAGTAAATAATATACAACGGTGACATCTTCCGCTACCAGGAAGTGCCCCAATAAAAGAATATTACATACAAATGAATTTTACATGAATGAAAAAGAAAAACACTCATCTCATATAAAACCCCCGGCTATTCAAACACGACGATCCAATATAACATATCACAGCAACACATAATATCTCATATCATCAACGTAAGCAAGTATGCGTATCCCGATTGTCGTTGATGTATAGCAACGAAGCCGGCGATACACCACATACTACGCTTACGGTCACAGAAAATAAAGTGTAAAACTACAACAGTTGGAATCCGCAACCTCCTTAGACATCGCATGCCTAACCAAATGAATTCCTTAGACATCGCATGCCTAACAATTATAAACCCCGCATTTTAGTCTCATTATCGAAAACTCTTTTCAATACCAAGTCGGGCAATTCAACAAGATTCCTGACGTCCTGATCGAATGCTCGTCGCAAACTTTAGTAGACGGCCGCACCCCCGATACCGTCGACGAAGTGCACCAAGGCGGAACACCGCTACCGGGAGCACCCGAACGGATGCTTTCGGTGACGGGGTTCTCCTACGGTCACTTGGTCGGGGCTATGGAGTGAGGCTGTCTATTAAGTTTACCCGGCGAGTATCCGCGTACACTACGTGATTGCGACGGACTTTTGATCACATCAAAATTCCGTAGCAACCGATCAACTGAGACTAAACTACTATGTTTATAATATTCAAATCAGTTATATCATAACTATTTGTGGATTCCAATTATTGTATCACATTCCAGATAAACAGAAAAAGTTAAACTTTCCGATCGAATCATCAAGCACCCAAGATTTCCCCAATATATCTCAACACTTGAAATCAGTTTAAAAACGTCCATCACATGCCACAGTACCAATGG
The DNA here is from genome assembly GCA_030015575.1 of Agapanthus africanus. Taxonomy (NCBI): domain Eukaryota; kingdom Viridiplantae; phylum Streptophyta; class Magnoliopsida; order Asparagales; family Amaryllidaceae; genus Agapanthus; species Agapanthus africanus. The sequence goes on from CM057339.1 coordinate 549,038,838, forward strand.
TCCAGCCGTAGAAGGGTCAAGCCAACGCCTCACATGTGGCACGCCGTACTGCCCCAAACCCTAAGGTTCAAAGGGCAGTTCAAGACGGTCACATAATCGAGTTAAGGTTTGTTGTCTTCTAGAGGGTCCATCGAGTTACTTGCACGACTTAGAACATTCATAAACACGAGGAAAAATCCAACTTTTGAAAAATTTTCCGACAGGGGAAAAAGTGAGTTATTGATATCCGTTCGAACTTTTTAACAGTTTCTAAAAGTTATCCGGAAAAAACACATAGACAAAATCTAATACTCGGATCGAAACATCGAATCCCCAACACAACTCCAGAAAACTCAACTGTAAAATAAATATTAAAAATTCCCAGAAATTACAACATTGAAAAATATGAGTTACTGTGAAACGCACGTGACATGAGTCGATCACGTGGCCGCGGAACCGCCGCGCAAGCTGGGGTGGGCCCGCGGTTCCGCGCTACTGTTGTCGAATTACGCGCACGTGTTTCACAGTAATTCTTGTAATTACCTGCTGTAATTTTTGGAAATTTTTAATTTGGAAAAATCCCAGATTTTAGAAAATTTCCAGAGAGCAATTTTGAGTTTAGTGTTTCGGGTTTTCCTGGTTCGATCGGACTTTAAACTTCGTCTAGACTTCGCCTAAAGCTCTAGCTTGGCTCTGATACCACTGTAGGGTTGCTAGGCACGTGCACGAGGGTCTACGAGGCATCAACCATGCCCGAATATAAATTTAGCCGTGCCGAACAACCCGAATACGGAACTTTAAACTAGAGATTAGGCGAAAACATGCATGCTAAACACTTTAATACTAAGTGAGAGGGATTACAACCTTTGTAGATCCGGTCCTTCACTTCATATGCTCCGTGTTGTGGTCCCTTCGCTGCGATCATCGGGTTCCGGGCTCTCGAGAGGTTCCACGAAGAGAAAGACGCAACCTTTGCTTCCGATCTTCGATACTACGATGATCTACCTCGAAGTTTCTTTAACACAAGCTAACACTCATGAAATGATGTGAACACCCTCATCTAAATGGCAAGGGAAGATGAGGATGATGAAGTAGGAATTTTGCTCTATTTATTTATCATTTTCTCACTATTATTCATCACTTGGAAAAATCAAGAAAGGTTTTTCCATGAAAGAAAAATGGAGGAAGAAGAAGAATAGTGTTCCTTTTTCTTTTGTGATGAATAAGAAAGGATTAATATGAAGAATAATGCAACCATGGTTCACTTAACCATTGTAGAGAATTGACTAGGGTTAGGGTTTTGGAGAAAGTTAAAGCATGAGTCATGAACAAATATCTTTCACAAAACAAAACAAATCCTTCTAGAAACTTCTAGAAAGATTAACCCTAATCCGAACCCTAATCAAGTTTAAACTCCACTAAACGAGTTGCATTAGTTATCATATCATGTTACAATATTATATATCACATATATAATATTTACCGTAACAAAATAAAATAATACAATTAACATATATCGCATATATATCAATGTATTACCCGAGTGAGAAAAAGAATCTTTTAGTGAGCAAATATTAGTTAATGCAATTTAATATATCACATATATTATTATACATTAAATTATCGAATCAACACTTTATCCGACAATCCGGCTATATCGCATATAACCGGCAAATATTTATCCGTACCGATTCATCGAATCAACACTTGATCCGATGACCCGGCTGATATCAAATATCGCGAGAATACAATACGATATCACATACCGCATTATCCTCGGTCCCGCACATATCACATATGTGCTCCTACTCCGTTTTGCCTGAGTCAAGAAACCTCTGTGTAGGACTCTATAGAATCGTCAATACGCCGGCAGTAGGTGATGATCATATCAAACACCCACAAGCTGCAAGCGGTCAGCTAAACGTAACAGCTACCCAGGTATTGAGCGCTCAGAAGATCAACAAGCAAGCCTGTACATTCTCCTGTGGATCCAAACAGTAACACTCCCGTACAGTCCGGTCTCGTCGTCTGATATGTCGCATATCTCGCCTAGGGGTGGTAAACGTCAGACCCCAGTAGCTCGATAAGTCGTGTCGATATGAGGTCTATAACAGTTCGAGAAACTACCGATAACACTTACCAGTAAATCTCAGCAACCCTGGCCAGGGATTTCCGGTTATAGCCAATCGAACACAGCACAACATCAACTCCCTATACCGGGAGAGACGAATCCCCTCCTATCGCTCATTGCCTCCATATGATTCGGGACTGTACCCAAAAGCCACCTTTTTGCACGCCCTATTGGACGTGGTATGATGGAAATCAAAGCACAGTGGGAACCACACAAGACTCTATGACGATCTCGGGTCAACAGACTACTCTGTACCAGTGTCACCGGAGAACTGCCATCTGACGTATGGTATAATACCATCTGGGAGTTCTCGGCGAGTCCGTCCAGTGTACCCAGTCTCCACTGAGCACCCGTACACCATCCCTGATGTCAAACACCGATGGATATGGGATCATCCATCGCCCATCATATGGGTCAAGATGCGTATACGCTAGTCTACTCTGGTGCATCGATGCCCTGTCTCGATACACCCTCGACTAGGAACAGTTATAGGATGTACTCGCCGACTACCGTGGCCCCACTAGTATGATCTCATCATAGTCCCAGTAGTCAAGTACATATCCTAAGGGCTTTATCAACATGTAACATAGAGACAATCAGAGTACATGTTAAGATAAAGTACAACCAGATAGCATACTATCATGTCGAGCAAGAAAGTCCTCCTTATATATGTCCTAGCATCCACTACAATATACATCGTATGTACAGTAATGGCCTCTAGGGCATACATATAACTAACAAAACTCTCCTAGGAGTAACTATTACTCGCAGCGGGTATCGGGATCCAACTATCTCATAGAAGGTATGCAATCTCATTGCAAATTTCAACACTTGAAATTCCCAATAATACTTTTACCCCTAGCGTGCTATGACCTTGACGCATGCCAAACAACCCATAGTCCGCTAGTCAAGTTCAACCCGTACATTTCTTGATTGAATTAAACTCACCCGCACGACCCTTGACACATGCCAAACAACGCCGTACGAATACCCTAATCCAATCGCATCGTATGCTAGCAGATAAGCACTAGTTAGCTACCGTACACTATGCCTTGACGCATGCCAAACTACCGCAGCACGAATACTAAGTAGTACTTATCTGAAATAACGGAGGGCTACGCAGGTTTTTGAGAAAACCATGAGCGTAATGAACTTGATATCGTTGTAGAATCGAGTGATTTTAAATGGAGTGTTTTTGAGGCTTTTCTAGTTTGGCTAAAGGGGTCACTCCCGGTGAAGGGATCGTCGGCCCTTTCCTCATCGAATAAGGTGCAGGATATTTCACAAATATCACTATGCAAAGCAAGAACTATAGAAGCAATCAAAAGACAAACCAAGTTTGTAGCATCTGCTAGTTTCACTAAAGAGGTCATTCCCGATGAAGGGATCTCGGCTCTTTCCTTATCGAATAAGGTGCTGGATGTTCTACAAGGAACACCGATATGCAAAGCAAGAACTAGAGCTACCAGTTTTTTAAACAAGTTTCTACAACAACTTAGATTTCTTTTAGTTTCATTAATCTCATTAATAAAGTCCCATTTTATTATGCTTCACAAGCATCACATTTGAAACGAAATCTGCAATATAACAAATATCTCATATATATAATATAAACATTCGTCTCAGGCAGTAATATGATCTCATCACAGAACATTGCAGCAGAAGAACATATATGAAATATTGGATATACTAGGACGTCCGTGTTTTCAATACAAGCCTGTATAAAACACGGATTCCACGGTCATGATGAATAGCCAAACCCACATCCCTAGACCCCTACGAGAGCGGTAAGCAACACTGCCAATTCTAGGGTTAGAAGACCCGGTCTCGACTCCTCGAGATGGTCTCCCACTGGACCCTAGAACCCGGTTACTTGTGCTCCCCGCCTTGGGTCTACCTAATGCGGAAAAGTAAATAATATACAATGGTGACATCATCCTCAGCCCGGAAGTGCCCCAATAAAAGAATATTACATACAAATGAATTTTACATGAATGAAAATAAAAACCCTCATCTCACATAGAACCCCCGGCTATTCTAAACGCGACGATACAATATAACATATCACAGCAACACATAATATCTCATATCATCAACGTAAGAAAGTATTCGTATCCCGATTGACATTGATGTATAGCAACGAAGCCGGCGATACACCACATACTACGCTTACGGTCACAGAAAAGAAAGTGTAAAACTACAACAGTTGGAGTCCGCAACCTCCTTAGACATCACATGCCTAACCAAATGAATTACTTAGACATCGCATGCCTAACAATTATAAACCCCGCATTTTAGTCTCATCATCGAAAAATATTTTCAATATCAAGTCGGGCAATTCAACAAGATTCCCGATTGTCTTGATCGAATGCTCGTCGCAAACTTTAGTAGACGGTCGCACCCACAGATGCCGTCGACGAAGTGCGCTAAGGCGGAACACCGCTGCCGCGAGCACCCGAACGGATGCTTTTGGCGACGGGATTCTCCTACAGTCACTTGGTCGGGGCTATGGGGCGTGGCTATCTATTAAGTTTACCCGGCGAGTATCCGCGTACGCTACGTGATTGCGACGGACTTTTGATCACATCAACATTCCATGGCAACCGATCATCTGAGACTGAACTGCTAGATTTATAACATTCAAATTAGTTATCTCATAACTACCTGTGGATTCCAAATATTGTATCACATTCCAGATAAATAGACAATGTTAAACTTTCCGATCGAATAATCAAACACCCAAGATTTCCCCAATATATCTCAACACTTGAAATCAGTTTAAAAACATCCTTCACATGCCACAGTACCAATGGTCCAGCCGTAGAAGGGTCAAGCCAACGCCTCACATGTGGCACGCCGTACTGCCCCAAACCCTAAGGTTTAGAGGCAGTTCAAGACGGTCACATAATCGAGTTAAGGTTTGTTGTCTTCTAGAGGGTCCACCGCGTTACTTGCACGACTTAGAACGTTCTTAAACTCGAGAAAAATCCAACTTTTGAAAAATTTTCCGACAAGGGAAAAAGTGAGTTATTGATATCCGTTCGAACTTTTTAACAGTTTCTAAAAATTACCCGGACAAACTAAACAAAGTTAAATTATCCGATCGAATCACCGAGTCCCCAATACAACCCTAGAAAACTCAACACTTGAGTGGAATTAAAAAATTCACAGAAAAAAATGACAAGAAAGGACCTAAGAATAAATATATGAAATATAAGGGACTAAGCACGTGAGCGACTTAGTAGACCGTACTTCAAAGTAATTCTTAGTTTTTCCTGCTTGTTTTTCTGAGCATTTTTAATTCATAAAAAATCACATTTTTAAAAAATGACCAGAGAAGGGTTCGTGTCGGGGTTTTCGGGTTCGATCGGACTTTAAACTTCGTCTAGATTTCGGCTAAAGCTCTAGCTTGGCTCTGATACCACTGTAGGGTTGCTAGGCACACGCACAAGGGTCTACGAGGCATCAACCATGCCCGATTAAAAATTTAGCCGTGCCGAACAACCCAAAGCCGGATCTTTAAACTAGAGATTATACGAAAACAAGTATGTTAAACTCTTTAACACTAAGTGAGAGGGATTACAACCTTTGTAGATCCGGTCCTTCACATCTTAAGCTCCGTGTTGAGGTCCCTTCACTGCGATCATCGTGTTCCGGACTCTCGAGAGGCTTCATGAAGAGAAAGATGCAGTCTTGCTTTCGATCTTCGATAACAAAGATGATCTACCTTGAAGTTTCATTAACACAAGCTAACACTCACTAAATGATGTGAACACCCTCATCTAAATGGCAAGGATAGATGAGGATGATGAAGTAGGATTTTTGCTCTCATTTATAATCTTTTTCTCACTCACTTTCATCACAAAAGCAAAACAAGAAAGCTTTTTTCCATGAAAAGAGAAGGAAGAAGAAGAAGATAATGTATCATTCCTTTTGTGATGGATAATGAATTATTGTAGTGGTTACAAATCTAACCAAGGGTTAAGTATGAAGGAGTTAACCCATGTAGATAATTGACTAGAGTTAATGGTTTGGATTGGGTTAACAAAATATCTAGCTAAAAACAAAGTCAAAGCTTCATGAAGCTTCATGGAAACTTCATGCAAAAGCTAACCCTAATCCAAACCCTAACCAAGTTTAAACCCTAAACCATTGTTAAATTTGTAACCCTAACATGTTACAATATTATATATCACATATACAATATATTTTGTAACAATAGAAAATAATACAATTAACATATATCGCATATATATCAATGTATTATCCCGTGAGAAAATGAATCTTTTATTGAGCTAATATTTTTTAATGTAATTTAATATATCATATATATTATTATACATTAAATTATCGAATCAACACTTGATCCGACAATCCGGCTATTTCAAAAATAACCGACTAATACGATGACCCGACTATATCACATATACCCGGCCGATATCTCATATCGCGAGAATCCAATACGGTATCACATACCACATTATCCTCGGTCCCGCACATATCACATATGTGCTCCTACTCCGTTTTGCCTGAGCCAAGAAAGCTCTGTGTAGGACTCTAAAGAATCGTCAATACGCCGGCAGTAGGTGATGATCATATCAAACACCCACAAGCTGCAAGCAGTCAGCTAAACGTAACAGCCACCCAGGTATTGAGCGCTCAGAAGATCAACAAGCAAGGCTGTACATTCTCCTGTGAATCCAATCAGTAACACTCCCGTACAGTCCGGTCTCGTCGTCTGATATGTCGCGTATCTCACCTAGGGGTGGTAAACGTCAGACCCTAGTAGCTTGATAAGTCGTGTCGATATGAGGTCTATAACAGTTCGAGAAACTACCGATAACACTTACCAGTAAATCTCAGCAACCATGGCCATGGATTTCCGGTTATAGCCAATCGAACACAGCACAACATCAACTCCCTATACCGGGAGAGACGAATCCCCTCCTATCGCTCATTGCCTCCATGTGATTCGGGACTGTACCCAAAAGCCACCTTTTTGAACGCCCTCTTGGACATGGTATGATGGAAATCAAAGCACAGTGGGAATCACACAAGACTCTATGACGATCTCGGGTCAACAGACTACTCTGTACCAGTGTCACCGGAGAACTGCCATCTGACGTAAGGTATAATACCATCTGGGAGTTCTCGGCGAGTCCGTCCAGTGTACCCAGTCTCTACTGAGCACCCGTACACCATCCTTGATGTCAAACACCGATGGATATGGGATCATCCATCGCCCATCATATGGGTCAAGATGCGTATACGCTAGTCTACTCTGGTGTATCGATGCTCTGTCTCGATACACCCTCGACTAGGAACAGTTATAGGATATACTCGTCGACTACCGTGGCCCCACTAGTATGATCTCATCATAGTCCCAGTAATCGAGTACATATCTTAAGGGCTTTATCAACATGTAACATAGAGACAATCAGAGTACATGTTAAGATAAAGTACAACCAGATAGCATACTATCATGTCGAGCAAGAAAGCCCTCCCTGTATATGTCCAAGCATCCACTACAATATACATCGTATGTACAGTAATGGCCTCTAGGGCATACATATAACTAACAGAAATTTTCAATGAGATTGCACACCTTCTATGAGATAGTTGGATCCCGATACCCACTGCGAGTAAGAGTTACTCCTGGGAGAGTTTTGCACATTACAATTAGCCGATCAAGTAGGTGTCTAGAAAGGTGTTAACGGGGTTACGCCCCTGGAAAAATGAGGTTTATTTTTATTAGGTCTGTGTGAAAGCACGGGTAACCTCCCTCATAGTACCGGCACTGGCCTGGCTGAAAGATTGGCGAACTTGTAGGATGTAATTAATCCCGGCTAGTCTTTTCTTTTAGGGTTTGAAGAAAGATTTGATAAAAACAGTGGGAGCCATCCTGATTAGATAAAATAATAACGAATCTAATCTTGCAAGAGAATACACTGAGTGTTTTCTTCTATCTCTTTCCAGGTAGCGACCATGTCACGCCTTAATCAAGATAATAATATGATGTACTGACCGGACCCGCTTGTTATACTGAGCTGGGGAACGTTGGTCCCGCTCCAACTTATAATTGTTATAAGACCGAGGAGGAAATAGGGGATTGCCATGATTCCCGTGCCGCCCAAACGAAGAAAGTGAATGATGATGCATCTTCTTCGGGAGTGTTCATTACCGAGAACCGCTTCTCAGTATACTCAACGTCCTGGGTATGAGATACCGGATCAGGATCCCGTTAATGTAATCTGTTACATGGGCTACAGATAGGTAAAGAACTGAGAATGGGTGATAAGTTTTAAGAGTTAGAAACGGTGCAATTATTGCAGCCAAGAAGTTGGCAGTTATCACCCTGTATTACCAAATACATTGATTCTGAATGAATGTTTTTAGATACCGAACCTTATATACAAAATCATATCAGTCTCTTTATTAAGTAAAGAAGGATATAATTTTGTATTGATGGATAATGTTTTGAACATTTCCTATATCAAGAGTTGATCGGTTCAGGAACGTTATTTAAAAGCATAAACGTTCTAAATCAAGCTACAATTCTTAACGTACAGAACACACACTAGAGGAAGAGTTCAGAAATGAACGAATCCTTCTTGAGGCATTGTAGACTATGTCATATCAATGCGACCCGACTAGCTAATTTACATAAAGATGCATATTTAAATCAGTTTGAATTTACATCTTATGAGACATGACAGTCATGTCACAAAGATAAGAAGACCATAACTCCGTTTATTGGAAACAGAGAAAGAGTTAGTGAACTCTTAGGATAGATACATGATGATGTATGTAGGTCCCCTGTCTACACATGCCGGGACTGGTTCTTTGTACATTATTACATTCACTGATGATCTCTCAAGATTCGCACATGTGTTCCTGTTGAAACACAAGTCTGAAGCTTTTGAGAAATTCAAAGAATATAAGTTAGAAGTAGAGAACTAAAATGGGTATAAGTATTATGTCCTATGATGTGATCAGGGAGGAGAATACTTGAGCATGGAGATCCTGGACTATTCTAAAGGAGAATTAGATTCTCTCTCGGCATTACTCATCCGTATACACCACAGCACGTAGGTGTTGTTGGAGATAGTGCCCTCAGAGTCAATTATTGGATCGCAGGAACGTGATTGCAATGATTGCGGAGGACCTATACTGGTAGGACAGTCTTACTCGAGATGATAGTATGCTATCTGGTTTGCCTTTATCAGTCGTGTACAGGTTCAGGTGACTGATCACTGTTACACTTGATAGAGCCCTTAGGATCTTGCTTTACTACCAACAATATGATGGCGATCATATACGTGAGAGTTGGGTAGTTTATAAGCATATCCTTAATTGTGGTCCCTAGTCGTGGGAGTTTCGAGACAGGGCATCGATACTCTGGAGTAGACTAGTGTATACAGTCGAGACCCCGACGAGGGGCGGTGGCCGGTCTCACAAGCCACTGGTGTCAGTTGGATCACCAAAGATGTATACAGGTGCTCATTGGGTTATGAGTACACCGGACAGGACTCGCCGGGAACCTGCTAGTTGGTATTATATATATCGTCAGATAGTAGTTCCCTGGTGACATGTGTACAGGTTAGTTCATCGACCTGAGTTCGTCATTTGTCTCGTGTGAGTTCCCACTGTACTTTGATTTCTACCCTACCACGTCTCAAAGGAGTCGTGCAAACAGGTAGTTTTTGGGTACAGTCCCGAGCCACATGGAGGCACGTGAGCGGATCGGCAGGGGATTCGTCTCTCCCGGTATTGGGGGTGACATCGCGCTGTGTCTAGGAGAGCCATTACATAAAGCCCACGGCCATGGTAGGAGATTTATTGGTAGGTACTCCAGTAGTATCTCAGGGTGTTTTTAGGCTACACTCCGACACGACTTATACTGCTATTGGGGGTCTGACGTTACTAGCCCCCTAGGCAGATATATGATACTCATAGACGAACGGACCGAACTGTATATACATTGTCACTGTTAGGCAAAGTAGGGATTCCGGATGAGTTCACTCATCAGACTCCCTTGAGGTCAGTCCATGGGCAGCCGTTACGCACAGCTAGTGCCGCTGACGGCTTGTGGTTAAACCCACTGCCAGGGTACTGACGAGTCATTAGAGTCCCCCACAGACAGTTTCCCAAGTTCGGGCGAAACGTTGTAGAGGCCTTATGGTTTTATGGAAGGGTTCGGAAAATGCACGTGCGTTTACGCACATGTCATATTTCGGGCAGATAATACTGGTAGGCTTTGGTTTAAGCCGGATCCGAGTATTATACTGTGTAGATATAATATCTTTGTCTCAGTTGCATTTGTATTGGGTTGTAATACAAATGCGGGTATGTTTATACTGTTACGGGGTTATCCTGAAATTCGTTTCAGGATCGCTTTTGGAAGTTGCCAGTTTCGAGTTTCCAGTTTTCTATCGCCCGTCTTTTAACATTCGGTTAAATACGGATTTATCTTTTCTTGGATGAGGGTGAGTCATGCTTCTAGAAGGTTCTAGAAGTGGTGATAAGGCTTATGACTCATATGTTGCATTAATGATTTTGGTGACAAGGTTATGTGATTCATTAGTTTCATTTAATGTGTTCATACTTGGTGTATCATGACTCATGGTTATGATAAGCTTCATGTTTATTGTCACCCTCCTTCTTTGCTCCTACCCTCACCTCCCTTGCTCCATATATATTGGTCGGCCCCTCCCCTTGAAGAGAGAGATTGATTTCATTTGGAAAAAGAATAAAGTTTTGGATGTATGGAAATTTCATAGTTCATTTCTCATTCCATTTCATTTCGAGTGGCAACTTCATTAACCGTTCGTCCACGGCTTTGGACGAAACGAGACAAAGTCTTCTACTCATTCTCTACATCAATCTTGGTCGTCTCTTTTAGCAAACTTGACGACCGAGTTGCCTCGAGTCAGAGGCGGGAGCCCGTTTAAAGATCCGTTGACGTGGTGCCACATGGACGAGGAGATCGGAGATCGACGAGAACGGAGCAGCCGCAACCAAGCGTGGGATAATGGTTAAAGAACGATGGACTCGGATCGTTCCGTATAACCTTTCTACCCTCTTTGTAGTTTGTTAGTTTAGCAATAATGGCAGATCCGGGTTATAGTATACGATAGCGCCAGTTAAAAGTTTTTGTTCCGTATTTGGCATCTGTTAGACGGCCGGGGCGCTACCGTAGACTTACAGTGGTATCAGAGCCTCACCATTTTACTTTACTAACTTGTGCTAACGCGTTTAAAACATCGATCGAACGGATTTTCGAAAACCGCAAATTCCAAGTTCTGAGTTTCTGTCGATTTTAAAATGGTTCTAAAAATAATTTTACACATCACAGAAAATTCAGCCGGCTTTTCTAAGCACATGGTACAAATTTGGTCACCTGGCCCTATAAGACCGCCGCGGAATCGCGGTCAAACCTAGGGTTTGACCGCGCATCCGTGGCCAATCTGTGGGACCATTGATCCAAATTTGTACAGTTGCTTCTCTTGGCTAAATTGTAGTTTTTGGTATATATCTTTTGGACCCAGATTTTGTTACTGTACAGCAGATGTACGTGGGGCCCACTTCGTGATATTTAGTCGATCGAAATTTAAACATGTTAGTTTGCAGTACTTACATTATATCTCCGACCGTGAATGTCATTTGATCGGTAAACCGCGTCTAATTGCTATAGTTCTTTTAGACGGGTTTGCGAACATGACATTCGCATTGATGTTCTGTGTTGTGCTGTGATGTTGCGGATTTGTCGTGCTGGATAACAGTGTGCAATGGTAGTGCAGTTTGGATTTATTTGAACATTTGATATTGCGGGGCAAGCGTCCAACATGTGGACTGCCGTCATTGCCTGTTGTATTATATTCTTTTGGGGCACGACCGGGTTGAGGTCGATGTACCCGTTGTACATATTTTTCATTTCTGTACTAGGTTTTACCCCGCGACGGAGTGCACGGATTGCCGAGTTCTAGAGGGCTACAGGTCCGCATCTCATGGCTTTGAGAGGCAGAGGGGCCTCACTCTGGAATTGGCAGACTATTCGCCGCACTCGTAGGGGGTACAGGTTGACCCAAGGAGCGGTGCTCAAGCTACCGGATTCCGTGAAGTGCAGGGTGGTCCATTCACTTTGTTGTAGGGGGCTGCCTCGCTTCAGGTTTTGGCGGGTAACTTGCCGCACCCGTAGGGGTCTAGGTTTCATTGCACAGGCTATCCACACGACCAAGGGAACGTCGGGTTTCAGCAGCGGCTCTGTGAAAATCGCGGATCCCAGATTATCTATATTGTTCTGTGATGCTTATTACTTTTCTGTAATGTTGCATATTATCACGCCTGAAGCGATTATTGTATATTGGTATATATTCTATTAGATGTTGTATATGTTTTACACCCGCGCTAGTCCAGTCCCCGCTCTGTCGTTAGTTAAGGAACCTAACGGGTGATGACGAAACCCAGTGACGAATGCGGATGGCATATACGTGCATTTTATTTTTGTTCTTTTCTGGAGTGATTAATTGATGGGACTGCGTTGATTCTGATCAATGCAAAGGAAAGCAAACCTATTTGGCAGTTGTTGGAACAAATTTAAAAGGTGTTATTACAAAGACGTTTCCTTTTGTTATGCATAGCGGTATTCGGTTGGAATATCCTGCACCTCATTCGATGAGGCAAGGGCCGATATCCCTTCACCGGGAATAACCCCTTGGGCAGAAGTTTGCGTCAGGGTGATAACTTCACTATAGTCGATTACAAGTTGCTTTGCATAGCGGTATTCAGTTGGAATATCCTGCACCGCATTCCACGGGGAAAGAGCTGAGATCCCTTCACCGGGAGTAACCTCTTTAGCAAAGGTTTTCGCCACTATATTTTTATAAAAAGCTATCAGGTTCCTTCAGCGATATCAAGTTCATTACGTTAATGGTTTTTCGCCAAAAACCAGCTGTAGCCCTCCGCCATTTCTTTTGGGTATTCAGTAGTATTCAAGCTATGCATTTTAGCCAAAGTTAAGGCATAGTGTTTGGTAGCTGCTGGGTATTCATTTGTTGCATAGATAGATGAGTTGGTTTGGGACAGTCGTTCTGCCGATTGGCCAAAGTCAGGGGCATGTGCAGGTGGGTTCAAATTAACAAGATAGTGACGGGTAGAACTTGGCATGTGACTTATGACATTTTGACCAAAGCCAAGGTCATAAGAGCATGGGGTAAAAATCATATCGGGAGTTTCTAAAGAAACCAAAACTTGCCAAGTATGCGCATACCTTCTGGAGTGTGAGTAACGTGAGTGGATTCCGTCACATTATCATGCGATGAGAGTTGGATTCCGATTCCCACTGTTGAGTTGGTTTACTCTTCGGGTGATCCCGATTGATTCTTCTTTTAGGTTTGGAGGAGAATTTGACAGTACAGTGGGAGGTTTCCGGATTAGATAAAGTGATAGCCATTCTGATCTAGGTTAGAGTGCACGCAGAGTGTTTCTTTTTTCTCTCTCTTTGGCAGCGACCTATGACCGACCCTAGACTATGACTCAGTGACCAAGCTGACCGAACCTTCTTAAAATACTAGCTTTTAGATTGTCCGAGTTGCATAAGTCATTGCCACTCCTTCTTCTACCCTTTGCATTTTCTCAGAACACCCCGTATTACTACGGACATCCACTTCCATTGGATAGATCCATCGTATAGTTATATACGAACTCGAAGGGACTTCTTCGAGGATGGATCCAGGTTCATGAGAAATAGAATTGGTTTATTCAGTTGTCTTTTATTATCACCTTCTCTCAGGTTGCGAGGGCTCCTTGGTTTAGGAGAGTACACCTATTACGCTTATTGGATAGTCTTTTTCCAAACCATAGGCAGGTGCCGAAAGGTAGGGAATGAAGAAAACCAATTAGCCTAAGTAGGGTGTACAGAAGGTAATATGTAAAGACAAAATAAAGGGATTAGAAAGAGGGCAAAGTAAATTGCGACTGTTATCATTCACGACCAAACCGCGTACTTCATCGCCACTCCTATTCCACCTTTGAAAGAATAAGGTATTATTCAGTTATCTTTTATCATCACCTTCTCTCAAGTTGTGAGTACTCCTTGGTTTAGGAGGGTACACCTATTATGCTTACTGGATAGTCTTCTTCCAAACCATAGGCTGGTGCCGAACGGTAGGGAAGGAAGAAAACCATTTAGCCTAACGATGGTGTGCAGAAGGTAACGACTAAAGACAAATAAAGGGATTTGGAAAGATGGCAAAGAAATATACGGTTATAGTCATGAATTGGATTATGGAAGAGGCATTACTAGGAATACCAGGATACCCCTACGAAACATTTTCATGTTTCAGTGCACTGTTAAAGGAAAACTGTTTTCCCGATTAGATACTTACTCCAGGGTATGTATTTACCAGGTTTCATTCTCATATCTATATGGTTTTACAGATGATGAGTGGGAGTAAGTTATTGGGAATTAGGTGATTATCCTCATTATATCGAAATTTTTGGTAATTGGTGATATTTGAGGAAATCGCCAGGGTACAGTTTTCAACCTACGACGCACAAGTTTTTGAGTTATTCAACTCAGAAGACTTATACAGAGTATTGTATGTTGTCCAAGTGTCCATCAGGACAAAGGGGTAGGTCCTCGTACTATGTTCTGTTTACGTATGACTTCTCTAGTTTTTATACAAGTGTTTCGTAGAAATACAAGGTCTAAGTTTTGAGAAGTTGTGGGTATAAGAATAAAGTAGAGAACCAGGTGTCACAAGTATCGGGATTCTTCAAAGAGATTGAAGATGTAGATTCTTGTGATTGGTATTTAGATGATAGTAATGGTTTTGAGAAACTTGTTTCTCTTTCAGGTTACTCATTATTGGATGGATTCCTAAGTTGAGTAATGCTGATTAGCCTCTTTTCCATTAAGTTGATATGCACTGGAGACAGTTGCATGATTTGAATCTGGTTCCAATTAAATAAGTGTCAAAGTTTCTATATTGGATATAGAATGGTTCATACCTTAACGATGTTAAGGTACGGGGAGTTGTCCAGCTTATGCTTAAAACCAGACTCTGGATTACTCAGGGCACGTTTCTGTAATGGCTGTTTGTGGGTTGACCCTGGCTATGACGAGGGTTGATTTTCTACCATTTGGAAGATCAATAGTGATATTGTTCTTGACTCGCCACAGTTTTAGTAAAATGAATTTTTTCAGAAAACAGTAGTGGGAGTATGGTAGAACTGGAAGTGATTCCAGAACCGCGAACGATTACGGAAAATTTAATAGGACCTATATATTCAATCAGGTTTGACATTCCATTAGCCACTCCGCGGATATGATGGGTAACCTCAGACACCCGAGAGGTACTCCGGTAGCCTCAAGGACGGTGACAGGGAGGTTATTGCTTACCCAGTCTTGACACTGCTGTTGTTCCAGACTATGAGACCCGGCAGGAGGTTAAGTATAGCGTCGTTCTAAACTAGCTTTAGAAGTGCACGTATATATTATTCTGCCAGAGGGTTGTTGTGGTCAGTGGGAGCAGCGGAAGCATAGTGGGCAAGATGCTTATGTCTATTTATAGACTTGAGAAGTTATAGCGGAGATAGATCATCTAATTTTGATGTGACAGTCATAGGTTTGACTTCAATCAGAATAGGGGATGGATCTGTTAAGAAGGTAGTAGGGTGTGATGTCATGGTATCTGGATGACATACACAGAATAGGAAGTAAAATTCCTACACTACGATCGGTTGTACTGTGGTCGTCACACAGTTGTTTCTCCAGACAGGATTTGGATATAATATCTGACATTCTGGTTTCTAGATCTATGGTTTTGGATCTAGATTTGGGTAGTTTCCCAATGTAGGTACTTTGACAGTATTCTGATGGTATTTAGAATAGATGACTCCTGGCATGGTGGTGTACCTGCAGATGATCGAGTCACCCTCTCTAAAGGTGTCTTACAGACTAAAGGGAAGAGGGATGTGCATGATTGGCAGATCACTTGCTTAGGCAATTGAGTCAATCATGAGATGTCAAGTACCACACCAGATGTTGTTTTTGCACTAGATGTGATAAGCTTGTATTAATCCAATCCTGGAGAAAAATAAGGAAGTAGTTTTAGAACATAAGTGCATGTTCTACGGATTTGATGACGACAGCCTCCTTCGGGAGACGATTATCATTCCAGGCTTCAAAGGTGACATGGATGACAGAGTGATTATCAGAGTTATAGTTTTCCCTCTGACGAGGGACAGTATTATAGACAGGTAGTCCAAGAGGATACTGTAGGAGGCATGGTGCCGGATACTGATTAGGTTCAGTGATCGATACAGTCTAAGAAGTTTGGATTTGAAGTTCATTTATGAACTAGGTCCCATCAGATATCCAGACATATTCTAAGACGGGTATTACTCAATTCGGGAGATGGCTTTCTCCGCGAACTTGAGATTAAGAGAGATATAGAAAGAAACATTTAGGCGGATCCACTCACTGAGGCTATTTCTCGAACACAATAGTTTTACAAACGGGCTTTGTGAAACTGATTAGTAGAGGAGTTGGATGTTCGGTTTCACACGGGCTGTGAGTAGTCGACATCGCAATAATTAGCCTTAAGTTCAAGTGGGAGATTGTTGGAGATAGTGCCCTCAGAGTCAATTATTGGATCGCAGGCACGTGATTGCAATGATTGCGGAGGACCTATACCGGTAGGACAGTCTTACTCGAGATGATAGTATGCTATCTGGTTTGCCTTTATCAGTCGTGTATAGGTTCAGGTGACTGATCACTGTTACACTTGATAGAGCCCTTAGGATCTTGCTTTACTACCAACAATATGATGGCGATCATATACGTGAGAGTTGGGTTGTTTATAAGCATATCCTTAATTGTGGTCCCTAGTCGTGGGAGTTTCGAGACAGGGCATCGATATTCCGGAGTAGACTAGTGTATACAGTCGAGATCCGGACGAGGGGCGGTGGCCGGTCTCACAAGCCACTGGTGTCAGTTGGATCACCTAAGATGTATACAGGTGCTCATTGGGTTATGAGTACAAACAGGACTCACCGGGAACCTGCTAGTTGGTATTATACATATTGTCAGATAGCAGTTCCCTGGTGACATGTGTACATGTTAGTTCATCGACCTGAGGTCGTCATTTGTCTCGTGTGAGTTCCCACAGTACTTTGATTTCAACCCTACCACGGCTCAAAGGAGTCGTGCAAACAGGTAGTTTTCGGGTACAGTCCCGAGCCACATGGAGGCACGTGAGCGGATCGGCAGGGGATTCGTCTCTCCCGGTATTGGGGGTGAGATCGCGCTGTGTCTAGGAGAGCCATTACATAAGGCCCACGGCCGTGGCAGGAGATTTACTGGTAGGTACTCCAGTAGTATCTCAGGGTGTTTTTAGGCTACACTCCGACACGACTTTTACTGCTATTGGGGGTCTGACGTTACTAGCCCCCTAGGCAGATATGCGATACTCATAGACGAACGAACCGGACTGTATATATATTGTCACTGTTAGGCTCAGTAGGGTTTCCGGATGAGTTCACTCATCGGCCTCCCTTGAGGTCAGTCCATGGGCAGCCGTTACGCACAGCTAGTGCCGCTGACGGCTTATGGTTAAACCCACTGCCAGGGTACTGACGAGTCATTAGAGTCCCCCACAGACAGTTTCCCAAGTTCGGGCGAAACGTTGTAGAGGCCGTATGGTTTTATGGAAGGGTTCGGAAAATGCACGTGCGTTTACGCACGTGTCATATTTCGGGCAGATAATACTGGGAGGCTTTGGTTTGAGCCGGATCCGAGTATTATACTGTGTAGATATAATATTTTTGTCTCAGTTGCATTTGTATTCGGTCGTAATACAAATGCGGATAAGTTTATACTGTTACGGGGTTATCCTGAAATTCGTTTCAGGATCGCCTTTGGAAGTTGCATGTATCCAGTTTCCAGTTTTCTATCTTCCGTCTTTTAACATTCGGTTAAAGACGGATTTATCTTTTCTTGGATGAGGGTGAGTCATGCTTCTAGAAGGTTCTAGAAGTGGTGATAAGGCTTATGACTCATATGTTGCATTAATGATTTTGGTGACAAGGTTAAGTGATTCATTAGTTTCATTTAATGTGTTCATACTTGGTGTATCATGACTCATGGTTATGATAAGCTCATGTTTATTGCCACCCTCCTTCTTTGCTCCTACCTTCACCTCCCTTGCTCCATATATATTGGCCAGGACCTCCCCTTGAAGAGAGAGATTGATTTCATTTGGAAAAAGAATAAAGTTTTGGATGTATGGAAATTTCATAGTTCATTTCTCATTCCATTTCATTTCGAGTGGCAACTTCATTAACCGTTCGTCCACGGCTTTGGACGAAACAAGACAAAGTCTTCTACTTGTTCTCTACATCAATCGTGGTCGTCTCTTTTAGCAAACTTGACGACCGAGTTGCCTCGAGTCAGAGGCGGGAGCCCGTTTAAAGATCCGTTGACGTGGTGCCACCTGGACGAGGAGATCGGAGATCGACGAGAACGGAGCAGCCGCAACCAAGCGTGGGATGATGGTTAAAGAATGAAGGACTCGGATCGTTCGGTATAACCTTTCTACCCTCTTTGTAGTTTGTTAGTTTAGCAATAATGGAAGATCCGGGTTATAGTATACGATAGCACCAGTTAAAAGTTTTTGTTCCGCATTTGGCGTCTGTTAGACGGCCGGGGCGCTACCGTAGACTTACAGGTGTATCAGGGCGAAGCAATCGTACCCTATGTGATAAGGTGTGCTCTATGATAAGTACTACTGAGTTGCCTATTTCCTTTTGACGGTTATGCACTTGAGAAGCTGTATACCTATTGAATAGGGTTCCAACTAAATCAGGAGCCTACCACTCCATATGGGATATGGCATGGGAAGAGCCCAACTCTTAAGAAAGTTAAGATTTGGGGTTGTCCGGCCTATGTCAAAAACAAGATCCGGACAAGCTCGAGGCAATGTCAATTATGTGGAAGTTTGTTGGATATCCCAAGCATTCGCAAGGGAATATCTTCTACCACACCGAGGAATAAAAGGTGTTTTATTTCTCGGAATAACCACCTTTTTAGAAAAGGAATTTATTTTGGAAACAAATTTGTGGTCATGAGTTAGAACTGGAAGGAGTTCCAGCTATACAAACTGCAGCTGATGATTTGGTAGAACCGAAGGATTCAATAGTTCCCAACGAACCTCAGCCTCTCCGCCGATCTAGTAGGGTTCCTCATCCACCTGAGAGATACTTTGGTTTTCTCTATGACAGTGGGAGTGAGGATTGCATCATGAGATGATGACCTAACTAGTTTCGAGCAGGCCATCAAGAGTGGGGACTCTGTAAGAATGACTGGATGCTAAGCGATCTGAGATGGAATCTATGTACAGCAACAAAGTATGGACTTTGGTTGCTATATCTGAAGGGTTAAATCCCCATCAGGAGCAAATAAATCTTGAGAAGATTACTTGGTGTAGATGGAAAAGTTGAGACTTTCAAATCTAGACTTATTGCAAAAGGTTCTCGTCATCGACCAGGTGTGGATGATGATGAAACCTTTTCTAGTGCCTATGCTTAAGTCCATCCGGATCTTACTTGCCATTGCTACATACAATGACTACGATATCTGGCGGTTGGGTGTCATGACTGCTTTTCTTAATAGTGATTTAGAAGAGAGTGTCTATAAGTACACAGCCAGAGGGCTTCATAAACAGTGGGAGCAGCGGAAACGTGTACAAGTTGCTTTATGGGTTAATGCAGGCATCGCGGAGTTGGAACATCTATTTTGATGTGGTAGTCAAAGAGTTTGACTTCATTAAAATGGTAGATGAACCTTGTATATACAAAAAGGTAGCAGAGAGTATGGTGGTCTTCCTCGTATTGTACATGGATGACGTACTCTTGATAGGGAAGGAGTTTCATTTTCTACGCTCGGTCAATCTCCTCTTATCACAATGATTCTCCATAAAGGATCAAGGTGATACCACCTAAATCCTGGGTTTTGGATCTATGAGATAGATCTAAGTGGATGTTAGGATTCTCACTAGGTGTAGTGAGATGGTATCAATCGATCCTAGGGAGAATCACTGGATAGCTTCCACGGTGTTAAGGACAACTGAATGTCAATCACAGGCATTGTCTTTACCCTCAGTGGAGGGACGGTATGTTGGAAGAGTTCCAAACTAAATACCGTGGCAAAATAGACGATAAAGGCTGGATACATCGCTACCAACGATGCTACCAAAGAGGCAGTCTAGGTGTATATTAGTTCATAAGATGAACTTCGTTCCTACCATTGTATGAAAATGGAGCTGTCGATTAGGCCTAGGAACCTCTATCCCATCAGTGATCCAGACATATTCTTAGGCAGTATCACCTGATCATGGAGATGGATGATCTCCAGGGAGATCGAGGTTAGTAGAGTAGACATAGAGGACAACAGGACGAATCCACTCACAAAGGCATTTTCCCAGGAGAGACTATTATGTGATGGTTGAGTATGAGATACTTCAACCACTGCTGATTGTTGGGTTTTGGATACTGCAACAGATGGCCCTAGTGCAAGTGGGAGATTGTTAGTTATATGTATGCCCTAGAGGCCATTACGGTACATACGATGTATATTGTAGTGGATGCTTGGACATATATAGGGAGGACTTTCTTGCTCGACATGATAGTATGCTATCTGGTTGCACTTTGTCTTAACATGTACACTGATTGTCTCTATGTTACATGTTGATAAAGCCTTTAGGATGAGTACTTGACTACCTGGATTATGATGCAGATCATACTAGTGGGGATAGAGTAGTCGGTAAGTGCATCCTTCAAATGTTCTTAGTCGTAGGTGTATCGAGACAGGGCATCGATATACCAAAGTAGACTAGCGTTGTCACGACCCGAAATTGGCATGTGACGGCCCTTAAACTACGCAATGTCTACAGGCGTAACGCAATTTAAGTAAACCGAAAACCCAGCAATCTAAACCATCAAAAGTAGTAAGAAATAAGAACAATTTTAAAACCTTTGAAAATCTCAACCCAAATTCTTTAAAAGTCCAACTTTTCTTTCTTTAAAATTTTGGCAGCAACTCCAGCCCCAAAAATGGGTACAATATAAATATAATTAAAGCATCCCCAAACGGGAGAAAAAACACGCCCAAAGGCGAAAAACAACCACCACAACTGATATACGACGCCGTAGCGAAGAAATAAAAGACGATATAAATAAAACTGCATAAAAGACCTCCAAGTCACAGAATAATATACAATATCGTCCTCACATCAAGTCTCTAAGTCAACATAAAAGTAGTAGATGGAGAGTATAAGGATAAAACGAATATATAAGACAATAACGAATAACCACAAGACCCACCTAAAGAAAAACTGCACACTGTGAGCCGATGCGGTATCCGCAGCAAAAGATAATTAGATAGATGAATAGCATGTCTCGACTACTCTGGGGAACAACCTGGAAAAAAAACTGTGGCATAACAGTGGTGAGTTGCCAACTCGTGAATAGTAAATAACATATGCAGGTAATCGCAAGTATGCACATACAGCACAAATCCAACATATGCAACTAATAGCAATAAAAGGTCATATGAATGCAATAATCATAAAATGTACACTAACGGTTACTACAACTACATGAAGCAATAATATGACAATTGGTATGCAATAATTATGCAATAATGATATGAAAATGTATATATGCAGCAGTTATGAACGGTACTCTAACAGGTACAACTAACACATGAAGCAATACATATAAGATGAAGTATGTAAATGCAACAGTCATGAAAGGTAAACTAACAGGTACTACTAATGCATGAAGCAGTGCATAAACAATAAATATGGAGTATGGGGTGAAACATGTCATTTCCACGGAATCCTGACATCATGGTAGGACCAAAATCCATCAAGACAATCCAAATCCCAATTCCTCAAATCAGCCCCTAAATTGGCTCTAATATCATATAAGTCTCACAAACCCTGAATGTACAATATCAAGTAGATCTCATATATCCTGAATGTACATAATCAACAATCTCATATATATTCTGTATCCAATATCAAGTAAGTCTCAAATATCCTGAATCCAATATCAAATGAATCTCAAATGTCCTAAATCCAATATCAAGTGAATCTCGTATATCCTAAGTAAATTTGCATGAATAATTATGATGAAGTATATGAATTTATATGTATACATATATATTAGCGTCCCATTCCACTAATATATATATATATATATATATATATATATATAACAGCGCCCCATTCCACTGTTATATATACTTAGGAATAAAATATCATGAAAACAATGTGTCAAGCATCGACACAGAAATGCTGATCTATCAGGTGCTATCACCACGACTGGCACCCTGATAGGTACGTATCATATGCTATACCGAAAGCTCGAGAGTCTAGCTCTGACCCTCGCCTCTCGACGTATCCATATGCACATGACTCCCGTCGGTATCCCCACGATAACCGCCGAGTCATTGGTAATGTCACCGGAGTGAATGGTTCCCCTGCCAGGCTCAACCGCATGTTACATCCACCTTCTTATCCCGGGGTACCTCCGGGACCCACCATGTACCCTCATATGGCCCACGACGCTCCTCGCATGGGGTATATATATCAGAACCGATAAATCTCATGGTGGATGCTGAAATATCATATCAAGAGAAACCGGTTTTTTCAAATAATGCATAATTTCATGAAATTACCACGGTCCTCAAATCCAGAAAACATCATGAAAATCCATATCTCAATGCGAAAATCCATGAATATAATATATGCAACAGAAAACTGTAATGTAAGTATATAAAGGAAAAGCAGCTAATTAACTGCAACAAGTTAATACAATATATCATGCGGTTCCTAATTTCTCCAATTCTAAATAATATCAAGTAAAGGTAAACATGTAGCTATAACTGATATATGTGTAAAGATAAAGGTATAGCAAGATATAGGTATCTACCTATCAGTAATGATGTAATATACCCTTCGGGTATAAGTGAAGTATGTATGCAAGGTATACATGTAACTATGTCATTATCTGTGGATGTACCTATCGCAAATGGTACAATACCCTAAAAGTATACAGGTAACTAGCATGTATGTATGTCAAGGCATATGTGTAAGCATGTAGGTATACAGGTATGCTATATGTCATATGCATAAAGAAATATGAATCAATTTCTTAATGTCCCTAACCAAAAATTATTATATAGGTATGTGTGTTGTGCGTAACATGGCAATTATTGACGGTGTGTATGGCATACAATCAGTGCTCTTGCAACATGAGTCGTCAATAATAGTGCAGTGTCCTAAGGATACTGGTCCAAGCACAACAAATAAGTAAGCAATAAAATGTATACGCAACTCTATATATGAAATAGAATATGCGACAAGTTAAGTCATCTCTAACCCAGACGCATAACGCCATGCGGGCGATTACCCTGTAGATGTTAAATCTACTCACCAAGGCTCCTGGCTAAGTGAAGCCAACCACCTGTTTTCCCTTCGTCGCAGCGCCCTAAGTCCCCGCCTGCGAACCTAACACAATAAAACAACAAAGCAAGTATATATTAGCAATAGACCCAAAACACGTACAAACTACATTTAACCGACGCATCAACTCAAAACATACTCTCAAGTGTTCGTATTATGGCTAACGTGCGTAGCGACACGATGAAACCAACCCAAGAGCAAAACTACACAAAGTGCACGATTCGTGTCGTATAAAGTATCGCGCGTAAACGAAACACAAGAAACTACCTATGTGACCCCAGATTTTTCATAGTGAGAAAACTCAACAACCAAACAAGACCAAACACACCTAAACCACAGAAGACACCTACCCACAAAAACCCACACCCCAACTCCTCTCCAAAACCGAGGTCGTCGGAACTCCCTTCAGACGTCGTAGGCCAAGGTCCGAGCAGGGGGTCTCGTTCTTCAGGTGATTTCCTATGGTCTCAGGTACAACACAACTACATTGTTTGGTATTCTAGTAAACTCTCCGGCTCACAGCAAATCACAGATGACATATATTGACACTAAAAATACGATATTTGCACGAAAACTTAATTTTAAACATTCTAAACTAAAACTAAAAGTCTAAACAACACAATAACTACATAAAGAACACATAGAGATCATTACCTACTCAAAAAAACTCAAAGATCCAAGCTTTGCAAGCTCCAAGGCATCCAAGAGGCAAATCAAGATCAAAGATGGGATTTTTGTGAGATTTGTGAAGGATTTGAGATGGTTTGTGATGGAAAATGAGAGTGTTCAGTTTGAGGTGAAGAGATATGAAGAAAAAGAGAAGGAATGAGTGTGGGTGAGAGTGAGAGAGAGAGTATGAAGAAAAGAGAGTGAGAGGTGAGGTTAAGGGTGAGTGCACCACTTGCATTAATGCATCATCAATGGATTCACACACACCATGCCACCTCCTCACTTCCAAAACAAATATCTTCTCTTCTCACTCAAAATATCTAGGATTAGGGTAAGGATTAAATTAAAACAAGGATTAGGATAAAGCAAAGGATTAGATTAGGTTAAGTTGTCATGGTTTCTAATCTAGATTAACACAAAACAAACCCTCACATTAACGTGCACACGTACGTGCATACCATAATAAATAATAATAAACTATTAATTAAATGTTATAAAATGTGAGGAACCCGAATTGGTAAACTTTTTACAGTAAACCCGCATTAACGTCTAAACTAACACTAACTGAAATCTAAGGCGTTACAATCTCCCCCCTTATAAAAATTCGTCCCCGAATTTAAAATTCTCACCAAGCGTACCTTCAAAGAGAAGATTACAAAACTCTCATATCTCGCTCGCAGCCTCCCAAGGGATCACCTCATTATACGGCTACGTCCAAGAAAACCCTCCACAGATGGCAAGACCCTTGACCGAAGTTTCTCCACCTGTCGAGCCATTAACATAATTGGCTGTCGGTGAACGAAAAGATCACGTCCAAGCTAAATGGTCTGGTGCCGAATCCTATGAGAAAGGTCATGAAGGTATTTGCAAAGTATCGACACAAGGAATACGAGGTGAATACTCAATAATCTGGGCGGAAGTGCCAAGTTAAAGGCAACGAAACTAACTCGCTTGAGGATCTCTAAAGGACCTACAATCCTGGGGTAAGCTTTCCAAAACTCAACACGCTATTCATCGGAAAAATCCGTAGGAATACATGATCTCCCACTATGAACTCAAGTCTGCGACCACCACGGTCGGCATAAGACCTCTATCTGCACTGGGCTGTCCCCATCCTGACCTGAACCAACTGGATTATCTCCGAAACCTCTAGACTAGCTGGGGTCCAAAAATCCTACTTACACAGAGTCAGAGAAAAATAGAATAGCGATCGACACGACCTAACAACTAAACCTAAAGGTTGCCAATTGGAGTGTCTCCTGATAACTGCTATCGAAGGAGAACCCTAACAATGGCAAGTGACGATCCCAACTGCCAACAACAATTAGTACGTACGTACAAGCATATCCTCCACAGTCGGTATAGCCCGCTCTCACAAAACCATCATCCTGCGGATGGAAAAACGGAGCTAAAGCTCAACCAGTACCCCAGGCTTCCTGAAGCTTTTGCCCAAGACGGCAAGCGAACAGGGTTCCTTCATTGGATATGACCCATGAAGGAACTCCGTGTAATGCACAAACTTAACAAAGAACAAGTAAGCAAACTGAGAATAACCGGACAACAAACACCCAAATGGAGTCACACCCTGTTTATATCTAGGTAGACACCATAACGAAATTCGTAGAGATCTGCTCCTATTCCTACTCCGGAACGGTTAAAGGTTGCAACTCTCCAGCCGGTCTCAGATGCTCAACCTTAGCTCACAACAAGACAGACACCTCGAAACAAAATCCGAAACTTCATTCTTCATCCCTACCCACCCGTAACTATTTCACAAGTCACGCTACAAATTGGTGGAACTTGAATGAACACCAAAAGTTGACTGATGTGCCTGCTCTAGGATTTTGCGTCTCTGCCCATCAGCAATAGGTACACACAAACGCGTCCCTAAACGTAGCACATCTGGTCATAAATCAAGGACTCTGAATCTTTACCCAGCCGAGTATGCTCAAGAATCTCTGATGAGCGAGCATCGGCGGGTTGTGTCTCGCGAAAGCGATTAAGGAAAAGTGGACGGGCGCGGACATGAGCAAGTTGTCCCCTCAGTAGAGGCAAACTTAAGCTGTACTCAACGATCGCACTAGAACTGTAAATCTGCATAAGACTATCTCAACAATCAAAACCCGTTGCAAGAAGATGTACATTAAGATCTGGTGGTCCATGAAAATCTGATATGACTCTCCGAACACGTAGCGTCTCCAAATCTCCAACGCACGACCACCGCGGCCATCTCCAGATCATGAGTGGGATATCCTGCTCGTACTTCCTCCAACTATAAAGCATAAGCGATAACTCTATAGTGCCACATCAATACATAATTGAGCCCCACTCGCGAAACATCACAGTTAAACAACAAAGTCGCCCGAACCATAGAGCAAAGAAAGAACTGGTGCAGTTGTCAACCGAGTCTTCAACTGCCGAAAACTCCACCTGCATGCCTCAGTCCAAAGAAAAGGAATCTCCTTTCCGGTCAATTCAATCAACGGTGCAGCGATACACTAGCAATCCTGCACGAAACGGTGCTAAAACCTGCTAAGCCCAAAAATCTACGGACCTCTGTCCCGTACACAAGTTTGGGCCAATGCTGTATGGCCTCGATCTTCCTCGGGACCATACGAAAACCGTCTCCCGTAACTACAAGACCTAGGAGTCAACACAAACAAGCCTAAAGGAACACGCCGAGAATTTAGCAAACCGCTGGGGCTCTTCCAATGTCTGCAAAACAAATCCTCAAGTGTTGCTCCTGTTCTTCACAACACATTAGAATAGACCAGAATGTCATCAATGACACAACAATAAACTGGTCGAGAAACGGCCTGAAGAAATCGGGTTCATCATATCTACGAATGCTGCTAGGGGATTGGTGAGTCCAATGACACCACCAAAACAGACAAAGCCCGTAGCACGCACAAAAGCAGTCTTCGGAATGACATCACTCCGAACTCGCAACAATGATGACCTGATCCCAAACAACCTAGAAAAAGTCTCGTACTCTAGAGCTGATCGAAGAAATCGTCAATGCGGGGTAAAGGATACCTATCTGCACCGTAAGCCAGTTCAATTGATGATCCATCAATACACAACCTCAACTGTCTCCCTTCTCCTGACGAACAGAATAGGAGATCCCCAAGCGAAACACTCAGACGCACAAGCCCCCCAACAAACAACTTTGCAGCTGATCCTTAAGCTCCCTAAGCTTCGCCGACTCATCTGGAACAACGTCGGAAAACTCTCGCATGAAGGAACCCAGTCCAACAAACCCACTATAGCTCCGGTATCATGAATGAATGCCAATAATCCTCGACATCCTCCCCTCAAAAGCCAACTAGCGAAAAAGGCTGAATTCAAGCTGTGAGAGGCGGCACCACTGTCCCCCTGCACAACGAAAACTGACTCGCCGGGAAAACAAAACCTGACTATTTTCTCGCGGCAGATCCACAGACGCTTAGCAAGTAGCTAACCATTCTGTGCCCAGGAGAACGTCAAATCCAACATCTATAGAAGGATCAAAGTGACAGATGAATCTCCTAACCGATTGGCACACGACTGAAATACGTATTGCGCAACAAAAGAATCGCTGACAGAAATTAACACAATAAACGGCTGATCTAGCAAACACGACTCTCGTTCCAACCACGGCACAAAGTGTGAAACAAACAAGTGCATCAAAAGAACATACGAATTAAGAATACTTGAAAACTCTGCATTGGATGCCCGCGCATCCCGATGAGTAGAAGCAAACTCTCGTGTATGCCCCCTACCCGCAACTTGCTGAACTTCTTCTCTGCCAACCTGAACTTTCTGAGCGAACCCTCCGCGTCTATGACCTCTCTGAATACGACCCTGACGCGATGTTAGGGAACAACGCCTGATGTGGTGATGAAGGTCCCCGCACCGATAGCATCCTCTCCATGGCTGTCGACCTTCCTGTAAATACGAGCTAAAAGACTGACCTCGTCCCAAGCCTCCATTACTCCCGTGACGTGCCCGATATCTGTCTCGAGGACTAAGCCTCTGTCCCTGAGATGGTATATCGGTACGAGTCCTCCACTGTTCCAGAACTCCCAAAGTCTCTGGAAGACGTGCCTCGTCAACTGGGGTTGCATCCACTGGTGTTGTGTAGGTGACGGAATGCTGTGTACTGACCGTAAGGAACAACTGTGTAACAGGGGTGACAACCTCCCGTCGCTGCTCTCGAATGGCCTCTACCAATGAACTCATCGTCTGGCACATGTCCTGCATATCTGCCACAAGCCTAGCGAGATGATCTGTCGAAGACGGATCCATCTGCTCTTGTGCAACGAGCGTGCCATCCTGGTCAGTCCTCATCCCACCCGAGCCAACTCTGACCTCGGCCCTCGCTGCATCACTCTGAGTCCCCATAGTCATCGGCGGCAAAAGCTATAAATAGAAATCGGATTCGATAAGAACACGGTAATCGAATCACAAGGATATAACATCAAAGAAGGAATTTCAAGCAATTAGTACTTAGGTGACTTTAGGCAGAGTACCGCATCATGAGTATGCCGCGGACATACACAGACTACGTTACTCTGCTTTAAGCTACCTACTCCATCATACCAAGGTCATCCTACACTTCGAAAGGTAAAACCTAGCGCTCTGATACCAACTTTGTCACGACCCGAAATTGGCACTTGACAGCCCTTAAACTACGCAACGTCCATAGGCGTAACACAATTTAAGTAAGCCGAAAATCCAGCATTCTAAACCATCAAAAGTAGTAAGAAATAAGAACAATTTTAAAACCTTTCAAAATCTCAACCCAAATTCTTTAAAAGTCTAACTTTTCTTTCTTTAAAATTTTGGCAGCACCTCCTTTGTAAAAACCAGCCGTAAAAATGGGTACAACATAAATATAAGTAAAGCATCCCCAAACGGGAGCAAAAACATGCCCAAAGGCAGAAAACAACCACCACAACAGATATACGACACCGTAACGAAGAAATAAAAGACGATATTGTAGGGTTACTAGGCACACGCACAAGGGTCTATAAGGCATCAACCATGCCCGATTTAAAATTTAGCCGTGCCGAACAACGCTAAACCAAGATCTTAGACTAGAGATTAGGCGAAACAAAGCATGTTAAACACATTAACATCTAAGAGTTTGGGATTACAACCTTTGTAGTCCATTCCTTCACTTCATAACCTCCGTGTTATGGTCCATTCGCTACGATCATCAATTTCCGGACTCTCGAGAGGCTCCACGAAGAGAAAGATGCAAGCTAGATTCCGATCTTCGATAACAAAGATGATCTACCTTGAAGTTTCATTAACACAAGCTCTCACTCACTAAATGGAGTGAACACCCTAATCTAAATGGTTAGGATAGATTAGGATGATGAAGTAGGATTTTAGCTCTCATTTATTATCTTAATCTCACTCATTTTCATCACCAAAGAAAAAGCTAGAAAGCTTTTCTTCAAGAACTCAAGGAAGAAGAAGAAGAATCCTTTTGTGATGAATAATGAAAGTGGTCATATCATTACCAAAGCAACCATGGTTAAGTCAAGAAAAGACTTAACCATTGGAGAGATCTTACGATGGTTAAGGGTGTGGGTTGGGTTAAGTAAATATCTTGCAAAATATCTTTGCAAAAACAAAGAGGAAACCTTCTAGAAGGTTCAAGAAAGAACTAACCCAAATCAAACCCTAACCTTGTTTAATCTCCACTAAACATGTTGCATTAGTAATCATATCATGTTACAATATTATATATCATATATATAATATTTATTGTAACAAAATAAAATAATACTATTAACATATATCGCATATATATCAATGTATTACCCGAGTGAGAAAAAGAATCTTTTAGTGAGCTTATATCAGTTAATGTAATTTAATATATCAAATATATAATTATACATTAAATTATCGAATCAACTCTTGATCCGATAATCCGGCTATTTCATAAATAACCGACTAATATAATCTGTATCAGTTCATCGAATCAACACTTGATCCGATGATCCGTCTATATCACATATACCCGGCCGATATCTCATATCGCGAGACTCTAATATGGTATCACATACACGTATTGTTCTCGGTCCTGCACATATCACATATGTGCTCCTTCTCCGTTTTGCCTGAGCCAAGAAACCTCTGTGTAGGACTCTAAAGAATCGTCAATACGCCGGCAGTAGGTGATGATCATATCAAACACCCACAAGCTGCAAGCGGTCAGCTAAACGTAACAGCCACCCAAGTATTGAGCACTCAGAAGATCAACAAGCAAGCCTGTACATTCTCCTGTGAATCCAATCAGTAATACTCTCGTACAGTCCGGTCTCGTCGTCTGATATGTCGCATATCTCGCCTAGGGGTGGTATACGTCAAACCCCAGTAGCTTGATAAGTCGTGTCGATATGAGGTCTATAATAGTTTGAGAAACTACTGATAACACTTACCAGTAAATCTCAGCAACCCTGGCCAGGGATTTCCAGTTATAGCCAATCGAACACAGCACAACATCAACTCCCTATACCGGGAGAGACGAATCCCTTCCTATCGCTCATTGCTTCCATGTGATTCGGGACTATACACAAAAGCAACCATTTTGCACGCCCTCTTGGACATGGTATGATGGAAATCAAAGCACAGCGGGAATCACACAAGACTCTATGACGATCTCGGATCAACAGACTACTCTGTACCAGTGTCACCGGAGAACTTTCATCTGACGTGAGGTATAATACCATCTGGGAGTTGTCGGCGAGTCCGTCCAGTGTACCCAGTCTCTACTGAGCACCCGTACACCATCCTTGATGTCAAACACCGATGGATATGGGATCATCCATCGCACATCATATGGGTCAAGATGCATATACGCTAGTATACTCTGGTGTATCGATGCCCTGTCTCGATACACCTTCGACTAGGAACAGTTATAGGATGTACTCGCCGACTACCGTGGCCCCACTAGCATGATCTCATCATAGTCCCAGTAGTCGAGTACATATCCTAAGGGCTTTATCAACATGTAACATAGAGATAATCAGAGTACATGTTAAGATAAAGTATAACCAGATAGCATACTATGATGTCGAGCGAGAAAGTCCTCCCTATATATGTCCAAGCATCCACTACAATGTACATCGTATGTACAGTAATGGCCTCTAGGGCATACATATAACTAACAATCTACCACTTGCACTAGGGCCATTTGTTGTGGTATCGCATACATAACAATTAGTTGTGGTTGAAGTATCTCATACTCAACCATCCCATAAAAGTCTCTACTGGGAAAAAGGCCTTTGTGAGTGGATCCGCGTTGTTGTCCTCTGTGTCTACTCTCCTAACCTCGATCTCCCTGGAGATCAACCATCTCCATGATCAGGTGATACTGCCTAAGAATTATATCTGGATTTCTGATGGGACGGGGGTTCCTTGGCATAAGCCACAACTCCATTGCCACACAATGGTAGGAACGAAGTTCATCTCATGAACTTATATATCCAGACTGCCTCTTTGGCAGCATCCTTGGTATCAATGTATCTTGCCATTAATCGTCTAGTAAGTGACGGTATCTAGCTTGGAACTCTTCCAACATACCGTCCCTCCACTGAGGATGAAGACAATGCCTGCGACTGACATTCAGTCGTCCTTATCACCCTGGAACTTTTCCAGTGATTCTCCCGAGGATCGTTTGATACCATCTCACTATAACTAGTGAGAATCCTAACATCCAATTAGATCTATCTCATAGATCCAAAACCCAGGATTTATGAGGTATCACCTTGATCCTATACGGAGAATCCTTGTGATAAGCGGAGATTGACCGAGCGTAGCATAGGAAACTCCTTCCCTATCAAGAGTAAATCATCCACGTACTCTACGAGGATCACCACCATACTCCCTACTACCTTTTTTTATATACAAGGTTCATCTACCATTTTGATGAAGTCAAACTCTTTGACTACCACATAAAAACAGACGTTCCAACTCCGCGATACCTGATTTATCATATAAAACAACTTGCACACGTTTCCGCTGCTCCCACTGTCTACGAAGCCCTCTGGCTGTGTACTTATAGATGCTCTCTTCCAAATCATCATTTAGAAAAGTAGTCATGACACCCAACCGCCAGATATCGTAGTCATGGTATGTAGCCGTGGCAAGTAGGATCTGGATGGACTTAAGCATAGCTTTGAAAGTCTCAGCTTTTCCATGTACACCAAGTAAACTTCTCAAGATATACTTGCTCCTGATGGGGATTTAACCCATCAGATAAAGCAACCAAAGTCCATACTTTGTTGGTGTATAAGGATTCCATCTCAGATCGCTAAGCATCCAGCCATTCTTACAGAGTCCCACTCTTGATGGCCTGCTCGAAAATAGTTGGGTCATCATCTCATGATGCATTCCTCGCTCCTACTGTCATGGAGAAACCGAAGTATCTCTCAGGTGGGTGAGGAACCCTACTAGATCGGCGGAGAGGCTGAGGTTCGTTGGTTACTATTGAATCCTTTGGTTCTACCAAATCATCAGCTGCAGTTTGTATAGCTGGAATTGTTTCCAATTCTACCTCATGACCACTAATTTCTTCACAAGAAATACCCTTTCACAAAGGTGGCATGTTGAGGAACAAAACATCTTTTGTTCCTCGGTTTGGTAGAAGATATTCCCTTGCGAATGCTTGGGATATCCAACAAACTTCCACAGAACTGACTTTTCCTCGAGCTTGTCCGGATTTTGCTTTTCATATATAGGCCGGACAATCCCAAATCTTAACATACTTAAGATATGGGCTCTTCCCATTCCATATCACATATGAAGTGGTTGGCAACTGATTTGATTTGAACCCTATTCAATAGGTATGCAGCTTCACAAGTACATAACTCCCAAAAGGAAATAGGAAACTCGGTAGTACTCATCATAGAGCGCACCATATCAAATAGGGTGTGATTGCTCCGCCCCGATACACCGACGTGCTGTGGTGTATTTGGAGGAGTAATGCTGAGAGAGAATCTCATTCTCCTTTAGAATAGTCCAGGAATTCCGTGCTCAAGTATTCTCCTCCTTGATCTCATCAAAGGACATAATACTTATACTCATTTTTGGTTCTCTACTTCTGACTTATATTCATTGAATTTCTCATAAAGGTTCAGACTTGTGTTTCAACAGGAACAAATGTGCGAATTTTGAGAGACTATCAGTGAATATAATTAAGTACAAAGAACCGGTCCTGGCATGTGTAGACAGGGGACCTTCATACATCAGCATGTATCAATCCCAAGAGTTCACTAACTCTTTCTCTGTTTCCAATAAACGGAGCTCTGGTCATCTTATCTCTGTGAGATGACCGGCAAGTTTCACAAGATGTAAATTCAAACTAATTTAAATATGCATCTATATGTAACTTCGCTAGTCGGGTCGCATTGAAATGACCTAGTCTACAATGCCTCAAGAAGGATTCGTTCATTTCTAAACTCTTCCTCTTGTGTGTGTTCTGTACATTAAGAACTGTGGTTTGATTTAGAACGACAATGCTTTTAGATAACGTGCATGAACCGATCAACTCTTGATATAGGAAATGTTCAAAACATTATCCAACAATACAAAATTATATCCTTTCTTTACTAATAAAGAGACTGATATGATGTTGTATATCAGGTTCGGTATCTAATAACATTCGTTCAGAATCAATGTATTCTGATAATACAGGGCGATAACTACCAAGAGACTTGGCTGCAACACTTGCACCGTTTCTATCTCATGAAACTTATCACCCGTTCTCAGTTCTCTACCTATCTGTAGCCCATGTAACAAATTACATATGTGGGATCCTGATCCGGTATCAAATACCCAGGACGTAAAGGATACTGAGAAACAGTTCTCGGTAATGAACTTACCCGAAGAAGATTCATTAGCATGCACTTTCTTCGTTTGGGCGGCATGGGAATTCCGGTAATCCCCTATTTTCTGCTCTGTCTTATAACAATTATAAGTTGGAGCGGGACCAACGTTCCCTAGCACAGTATAACAAGCGGGTTCGGTCAATACATCTGTATTATTATCTTGATTAAGGCGTGACATGGTCGCTACCTGGAGAGAGAGAGAAGAAAACACTCAGCGTGCGCTTTTACAAGATTAGATTGGTTATCAGTTTATCTAATCAGGATGTCTCCCGCTGTTTTAGTCAAATCTTCCTTCAAACCCTAAAAGGAAAGACTAGCCGGGATTAGTTACACCCTACAAGTTCGCCAATCTTTCAACCAGGCCAGTGCCGGTACTTTGAGGGAGGTTCCCCGTGCTTTCGCACGGACCTAATTAAAATAAACCTTATTTTCCCAGGGGCGTAACCCCGTTAACACCTTTCTAGACACCTACTTGATCGACTAATTGTAATGTGTAAAACTCTCCCAGGAGTAACTCTTACACACAACGGGTATCGGGATCCAACTATCTCATAGAAAGTATGCAATCTCATTGCAAATTTCAACATTTGAAATTCCCAATAATATTTTACCCCTAGCGTGCTATGACCTTGACACATGAAAAACAACCCATAGTCCGCTAGTCAAGTTCAACCCGTACATTTCTTGATTGAATTAAAACCCACCCGCACGACCCTTGATGCATGCCGAACAACGCCGTACGAATACCCTAATCCGATCGCATCGTATGCTAGCAGATAAGCACTAGTTAGCTACCGTACACTACGCCTTGACGCATGCCAAACTACCGCAGCACGAATACTAAGTAGTACTTATCTGAAATGACGGAGGGCTACGCATGTTTTTAAGAAAACCATGAGCGTAATGAACTTGATATCGTTGTAGAATCGAGTGATTTTTAATGGAATGTTTTTGAGGCCTTTTCTAGTTTTGCTAAAAAGGTCACTCCCGGTGAAGGGATCGTCGGCTCTTTCCTCATCGAATAAGGTGCAGGATATGTAAGTACACGGTAGCGCCCCGGCCGTCTAACAGACGCCAAATGCGGAACAAAAACTTTTTGACTGGCGCTATCGTATACTATAACCCGGATCTGTCATTAAAGCTAAACTAACAAACTACAGAGTGGGTAGAAATGTTATACCGAAGGATCCGAGTCCTTCGGTCTTCAACCATCATCTCACGCTTTGTTGCGGCTGCTCTGATCTCCTGAATCTTCAGTCTTCTCATCCAGGTGGCACCACGTCGACGGATCTTTAAACGGGCTCCCGCCTCTTAACCGAGGCAACTCGATCATCAAGTTTGCTAAAAGAGATGACCAAGATTGATGTAGAGAATAAGTAGAACACTTTGTCTCATTATGTCCAA
Source organism: Agapanthus africanus (assembly GCA_030015575.1). NCBI lineage: Eukaryota > Viridiplantae > Streptophyta > Magnoliopsida > Asparagales > Amaryllidaceae > Agapanthus > Agapanthus africanus. The sequence continues at coordinate 549,074,435 of CM057339.1, forward strand.
AGCTATGGACGAACGGTTAATGAAGTTGCCTTTTGGATCGGGTGAAATGAGAAATGAGGCTATCTAATTTCCATGAATCCAAAACTATAATCTTTTCCAAATTAACAACCATCATTTCTTTGCAATGAGGGGCCGGCCACATAAAGGGAAGGAGGATGGTGAGTGTAGGAGGAAGAGAGTGTATCATTAATGAAGAGAATGAATCACAATAACACCTTGCTAAAACATTTAATGAATACAATGAATCATTAACCTAGTCATCATCCTTCATTTAATGCACTAATGAGTCACTAGCCCCCTCATCATCCTAGTCACCATCTAGAAACTTCCACACACTCATCACTCACCCTCATGACGAAAAGATAAATCCGTATTAAACCGAATGTTTAATACGGCCGATAGAAAACTGGAAACTGGCAACTTCCAAAAGCGATCCCGAAACGAATTTCAGGATAACCCTATAACAGTATAAACATACCCGCATTTGTATTACGACCGAATACAAATGCAACTGAGACAAAGATATTATATCTACACAGTATAATACTCGGATCCGGCTTAAACCAAAGTCCACCAGTATTATTTGCCCGAAATATGACACGTGCGTAAACGCACGTGCATTTTCCGAACCCTGCCATAAAACCATACGGCCTCTACAACGTTTCGCCCGAACTTAGGAAACTGTCTGTGGGGGACTCTAATGACTCATCAATAAACTGGCACTGGGTATAACCACTGGCACGTCAGAGGTACAAGCTGTACGTAACGGTTGCCTATGTATTGATTGGAAGGGAAGCTGACGAGCGAAATCATCCAGAAACCCTACTGAGCCTGACAGTGACAATATCTGTACAGTCCGGTCCATTCGTCTATGAGTATCGCATATAGGGCCTAGGGGCTGGTAAACGTCAGACCCCCAATAGCTGTATAAGTCGTGTCAAAGAGAGAAGCCCAGAACACCCTGAGATATTACTGGAATACCTACCAGTAAATCTTGATTACCCTGTCCAGGGATTTCGTGTAATGGCTCTCATAAACACAGCACGATCTCACCCCCAATACCGGGAGAGACGAATCCCCAACGATCTACTCACTGCCTCCATGTGGCTCGGGACTGTACCCAAAAAATACCTTTTTGCACGACTCCTTTGACCCGTGGTAGGGTATAAATCAAAGCATAGTGGGAACTCACACGAGACAAATGACGATCCCAGGTCGACAGACTAACCTGTACACATGTCACCAGGAAACTGCTATCTGACGATATGTATAATACCAACTAGCATGTTCCCGGCGAGTCATGTCCGGTGTACTCATAACCCAATGAGCACCTGGATACATCTTAGGTGATCCAACCAACACCAATGGCTTGTGAGACCGGCCACCGCCCCTGGTCGGGGTCTCGACTGTATACACTAGTCTACATTGGAGTATCGATGCCCTGTCTCGAAACTCCCAAGACTAGGGACACTTTAAGGATGTGCTTATAGACCCCAGCTCCCATATATATGATCGCCATCATACTGCTGGTAGTCAAGCAAGATCCTAAAGGCTCTATCAAAGTGTAACAGTAATAAAGACAAACCAGATAGCATACTATCATCTCGAGTAAGACTGTTTTATCGGTATAGGCCCTTCCTCAATCATCACAATCATGTACCTGTGATCCAATAATAGACTTTGAGGGCACTATATCCAACAATCTCCCACTTGCACTTAAGGCTAATTATTGCGATGTCGCATACTCACAGCCCATGTGATACCGAACATCCAACTCCTCTACTAATCAGTTTCACAAAGCCCGTTTGTAAAACTATTGTGTTTGAGAAATAGCCTTAGTGAGTGGATCCGCCCTGATGTTTCTTTCTATGTCTCTCTTAATCTCAAGTTCGCGGAGAAAACCATCTCCCGAATTGAGTAATACCTGTCTTAGAATATGTTTGGATATCTGATGGGTCCTAGTTCATAAATGAACTCCAAATCCAAACTTCTTAGACTGTATCGATCACTGAACCTAATCAATATCGCGCACCATGCCTCCCATAGTATCCTCTTGGACCACCTATCCATAATACTGTCCCTCTTCAGAGGGAAAACTATAACTCTGACAATCACTCTGTCATCTATGTCACCTTTGAAGCCTGGAATGATAACCGTCTCCCGAAGGAGGCTGCTGTCATCAAATCCGTAAAACTGCTTCCTTATGTTTCTTCAGGATTGGATTAATATAAACTTATTGCATCTAGTGCAAAAACAACATCTGGTGTGGTACTTGACATCTCACAATTGACTCAATTGCCTAAGCAAGTGATCTTCCAATCATGCACATCCCTCTCCCTTGTAGTCTGTAAGATACCTTTAGAGAGGGTGACTCCATCACCTGTAGGTACACCACCATGTCAGGAGTCATCTATTCTAAAATACTATTAGAATACTATCAAAGTACCCACATTTGGAAACTACCCAAATCTAGATCTAGTAACCAGAATGTCAGATATTATATCCATATCCTTTGTGGAGAAACAACTGTGTGACGACCACAGTACAACCGATCGTAGTATAGGAATTTTACTTCCTACTCTGTGTATGTCATCCAAATACCAGGACATCATACCCTACTACCTTCTTAACAGATCCATCCCCTATTCTGATGAAGTCAAAACCATGACTGTCACATCAAAAAATAGATGATCTTATCTCCGCTATATGTGCTCAAGCCTATAAATAGACATAAGCTATTTGCCCACTATGCTTCCGCTGCTCCTACTGACTACGACAACCCTCTGGTAGAATAATATATATACGTACACTTCTAAAACTAGTTTAGAACGACGCTATACTTATCCTCCTGCCGGGTCTCATAGTCTGGAACAACAGTAGTGTCAAGTATGGGTAAACAAGAACCTCTCTGTCACCGTCCTTGAGGCTACCGGAGTACCTCTCGGGTGTCTGAGGTTACCCACCATATCTGCGGAGTGGCTATTGGAATGTCAAACCTGATTGAATATATAGGTCCTATTAAATTTTCCGTAATCGTTTGCGGTTCTGGAATCACTTCCAGTTCTACCATACTCCCACTATTGTTTTCTGAAAAAAATCCATTTTACTAAAACTGTGGCGAGTCTAGAACAATATTACTATTGATCTTCCATATGGTAGAAAGTCAACCATTGTCAAAGCCAGGGTCAACCCACAAACTGCCATTACAGAAACGTGCCTTGAGTTATCCAGTGTCTGGTTTTAAGCATAAGCTGGACAACTCACCGTACCTTAACATCGTTAAGATATGAACCATTCTATATCCAATATAGAAACTTTGGCACATATTTAATTGGAACCAGATTCAAATCATGCAACTGTCTCCAGTGCATATCAACTTTAATGGAGAAAGGCTAATTAGCATTACTCAACTTAGGAATCCATCCAATTATGAGTAACCTGAAAGAGAAACAAGTTTCTCAAACCATTAACTGAATACCAATCACAAGAATCTACATTTTCGATTTCTTTGAAGAATCCGGATACTTGTGACTCCTGGTTCTCTACTTTATTCCTATACCCACAACTTCTCAAAACTTAGACATTGTATTTCTACGAAACACTTGTCTAAATACTAGAGAAGTCATAAGTAAACAGAACAGAGTACGAGGACCAACCCCTTTGTCCTGATGGACACTGGACAACATACAATACTCTGTATAAGTCCGCTGAGTTGAATAACTCAAAACTTGTGCGTCGTAGGTTGAAAACTGTACTTATGGTTAAGAACTTCTCCGTTGTTCAATGCTCCTTACCCAATCATCAACTGAAATAGGTAAATGTCACGGACATAATTTCAAAAGTTATATCTCACTTTATAAAATAAACGTACAGATATATAATTTTGAAATTGGTGCACAACAATTGGATATTCAAAACAAAATACATGTCGTCAGCAAAAAACTCAAGCGACTTCCTCAAATATCACCAATTACAACGAATTCCGATATAATGAGGATGATCACCTTATTCCCAATAACCTACTCCTACTCATCATCTGTAAAACCATATAGATGTGAGAATCATACCTGGTAAATACATACCTTGGAGTAAGTATCTAATCGGGAAATCAGTTTTCCTTTAACAATGCACTGAAACATGAAAATGTTTCATAGGGGTATCCTGGTATTCCTAGTAATGCATCTTCCATAATCCAATTCATGACTATAACCGTATATTTCTTTGCCATCTCTCCAAATCCCTTTATTTGTCTTTAGTCGTTACCTTCTGTACACCTTCGTTAGGCTAAATGGTTTTCTTCCTTCCCTACCGTTCGGAACCTGCCTATGGTTTGGAAGAAGACTATCCAGTAAGCATAATAGGTGTACTCTCCTAATCCTAGGAGTACTCGCAACTTGAGAGAAGGTGATGATAAAAGACAACTGAATAATACCTTATTCTATTAAATGTGAAATAGGAGTGGCGATGAAGCACGCCGTTTTGGTCGTGAATGATAACAGTCGCAATTTACTTTGCCCTCTTTCTAATCCTTTTATCTTGTCTTTACATATTACCCTTCTGCACACCCCTACTTAGGCTAATTGGTTTTCTTCATTCCCTACCTTTCGACACCAGCCTATGGTTTGGAATAAGACTATCCAATAAGAGTAATAGGTGTACTCTCCTAAACTAAGGAGCCCTCGCAACCTGAGAGAAGGTGATAACAAAAGACAACTGAATAATACCTTATTCTATTAAAGGTGAAATAGGAGTGGCGATGAAGTACGTAGTTTGGTCGTGAATGATAACAATCGCAATTTACTTTGCCCTCTTTCTAATCCTCTTTTATCTTGTCTTTACATATTACCTTCTGCACACCCTACTTAGGATAATTGGTTTTCTTCATTCCCCTACCTTTCGGCACCAGCCTATGGTTTGGAATAAGACTATCCAATAAGCGTAATAGTGTACTCTCCTAAACTAAGGAGCCCTCGTAACCTGAGAGAAGGTGATAACAAAAGACAACTGAATAAACCAATTCTATTCTCGTGAACCTGGATCCATCCTCGAAGAAGTCCCTTCGAGTTCGTATATAAACCATACGATGGATCTATCCAATGAAAGTGGATGTCCGTAGTAATATGGGGTGTTCTGAGAAATACAAAGGGTAAAAGAAGGAGCGGCAATGACTTATGCAACTTTAGACAATCCAAAAGTCAGTATTTTAAGAAGGTTCGGTCAACTTGGTCACTGAGTCATAGTCTAGGGTCGGTCAAAGGTCGCTGCCAAAGAGAGAGAGAAAAGAAGCACTCTGCGTGCACTCTAACCTAGATCAGAATGGTTATCACTTTATCTAATCAGGAAACCTCCCACTGTAATCTCAAATTCTCCTCCAAACCTGAAAGAAGAATTAGTCAGGATCACCTGAAGAGTAAACCAACTCATCAGTGAGAATTGGGATCCAACTATCATCGCAGGATAACTTGATGGAAGCCACTCAAGTTATCACACTCCAGAAGGTATGCGCATGCCTGGCAAGTTTGTTGTTTGTTTGAAACTCCCGATGTAATTTTTACCTCATGCTCTTATGACCTTGACTAAGGGCCAACAAATCATAAGTCACATGTCAAGTTCTTCCCGTCATTATCCTGGTTGATTTGAACCCACCCGTACATACTCTTGACTAAGGGCCAACAAAATAATACGACTGTCCCAAACCAACGCATCTATCTATGCAACCAATGAATACCCAGCAGCTTCCAAACACTATGCCTTGACTAAGGGCCAACAAACATAGCTTGAATACTACTGACTATCCATAAGAAATGACGGAGGGCTACGGCTGGTTTTTGGCGAAAAACCTTTAACGTAATGAACTTGATCTCGTTGAAGGAACCTGATAGCTTTTTATAAAGATATAGTGGCGAAAACCTTTTGCTAAAGAGGTCACTCCCGGTGAAGGGATCTCGGCTCTTTCCTCGTGGAATGAGGTGCAGGATATTCTAACAGAATACTGCGATTCAAAACAATTTGTAATCGACTATAGTGAAGTTATTACCCTGACGCAAACTTCTGCCCAAGGGGTCACTCCCGGTGAAGGGATCTCAGCCCTTGCCTCGTCGAATGAGGTGCTGGATATTCATAACCGAATACTACGATGCAAAACAAAAGGAAACGTCTTTGTAATAACACTTTTTAAAATTGGTTCCAACAACATCAAATATAGGTTTGTTTTATCCTTGTATTGATAAGAATCAATGCAGTCCCATCAATCAATCACACCAAAAAAAACGAAAATATAATGTACGTATATGCCATCCGCATTCGTCACTTCGTCCCGTCATCACCCGTTAGGTTACTTAACTAACGAAAGAGCGGGGACTGGACTAGCGCAGGTGTAAAACATATACAACATCTAATAGTATATATACCAATATACAATAATCGCTCCAGACGTGATAATATGCAACATTACAGAAAAGTAATAAGCATCACAGAACAGTACAGATAATCTGGGATCCCCGGGTTTCACAGAGCCGCTGCTGAAACCCGACGTTCCCTGGTCGTGTGGATAGCCTGTGCAATGAAACCTAGACACCTACGGGTGCGACAAGTTGCCCGCCAAAACCTGAAGCGAGGCAGCCCCCTACAGCAAAATGAATGGACCATCCGGCATTTCACGGAATCCGGTAACTTGAGCACCCCTCATTGGGTCAACCTGTACCCCTTACAAGTGCGGCGAATAGTCTGTCAATTCTAGAGTAAAGCCCCTCTGCCTCTTAAAGCCATGAGATACGGACCCGTTGCCCTCCGGAACCCGGTTATCCGTGCACTCCGTCGCGGGGTAAACCTAGTACAGAAATAAAAATATGTACAACGGGTACATCGACCTCAGCCCGGTCGTGCCCCAAAAGAATATTATACAAATAGGCAGTGACGACAGTCCACATGTTGGATGCTCGCCCCGCAATATCAAATGTACAAATAAATCCAAACTGCACTACCATTGCACACTGCTATCCACCACAACAAATCCGCAACAACACAGCACAACACAGAACATCAACGTGAATGTCACGTTCGCAAACCCGTCTAAAAGAACTATAGCAATTAGACACAATTTACCGCTCAAATGACATTCCCGGTCGGAGATATAATATAAGTACTGCAAACTAACACGTTTAAATTTCGATCGACAAAATATACCGAAGTGGGCCCCACGTACATTTGGTGTACAGAAATAAAATCTTGGCCCAAAAGAAATATACCAAAAACCACAATTTTCCATGTGAAGCTCTCTGGGAAAAATTGGAGCACTGTTCCCACAAACTGGCCGCGGTTCCGCGGTCAAACCGTAGTTTTCACCGCGGATCCGCGGTGGTTCTGTGGGAACACGTGCTCGAATTTCACCAGAATTCTTCAAAAACCCTGCTCAATTTTCTGTGATGCAAATTACTTTTTAGACCTTTTTAAAAATCGACAGAAACATTGAACAGAAAAATTGAAATTTTCGAAAATCCGTTCGATCGATATTTTAAACGCGTTGGCACATGTTAGTAAAGCTTAATGGTGAGGCTCTGATACCACTGTAAGTACACGGTAGCGTCCCGGCCGTCTAACAGACGCCAAATGCGGAACAAAAACTTTTTGACTGGCGCTATCGTATACTATAACCCGGATCTGTCATTAAAGCTAAACTAACAAACTACAGAGTGGGTAGAAATGTTATACCGAATGATCCGAGTCCTTCGATCTTCAACCATCATCCCACGCTTTGTTGCGGCTGCTCCGATCTCCTGAATCTCCAGTCTTCTCGTCCAGGTGGCACCACGTCGACGGATCTTTAAACGGGCTCCTGCCTCTGAACCGAGGCAACTCGATCATCAAGTTTGCTAAAAGAGATGACCAAAATTGATGTAGAGAATGAGTAGAACACTTTGTCTCGTTACGTCCAAAGCTATGGACGAACGGTTAATGAAGTTGCCTTTTGGATCGAGTGAAATGAGAAATGAGGCTATCTAATTTCCATGAATCCAAAACTATAATCTTTTCCAAATTAACAACCATCATTTCTTTGCAATGAGGGGCCTGCCATATAAAAGGAAGGAGGAGGGTGAGTGTAGGAGGAAGAGAGTGACCATATCATTAATGAAGAGAATGAGTCACAATAACACCATGCTAAAACATTTAATGAATACAATGAATCATTAACCTAGTCATCATTCTTCATTTAATGCACTAATGAGTCACTAGCCACCTCATCATCCTAGTCACCATCTAGAAGCTTCCACACACTCATGACTCACCCTCATGACGAAAAGATAAATCCGTATTAAACCGAATGTTTATTACGGCCGATAGAAAACTGGAAACTGGCAACTTCCAAAAGCGATCCTGAAACGAATTTCAGGATAACCCCGTAACAGGATAAACATACCCGCGTTTGTATTACGACCGAATACAAATGCAACTGAGACAAAGATATTATATCTACACAGTATAATACTCGGATCCGGCTTAAACCAAAGCCCACCAGTATTATCTGCCCGAAATATGACACGTGCGTAAACGCACGTGCATTTTCCGAACCCTGCCATAAAACCATACGGCCTCTACAACGTTTCGCCTGAACTTGGGAAACTGTCTGTGGGGGACTCTAATGACTCATCAATACACTGGCACTGGGTATAACCACTGGCACGTCATAGGTACAAGATGTACGTAACGGTTGCCTATGTATTGATTGGAAAGGAAGATGATGAGCGAACTCATCCAGAAACCCTACTGAGCCTGACAGTGACAATATCTGTACAGTCCGGTCCATTCGTCTATGAGTATCGCATATAGGGCCTAGGGGATGGTAAACGTCAGAACCCCAATAGCTGTATAAGTCGTGTCAAAGAGAGAACCCCAGAACACCCTGAGATATTACTGGAATACCTACCAGTAAATCTCGATTACCTTGGCCAGGGATTTCATGTAATGTCTCTCCTAAACACAGCGTGATCTCACCCCCAATATCGGGAGAGACGAATCCCCGACGATATGCTCACTGCCTCCATGTGGGTCGGGACTGTACCCAAAAAATACCTGTTTGCACGACTCCTTTGACCCATGGTAGGGTATAAATCCAAGCACGGTGGGAACTCACATGAGACAAATGACGATCCCAGGTCGACAGACTAACCTGTACACATGTCACCAGGGAACTGCTATCTGACGATATGTATAATACCAACTAGCATGTTCCCGGCGAGTCCTGTCCGGTGTACTCATAACCCAATGAGCACATGTATACATCTTAGGTGATCCAACCAACACCAATGGCTTGTGAGACCGGACACCGCCCCTCGTCGGGGTCTCGACTGTATACACTAGTCTACATTGGAGTATCGATGCCCTGTCTCAAAACTCCCAAGGCTAGGGACACTTTAAGGATGTGCTTATAGACCCCAGCACCCACATATATGATCGCCATCATACTGCTGGTAGTCAAGCAAGATCCTAAGGGCTCTATCAAAGTGTAACAGTGATAAAGACAAACCAGATAGCATACTATCATCTCGAGTTAGACTGTTTTATCGGTATAGGCCCTTCCTCAATCATCACAATCACATACCTGCGATCCAATAATTGACTTTGAGGGCACTATGGTATCCGCGTCGGCAGAAGATTAAGCAACTGGCCAACAGGATATTTCACAAATACCACAATGCAAAGCAAAAACTATAGAAGCAATCAAAAGACAAACCGAGTTTGTAGCATCTGCTAGTTTCACTAAAAAGGTCACTCCTGGTGAAGGGATCTCGGCTCTTTCCTTATCGAATAAGGTGCTGGATGTTCTACAAGTAACACCGCTATGCAAAGCAAGAACTAGAGCTACCTGTTTTTGAGACAAGTTTCTACACCATCTTTACGTTTCTTTTAGTTTCATTAATCTCATTAATGAAGTCCCATTTTATTATGCTTCACAAGCATCACATTTGAAATGAAATCTACAATATAACATATATCTCATATATATAATATAAACATTCATCTCAGGCAGTAATATGATCTCATCACAGAACATTGCAGCAGAAGAACATATATAAAATATTGGATATACTAGGGCGTCTGTGTTCTAATACGAACCTGTATAAAACACGGATTCTACAGTCGCGATGAATAGCCAAACCCACATCCCTAGACCCCTACGAGAGAGGCAAGCAACACTGCTAATTCTAGGGTTAAGAGACCCAGTCTCGACTCCTCGAGATGGTCTCCCACTGGACCCTAGAATCCGGTTACTTGTGCTCCCCGCCTTCGGTCTACCTAATGCAGAAAAGTAAATAATATACAATGGTGACATCATCCTCAGCCCGGAAGTGCCCCAATAAAAGAATATTACATACAAATGAATTTTACATGAATGAAAATAAAAACCCTCATCTCACATAAAAACCCCGGCTATTCAGAACACGACGATCCAATATAACATATCACAGCAACACATAATATCTCATATCATCAACGTAAACAAGTATGCGTATCCCGATTGTCGTTGATGTATAGCAATAAAGCCGGCGATACACCACATACTACGCTTACGGTCACAGAAAAGAAAGTGTAAAACTACAAAAGTTGGAATCCGCAACCTCCTTAGACATCGCTTGCCTAACCAAATGAATTCCTTAGACATCGCATGCCTAACAATTATAAACCCCGCATTTTAGTCTCATTATCGAAAACACTTTTCAATATCAAGTCGGGAAATTCAACAAGATTCCCGACATACTGATCGAATGCTCGTTGCAAACTTTAGTAGACGGCCGCACCCCCGGATGCCGTCGACGAAGTGTACTAAGGCGGAACGCCGCTGCCGCGAGCACCCAAATGGATGCTTTTGGCGACGGGGTTCTCCGACAGTCACTTGGTCGGGGCTATGGGGCATGGTTGTCTATTAAGTTTACCCGGCGAGTATCCGCGTACGCTACGTGATTGCGACGGACTTTTGATCACATCAAAATTCTATCGCAACCGATCATCTGAGACTGAACTGCTAGATTTATAACATTCAAATTAGTTATCTCATAACTACTTGTGGATTCCAAATATTGTATCACATTCCAGATAAATAGAAAATGTTAAACTTTCTGATCGAATAATCAAACACCCAAGATTTTCCGAATAGCTCAACACTTGAGCGGAGTTCAAAAAATATCCATCACATGCCACAGTACCAATGGTCCAGCCGTAGAAGGGTCAAGCCAACATAGCATGTGTATTAGATTTTGGAGGTAGCTGGGATCATCATTTGCCCTTAGTAGAGTTCTCCTACAATAACAGCTACCAGGAGACCATTCAGATGGCACCATTTGAGGCTCTTTATGGGAGGAGATGCAGGTCGTCCTCTTGTTGGACGAAGCTCAGAGAAGGCAGTATCTTAGGGCCGCAGATCGTTGAGGAGACGACAGCGAAGATCCAGTTGATTCGCGATAGGATGAGAGCAGCCCAGAGTAGGCAGAGATCTTATGCGGACCGTCGGCGACGCAGACTTGAGTTTTCTGTTGGTGATCATGTTTTCTTGAGGGTCTCCCCAATGAAAGGTGTGATGAGGTTTGGGAAGAAGGGGAAGCTTAGCCCCAGGTATGTGGGCCCCTTCGAGATCCTCGAGCGTGTTGGTGCAGTAGCTTACCGGTTAGCCCTTCCGCCCAGCTTTCCAGACGTGCACCCCGTATTCCATGTCTCGATGCTCCGCAGATATCTTCATGATCCTTCGCATGCGATTCAGCATCCGACGATCCAGCTTGAGCGTGACCTTTCCTATACGGAGCAGACGGTGATGATCTTGGATCGACAAGTGAAGAAGTTGAGATCGAAGGACATTCCATCAGTTAAGGTACTTTGGTGTGGCCAGAACCGTGAGGAAGTCACTTGGGAGACCGAAAGCGAGATGATGAAGACGTATCCCCATCTTTTTGAAGGTAACCTTAGTTAGATTTTTGAAATTCGGGGACGAATTTCTTTAAGGGGGAGAGATTGTAACACCTTAGGATAAGGGTTAGTGAATAATTATAATTAAATAATGGTTTTTAATAAAAAGTTTACCAAATTGTGTTTTAAATATTTTTCCTAATTTAATAAATATTTTTCCAAAATTTTATTAGGCTTGCACAAACATGTGCATGTAAACTAGGGTTTTTAAATCAAGTTAATACCATAATTATTAACCATGGTGGGTTAATTATAGGATTAAGTCTTTTGGATTCTTAATTGGGTTTTAAATTAATTAGTTAAGAGGTTACTTTAATTTGAATGTTGGTTTAAGTGTTGACTTGTGAGAAGGAGAGAGAGAGAGGGCATCATGGCTTAGCCCATGCTTGCCATTAATGAAGAGAGAGAGTGAGGGGTTGACCCTTGAGTGTAGGTTGTTTTTCTCTCATTCTTGTTTTCTCTCCAACACTCACAAACACTCACACACACACATACCTCCCTTCACACCCCAGCAGCAGCAGCAGGAGAAGAAGCCACAGCAGCAGCAGGAGAAGAAGCAACAGCAGCAGCAGAAAGAAGCAACAGCAGCAGCAGAGTTCAGCAGCAGCAGCAGTGAGCTGCAGCAGCCCCATCACCCAGTGCAGCTCCTCCCCTCCACTTCTCCACCTTCCTCCAACTCCCTAGGGTTAAGTATGAGGTATATTTCCTAAACTTATTCCCTACTTTTCTTAGTTAGTGTAGATTTGCATCGGTTAAAGGATTTTAGTGTGTTTTAGTGCGATATGGGGTGTTTAGTGGGAACTTTGTGCGTTTGAGGTGTAGATTGGTTTCAGTGGGATGCTTGAGGTTTGTTATGACCATGTAAACTTAGTCGAACCCCTATTACACTAAAATACCACCAGTTTTCATATTCGATGCAAATGTCGTATTTGTGCAAAAATGAGTTTTTCTGGATCTGCTTTTGACCCGGTGATTTCAGAATGAAATTGGGAAGACTGTAGCATAGTGGAGTAGTGCTGATACCCCAGATGAAACCCGACCCCCTAACTCCCCACTCCGGCCGCCAAAATCACCATTCTGGCCGCAAATTGCGGCCAGACAGGGGGTATTTTGGTGTTTTTTGGGTTCTGTGGGTGTCTGTTTGTGAGTAGGGTCCTTTGATATATATATTTTTGTAAGTTCAGTTCTGTAGGAAAATCTGGGACCAAATACCTATTTTGCCGTTTTCTGAACCTTCGCGACACGCGTGATACGTGAGTAGGTTTGGGTTTCTGCGTATCGCGGCGCGTCGGGGTAGTTTCGTGGCGCGTGCTTACACGTTTTAGCGCATCGCGCACACGCGCGATTGGTTTGCGACATGGGTTTCTTGTTGGATTACAAGGTCGCGTTTTTGTGAATTAAGCTTATGTGTGATATGTGTATGTGATTCTAGGTTCGCAGGCCAGTGAGACGGACGCTGCGAAGAAGGGCAAGCAAGTGGTTGGATACACTTAGCGCGAGACACGGTGAGTAGATTTCACATCTACGGGGATATCGCCCGCATGGCGTTATGCGTCAGGGCTGATAGGACCTTATTGTTATATACTGCTTATACCATACCATGGATTGTCATCGCATATTGCATTCCCTGTTATATATATATATTATTGCTTAGAACTGATAGAACCGCCATGATCATACTGTCGTACATTGTTGTAGCTCATCTATACTTGACATGATTTGGAACTTTATACTTGATACCTATATCACAGTGGATCAGTGCATTGTAGTTCATTTTTATGTGACATGACTTGATATACATATTTGATGCACCTATCACATCACAGTTACTTGTATTATTGTTGGGATTTCATATGATTGCTGGATTTGGGAACCGTGGCCTTTTCAAATAAGTAACCATTTAAAAACCCGGTTCCCTTGATATGATATTTTGGGGCGTCGCCCCGTGTTTTCTCGGTGCTTGAGGCACGGATTGGACGCCCGATATATTGAGAGAGGGATGACCCGGACTGACGGATTCCCGGTATCTACTTGAGAGAGGGATGACCCGGACTGACGGATTCCCGGTATCTACTTGAGAGAGGGCTGACCCAGATTGACGGAGGCCCGATACAGGATGTTTTGCGTGTCGATGCTAGACACGAGTATTTATGATATTTGGGTGCCGATGTTGGGCACTCGGGATTTTCAGGGATATACAGGATATGAGGGCCGATGGAGTACCGGCGTTTGAGATGTTGGGATTTGTGGTGCATACATACTTATGTAGTCCACCTCGATACTTCATGTAGATACTATATCCCCATGCTCAGCATTCATTATCACCTCTCATCCTGTAGTATATCACCTGATAGAGGACTGGCATTATTATTATGCATACTGCCATATCGCATTGATATTATCTGCTGGCATTAGTAGAGCCACGCTATATGTGCATGCTTGCGATTACCTTTATATGTTATCTCTATCCACGAGTTGGCAACTCACCCCCGTTGTGCCACAGTGTTTGCAGGTTGCCCTTGGGAGTAGTCGCGGCTGGCTGTTACCGCATCTTTTGGCACAGATACCCCTTTTGAGCAGAGATAGTCTTTTGCTGATAGGTGGGTTTTGTACGGTATCTGTTATATTTTAGTTGTATATTGATGTATCTAGTATTCTCCATCTACCTTTCTGTATTGACTTAGAGACAGTTGTGAGGACGATATGTATGATTTTATATTCTGGTGTCGAGCTCGCATGTGAGCAGACTTTACTTTATGCAGTCTTATCTTTTATGATATTGTCCTTGTTTTACTGTGTATTCTTCGCTACGGTGTCGTATATCTTATTGTGATGCTTCATTCTTGTCACTTGTTATTTCTGCTACACCTTGTTTTACCCGACTTTCGGGGCTAATGTTTTAAAAGGGAAATGTTACCAAAATTATAAAACTTATAACTTTTGAACTTAAAAAGGATTTCTACTAAATAAATGGAAGTTTTTCGGACATGTACGATTGTTTTTACAAAATGTTTTAAAATCACTCTATATTTATTGGTTTTGATTTCTGGGTTCGGCTTACTTAGCCGCGTTACGCCTGTAGACGTTGCGTGGTTAAGTGCCGGTCACGAGTCGAATTCTCGGGTCGTGACAATTGGTTTATATACTATTAGATGTTGTATATGTTTTACACCCGCGCTAGTCCAGTCCCCGCTCTGTCGTTAGTTAGGTAACCTAACGGGTGATGACGGGTCCCAGTGACGAATGCGGATGGCATATACGTATATTTTATTTTCGTTCTTTTCTGGTGTGATTAATTGATGGGATTGCATTGATTTTGATCAATGCAAAGTAAAACAAACATGTTTACAGTTGTTGGAACAAATTTAAAAAGTGTTATTGCAAAGACGTTTCCTTTTGTTCTGCATAGCGGTATTCAGTGGAATATCCTGCACCTCATTCGACGGGGCAAGAGCCGATATCCCTTCACCGGGACCGACCCCTTGGACAGAAGTTTGCGTCAGGGTAATAACTTCACTATAGTCGATTACAAGTTGCTTTGCATAGGGTTATTCAGTGGAATATCCTGCACCTCATTCCACGAGGAAAGAGCCGAGATCCCTTTACCGGGAATGACCTCTTTAGCAAAAGGTTTTCGCCACTATATTTTAAAAAGCTATCAGGTTCCTTCAGCGATATCAAGTTCACTACGTTAAAGGTTTTTCGCCAAAAACCAGCCGTAGCCCTCCGTCACTTCTTTTGGGTATTAAGTAGTATTCAAGCTATGCATTTTAGCCAAAGTTAAGGCATAGTGTTTGGTAGCTGCTGGGTATTCAATTGTTGCATAGATAGATGAGTTAGTTTGGGACAGTCGTTCTGCCGATTGGCCAAAGTCAGGGGCATGTGCGGGTGGGTTCAAATTGACAAGATAGTGACGGGTAGAACTTGGCATGTGACTTATGACACTTTGACCAAAGCCAAGGTTATAAGAGCATGGGGCAAAAATCATATCGGGAGTTTCTAAAGAAACTGAAACTTGCCAAGTATGCGCATACCTTCTGGAGTATGAGTAACGTGGATGCATTCCATCACGTTATCATGCGATGAGAGTTGGATCCCGATTCCCACTGATGAGTTTGTTTACTCTTCGGGCGATCCCGATTGATTCTTCCTTTTAGTTTGGAGGAGAATTTGACAGGACAGTGGGAGGTTTCCGGATTAGATAAAGTGATAACCATTCTGATCTAGATTAGAGTGCACGCAGAGTGTTTCTTTTCTCTCTCTCTTTGGCAGCGACCTTTGACCGACCCTAGACTATGACTTAGTGACCAGGTTGACCGAACCTTCTTAACATACTGGCTTTTGGATTGTCTGAGTTGCATAAGTCATTGCCACTCCTTCTTTTACCCTTTGAATTTCTCAGAACACCCGTATTACTACGGATATCCACTTCCATTGGATAGATCCATCGTATGGTTATATACGAACTCGAAGGGACTTCTTCGAGGATGGATCCAGGTTCAGGAGAAATAGAATTGGTTTATTCAGTTGTCTTTTATTATCACCTTCTCTCAGGTTGCGAGAGCTCCTTGGTTTAGGAGAGTACACCTATTACACCTATTGGATAGTCTTATTCCAAACCATAGGCAGGTGCCGAAAGGTAGGGAATGAAGAAAACCAATTAGCCTAAGTAGGGTGTGCAGAAGGTAATATGTAAAGACAAAATAAAGGGATTAGAAAGAGGGCAAAGTAAATTGCGACTGATATCATTCACGACTAAAACCGCGTACTTCATCGCCACTCCTATTTCACCTTTAAAAGAATAAGGTATTATTCAGTTGTCTTTTATCATCACCTTCTCTCAGTTGCGAGTACTCCTTGGTTTAGGAGGGTACACCTATTATGCTTACTTGATTGTTTTCTTCCAAACCATAGGCTGGTGCCGAACGGTAGGGAAGGAAGAAAACCATTTAGCCTAACGATGGTGTACAGAAGGTAACAACTAAAGACAAATAAAGGGATTTGGAGAGACGGCAATAAAATATACGGTTGAAGTCATGAATTGGATTATGGAAGAGGCATTGCTATGAATACCAGGATACCCCTACGAAACATTTTCATGTTTTAGTGCATTGTTAAAAGAAAAACTGTTTTCCCGATTAGACACTTACTCCATGGGTATGTATTTACCAGGTTTCATTCTCATATCTGTATGGTTTTACAGATGATCAGTGGAAGTAAGTTATTGGGAATTAGGTAATTATCCTCATTATATCGGAATTCGTTGTAATTGGTGATATTTGAGGAAATCACCAGGGTACAGTTTTCAACCTACGACGCACAGGTTATGAGTTGTTTAACTCAGTGGACTTATACAGAGTATTGTATGTTGTCCAAATGTCCATCAGGACAAAGGGGTAGGTCCTCGTACTATGTTCTGTTTACTTATAACTTCTCTAATATTTAGACAAGTATTTCGTAGAAATACAAGGTCTAAGTTTTGAGAAGTTGTGGATATAAGAATAAAGTAGAGAACCAGGTGTCACAAGTATCGGGATTCTTCAAAGAGATCGAAGATGTAGATTCTTGTGATAGGTATTCAGATGATAGTGATGGTTTTGAGAAACGAGTTTTCTCTTTCAGGTTACTCATAATTGGATGGATTCCTAAGTTGAGTAATGCTGATTAGCCTCTTTCCATTAAAGATGAAATGCACTGGAGACAGCTGCATGATTTGAATATGGTTCCAATTAAATAAGTGCCATAGTTTCTGTATTGGATATAGAATAGTTCGTACCTTAAAAGATGTTAAGGTACGGGGGGTTGTCCAGCTTATGCTTAAAACCAGACTCTGGCTAACTCAGGGCACGTTTCTATAATGGCTGTTTGTGGGTTGACCCTGGCTATGACAAAGGTTGATATTCTACCATTTGGAAGATCAATAGTGATATTTTTCTTGACTTGCCACAGTTTTAGTAAAAATGGATCTTTTTCAGAAAACAGTAGTGGGAGTATGGTAGAACTGGAAGTGATTCCAGAACCACGAACGATTACGGAAAATTTAATAGGACCTATATATTCAATCAGGTTTGACACTCCAATAGCCACTCCGCAGATATGGTGGGTAACCTCAGTCACCCGAGAGGTACTCCAGTAGCCTCAAGGACGGTGACAGGGAAGTTCTTATCTACCCAGACTTGACACTACTATTGTTCCAGGCTATGAGACCCGGTAGGAGGGTTGTCGTAGTCAGTGGGAGCAGCAGAAGCATAATGGGCAAGATGCTTATATCTATTTATAGACTTGAGCAGTTATAGCGGAGATAGATCATCTAATTTTGATGTGATAGTCATGGGTTTGACTTCAATCAGAATAGGGGATGGATCTGTTAAGAAGGTAATAGGGTGTGATGTCATGGTATCTGAATGACATGCACAGAGTAGGAAGTAAAATTCCTATACTACGATCGGTTGTACTGTGGTCGTCACACAGTTGTTTCTCCAGACAGGATATGGATATAATATCAGACATTATGGTTTCTAGATCTATGGTTTTAGATCTGGATTTGGGTAATTTCCCAATGTGGGTACTTTGACAGATATTCTAATGGTTTTTAGAATAGTTGACTCCTAGCATGGTGGTGTACCTGCAGGTAATGGAGTCACCCTCTCTAAAGGTGTCGTATAGACTAAAGGGGAGAGGGATGTGCATGATTGGCAGATCACTTGCTAAGGCAATTGAGACAATCATGAGATGTCAAGTACCACACCAGATGTTGTTTTTGCACTAGATGCAATAAGTTTGTATTAATCCAATCCTGGAGAAACATAAGGAAGCAGTTTTAGAACATATGTACATGTTCTACGGATTTGATGACGGCAGCCTCCTTCGGGAGACGGTTATCATTCCAGGCTTCAAAGGTGACATGGTTGACAGAGTGATTGTCATAGTTATAGTTTTTCCCTCTGACGAAGTGGGACAGTATTATGGACAGGTGGTCCAAGAGGATACTGTGGGTGGCATGGTGCCAGATACTGATTAAGTTCAGTGATCGATACAGTCTAAGAAGTTTGGATTTGGAGTTCATTTATGAACTAGGACCCATCAGATATCCAGACATATTCTAAGACAGGTATTACTCAATTCAGGAGATGGCTTTCTCCGCGAACTTGAGATTAAGAGAGATATAGAAAGAAACTTCTAGGCGGATCCACTCACTGAGGCTATTTCTCGAACACAATAGTTTTACAAACGGGCTTTGTGAAACTGATTAGTAGAGGAGTTGAATGTTCGTTTTCACACGGGCTGTGAGTAGTCGACATTGCAATAATTAGCCTTGAGTGCAAGTGGGAGATTGTTGGAGATAGTGCCCTCATAGTCAATTATTGGATCACAGGTACGTGATTGCAATGATTACGGAGGACCTATACCGGTAGGACAGTCTTACTCAAGATGATAGTATGCTATCTGGTTTTCCTTTATCAGTCGTGTACATGTTCAGGTGACTGATTACATGTTACACTTTGATAGAGCCCTTAGGATCTTACTTTACCACCAACAGTATGATGGCGATCATATACATGAGAGTTGGGTGGTTTATATGCATATCCTTAATTGTGGTCCCTAGTCGTGGGAGTTTCGAGACAGGGCATCGATACTCCGGAGTAGACTAGTGTGTACAGTCGAGACCCCGACGAGGGGCGGTGGCCGGTCTCACAAGCCACTGGTGTCAGTTGGATCACCTAAGATGTATACAGGTGCTCATTGGGTTATGAGTACACCGGACAGGACTCGCCGGGAACCTGCTAGTTGGTATTATACATATCGTCAGATAGCAGTTCCCTGGTGACATGTGTACAGGTTAGTTCATCGACCTGAGGTCGTCATTTGTCTCGTGTGAGATCCCACTGTGCTTTGATTTCTACCCTACCACGGCTCAAAGGAGTCGTGCAAACAGGTAGTTTTTGGGTACAGTCCCGAGCCATATGGAGGCACGTGAGCGGATCGGTAGGGGATTCGTCTCTCCCGGTATTGGGGGCGAGGTCGTGCTGTGTCAAGGAGAGCCATTACACAAAGTCCATGGCCATGGCAGGAGATTTACTGGTAGGTACTCCAGTAGTATCTCAGGGTGTTATTAGGCTACACTCCGACACGACTTATACTGCTATTGGGGGTCTGACGTTACTAGCCTCCTAGGCAGATATGCGATACTCATAGAATAACGGACCGGACTGTATATACATTGTCACTGTTAGGCTCAGTAGGGTTTCTGGATGAGTTCGCTCATCAGCCTCCCATGAGGTCAGTCCATGGGTAGCCGTTACGCATTGCTAGTGCCACTGACGGTTTGTGGTTAAACCCACTGGCAGGGTACTGACGAGTCATTAGAGTCCCCCACAGACAGTTTCCCAAGTTCGGGCGAAACGTTGTAGAGGCCGTATGGTTTTATGGCAGGGTTCGGAAAATGCACGTGCGTTTACGCACGTGTTATTTTTCGGGCAGATGATACTGGTCGGCTTTGGTTTAAGCCGGATCCGAGTATTATATTGAGTAGGTATAATATCTTTGTCTCAGTTGCATTTGTATTCGGTCGTAATACAAATGCGGGTATATTTATACAGTTTCGGGGTTATCCTGAAAGTCGTTTCAGGATCACTTTTGGAAGTTGCCAGTTTCCAGTTTTCTATCAGCCGTCTTTTAACATTCTGTTAAAGACGGATTTATCTTTTCTTGAGATGAGGTGAGTCAGTGTTCTGGAAGTTTCTAGAAGCCACTAGAAGAGGTGACTAGGTTCATGAACATTTGCTTACATTAATTACATGATGCCTAGGTGTTTATGACTCATGCTTTAACATTAAAGCATTTTTTTTTGGTTAAGATCTTTTCTTCATGATATGCTTCATGTTGTGGTCACCACTTGCTCCTACCATCACCTCCCTCTTGCATATATAGTGGCCGGCCACCCTTGAGAGAGAGGGAGATTGATTTCATTTTTGGAGAGAAAAGACTATGGTTTAGGGTGCATGGAAATTTCATTACCTCTTTCATTCCATCACCCGATAAAATGGCAGCTTCATTAACCGATCGTCCACGGACTTGGACGAAGTGAGACAAAATCATCTACTCATTCTCTACATCAATCTTGGTCGTCTCTTTTAGCAAACTTGACGACCGAGTTGCCTCATGTCAGAGGCGGGAGCCCGTTTAAAGAATCGCCGACGTGGTGCCACCTCGACGAGGAGATCGAAGATCGAAGAGATCGGAGCAGCCGCAACGGAGCGTAGGATGATGGTTAAAGAACAAAGGACTCGGATCGTTCGGTATAACCTTTCTACACTCTTTACAGTTTGTTAGTTTAGCAATAATGGCAGATCCGGGTTAAAGTATACGATAGCGCCAGTTAAAAGTTTTTTGTTCCGCATTTAGCGTCTGTAGACGGCCGGGGCGCTAGCGTAGACTTACACAATCTGTCAAAGGGTTCTTGTCACACAGGTTCTCCATGAAAGACCTGGGTGATGCCTCATACATTCTGGGGATCCGGATCTATCGTGACAGATCCAAGAGGATACTGGGACTCTCACAGTCCAGGTACATCGACACCATACTGAAAAGATTCAGGATGGAAGATTCCAAGCGCGGCAATCTATCGGCTTGTCACGGGATCACCCTCTCCAAAGAGATGTCTCCCAAGACTGATTTGAAAAGGGATCGCATGTCTATTATACCCTACGCTTCTGCGGTTGGCTCTATAATGTATGCGATGTTGTGTACCAAACCAGATGTAGCTTATGCACTGAGTGTGGTAAGCCGGTATCAGTCAAACCCTGGGGAGAAACACTGGATAGCGGTAAAGAACATTCTCAAGTACCTGAGAAGGACTAAGGAGATGTTCTTGGTGGATGGCGGAAAAGACCTCCAGATCGAGGCCTTTGCTGACTCCATCTTCCAGAGTGACAAGGATGATTCCAAGTCCATGTCGGGTTATGTCTTTACCCTCTATGGAGGGGCGGTGTGTTGGAAGAGTTCCAAACAGGAAACCGTTGCTGACTCGACGATGGAAGCGGAATATATCGCTGCTGCAGATGCCGTAAAGGAAGCTGTCTGGATGAAGAAGTTCCTCGCGGAGCTTCAGGTGGTTCCTACCATTGTTGATCCAATACCGTTGTATTGCGACAACAACGGAGCTATAGCTTCAGCGAAGGAACCCATGTCCCATCAGAAGTCCAGGCACATCTTGAGGCGGTATCACCTGATCAGGGAGATCGTGGGTCGCCAGGAGATCGAGGTTCGGAGAGTTGCTATGGAAGATAACACTGCTGATCCATTCACGAAGGCCTTACCCCAGACTCAGTTCGAGCGGCTGATCGAGATGATAGGTCTTCGATACGCCAGTACATGGCCTTGGTGCAAGTGAGAGATTGTTAGTGTATATGCCCTAGAGGCCATTACTGTATCATACTAGTATGTATATTACTTAATGGAAGCTTGGGATATTCACCTTGTATTGACAATCTTGCTCAAAATGGTAGTATGCTACTTGGTTTGTTTCTGCTTTAATGTGTGCATGTGTTTCTTTTAGCATATCGCCTTTACACATTAGTGGAGCCCTTTGGATCTTTGCTTGATTACCAGCGTTGTGATGACAGTCACACTCGTGGGGGCTGGGTAATCTATAAGCACATCCTTATGCAGGTCCCTAGTCGCAGGACTATCGAGACAGGGCATCAATACTCCGGAGTAGACTAGCGTATGCGCTTCTTATCCCAGCTTGGGAGACGGTCTATCCCACAGCCGTCAGTACATCGTACTTGAGATAGTATACGGGTGCTCGTTAGGTTACGAGTACACTGGACAGGACTCGTCGGGAACTGTTGGTTAGTATTATACCTATTGTCAGTTATCAGTTCCCAGGTGACATGAGTACAGCTTAGTCCGTTGACTTAACACTGTCACTTCGCCTCGAGTGTGTTTCCAATGTACTTTGATTACTACCCTACCACGGCTCAAAGGAGTCGTGCAAACAGGTAGTTTTTGGGTGCAGTCCCGAAGCACTTGGAGGCAGTGACGGTTAGACAGGATTCGTCTCTCCCGGTATTGGGGGTTGATATCGCGCTGTGTCTTGGAGAGCCATTATACAAAGTCCCTGGCCAGGGCAAGCGAGATAGACTGGTAGGTTTCCAGTGTTATCTCTGGTGTTCTGGGCTACACTCCGGCACGACTTGTACCGCTAGTGGGGGACTGACGTTTACCGCCCCCTAGGCCCGCCATGCAATGTTCTTAGACGAACAGACCGGACTGTACGGAGACTGTCACATACAGGCTCAGTAGGAGTTCAGATGGGTTTACCTCGTCAGTCTTCTTATCGGCATCTACCTAGGGACCGTTACGTACAGCTAGTGCCACTTGCGGTCTGTGGTTAAACCCACTGTCAGCGTAGTGTCGAGTCTTTAGAGTCCCACAAAGAGGGTTATTCGCCTTTGAGCAAAACAGAGTAGAGGTCGCATGGTTTTGCGACAGGGTTTGTTCTCATCCGCGCACTTGTGCACGTTTGGTGTCCGGACAGACATTACTAGCGGGCTCTGGTTTGAGCCAGATCCTAGTATATGTTTTGGAGTTAGTTTTATCTCATAGTATTCATGTTCCTCGGAACACGAATGCGGGTGTGTATGCACAGTTGATTGAGGCGGAGGAAGAGGTTTTTCATTAGGGTTTTGGAATGGGTGCGTATGAACAGTTGACAGTCGTCTTTTTCCAAACCCTAATGAATTTGTAATATATCAATTAATAATATTAATTAAATGAAATTGTGTCATGGTTGGGTTTGTTGACTTGTTGACCAAGGTTGACTAGTTGACCATGGTTGAAATATTGACTATCATCAATACACATCAAAGATGCTCTTTGATTCTAGCAAACACCATTTAATGTGAAATGATAATAGTCTTATCAAACCTTCCATCAACTTTTTCATTTTGATTAATTTTATTAATTTGATAATTCACTTATATTGTTATGGTTGTAAGAAACCATCTCATTCTATCATAACCATTCTCTCTCCTCTCTTCTTCTTCCTCCTCCTCTAGTTCAAGGAGATCCATTCTCATGAGTTGAGAAACCTCTCCTTGAGATAAAATACCCTAAACCACTCTCAACTCACTCTAAGGTTGAAGGTCTAGCAAGCCAAAGATCTTAGTTCTCTCAAAGTTCGAGAAAGGAGCTCAAGGAAGAAACCCTCTGGTGGATCCATCTTTGATAAGAGTAGGCGACGAGGAAAGCACCATTCAACCACTACAAAGAGTCCAAGAAGAAGGAGTTCAAGTGAGGTATAACCCCTAACCGAGTAGATAAATCTCTAGTTAGGTTTCTAGTGTGTAGTTTAGCCAAGATCCGTTTTTGTAGTCCGAGTTACCTAAACCCTAAAAATCATTTTTTACTATTTCCGCAAGCCCGAAAGAACCGAGAGAGGTAACGTGGACTTACACTGATACACCGACGTGCTGTGGTGTATACGGAGGAGTAACGCTGAGAGAGAATCTCATTCTCCTTTAGAATAGTCCAGGAATTCCGTGCTCAAGTATTCTCCTCCTTGATCTGATCAAAGGACATAATACTTATACCCGTATTTTGGTTCTCTACTTCTAACTTACATTTTGTGAATATCTCAAAAAGTTCGGACTTGTGTTTCAACAGGAACATATGTCTGAATCTTGAGAGATCATCAGAGAATGTAATGAAGTACAAAGAACCGGTCTTGGCATGTGTAGACGGGAGACTTTCATACATCAGCATGTATCAATCCCAAGAGTTCACTAACTCTTTCTCTGTTTCCAATAAACAGAGCTATGGTCATCTTATCTTTGTGACATGACCGGCAAGTTTCACAAGATGTAAATTCAAACATATTTAAATATGCATCTAAATGTAACTTAGCTAGCTGGGTCGCATTGATATGACCTAGTCTACAATGCCTCAAGAAGGATTCGTTCATTTCTGAACTCTTGCTCTCATGTGTGTTCTGTATACTAAGAACTGTAGTTTGATTTACAACGTAAATGCTTTTAGATAACGTGCCTGAACCGATCAACTCTTGATATAGGAAATGTTCAAAACATTATCCAACAATACAAAATTATATCCTTTCTTTACTAATAAAGAGACTGATATGATGTTGTATATCAAGTTCGGTATCTAATAACATTTGTTCAGAATCAATGTATTCTAGTAATACAGGGTGATAGTGACCAACAGACTTGGCTGCAACACTTGCACCGTTTTCTGTCTCATGATACTTATCACCCGTTCTCAGTTCTCTACCTTTCTGCAGCCCATGTAACAGATTACATATGCGGGATCCTGATCTGGTATCTCATACTCAGGACGTAAAGGATACTGAGAAACAGTTCTCTGTAATGAACACACCCGAAGATGATGCATCAACATGCACTTTCTTCGTTTGGGCGGCATGGGAAATCTGGTATTCCCCAATTTCCTGCTCTGTCTTATAACAATTATAAGTTGGAGTGGGACCAACGTTCCCCAGCTCAGTATAACAAGCGGGTTCGGTCAATATATACGTTTTATTATCTTGATTAAGGCGTGATATGGTCGCTACCTGGAGAGAGAGAGAAGAAAACACTCATCGTATGCTCTTGCAAGATTAGATTGGTTATCTAATATATCTAATCAGGATGTCTCCCACTGTTTTAATCAAATCTTCCTTCAGACCCTAAAAGGAAAGACTAGCCGGGATTAATTACACGCTACAAGTTCGCCAATCTTTCAGCCAGGCCAGTGCCGGTACTTTGAGGGAGGTCACCCGTGCTTTCGCACGAACCTAATTAAAGTAAACCTCGTTTTTCCAGGGGCGTAACCCCGTTAACACCTTTCTAGACACCTACTTGATCGGCTAATTGTAATGTGTAAAACTTGTAGGGTTGCTAGGCACGCGCACGAGGGTCTACGAGGCATCAACCATGCCCGAATATAAATTTAGCCGTGCCGAACAACCCGAATACGGAACTTTAAACTAGAGATTAGGCGAAAACATGCATGCTAAACACTTTAACACTAAGTGAGAGGGATTACAACCTTTGTAGATCCGGTCCTTCACTTCATATGCTCCGTGTTGTGGTCCCTTCGCTGCGATCATCGGGTTCCGGGCTCTCGAGAGGTTCCACGAAGAGAAAGACGCAACCTTTGCTTCCGATCTTCGATACTACGATGATCTACCTCGAAGTTTCTTTAACACAAGCTAACACTCATGAAATGATGTGAACACCCTCATCTAAATGGCAAGGGAAGATGAGGATGATGAAGTAGGAATTTTGCTCTATTTATTTATCATTTTCTCACTATTATTCATCACTTGGAAAAATCAAGAAAGGTTTTTCCATGAAAGAAAAATGGAGGAAGAAGAAGAATAGTGTTCCTTTTTCTTTTGTGATGAATAAGAAAGGATTAATATGAAGAATAATGAAACCATGGTTCACTTAACCATTGCAGAGAATTGACTAGGGTTAGGGTTTTGGGTAAAGTTAAAGCATGAGTCATGAACAAATATCTTTCACAAAACAAAACAAATCCTTCTAGAAACTTCTAGAAAGATTAACCCTAATCCGAACCCTAATCAAGTTTAAACTCCACTAAACGAGTTGCATTAGTTATCATATCATGTTACAATATTATATATCACATATATAATATTTACCGTAACAAAATAAAATAATACAATTAACATATATCGCATATATATCAATGTATTACCCGAGTGAGAAAAAGAATCTTTTAGTGAGGAAATATTAGTTAATGCAATTTAATATATCACATATATTATTATACATTAAATTATCGAATCAACACTTGATCCGACAATCCGGCTATATCGCATATAACCGGCTAATATTTATCCGTACCAATTCATCGAATCAACACTTGATCCGATGACCCGACTGATATCAAATATCGCGAGAATACAATACGATATCACATACCGCATTATCCTCGGTCCCGCACATATCACATATGTGCTCCTACTCCGTTTTGCCTGAGTCAAGAAACCTCTGTGTAGGACTCTATAGAATCGTCAATACGCCGGAAGTAGGTGATGATCATATCAAACACCCACAAGCTGCAAGCGGTCAGCTAAACGTAACAGCTACCCAGGTATTGAGCGCTCAGAAGATCAACAAGCAAGCCTGTACATTCTCCTGTGGATCCAAACAGTAACACTCCCGTACAGTCCGGTCTCGTCGTCTGATATGTCGCATATCTCGCCTAGGGGTGGTAAACGTCAGACCCCAGTAGCTCGATAAGTCGTGTCGATATGAGGTCTATAACAGTTCGAGAAACTACCGATAACACTTACTAGTAAATCTCAGCAACCCTGGCCAGGGATTTCCGGTTATAGCCAATCGAACACAGCACAACATCAACTCCCTATACCGGGAGAGACGAATCCCCTCCTATCGCTCATTGCCTCCATATGATTCGGGACTGTACCCAAAAGCCACCTTTTTGCACGCCTTCTTGGACGTGGTATGATGGAAATCAAAGCACAGTGGGAACCGGGAACCACACAAGACTCTATGACGATCTCGGGTCAACAGACTACTCTGTACCAGTGTCACCGGAGAACTGCCATCTGACGTATGGTATAATACCATCTGGGAGTTCTCGGCGAGTCCGTCCAGTGTACCCAGTCTCCACTGAGCACCCGTACACCATCCCTGATGTCAAACACCGATGGATATGGGATCATCCATCGCCCATCATATGGGTCAAGATGCGTATACGCTAGTCTACTCTGGTGCATCGATGCCCTGTCTCGATACACCCTCGACTAGGAACAGTTATAGGATGTACTCGCCGACTACCGTGGCCCCACTAGTATGATCTCATCATAGTCCCAGTAGTCGAGTACATATCCTAAGGGCCTTATCAACATGTAACATAGAGACAATCAGAGTACATGTTAAGATAAAGTACAACCAGATAGCATACTATCATGTCGAGCAAGAAAGTCCTCCTTATATATGTCCTAGCATCCACTACAATATACATCGTATGTACAGTAATGGCCTCTAGGGCATACATATAACTAACAATCTCCCACTTGCACTAGGGCCATCTGTTATGGTATCGCATACCAAATAATTAGCTGCGGTTGAAGTATCTCATACTCAACCATCCCATAAAAGTCTCTACTGGGAAAAAAGGCCTTTGTGAGTGGATCTGCGCTGTTGTCCTCTGTATCTACTCTCCTAACCTCGATCTCCCTGGAGATCAACCATCTCCATGATCAGGTGATACTGCCTAAGAATTATATCTGGATTTCTGATGGGACGGAAGTTCCTTGGCTAAAGCCACAACTCCATTGTCACACAATGGTAGGAACGAAGTTCATCTTATGAACTTATATATATCCAGATTGCCTCTTTGGTAGCATCCTTGGTAACGATGCATCTTGCCTTTAATCGTCTAGTATGTCACGGTATCTAGCTTGGAACTCTTCCAACATACCGTCCCTCCACTGAGGGTAAAGACAATGCCTGCGACTGACATTCAGTCGTCCTTATCACTCTGGAACCTTTCCAGTGATTCTCCCCAGGATCGATTGATACCATCTCACTACAACTAGTGAGTATCCTAACATCCAATTAGATCTATCTCATAGAACCAAAACCCAGGATTTAGGAGGTATCACTTTGATCCTATATGGAGAATCCTTGTGATAAGCGGAGATTGACCAAGCGTAGCATAAGAAACTCCTTCCCTATCAAGAGTATGTCATCCACGTACTCTACGAGGATCACCACCATACTCTCTACTACCTTTTCGTATATACAAGGTTCATCTACCATTTTGATGAAGTCAAACTCTTTGACTACCACATCAAAACAGATGTTCCAACTCCGCGATGCCTGTTTTATCATATAAAACATCTTGCACACGTTTCCGCTGCTCCCACTGTCTACGAAGCCCTCTGGCTGTGTACTTATAGACACTCTCTTCTAAAACATCATTTACAAAAGAATTCAGGACACCCAACCACCAGATATCGTAGTCATGGTATGTAGCCGTGGCAAGTAGGATCTGGATGGACTTAAGCATAGCTTTGAAAGTCTCAACTTTTCCATGCACACCAAGTAATCTTCTCAAGATATACTCGCTCCTGATGGGGATTTAACCCTTCAGATAAAGCAACCAAAGTCCATACTTTGTTGGTGTATAAGGATTCCATCTCAGATCGATAAGCATCCAGCCATTCTTACAGAGTCCCACTCCTGATGGCCAGCTCGAAACTAGTTGGGTCATCATCTCATGATGCAATCCTCGCTCCCACTGTTATAGAGAAACTGAAGTATCTCTCAGGTGGGTGAGGATCCCTACTAGATCGGCGGAGAGGCTGAGGTTCGTTGGAAACTATTGAATCCTTTGGTTCTACCAAATTATCAGCTGTAGTTTGTACAGCTGAAACCATTCCAGTTCTACATAACAGACCTTGCCTCGAGCTTGTCCGGATTTTGCTTTTAGACATAGGCCGGACAACCCCAAATCTTAACAAGCTTAAGATATGGGCTCTTCCCTTTCCATATCACATATGAAGTGGTAGGCAGCTGATTTGATTCGAACCCTATTCAATAGGTATGCAACTTCACAAGTGCATATCTCCCTAAAGGAAATAGGAAACTCAGTAGTACTCATCATAGAGCACACCATATCTAATAGGGTGAGTTTGCTCCGCCCCGATATATCATCGTGCTATGGTGTATACGGAGGAGTAATGCTGAGAGAGAATCTTATTCTCCTTTAGAATATGTCCAGGAATTCCGTGCTCAAGTATTCTCCTCCTTGATCGCATCAAAGGACATAATACTTTTACCCGTATTTTGGTTCTCTACTTCTAACTTATATTCTGTGAATATCTCAAAAGGTTCGGACTTGTGTTTCAATAGGAACATATGTCTGAATCTTAAGAGATTATCAGAGAATGTAATGAAGTACTAAGAACCAATCTTGGCATGTGTAGACAGGGGACTTTCATACATCAACATGTATCAATCCCAAAAGTTCATTAACTCTTTCTATGTTTCCAATAAACAGAGCTGTGGTCATCTTATCTTTGTGACATGATTGGCAAGTTTCACAAGATGTAAATTCAAACAGATTTAAATATGCATCTAAATATAACTTCAGCCAGTCGGGTCGCATTGATATGACCTAGTCTACAATGCCTCAAGAAGGATTCGTTCATTTCTGAGCTTTTCCTCTTGTGTGTGTTCCGTATACTAAGAACTGTAGTTTGATTTAGAACATTAATGCTTTTAGATAACGTGCCTGAACCGATCAACTATTGATATAGGAAATGTTCAAAACATTATCCAACAATACAAAATTATATCCTTTCTTTACTAATAAAGAGACTGATATGATTTTGTATATCAGGTTCGGTATCTAATAACATTCATTCAGAATCAATATATTCTGGTAATACAGGGTGACAGTGACCAACAGACTTGGCTGCAGCACTTGCACCGTTTTCTGCCTCATGAAACTTATCACCTGTTCTCAGTTCTTTACCTATCTGTAGCCCATGTAACAGATTACATATACGGGATCCTGATCCGGTATCACATACCCAGGACGTAAAGGACACTGAGAAACAGTTCTCTGTAATGAACACACCCGAAGATGATGCATCAGCATGCACTTTCTTCGTTTGGGCGGCACGGGAAATCTGGTATTCCCCAATTTCCTGCTCTGTCTTATAACAATTATAAGTTGGAGCGGGACCAACGTTCCCCAGCTCAGTATAACAAGCGGGTTCAGTCAATATATCCGTATTATTATCTTGATTAAGGCGTGATATTGTCGCTATCTGGAGAAAGAGAGAAGAAAACACTCAGCGTATGCTCTTGCAAGATTAGATTGGTTTTCTAATATATCTAATCAGGATGTCTCCCACTGTTTTAGTCAAATCTTCCTTCAAACCCTAAAAGGAAAAACTAGCCGGGATTAATTACGCGCTACAAGTTCGCCAATCTTTCAGCCAGGCCAGTGTCGGTACTTTGAGGGAGGTCCCCCGTGCTTTCGCACGAACCTAATTAATGTAAACCTCGTTTTCCCAGAGGCATAACCCCGTTAACACCTTTCTAGACACCTGCTTGATCGACTAATTGTAATGTGTAAAACTCTCCCAGGAGTAACTATTACTCGCAGCGGGTATCGGGATCCAACTATCTCATAGAAGGTATGCAATCTCATTGCAAATTTCAACACTTGAAATTCCCGATAATATTTTGCCCCAAGCGTCCTATGACCTTGACAAAGGCCAACAAACCATAGGCTGCTAGTCAAGTTCAACCCGTCATTTCTTGATTGTATTAAACCCACCCGCACGGCCCTTGACAAAGGCCAACAAGGTCGCAGGACTACCCTAATCCAATCTGCATCATATGCATAAGCAGATAAGTACTATTCAGCTACCGCACACTACGCCTTGACAAAGGCCAACAAACGCAGCACGAATACTAAACAGTCCTTATCTGAAATGACGGAGGGCTACGACAGGTTTTTCTGAAAACCCTGAGCGTAATGAACTTGATATCGTTGTAGAATCGAGTGATTTTAAATGGAATGCTTTTGAGGCTTTTCTAGTTTTGCTAAAGGTGTCACTCCCGGTGAAGGGATCGTCGGCCCTTTCCTCATCGAATAAGGTGCAGGATATATCATATATACAGCTGTGCAAAGCAAGAACTATAGAAGCAATCAAAAGACAAACCGAGTTTGTAGCATCTGCCAGTTATTGCTAAAGGAGTCACTCCCGGTGAAGGGATCTCGGTCCTTTCCTTATCGAATAAGGTGCTGGATGTTGTACAAGGAACACCGCTATGCAAAGCAAGAACTGTAGCTACCAGTTTTTATAAACAAGTTTCTACAACATCTTAGGTTTCTTTTATTTCATTAATCTCATTAATGAAGTCCCATTTTAATTATGCTTCATAAGCATCTCTTTTGAAACGAAATCTGCAATATAACATATATTTCATATATATAATATATAAACATTCGTCTCAGGCAGTAATATGATCTCATCACAGAACATTGCAGCAGAAGAACATATATGAAATATTGGATATACTAGGACGTCCGTGTTTTCAATACGATCCAGTATAAAACACGGATTCCACGGTCGCGATGAATAGCCAAACCCACATCCCTAGACCCCTACGAGAGCGGCAAGTAACACTGCCAATTCTAGGGTTAGGAGACCCGGTCTTGACTCCTCGAGATGGTCTCCCACTGGACCCTAGAACCCGGTTACTTGTGCTCCCCGCCTTAGGTCTACCTAATGCGGAAAAGTAAATAATATACAACGGTGACATCTTCCGCTACCAGGAAGTGCCCCAATAAAAGAATATTACATACAAATGAATTTTACATGAATGAAAAAGAAAAACACTCATCTCATATAAAACCCCCGGCTATTCAAACACGACGATCCAATATAACATATCACAGCAACACATAATATCTCATATCATCAACGTAAGCAAGTATGCGTATCCCGATTGTCGTTGATGTATAGCAACGAAGCCGGCGATACACCACATACTACGCTTACGGTCACAGAAAAGAAAGTGTAAAACTACAACAGTTGGAATCCGCAACCTCCTTAGACATCGCATGCCTAACCAAATGAATTCCTTAGACATCGCATGCCTAACAATTATAAACCCCGCATTTTAGTCTCATTATCGAAAACTCTTTTCAATACCAAGTCGGGCAATTCAACAAGATTCCTGACGTCCTGATCGAATGCTCGTCGCAAACTTTAGTAGACGGCCGCACCCCCGATACCGTCGACGAAGTGCACCAAGGCGGAACACCGCTACCGGGAGCACCCGAACGGATGCTTTCGGTGACGGGGTTCTCCTACGGTCACTTGGTCGGGGCTATGGAGTGAGGCTGTCTATAAAGTTT
Source organism: Agapanthus africanus (assembly GCA_030015575.1). NCBI lineage: Eukaryota > Viridiplantae > Streptophyta > Magnoliopsida > Asparagales > Amaryllidaceae > Agapanthus > Agapanthus africanus. The sequence continues at coordinate 549,107,351 of CM057339.1, forward strand.
ACCCGGCGAGTATCCGCGTACTGTTGGAGATAGTGCCCTCATAGTCAATTATTGGATCGCAGGTACGTGATTGCAATGATTGCGGAGGACCTATCCCGGTAGGACAGTCTTACTCAAGATGATAGTATGCTATCTGGTTTGCCTTTATCAGTCGTGTACATGTTCAGGTGACTGATTGCATGTTACACTTTGATAGAGCCCTTAGGATCTTGCTTTACTACCAACAGTATGAGGGCGATCATATACGTGAGAGTTGGGTAGTTTATATGCATATCCTTAATTGTGGTCCCTAGTCGTGGGAGTTTCGAGACAGGGCATCGATACTCCGGAGTAGACTAGTGTGTACAGTCGAGACCCCGACGAGGGGCGGTGGCCGGTCTCACAAGCCACTGGTGTCAGTTGGATCACCTAAGATGTATACAGGTGCTCATTGGGTTATGAGTACACCGGACAGGACTCGCCGGGAATCTGCTAGTTAGTACTATACCTATCGTCAGATAGCAGTTCCCTGGTGACATGTGTACAGGTTAGTTCATCGACTTGAGGTCGTCATTTGTCTCGTGTGAGTTCCCACTGTGCTTTGATTTCTACCCTACCACGGCTCAAAGGAGTCGTGCAAACAGGTAGCTTTTGGGTACAGTCCCGAGCCATATGGAGGCACGTGAGCGGATCGGCAGGGGATTCGTCTCTCCCGGTATTGGGGGCGAGATCGTGCTGTGTCTAGGAGAGCCATTACGCAAAGCCCTCGGCCGAGGCAGGAGATTTACTGGTAGGTATTCCAGTAGTATCTCAGGGCGTTCTAGGCTACACTCCGACACGACTTATACTGCAAATGGGGGTCTGACGTTACTAGCCCCCTAGGCGGATATGCGATACTCATTGACGAACGGACCGGACTGTATATACATTGTCACTGTTAGGCTCAGTAGGGTTTTCGGAGGAGTTCGCTCATCGGTCTCCCTTGAGTTCGCTCCTCGGCCACCCTTGAGGTCAGTCCATGGGCAGCCGTTACGCATAGCTAGTGCCGCTGACGGTTTGTGGTTAAACCCACTGCCAGGGTGCTGACGAGTCATTAGAGTCCCCCACAGACAGTTTCCCAAGTTCGGGCGAAACGTTGTAGAGGCCGTATGGTTTTATGGCACGGTTCGGAAAATGCACGTGCGTTTACGCACTTGTCGATTTTCGGACAGATGATACTGGTCGGCTTTGGTTTAAGCCGGATCCGAGTATTATATTGAGTAGGTATAATATCTTTGTCTCAGTTACATTTGTATTCGGTCGTAATACAAATGCGGGTATATTTATACAGTTTCGGGGTTGTCCTGAAATTCGTTTCAGGATCAATTTTGGAAGTTGCCAGTTTCCAGTTTTCTATCAGCCGTCTTTTAACATTCTGTTAAAGACGGATTTATCTTTTCTTCAGATATGGTGAGTCAGTGTTCTAGAATATTCTAGATGAGGTGACTAGGCTTATTGGTGTAGGGTTTTCATTGGTTGCATTTATTAAAGGATGACTAGGTTTAGTGAGTCATGCTTTGTATTAATGCATTCTTGTTTTGCTTAAGATATTTTGAGTGAGAAGCTTCATACCTTATGGTCACCACTTGCTCCTACGGTCACCTCCCTCTTCTATATTAGTGCACACCCCTCTCTCTCCTCATTCTCACTCACTTGATAGTTTTTCATGGTTGGAAAAAAGATTATGATAGATTTGGGGTGTATGGAATCCACAGCTCATTTCATTCCATCACCCAATTCCCTCGGCAACTTCATTAACCGATCGTCCACGGATTTGGACGAAGTGAGACAAAGTCATCTACTCATTCTCTACATCAATCTTGGTCGTCTCTTTTAGCAAACTTGACGATCGAGTTGCCTCGAGTCAGAGGCGGGAGCCCGTTTAAAGAACCGATCATGTGGTGCCACTTCGACGAGGACATCGGAGATCGACGAGATCGGAGCAGCCGCAACGGAGCGTGGGATGATGGTTGAAGAACGAAGGACTCGGATCGTTCGGTATAACATTCCTACACTCTTTACAGTTTGTTAGTTTAGCAATAATGGCAGATCCGGGTTAAAGTATACGATAGCGCCAAGTTAAAAGTTTTTGTTCCGCATTTGGCGTCTGTAGACTGCCGGGGCGCTAGCGTAGACTAACAGTGGTATCAGAGCCTAACCATTTTGCTATACTAACTTGTGCTAACGTGTTCAAAACATCGATCGAACCGAAACTCAGAAACGACAAAATCCTATATTGACAGTTTCTGTTGTTTTTAAACGGTCTCAAAAATTATTTCTGGATGTCTTAAAAATCCGTGCAGGGAATTCTAAGACCCACGACAAAATTTGGGGTCGTGATCCCTCCAAGTCGCCGCGGAAGGGCGGCCAAACCCATGGTTTGGCCGCGCAACCGCGGCCACGTGGGGAGCACGTGCTCCCAAATTTTGTCAGTAGGTTCTGTTTGGGATTTTGGGGTTTTTGGTATATAAAGTTTTGGCCCAGATTTTGTTACTGTTCACCAGTAAGCTGTGGGGCCCACTTTTTGATATTTGGTCTTTGGTCGATCGTAATTTAAACACGTTAGTTTACAGTGCTTACATTATATCTCCGACCGGGAATGTCATTTGATCGGTAAACCGCGTTTGATTGCTATAGTTCTTTTAGACGGGTTTGCGAACGTGACATTCGCGTTGATGTTCTGTGTTGTGCTGTAATGTTGCGGATTTGTCGTGGTGGATAGCAGTGTGCAATGATAGTACAGTTTGAGTTTATTTGTACATTTGATATTGCGGGGCGAGCGTCCAACTTGTGGACTGCCGTCACTGCCTGTTGTATAATATTCTTTTGGGGCACGACCAGGTTGCGGTCGATGTACCTGTTGTACTATTTTTCATTACTGTACTAGTTTATGCCCTGAGACGGAGTGCACGGATAGCCGGGTTCGGGAAAGCAACGGGTCCGCATCTCATGGCTTTGAGAGGCAGAGGGGCCCCACTTCAGAATTGGCAGACTATTCGCCGCACTCGTAGGGGGTACAGGTTGACCCAAGGAGGGGTGCTCAATTTACCGGATTCCGTGAAGTGCCGGGTGTTCCATTCACTATGCTGTGGGGACTACCTCGCTTCAGGTTTTGGCGGGTAACTTGCCGCACCCATAGGGGTCTAGGTTTCGTTGCACAGGCTATCCACACGACAGGGGAACGTCGGGTTTCAGCAGCGGCTCTGTGAGACTCGGGGATCCCAGATATCTGTATTGTTCTGTGATGCTTATTACTTTTCTGTAATGTTGCATATTATCACGCCTAGAGCGATTATGTATATTGGTTTATATACTATTAGATGTTGTATATGTTTTACACCCGCGCTAGTCCAGTCCCCGCTCTGTCGTTAGTTAAGTAACCTAACGGGTGATGACGGGACCCAGTGACAAATGCGGATGGCATATACGTACATTTTATTTTCGTTCTTTTCTGGTGTGATTGATTGATGGGACTGCGTTGATTCTGATCAACGCAAAGTAAAAAAAAAACCCGTATACAGTTGTTGGAACAATTTAAAAAGTGTTGTTACAAAAACGTTTCCTTTTGTTATGCATAGCGGTATTCAGTGGAATATCCTGCACCTCATTCGACGGGGCAAGGGCTGATATCCCTTCACCGGGACTGACCCCTTGGGCAGAAGTTTACATCAGCGTAATAACTGCACTATAGTCGATTACAAGTTGCTTTGCATAGCGGTATTCAGTGGAATATCCTGCATCTCATTCCACGAGGAAAGAGCCGAGATCCCTTAACCGGGAGTGACCTCTTTAGCAAAAGGTTTTCGCCACTATATTTTAAAAAGCTATCAGGTTCCTTCAGCGATATCAAGTTCACTACGTTAAAGGTTTTTCGCCAAAAACCAACCGTAGCCCTCCGTCGTTTCTTATAGATGGTCAGTAGTATTCAAGCTATGTTTGTTGGCATACGTCAAGGCATAGTGTTTGGTAGCTGCTGGGTATTCATTTGTTGCATAGATAGATGAGTTGGTTTGGGACAGTCGTATTACCTTGTTGGCATACGTCAAGGGTATGTACGGGTGGGTTCAAATTAACAAGATAATGACGGGCAGAACTTGACATGTGACTTATGATTTGTTGGCATACGTCAAGGTCATAAGAGCATGGGGCAAGAAAATGATATCAGGAGTTTCTAAAGAAACTGAAACTTGCCGAGTATGCGCATACCTTCTGGAGTATGAGTAACGTGGATGCATTCCATCACGTTATCATGCGATGAGAGTTGGATCCTGATTCCCACTGATGAGTTGGTTTACTCTTCGGGTGATGCCGATTGATTCTTCTTTAGGTTTGGAGGAGAATTTGACAGGACAGTGGGAGGTTTCCGGATTAGATAAAATGATGACCATTCTGATCTAGGTTAGAGTGCACGCAGAGTGTTTCTTTTCTCTCTCTCTCTTTGGCAGCGACCTTTGACCGACCCTAGACTATGACTCAGTGACCAGGTTGACCGAACCTTCTTAAAATACTGGCTTTTGGATTGTCTGAAGTTGCATAAGTCATTGCCACTCCTTCTTTTACCCTTTGTATTTCTCAGAACACCCGTATTACTACGGATATCCACTTCCATTGGATAGAGCCATCGTATGGTTATATACGAACTCGAAGGGACTTCTTCGAGGATGGATCAAGGTTCAGGAGAAATAGAATTGGTTTATTCAGTTGTCTTTTATTATCACCTTCTCTCAGGTTGCGAGAGCTCCTTGGTTTAGGAGAGTACACCTATTACGCCTATTGGATAGTCTTATTCCAAACCATAGGCTGGTGCCGAAAGGTAGGGAATGAAGAAAACCAATTAGCCTAAGTAGGGTGTGCAGAAGGTAATATGTAAAGACAAAATAAAGGGATTAGAAAGAGGGCAAAGTAAATTGCGACTGATATCATTCACGACCAAAACCGCGTACTTCATCGCCGCTCCTATTTCACCTTTAAAAAGAATAAGGTATTATTCAGTTGTCTTTTATCATCACCTTCTCTCGAGATGCGAGTACTCCTTGGTTTAGGAGGGTACACCTATTATGCTTACTGGATAGTCTTCTTCCAAACCATAGGCTGGTGCCGAACGGTAGGGAAGGAAGAAAACCAGTTAGCCTAACGATGGTGTACAGAAGGTAACGACTAAAGAAAAATAAAGGGATTTGGAAAGATGGCAATAAAATATACGGTTGAAGTCATGAATTGGATTATGGAAGAGGCATTGCTATGAATACCAGGATACCCCTACGAAACATTTTCATGTTTCAGTGCATTGTTAAAGGAAAAACTGTTTTTCCCGATTAGACACTTACTCCAAGGGTATGTATTTACCAGGTTTCATTCTCATATCTGTATGGTTTTACAGATGATGATTGGGAGTAAGATATTGGGAATTAGGTGATCATACTCATTATATCGGAATTCGTTGCAATTGGTGATATTTGAGGAAATCGCCAGGGTACAGTTTTCTACCTACAACGCACAGGTTTTGAGTTGTTTAAACTCAGCGGACTTATACAGAGTATTGTATGTTGTCCAAGTATCCATCAGAACAAAGGGGTAGGTCCTCGTACTATGTTCTGTTTACTTATAACTTCTCTAGTATTTAGACAAGTGTTTCGTAGAAATACAAGGTCTAAGTTTTGAGAAGTTGTGGGTATAAGAATAAAGTAGAGAACCAGGTATCACAAGTATCGGGATTCTTCAAAGAGATCGAAGATGTAGATTCTTGTGATTGGTATTCAGATGATAGTGATGGTTTTGAGAAACGTGTTTCTCTTTCAGGTTACTCATAATTGGATGCATTCCTAAGTTGAGTAATGCTGATTAGCCTCTTTCCATTAAGTTGATATGCACTGGAGACAGCTGCATGGATTGAATCTGGTTCCAATTAAATTAGTGCCAAAGTTTCTATATTGGATATAGAATAGTTCGTACCTTAAAAGAAATTAAGGTACGGGGAGTTGTCCAGCTTATGATTAAAACCAGACACTGGATAACTCAGGGCACGTTTCTGTAATGGCTGTTTGTGGGTTGACCCTGGTTATGACGAGGGTTGATATTCTACCATTTAGAAGATCAATAGTGATATTGTTCTTGACTCGCCACAGTTTTAGTAAAACTGGATCTTTTTCAGAAAACAGTAGTGGGAGTATGGTAGAACTGGAAGTGATTCCAGAACCGCGAACGATTACGGAAAAAATTTAATAGGACCTATACATTCAATCAGGTTTGACATTCCAATAGCCACTCCGCAGGTATGATAGGTAACCTCAGACACCCGAGAGGTACTTCGGTAGCCTCAAGGACGGTGACAGGGAGGTTCTTATCTACCCAGACTTGACACTACTGTTGTTCCAGGATATGAGACCCGGTAGGAGGGTTGTCGTAGTCAGTGGGAGCAACGGAAGCATGGTGGGCAAGTAGCTTATGTCTATTTATAAACTTGAGCAGTTATAGCGGAGATAGATCATCTAATTTTGATGTGACAGTCATTGGTTTGACTTCAATCAGAATAGGGGATGGATCAGTTAAGAAGGTAGTAGGGTGTGATGTCATGGTATCTGGATGACATACACAGAGTAGGAAGTAAAATTCCTATACTACGATCGGTTGTACTGTGGTCGTCACACAGTTGTTTCTCCAGACAGGATATGGATATAATATTTGACATTCTGGTTTCTAGATCTATGGTTTTAGATCTGGATTTGGGTAGTTTCCCAATGTGGGTACTTTGACAGATATTCTAATGGTTTTTAGAATAGTTGACTCCTAGCATGGTGGTGTACCTGCAGGTGATGGAGTCACCCTCTCTAAAGGTGTCTTACAGACTAAAGGGGAGAGGGATGTGCATGATTGGCAGATCACTTGCTTAGGCAATTGAGTCAATCATGAGATGTCAAGTACCGCACCAAATGTTGTTTTTGCACTAGATGCAATAAGTTTGTATTAATCCAATCCTGGAGAAACATAAGGAAGCAGTTTTAGAACATTAGTACATGTTCTACGGATTTGATAACGGCAGCCTCTTTCGAGAGACGGTTATCATTCCAGGCTTCAAAGGTGACATGGATGACAGAGTGATTGTCAGAGTTTTAGTTTTCCCTCTGACGAGGGACAGTATTATGGACAGGTGGTTCCAGAGGATACTGTGGGTAGCATGGTGCCGGATACTGATTAGGTTCAGTGATCCATACAGTCTAAGAAGTTTGGATATGGAGTTCATTTATGAACTAAGGTCCCATCAGATATCCAGACATATTCTAAGACAGGTACTACTCAATTCGGGAGATGGCTTTCTCCGCGAACTTGAGATTAAGAGAGATTCAGAAAGAAACTTCTAGGCGGATCCACTCACCGAGGCTATTTCTCGAACACAATAGTTTTACAAACGGGCTTTGTGAAACTGATTAGTAGAGGAGTTGGATGTTCGGTTTCACACGGGCTATGAGTAGTCGACATCGCAATATTAGCCTTGAGTGCAAGTGGGAGATTGTTGGAGATAGTGCCCTCATAGTCAATTATTGGATCGCAGGTACGTGATTGCAATGATTGCGGAGGACCTATCCCGGTAGGACAGTCTTACTCAAGATGATAGTATGCTATCTGGTTTGCCTTTATCAGTCGTGTACATGTTCAGGTGACTGATTGCATGTTACACTTTGATAGAGCCCTTAGGATCTTGCTTTACTACCAACAGTATGAGGGCGATCATATACGTGAGAGTTGGGTAGTTTATATGCATATCCTTAATTGTGGTCCCTAGTCGTGGGAGTTTCGAGACAGGGCATCGATACTCCGGAGTAGACTAGTGTGTACAGTCGAGACCCCGACGAGGGGCGGTGGCCGGTCTCACAAGCCACTGGTGTCAGTTGGATCACCCAAGATGTATACAGGTGCTCATTGGGTTATGAGTACACCGGACAGGACTCGCCGGGAATCTGCTAGTTAGTACTATACCTATCGTCAGATAGCAGTTCCCTGGTGACATGTGTACAGGTTAGTTCATCGACTTGAGGTCGTCATTTGTCTCGTGTGAGTTCCCACTGTGCTTTGATTTCTACCCTACCACGGCTCAAAGGAGTCGTGCAAACAGGTAGCTTTTGGGTACAGTCCCGAGCCATATGGAGGCACGTGAGCGGATCGGCAGGGGATTCGTCTCTCCCGGTATTGGGGGCGAGATCGTGCTGTGTCTAGGAGAGCCATTACGCAAAGCCCTCGGCCGAGGCAGGAGATTTACTGGTAGGTATTCCAGTAGTATCTCAGGGCGTTCTAGGCTACACTCCGACACGACTTATACTGCAAATGGGGGTCTGACGTTACTAGCCCCCTAGGCGGATATGCGATACTCATTGACGAACGGACCGGACTGTATATACATTGTCACTGTTAGGCTCAGTAGGGTTTTCGGAGGAGTTCGCTCATCGGTCTCCCTTGAGTTCGCTCCTCGGCCACCCTTGAGGTCAGTCCATGGGCAGCCGTTACGCATAGCTAGTGCCGCTGACGGTTTGTGGTTAAACCCACTGCCAGGGTGCTGACGAGTCATTAGAGTCCCCCACAGACAGTTTCCCAAGTTCGGGCGAAACGTTGTAGAGGCCGTATGGTTTTATGGCACGGTTCGGAAAATGCACGTGCGTTTACGCACGTGTCGATTTTCGGACAGATGATACTGGTCGGCTTTGGTTTAAGCCGGATCCGAGTATTATATTGAGTAGGTATAATATCTTTGTCTCAGTTACATTTGTATTCGGTCGTAATACAAATGCGGGTATATTTATACAGTTTCGGGGTTGTCCTGAAATTCGTTTCAGGATCAATTTTGGAAGTTGCCAGTTTCCAGTTTTCTATCAGCCGTCTTTTAACATTCTGTTAAAGACGGATTTATCTTTTCTTCAGATATGGTGAGTCAGTGTTCTAGAATATTCTAGATGAGGTGACTAGGCTTATTGGTGTAGGGTTTTCATTGGTTGCATTTATTAAAGGATGACTAAGTTTAGTGAGTCATGCTTTGTATTAATGCATTCTTGTTTTGCTTAAGATATTTTGAGTGAGAAGCTTCATACCTTATGGTCACCACTTGCTCCTACGGTCACCTCCCTCTTCTATATTAGTGCACACCCCTCTCTCTCCTCATTCTCACTCACTTGATAGTTTTTCATGGTTGGAAAAAAGATTATGATAGATTTGGGGTGTATGGAATCCACAGCTCATTTCATTCCATCACCCAATTCCCTCGGCAACTTCATTAACCGATCGTCCACGGATTTGGACGAAGTGAGACAAAGTCATCTACTCATTCTCTACATCAATCTTGGTCGTCTCTTTTAGCAAACTTGACGATCGAGTTGCCTCGAGTCAGAGGCGGGAGCCCGTTTAAAGAACCGATCATGTGGTGCCACTTCGACGAGGACATCGGAGATCGACGAGATCGGAGCAGCCGCAACGGAGCGTGGGATGATGGTTGAAGAACGAAGGACTCGGATCGTTCGGTATAACATTCCTACACTCTTTACAGTTTGTTAGTTTAGCAATAATGGCAGATCCGGGTTAAAGTATACGATAGCGCCAAGTTAAAAGTTTTTGTTCCGCATTTGGCGTCTGTAGACTGCCGGGGCGCTAGCGTAGACTAACAGTGGTATCAGAGCCTAACCATTTTGCTATACTAACTTGTGCTAACGTGTTCAAAACATCGATCGAACCGAAACTCAAAAACGACAAAATCCTATATTGACAGTTTCTGTTGTTTTTAAACGGTCTCAAAAATTATTTCTGGATGTCTTAAAAATCCGTGCAGGGAATTCTAAGACCCACGACAAAATTTGGGGTCGTGATCCCTCCAAGTCGCCGCGGAAGGGCGGCCAAACCCATGGTTTGGCCGCGCAACCGCGGCCACGTGGGGAGCACGTGCTCCCAAATTTTGTCAGTAGGTTCTGTTTGGGATTTTGGGGTTTTTGGTATATAAAGTTTTGGCCCAGATTTTGTTACTGTTCACCAGTAAGCTGTGGGGCCCACTTTTTGATATTTGGTCTTTGGTCGATCGTAATTTAAACACGTTAGTTTACAGTGCTTACATTATATCTCCGACCGGGAATGTCATTTGATCGGTAAACCGCGTTTGATTGCTATAGTTCTTTTAGACGGGTTTGCGAACGTGACATTCGCGTTGATGTTCTGTGTTGTGCTGTAATGTTGCGGATTTGTCGTGGTGGATAGCAGTGTGCAATGATAGTACAGTTTGAGTTTATTTGTACATTTGATATTGCGGGGCGAGCGTCCAACTTGTGGACTGCCGTCACTGCCTGTTGTATAATATTCTTTTGGGGCACGACCAGGTTGCGGTCGATGTACCTGTTGTACTATTTTTCATTACTGTACTAGTTTATGCCCCGAGACGGAGTGCACGGATAGCCGGGTTCGGGAAAGCAACGGGTCCGCATCTCATGGCTTTGAGAGGCAGAGGGGCCCCACTTCAGAATTGGCAGACTATTCGCCGCACTCGTAGGGGGTACAGGTTGACCCAAGGAGGGGTGCTCAATTTACCGGATTCCGTGAAGTGCCGGGTGTTCCATTCACTATGCTGTGGGGACTACCTCGCTTCAGGTTTTGGCGGGTAACTTGCCGCACCAATAGGGGTCTAGGTTTCGTTGCACAGGCTATCCACACGACAGGGGAACGTCGGGTTTCAGCAGCGGCTCTGTGAGACTCGGGGATCCCAGATATCTGTATTGTTCTGTGATGCTTATTACTTTTCTGTAATGTTGCATATTATCACGCCTGGAGCGATTATGTATATTGGTTTATATACTATTAGATGTTCCCACAGTAATTCTTGTAATTACCTGTTCCGCGCTACTGTTGTCGAATTACGCGCACGTGTTTCACAGTAATTCTTGTAATTACCTGCTGTAATTTTTGGACATTTTTAATTTGGAAAAATCCCAGATTTTAGAAAATTTCCAGAGAGCAATTTTGAGTTTAGTGTTTCGGGTTTTCCTGGTTCGATCGGACTTTAAACTTCGTCTAGACTTCGCCTAAAGCTCTAGCTTGGCTCTGATACCACTGTAGGGTTGCTAGGCACGTGCACGAGGGTCTACGAGGCATCAACCATGCCCGAATATAAATTTAGCCGTGCCGAACAACCCGAATACGGAACTTTAAACTAGAGATTAGGCGAAAACATGCATGCTAAACACTTTAATACTAAGTGAGAGGGATTACAACCTTTGTAGATCCGGTCCTTCACTTCATATGCTCCGTGTTGTGGTCCCTTCGCTGCGATCATCGGGTTCCGGGCTCTCGAGAGGTTCCACGAAGAGAAAGACGCAACCTTTGCTTCCGATCTTCGATACTACGATGATCTACCTCGAAGTTTCTTTAACACAAGCTAACACTCATGAAATGATGTGAACACCCTCATCTAAATGGCAAGGGAAGATGAGGATGATGAAGTAGGAATTTTGCTCTATTTATTTATCATTTTCTCACTATTATTCATCACTTGGAAAAATCAAGAAAGGTTTTTCCATGAAAGAAAAATGGAGGAAGAAGAAGAATAGTGTTCCTTTTTCTTTTGTGATGAATAAGAAAGGATTAATATGAAGAATAATGCAACCATGGTTCACTTAACCATTGTAGAGAATTAACTAGGGTTAGGGTTTTGGAGAAAGTTAAAGCATGAGTCGTGAACAAATATCTTTCACAAAACAAAACAAATCCTTCTAGAAACTTCTAGAAAGATTAACCCTAATCCGAACCCTAATCAAGTTTAAACTCCACTAAACGAGTTGCATTAGTTATCATATCATGTTACAATATTATATATCACATATATAATATTTACCGTAACAAAATAAAATAATACAATTAACATATATCGCATATATATCAATGTATTACCCGAGTGAGAAAAAGAATCTTTTAGTGAGCAAATATTAGTTAATGCAATTTAATATATCACATATATTATTATACATTAAATTATCGAATCAACACTTGATCCGACAATCCGGCTATATCGCATATAACCGGCAAATATTTATCCGTACCGATTCATCGAATCAACACTTGATCCGATGACCCGGCTGATATCAAATATCGCGAGAATACAATACGATATCACATACCGCATTATCCTCGGTCCCGCACATATCACATATGTGCTCCTACTCCGTTTTGCCTGAGTCAAGAAACCTCTGTGTAGGACTCTATAGAATCGTCAATACGCCGGCAGTAGGTGATGATCATATCAAACACCCACAAGCTGCAAGCGGTCAGCTAAACGTAACAGCTACCCAGGTATTGAGCGCTCAGAAGATCAACAAGCAAGCCTGTACATTCTCCTGTGGATCCAAACAGTAACACTCCCGTACAGTCCGGTCTCGTCGTCTGATATGTCGCATATCTCGCCTAGGGGTGGTAAACGTCAGACCCCAGTAGCTCGATAAGTCGTGTCGATATGAGGTCTATAACAGTTCGAGAAACTACCGATAACACTTACCAGTAAATCTCAGCAACCCTGGCCAGAGATTTCCGGTTATAGCCAATCGAACACAGCACAACATCAACTCCCTATACCGGGAGAGACGAATCCCCTCCTATCGCTCATTGCCTCCATATGATTCGGGACTGTACCCAAAAGCCACCTTTTTGCACGCCCTATTGGACGTGGTATGATGGAAATCAATGCACAGTGGGAACCACACAAGACTCTATGACGATCTCGGGTCAACAGACTACTCTGTACCAGTGTCACCGGAGAACTGCCATCTGACGTATGGTATAATACCATCTGGGAGTTCTCGGCGAGTCCGTCCAGTGTACCCAGTCTCCACTGAGCACCCGTACACCATCCCTGATGTCAAACACCGATGGATATGGGATCATCCATCGCCCATCATATGGGTCAAGATGCGTATACGCTAGTCTACTCTGGTGCATCGATGCCCTGTCTCGATATACCCTCGACTAGGAACAGTTATAGGATGTACTCGCCGACTACCGTGGCCCCACTAGTATGATCTCATCATAGTCCCAGTAGTCAAGTACATATCCTAAGGGCTTTATCAACATGTAACATAGAGACAATCAGAGTACATGTTAAGATAAAGTACAACCAGATAGCATACTATCATGTCGAGCAAGAAAGTCCTCCTTATATATGTCCTAGCATCCACTACAATATACATCGTATGTACAGTAATGGCCTCTAGGGCATACATATAACTAACAAAACTCTCCTAGGAGTAACTATTACTCGCAGCGGGTATCGGGATCCAACTATCTCATAGAAGGTATGCAATCTCATTGCAAATTTCAACACTTGAAATTCCCAATAATACTTTTACCCCTAGCGTGCTATGACCTTGACGCATGCCAAACAACCCATAGTCCGCTAGTCAAGTTCAACCCGTACATTTCTTGATTGAATTAAACCCACCCGCACGACCCTTGACACATGCCAAACAACGCCGTACGAATACCCTAATCCAATCGCATCGTATGCTAGCAGATAAGCACTAGTTAGCTACCGTACACTATGCCTTGACGCATGCCAAACTACCGCAGCACGAATACTAAGTAGTACTTATCTGAAATAACGGAGGGCTACGCAGGTTTTTGAGAAAACCATGAGCGTAATGAACTTGATATCGTTGTAGAATCGAGTGATTTTAAATGGAGTGTTTTTGAGGCTTTTCTAGTTTGGCTAAAGGGGTCACTCCCGGTGAAGGGATCGTCGGCCCTTTCCTCATCGAATAAGGTGCAGGATATTTCACAAATATCACTATGCAAAGCAAGAACTATAGAAGCAATCAAAAGACAAACCAAGTTTGTAGCATCTGCTAGTTTCACTAAAGAGGTCATTCCCGATGAAGGGATCTCGGCTCTTTCCTTATCGAATAAGGTGCTGGATGTTCTACAAGGAACACCGCTATGCAAAGCAAGAACTAGAGCTACCAGTTTTTTAAACAAGTTTCTACAACAACTTAGGTTTCTTTTAGTTTCATTAATCTCATTAATAAAGTCCCATTTTATTATGCTTCACAAGCATCACATTTGAAACGAAATCTGCAATATAACAAATATCTCATATATATAATATAAACATTCGTCTCAGGCAGTAATATGATCTCATCACAGAACATTGCAGCAGAAGAACATATATGAAATATTGGATATACTAGGACGTCCGTGTTTTCAATACAAGCCTGTATAAAACACGGATTCCACGGTCATGATGAATAGCCAAACCCACATCCCTAGACCCCTACGAGAGCGGTAAGCAACACTGCCAATTCTAGGGTTAGAAGACCCGGTCTCGACTCCTCGAGATGGTCTCCCACTGGACCCTAGAACCCGGTTACTTGTGTTCCCCGCCTTGGGTCTACCTAATGCGGAAAAGTAAATAATATACAATGGTGACATCATCCTCAGCCCGGAAGTGCCCCAATAAAAGAATATTACATACAAATGAATTTTACATGAATGAAAATAAAAACCCTCATCTCACATAGAACCCCCGGCTATTCTAAACGCGACGATACAATATAACATATCACAGCAACACATAATATCTCATATCATCAACGTAAGAAAGTATTCGTATCCCGATTGACGTTGATGTATAGCAACGAAGCCGGCGATACACCACATACTACGCTTACGGTCACAGAAAAGAAAGTGTAAAACTACAACAGTTGGAATCCGCAACCTCCTTAGACATCACATGCCTAACCAAATGAATTACTTAGACATCGCATGCCTAACAATTATAAACCCCGCATTTTAGTCTCCTCATCGAAAAATATTTTCAATATCAAGTCGGGCAATTCAACAAGATTCCCGATTGTCTTGATCGAATGCTCGTCGCAAACTTTAGTAGACGGTCGCACCCACAGATGCCGTCGACGAAGTGCGCTAAGGCGGAACACCGCTGCCGCGAGCACCCGAACGGATGCTTTTGGCGACGGGATTCTCCTACAGTCACTTGGTCGGGGCTATGGGGCGTGGCTATCTATTAAGTTTACCCGGCGAGTATCCGCGTACGCTACGTGATTGCGACGGACTTTTGATCACATCAAAATTCCATGGCAACCGATCATCTGAGACTGAACTGCTAGATTTATAACATTCAAATTAGTTATCTCATAACTACCTGTGGATTCCAAATATTGTATCACATTCTAGATAAATAGACAATGTTAAACTTTCCGATCGAATAATCAAACACCCAAGATTTCCCCAATATATCTCAACACTTGAAATCAGTTTAAAAACATCCTTCACATGCCACAGTACCAATGGTCCAGCCGTAGAAGGGTCAAGCCAACGCCTCACATGTGGCACGCCGTACTGCCCCAAACCCTAAGGTTTAGAGGCAGTTCAAGACGGTCACATAATCGAGTTAAGGTTTGTTGTCTTCTAGAGGGTCCACCGCGTTACTTGCACGACTTAGAACGTTCTTAAACTCGAGAAAAATCCAACTTTTGAAAAATTTTCCGACAAGGGAAAAAGTGAGTTATTGATATCCGTTCGAACTTTTTAACAGTTTCTAAAAATTACCCGGACAAACTAAACAAAGTTAAATTATCCGATCGAATCAACGAGTCCCCAATACAACCCTAGAAAACTCAACACTTGAGTGGAATTAAAAAATTCACAGAAAAAAATGACAAGAAAGGACCTAAGAATAAATATATGAAATATAAGGGACTAAGCACGTGAGCGACTTAGTAGACCGTACTTCAAAGTAATTCTTAGTTTTTCCTGCTTGTTTTTCTGAGCATTTTTAATTCATAAAAAATCACATTTTTAAAAAATGACCAGAGAAGGGTTCGTGTCGGGGTTTTCGGGTTCGATCGGACTTTAAACTTCGTCTAGATTTCGGCTAAAGCTCTAGCTTGGCTCTGATACTACTGTAGGGTTGCTAGGCACACGCACAAGGGTCTACGAGGCATCAACCATGCCCGATTAAAAATTTAGCCGTGCCGAACAACCCAAAGCCGGATCTTTAAACTAGAGATTATGCGAAAACAAGTATGTTAAACTCTTTAACACTAAGTGAGAGGGATTACAACCTTTGTAGATCCGGTCCTTCACATCTTAAGCTCCGTGTTGAGGTCCCTTCACTGCGATCATCGTGTTCCGGACTCTCGAGAGGCTTCATGAAGAGAAAGATGCAGTCTTGCTTCCGATCTTCGATAACAAAGATGATCTACCTTGAAGTTTCATTAACACAAGCTAACACTCACTAAATGATGTGAACACCCTCATCTAAATGGCAAGGATAGATGAGGATGATGAAGTAGGATTTTTGCTCTCATTTATAATCTTTTTCTCACTCACTTTCATCACAAAAGCAAAACAAGAAAGCTTTTTTCCATGAAAAGAGAAGGAAGAAGAAGAAGATAATGTATCATTCCTTTTGTGATGGATAATGAATTATTGTAGTGGTTACAAATCTAACCAAGGGTTAAGTATGAAGGAGTTAACCCATGTAGATAATTGACTAGAGTTAATGGTTTGGATTGGGTTAACAAAATATCTAGCTAAAAACAAAGTCAAAGCTTCATGAAGCTTCATGGAAACTTCATGCAAAAGCTAACCCTAATCCAAACCCTAACCAAGTTTAAACCCTAAACCATTGTTAAATTTGTAACCCTAACATGTTACAATATTATATATCACATATACAATATATTTTGTAACAATAGAAAATAATACAATTAACATATATCGCATATATATCAATGTATTATCCCGTGAGAAAATGAATCTTTTATTGAGCTAATATTTTTTAATGTAATTTAATATATCATATATATTATTATACATTAAATTATCGAATCAACACTTGATCCGACAATCCGGCTATTTCAAAAATAACCGACTAATACGATGACCCGACTATATCACATATACCCGGCCGATATCTCATATCGCGAGAATCCAATACGGTATCACATACCACATTATCCTCGGTCCCGCACATATCACATATGTGCTCCTACTCCGTTTTGCCTGAGCCAAGAAAGCTCTGTGTAGGACTCTAAAGAATCGTCAATACGCCGGCAGTAGGTGATGATCATATCAAACACCCACAAGCTGCAAGCGGTCAGCTAAACGTAACAGCCACCCAGGTATTGAGCGCTCAGAAGATCAACAAGCAAGGCTGTACATTCTCCTGTGAATCCAATCAGTAACACTCCCGTACAGTCCGGTCTCGTCGTCTGATATGTCGCGTATCTCACCTAGGGGTGGTAAACGTCAGACCCTAGTAGCTTGATAAGTCGTGTCGATATGAGGTCTATAACAGTTCGAGAAACTACCGATAACACTTACCAGTAAATCTCAGCAACCATGGCCATGGATTTCCGGTTATAGCCAATCGAACACAGCACAACATCAACTCCCTATACCGGGAGAGACGAATCCCCTCCTATCGCTCATTGCCTCCATGTGATTCGGGACTGTACCCAAAAGCCACCTTTTTGAACGCCCTCTTGGACATGGTATGATGGAAATCAAAGCACAGTGGGAATCACACAAGACTCTATGACGATCTCGGGTCAACAGACTACTCTGTACCAGTGTCACCGGAGAACTGCCATCTGACGTAAGGTATAATACCATCTGGGAGTTCTCGGCGAGTCCGTCCAGTGTACCCAGTCTCTACTGAGCACCCGTACACCATCCTTGATGTCAAACACCGATGGATATGGGATCATCCATCGCCCATCATATGGGTCAAGATGCGTATACGCTAGTCTACTCTGGTGTATCGATGCTCTGTCTCGATACACCCTCGACTAGGAACAGTTATAGGATATACTCGTCGACTACCGTGGCCCCACTAGTATGATCTCATCATAGTCCCAGTAATCGAGTACATATCTTAAGGGCTTTATCAACATGTAACATAGAGACAATCAGAGTACATGTTAAGATAAAGTACAACCAGATAGCATACTATCATGTCGAGCAAGAAAGCCCTCCCTGTATATGTCCAAGCATCCACTACAATATACATCGTATGTACAGTAATGGCCTCTAGGGCATACATATAACTAACAGAAATTTTCAATGAGATTGCACACCTTCTATGAGATAGTTGGATCCCGATACCCACTGCGAGTAAGAGTTACTCCTGGGAGAGTTTTGCACATTACAATTAGCCGATCAAGTAGGTGTCTAGAAAGGTGTTAACGGGGTTACGCCCCTGGAAAAATGAGGTTTATTTTTATTAGGTCTGTGTGAAAGCACGGGTAACCTCCCTCATAGTACCGGCACTGGCCTGGCTGAAAGATTGGCGAACTTGTAGGATGTAATTAATCCCGGCTAGTCTTTTCTTTTAGGGTTTGAAGAAAGATTTGATAAAAACAGTAGGAGCCATCCTGATTAGATAAAATAATAACGAATCTAATCTTGCAAGAGAATACACTGAGTGTTTTCTTCTATCTCTTTCCAGGTAGCGACCATGTCACGCCTTAATCAAGATAATAATATGATGTACTGACCGGACCCGCTTGTTATACTGAGCTGGGGAACGTTGGTCCCGCTCCAACTTATAATTGTTATAAGACCGAGGAGGAAATAGGGGATTGCCATGATTCCCGTGCCGCCCAAACGAAGAAAGTGAATGATGATGCATCTTCTTCGGGAGTGTTCATTACCGAGAACCGCTTCTCAGTATACTCAACGTCCTGGGTATGAGATACCGGATCAGGATCCCGTTAATGTAATCTGTTACATGGGCTACAGATAGGTAAAGAACTGAGAATGGGTGATAAGTTTTAAGAGTTAGAAACGGTGCAATTATTGCAGCCAAGAAGTTGGCAGTTATCACCCTGTATTACCAAATACATTGATTCTGAATGAATGTTTT
The DNA here is from genome assembly GCA_030015575.1 of Agapanthus africanus. Classification (NCBI taxonomy): domain Eukaryota; kingdom Viridiplantae; phylum Streptophyta; class Magnoliopsida; order Asparagales; family Amaryllidaceae; genus Agapanthus; species Agapanthus africanus. The sequence goes on from CM057339.1 coordinate 549,126,264, forward strand.
TAGATACCGAACCTTATATACAAAATCATATCAGTCTCTTTATTAAGTAAAGAAGGATATAATTTTGTATTGATGGATAATGTTTTGAACATTTCCTATATCAAGAGTTGATCGGTTCAGGAACGTTATTTAAAAGCATAAACGTTCTAAATCAAGCTACAATTCTTAACGTACAGAACACACACTAGAGGAAGAGTTCAGAAATGAACGAATCCTTCTTGAGGCATTGTAGACTATGTCATATCAATGCGACCCGACTAGCTAATTTACATAAAGATGCATATTTAAATCAGTTTGAATTTACATCTTATGAGACATGACAGTCATGTCACAAAGATAAGAAGACCATAACTCCGTTTATTGGAAACAGAGAAAGAGTTAGTGAACTCTTAGGATAGATACATGATGATGTATGTAGGTCCCCTGTCTACACATGCCGGGACTGGTTCTTTGTACATTATTACATTCACTGATGATCTCTCAAGATTCGCACATGTGTTCCTGTTGAAACACAAGTCTGAAGCTTTTGAGAAATTCAAAGAATATAAGTTAGAAGTAGAGAACTAAAATGGGTATAAGTATTATGTCCTATGATGTGATCAGGGAGGAGAATACTTGAGCATGGAGATCCTGGACTATTCTAAAGGAGAATTAGATTCTCTCTCGGCATTACTCATCCGTATACACCACAGCACGTAGGTGTTGTTGGAGATAGTGCCCTCAAAGTCAATTATTGGATCGCAGGAACGTGATTGCAATGATTGCGGAGGACCTATACTGGTAGGACAGTCTTACTCGAGATGATAGTATGCTATCTGGTTTTCCTTTATCAGTCGTGTACAGGTTCAGGTGACTAATCACTGTTACACTTGATAGAGCCCTTAGGATCTTGCTTTACTACCAACAATATGATGGCGATCATATACGTGAGAGTTGGGTAGTTTATAAGCATATCCTTAATTGTGGTCCCTAGTCATGGGAGTTTCGAGACAGGGCATCGATACTCTGGAGTAGACTAGTGTATACAGTCGAGACCCCGACGAGGGGCGGTGGCCGGTCTCACAAGCCACTGGTGTCAGTTGGATCACCAAAGATGTATACAGGTGCTCATTGGGTTATGAGTACACCGGACAGGACTCGCCGGGAACCTGCTAGTTGGTATTATATATATCGTCAGATAGTAGTTCCCTGGTGACATGTGTACAGGTTAGTTCATCGACCTGAGTTCGTCATTTGTCTCGTGTGAGTTCCCACTGTACTTTGATTTCTACCCTACCACGTCTCAAAAGAGTCGTGCAAACAGGTAGTTTTTGGGTACAGTCCCGAGCCACATGGAGGCACGTGAGCGGATCGGCAGGGGATTCGTCTCTCCCGGTATTGGGGGTGACATCGCGCTGTGTCTAGGAGAGCCATTACATAAAGCCCACGGCCATGGTAGGAGATTTATTGGTAGGTACTCCAGTAGTATCTCAGGGTGTTTTTAGGCTACACTCCGACACGACTTATACAGCTATTGGGGGTCTGACGTTACTAGCCCCCTAGGCAGATATGTGATACTCATAGACGAACGGACCGAACTGTATATACATTGTCACTGTTAGGCAAAGTAGGGATTCCGGATGAGTTCACTCATCAGACTCCCTTGAGGTCAGTCCATGGGCAGCCGTTACGCACAGCTAGTGCCGCTGACGGCTTGTGGTTAAACCCACTGCCAGGGTACTGACGAGTCATTAGAGTCCCCCACAGACAGTTTCCCAAGTTCGGGCGAAACGTTGTAGAGGCCTTATGGTTTTATGGAAGGGTTCGGAAAATGCACGTGCGTTTACGCACATGTCATATTTCGGGCAGATAATACTGGTAGGCTTTGGTTTAAGCCGGATCCGAGTATTATACTGTGTAGATATAATATCTTTGTCTCAGTTGCATTTGTATTGGGTTGTAATACAAATGCGGGTATGTTTATACTGTTACGGGGTTATCCTGAAATTCGTTTCAGGATCGCTTTTGGAAGTTGCCAGTTTCGAGTTTCCAGTTTTCTATCGCCCGTCTTTTAACATTCGGTTAAATACGGATTTATCTTTTCTTGGATGAGGGTGAGTCATGCTTCTAGAAGGTTCTAGAAGTGGTGATAAGGCTTATGACTCATATGTTGCATTAATGATTTTGGTGACAAGGTTATGTGATTCATTAGTTTCATTTAATGTGTTCATACTTGGTGTATCATGACTCATGGTTATGATAAGCTTCATGTTTATTGTCACCCTCCTTCTTTGCTCCTACCCTCACCTCCCTTGCTCCATATATATTGGTCGGCCCCTCCCCTTGAAGAGAGAGATTGATTTCATTTGGAAAAAGAATAAAGTTTTGGATGTATGGAAATTTCATAGTTCATTTCTCATTCCATTTCATTTCGAGTGGCAACTTCATTAACCGTTCGTCCACGGCTTTGGACGAAACGAGACAAAGTCTTCTACTCATTCTCTACATCAATCTTGGTCGTCTCTTTTAGCAAACTTGACGACCGAGTTGCCTCGAGTCAGAGGTGGGAGCCCGTTTAAAGATCCGTTGACGTGGTGCCACATGGACGAGGAGATCGGAGATCGACGAGAACGGAGCAGCCGCAACCAAGCGTGGGATAATGGTTAAAGAACGAAGGACTCGGATCGTTCCGTATAACCTTTCTACCCTCTTTGTAGTTTGTTAGTTTAGCAATAATGGCAGATCCGGGTTATAGTATACGATAGCGCCAGTTAAAAGTTTTTGTTCCGTATTTGGCATCTGTTAGACGGCCGGGGCGCTACCGTAGACTTACAGTGGTATCAGAGCCTCACCATTTTACTTTACTAACTTGTGCTAACGCGTTTAAAACATCGATCGAACGGATTTTCGAAAACCGCAAATTCCAAGTTCTGAGTTTCTGTCGATTTTAAAATGGTTCTAAAAATAATTTTACACATCACAGAAAATTCAGCCGGCTTTTCTAAGCACATGGTACAAATTTGGTCACCTGGCCCTATAAGACCGCCGCGGAATCGCGGTCAAACCTAGGGTTTGACCGCGCATCCGTGGCCAATCTGTGGGATCATTGATCCAAATTTGTACAGTTGCTTCTCTTGGCTAAATTGTAGTTTTTGGTATATATCTTTTGGACCCAGATTTTGTTACTGTACAGCAGATGTACGTGGGGCCCACTTCGTGATATTTAGTCGATCGAAATTTAAACATGTTAGTTTGCAATACTTACATTATATCTCCGACCGTGAATGTCATTTGATCGGTAAACCGCGTCTAATTGCTATAGTTCTTTTAGACGGGTTTGCGAACATGACATTCGCATTGATGTTCTGTGTTGTGCTGTGATGTTGCGGATTTGTCGTGCTGGATAGCAGTGTGCAATGGTAGTGCAGTTTGGATTTATTTGAACATTTGATATTGCGGGGCGAGCGTCCAACATGTGGACTGCCGTCATTGCCTGTTGTATTATATTCTTTTGGGGCACGACCGGGTTGAGGACGATGTACCCGTTGTATATATTTTTCATTTCTGTACTAGGTTTTACCCCGCGACGGAGTGCACGGATTGCCGAGTTCTAGAGGGCTACAGGTCCGCATCTCATGGCTTTGAGAGGCAGAGGGGCCTCACTCTGGAATAGGCAGACTATTCGCCGCACTCGTAGGGGGTACAGGTTGACCCAAGGAGCGGTGCTCAAGCTACCGGATTCCGTGAAGTGCAGGGTGGTCCATTCACTTTGTTGTAGGGGGCTGCCTCGCTTCAGGTTTTGGCGGGTAACTTGCCGCACCCGTAGTGTTCTAGGTTTCATTGCACAGGCTATCCACACGACCAAGGGAACGTCGGGTTTCAGCAGCGGCTCTGTGAAAATCGCGGATCCCAGATTATCTGTATTGTTCTGTGATGCTTATTACTTTTCTGTAATGTTGCATATTATCACGCCTGAAGCGATTATTGTATATTGGTATATATTCTATTAGATGTTGTATATGTTTTACACCCGCGCTAGTCCAGTCCCCGCTCTGTCGTTAGTTAAGGAACCTAACGGGTGATGACGAAACCCAGTGACGAATGCGGATGGCATATACGTGCATTTTATTTTTGTTCTTTTCTGGAGTGATTAATTGATGGGACTGCGTTGATTCTGATCAATGCAAAGGAAAGCAAACCTATTTGGCAGTTGTTGGAACAAATTTAAAAGGTGTTATTACAAAGACGTTTCCTTTTGTTATGCATAGCGGTATTCGGTTGGAATATCCTGCACCTCATTCGATGAGGCAAGGGCCGATATCCCTTCACCGGGAATAACCCCTTGGGCAGAAGTTTGCGTCAGGGTGATAACTTCACTATAGTCGATTACAAGTTGCTTTGCATAGCGGTATTCAGTTGGAATATCCTGCACCGCATTCCACGGGGAAAGAGCTGAGATCCCTTCACCGGGAGTAACCTCTTTAGCAAAGGTTTTCGCCACTATATTTTTATAAAAAGCTATCAGGTTCCTTCAGCGATATCAAGTTCATTACGTTAATGGTTTTTCGCCAAAAACCAGCTGTAGCCCTCCGCCATTTCTTTTGGGTATTCAGTAGTATTCAAGCTATGCATTTTAGCCAAAGTTAAGGCATAGTGTTTGGTAGCTGCTGGGTATTCATTTGTTGCATAGATAGATGAGTTGGTTTGGGACAGTCGTTCTGCCGATTGGCCAAAGTCAGGGGCATGTGCAGGTGGGTTCAAATTAACAAGATAGTGACGCGTAGAACTTGGCATGTGACTTATGACATTTTGACCAAAGCCAAGGTCATAAGAGCATGGGGCAAAAATCATATCGGGAGTTTCTAAAGAAACCGAAACTTGCCAAGTATGCGCATACCTTCTGGAGTGTGAGTAACGTGAGTGGATTCCGTCACATTATCATGCGATGAGAGTTGGATTCCGATTCCCACTGTTGAGTTGGTTTACTCTTCGGGTGATCCCGATTGATTCTTCTTTTAGGTTTGGAGGAGAATTTGACAGTACAGTGGGAGGTTTCCGGATTAGATAAAGTGATAACCATTCTGATCTAGGTTAGAGTGCACGCAGAGTGTTTCTTTTTTCTCTCTCTTTGGCAGCGACCTATGACCGACCCTAGACTATGACTCAGTGACCAAGCTGACCGAACCTTCTTAAAATACTAGCTTTTAGATTGTCCGAGTTGCATAAGTCATTGCCACTCCTTCTTCTACCCTTTGCATTTTCTCAGAACACCCCGTATTACTACGGACATCCACTTCCATTGGATAGATCCATCGTATAGTTATATACGAACTCGAAGGGACTTCTTCGAGGATGGATCCAGGTTCATGAGAAATAGAATTGGTTTATTCAGTTGTCTTTTATTATCACCTTCTCTCAGGTTGCGAGGGCTCCTTGGTTTAGGAGAGTACACCTATTACGCTTATTGGATAGTCTTTTTCCAAACCATAGGCAGGTGCCGAAAGGTAGGGAATGAAGAAAACCAATTAGCCTAAGTAGGGTGTACAGAAGGTAATATGTAAAGACAAAATAAAGGGATTAGAAAGAGGGCAAAGTAAATTGCGACTGTTATCATTCACGACCAAACCGCGTACTTCATCGCCACTCCTATTCCACCTTTGAAAGAATAAGGTATTATTCAGTTATCTTTTATCATCACCTTCTCCCAAGTTGTGAGTACTCCTTGGTTTAGGAGGGTACACCTATTATGCTTACTGGATAGTCTTCTTCCAAACCATAGGCTGGTGCCGAACGGTAGGGAAGGAAGAAAACCATTTAGACTAACGATGGTGTGCAGAAGGTAACGACTAAAGACAAATAAAGGGATTTGGAAAGATGGCAAAGAAATATACGGTTATAGTCATGAATTGGATTATGGAAGAGGCATTACTAGGAATACCAGGATACCCCTACGAAACATTTTCATGTTTCAGTGCACTGTTAAAGGAAAACTGTTTTCCCGATTAGATACTTACTCCAGGGTATGTATTTACCAGGTTTCATTCTCATATCTATATGGTTTTACAGATGATGAGTGGGAGTAAGTTATTGGGAATTAGGTGATTATCCTCATTATATCGAAATTTTTGGTAATTGGTGATATTTGAGGAAATCGCCAGGGTACAGTTTTCAACCTACGACGCACAAGTTTTTGAGTTATTCAACTCAGAAGACTTATACAGAGTATTGTATGTTGTCCAAGTGTCCATCAGGACAAAGGGGTAGGTCCTCGTACTATGTTCTGTTTACGTATGACTTCTCTAGTTTTTATACAAGTGTTTCGTAGAAATACAAGGTCTAAGTTTTGAGAAGTTGTGGGTATAAGAATAAAGTAGAGAACCAGGTGTCACAAGTATCGGGATTCTTCAAAGAGATTGAAGATGTAGATTCTTGTGATTGGTATTTAGATGATAGTAATGGTTTTGAGAAACTTGTTTCTCTTTCAGGTTACTCATTATTGGATGGATTCCTAAGTTGAGTAATGCTGATTAGCCTCTTTTCCATTAAGTTGATATGCACTGGAGACAGTTGCATGATTTGAATCTGGTTCCAATTAAATAAGTGTCAAAGTTTCTATATTGGATATAGAATGGTTCATACCTTAACGATGTTAAGGTACGGGGAGTTGTCCAGCTTATGCTTAAAACCAGACTCTGGATTACTCAGGGCACGTTTCTGTAATGGCTGTTTGTGGGTTGACCCTGGCTATGACGAGGGTTGATTTTCTACCATTTGGAAGATCAATAGTGATATTGTTCTTGACTCGCCACAGTTTTAGTAAAATGAATTTTTTCAGAAAACAGTAGTGGGAGTATGGTAGAACTGGAAGTGATTCCAGAACCGCGAACGATTACGGAAAATTTAATAGGACCTATATATTCAATCAGGTTTGACATTCCATTAGCCACTCCGCGGATATGATGGGTAACCTCAGACACCCGAGAGGTACTCCGGTAGCCTCAAGGACGGTGACAGGGAGGTTATTGCTTACCCAGTCTTGACACTACTGTTGTTCCAGACTATGAGACCCGGCAGGAGGTTAAGTATAGCGTCGTTCTAAACTAGCTTTAGAAGGGCACGTATATATTATTCTGCCAGAGGGTTGTTGTGGTCAGTGGGAGCAGCGGAAGCATAGTGGGCAAGATGCTTATGTCTATTTATAGACTTGAGAAGTTATAGCGGAGATAGATCATCTAATTTTGATGTGACAGTCATAGGTTTGACTTCAATCAGAATAGGGGATGGATCTGTTAAGAAGGTAGTAGGGTGTGATGTCATGGTATCTGGATGACATACACAGAATAGGAAGTAAAATTCCTACACTACGATCGGTTGTACTGTGGTCGTCACACAGTTGTTTCTCCAGACAGGATTTGGATATAATATCTGACATTCTGGTTTCTAGATCTATGGTTTTGGATCTAGATTTGGGTAGTTTCCCAATGTAGGTACTTTGACAGTATTCTGATGGTATTTAGAATAGATGACTCCTGGCATGGTGGTATACCTGCAGATGATCGAGTCACCCTCTCTAAAGGTGTCTTACAGACTAAAGGGAAGAGGGATGTGCATGATTGGCAGATCACTTGCTTAGGCAATTGAGTCAATCATGAGATGTCAAGTACCACACCAGATGTTGTTTTTTGCACTAGATGTGATAAGCTTGTATTAATCCAATCCTGGAGAAAAATAAGGAAGTAGTTTTAGAACATAAGTGCATGTTCTACGGATTTGATGACGACAGCCTCCTTCGGGAGACGATTATCATTCCAGGCTTCAAAGGTGACATGGATGACAGAGTGATTATCAGAGTTATAGTTTTCCCTCTGACGAGGGACAGTATTATAGACAGGTAGTCCAAGAGGATACTGTGGGAGGCATGGTGCCGGATACTGATTAGGTTCAGTGATCGATACAGTCTAAGAAGTTTGGATTTGAAGTTCATTTATGAACTAGGTCCCATCAGATATCCAGACATATTCTAAGACGGGTATTACTCAATTCGGGAGATGGCTTTCTCCGCGAACTTGAGATTAAGAGAGATATAGAAAGAAACATTTAGGCGGATCCACTCACTGAGGCTATTTCTCGAACACAATAGTTTTACAAACGGGCTTTGTGAAACTGATTAGTAGAGGAGTTGGATGTTCGGTTTCACACGGGCTGTGAGTAGTCGACATCGCAATAATTAGCCTTAAGTTCAAGTGGGAGATTGTTGGAGATAGTGGCCTCAGAGTCAATTATTGGATCGCAGGCACGTGATTGCAATGATTGCGGAGGACCTATACCGGTAGGACAGTCTTACTCGAGATGATAGTATGCTATCTGGTTTGCCTTTATCAGTCATGTACAGGTTCAGGTGACTGATCACTGTTACACTTGATAGAGCCCTTAGGATCTTGCTTTACTACCAACAATATGATGGCGATCATATACGTGAGAGTTGGGTTGTTTATAAGCATATCCTTAATTGTGGTCCCTAGTCGTGGGAGTTTCGAGACAGGGCATCGATATTCCGGAGTAGACTAGTGTATACAGTCGAGATCCGGACGAGGGGCGGTGGCCGGTCTCACAAGCCACTGGTGTCAGTTGGATCACCTAAGATGTATACAGGTGCTCATTGGGTTATGAGTACACCGGACAGGACTCACCGGGAACCTGCTAGTTGGTATTATACATATTGTCAGATAGCAGTTCCCTGGTGACATGTGTACATGTTAGTTCATCGACCTGAGGTCGTCATTTGTCTCGTGTGAGTTCCCACAGTACTTTGATTTCTACCCTACCACGGCTCAAAGGAGTCGTGCAAACAGGTCGTTTTCGGGTACAGTCCCGAGCCACATGGAGGCATGTGAGCGGATCGGCAGGGGATTCGTCTCTCCCGGTATTGGGGGTGAGATCGCGCTGTGTTTAGGAGAGCCATTACATAAGGCCCACGGCCGTGGCAGGAGATTTACTGGTAGGTACTCCAGTAGTATCTCAGGGTGTTTTTAGGCTACACTCCGACACGACTTTTACTGCTATTGGGGGTCTGACGTTACTAGCCCCCTAGGCAGATATGCGATACTCATAGACGAACGGACCGGACTGTATATATATTGTCACTGTTAGGCTCAGTAGGGTTTCCGGATGAGTTCACTCATCGGCCTCCCTTGAGGTCAGTCCATGGGCAGCCGTTACGCACAGCTAGTGCCGCTGACGGCTTATGGTTAAACCCACTGCCAGGGTACTGACGAGTCATTAGAGTCCCCCACAGACAGTTTCCCAAGTTCGGGCGAAACGTTGTAGAGGCCGTATGGTTTTATGGAAGGGTTCGGAAAATGCACGTGCGTTTACGCACGTGTCATATTTCGGGCAGATAATACTGGTAGGCTTTGGTTTGAGCCGGATCCGAGTATTATACTGTGTAGATATAATATTTTTGTCTCAGTTGCATTTGTATTCGGTCGTAATACAAATGCGGGTAAGTTTATACTGTTACGGGGTTATCCTGAAATTCGTTTCAGGATCGCCTTTGGAAGTTGCATGTATCCAGTTTCCAGTTTTCTATCGTCCGTCTTTTAACATTCGGTTAAAGACGGATTTATCTTTTCTTGGATGAGGGTGAGTCATGCTTCTAGAAGGTTCTAGAAGTGGTGATAAGGCTTATGACTCATATGTTGCATTAATGATTTTGGTGACAAGGTTAAGTGATTCATTAGTTTCATTTAATGTGTTCATACTTGGTGTATCATGACTCATGGTTATGATAAGCTCATGTTTATTGCCACCCTCCTTCTTTGCTCCTACCTTCACCTCCCTTGCTCCATATATATTGGCCGGGCCCTCCCCTTGAAGAGAGAGATTGATTTCATTTGGAAAAAGAATAAAGTTTTGGATGTATGGAAATTTCATAGTTCATTTCTCATTCCATTTCATTTCGAGTGGCAACTTCATTAACCGTTCGTCCACGGCTTTGGACGAAACAAGACAAAGTCTTCTACTTGTTCTCTACATCAATCGTGGTCGTCTCTTTTAGCAAACTTGACGACCGAGTTGCCTCGAGTCAGAGGCGGGAGCCCGTTTAAAGATCCGTTGACGTGGTGCCACCTGGATGAGGAGATCGGAGATCGACGAGAACGGAGCAGCCGCAACCAAGCGTGGGATGATGGTTAAAGAATGAAGGACTCGGATCGTTCGGTATAACCTTTCTACCCTCTTTGTAGTTTGTTAGTTTAGCAATAATGGAAGATCCGGGTTATAGTATACGATAGCACCAGTTAAAAGTTTTTGTTCCGCATTTGGCGTCTGTTAGACGGCCGGGGCGCTACCGTAGACTTACAGGTGTATCAGGGCGAAGCAATCGTACCCTATGTGATAAGGTGTGCTCTATGATAAGTACTACTGAGTTGCCTATTTCCTTTTGGCGGTTATGCACTTGAGAAGCTGTATACCTATTGAATAGGGTTCCAACTAAATCAGGAGCCTACCACTCCATATGGGATATGGCATGGGAAGAGCCCAACTCTTAAGAAAGTTAAGATTTGGGGTTGTCCGGCCTATGTCAAAAACAAGATCCGGACAAGCTCGAGGCAATGTCAATTATGTGGAAGTTTGTTGGATATCCCAAGCATTCGCAAGGGAATATCTTCTACCACACCGAGGAATAAAAGGTGTTTTATTTCTCGGAATAACCACCTTTTTAGAAAAGGAATTTATTTTGGAAACAAATTTGTGGTCATGAGTTAGAACTGGAAGGAGTTCCAGCTATACAAACTGCAGCTGATGATTTGGTAGAACCGAAGGATTCAATAGTTCCCAACGAACCTCAGCCTCTCCGCCGATCTAGTAGGGTTCCTCATCCACCTGAGAGGTACTTTGGTTTTCTCTATGACAGTGGGAGTGAGGATTGCATCATGAGATGATGACCTAACTAGTTTCGAGCAGGCCATCAAGAGTGGGGACTCTGTAAGAATGACTGGATGCTAAGCGATCTGAGATGGAATCTATGTACAGCAACAAAGTATGGACTTTGGTTGCTATATCTGAAGGGTTAAATCCCCATCAGGAGCAAATAAATCTTGAGAAGATTACTTGGTGTAGATGGAAAAGTTGAGACTTTCAAATCTAGACTTATTGCAAAAGGTTCTCGTCATCGACCAGGTGTGGATGATGATGAAACCTTTTCTAGTGCCTATGCTTAAGTCCATCCGGATCTTACTTGCCATTGCTACATACAATGACTACGATATCTGGCGGTTGGGTGTCATGACTGCTTTTCTTAATAGTGATTTAGAAGAGAGTGTCTATAAGTACACAGCCAGAGGGCTTCATAAACAGTGGGAGCAGCGGAAACGTGTACAAGTTGCTTTATGGGTTAATGCAGGCATCGCGGAGTTGGAACATCTATTTTGATGTGGTAGTCAAAGAGTTTGACTTCATTAAAATGGTAGATGAACCTTGTATATACAAAAAGGTAGCAGAGAGTATGGTGGTCTTCCTCGTATTGTACATGGATGACGTACTCTTGATAGGGAAGGAGTTTCATTTGCTACGCTCGGTCAATCTCCTCTTATCACAATGATTCTCCATAAAGGATCAAGGTGATACCACCTAAATCCTGGGTTTTGGATCTATGAGATAGATCTAAGTGGATGTTAGGATTCTCACTAGGTGTAGTGAGATGGTATCAATCGATCCTAGGGAGAATCACTGGATAGCTTCCACGGTGTTAAGGACAACTGAATGTCAATCACAGGCATTGTCTTTACCCTCAGTGGAGGGACGGTATGTTGGAAGAGTTCCAAACTAAATACCGTGGCAAAATAGACGATAAAGGCTGGATACATCGCTACCAACGATGCTACCAAAGAGGCAGTCTAGGTGTATATTAGTTCATAAGATGAACTTCGTTCCTACCATTGTATGAAAATGGAGCTGTCGATTAGGCCTAGGAACCTCTATCCCATCAGTGATCCAGACATATTCTTAGGCAGTATCACCTGATCATGGAGATGGATGATCTCCAGGGAGATCGAGGTTAGTAGAGTAGACATAGAGGACAACAGGACGAATCCACTCACAAAGGCATTTTCCCAGGAGAGACTATTATGTGATGGTTGAGTATGAGATACTTCAACCACTGCTGATTGTTGGGTTTTGGATACTGCAACAGATGGCCCTAGTGCAAGTGGGAGATTGTTAGTTATATGTATGCCCTAGAGGCCATTACTGTACATACGATGTATATTGTAGTGGATGCTTGGACATAGATAGGGAGGACTTTCTTGCTCGACATGATAGTATGCTATCTGGTTGCACTTTGTCTTAACATGTACACTGATTGTCTCTATGTTACATGTTGATAAAGCCTTTAGGATGAGTACTTGACTACCTGGATTATGATGCAGATCATACTAGTGGGGATAGAGTAGTCGGTAAGTGCATCCTTCAAATGTTCTTAGTCGTAGGTGTATCGAGACAGGGCATCGATATACCAAAGTAGACTAGCGTTGTCACGACCCGAAATTGGCACGTGACGGCCCTTAAACTACGCAATGTCTACAGGCGTAACGCAATTTAAGTAAACCGAAAACCCAGCAATCTAAACCATCAAAAGTAGTAAGAAATAAGAACAATTTTAAAACCTTTGAAAATCTCAACCCAAATTCTTTAAAAGTCCAACTTTTCTTTCTTTAAAATTTTGGCAGCAACTCCTTTGTAAAAACCAGCCCCAAAAATGGGTACAATATAAATATAATTAAAGCATCCCCAAACGGGAGAAAAAACACGCCCAAAGGCGAAAAACAACCACCACAACTGATATACGACGCCGTAGCGAAGAAATAAAAGACGATATAAATAAAACTGCATAAAAGACCTCCAAGTCACAGAATAATATACAATATCGTCCTCACATCAAGTCTCTAAGTCAACATAAAAGTAGTAGATGGAGAGTATAAGGATAAAACGAATATATAAGACAATAACGAATAACCACAAAACCCACCTAAAGAAAAACTGCACATTGTGAGCCGATGCGGTATCCGCAGCAAAAGATAATTAGATAGATGAATAGCATGTCTCGACTACTCTGGGGAACAACCTGGAAAAAAAACTGTGGCATAACAGTGGTGAGTTGCCAACTCGTGAATAGTAAATAACATATGCAGGTAATCGCAAGTATGCACATACAGCACAAATCTAACATATGCAACTAATAGCAATAAAAGGTCATATGAATGCAATAATCATAAAATGTACACTAACGGTTACTACAACTACATGAAGCAATAATATGACAATTGGTATGCAATAATTATGCAATAATGATATGAAAATGTATATATGCAGCAGTTATGAAAGGTATTCTAACAGGTACAACTAACACATGAAGCAATACATATAAGATGAAGTATGTAAATGCAACAGTCATGAATGGTAAACAAACAGGTACTACTAATGCATGAAGCAGTGCATAAACAATAAATATGGAGTATGGGGTGAAACATGTCATTTCCACGGAATCCTGACATCATGGTAGGACCAAAATCCATCAAGACAATCCAAATCCCAATTCCTCAAATCAGCCCCTAAATTGGCTCTCATATCATATAAGTCTCACAAACCCTGAATGTACAATATCAAGTAGATCTCATATATCCTGAATGTACATAATCAACAATCTCATATATATTCTGTATCCAATATCAAGTAAGTCTCAAATATCCTGAATCCAATATCAAATGAATCTCAAATGTCCTAAATCCAATATCAAGTGAATCTCGTATATCCTAAGTAAATTTGCATGAATAATTATGATGAAGTATATGAATTTATATGTATACATATATATTAGCGTCCCATTCCACTAATATATATATATATATATATATATATATATATATATAACAGCGCCCCATTCCACTGTTATATATACTTAGGAATAAAATATCATGAAAACAATGTGTCAAGCATCGACACAGAAATGCTGATCTATCAGGTGCTATCACCACGACTGGCACCCTGATAGGTACGTATCATACGCTATACCGAAAGCTCGAGAGTCTAGCTCTGACCCTCGCCTCTCGACGTATCCATACGCACATGACTCCCGTCGGTATCCCCACGATAACCGCCGAGTCATTGGTAATGTCACCGGAGTGAATGGTTCCCCTGCCAGGCTCAACGGCATGTTACATCCACCTTCTTATCCCGGGGTACCTCCGGGACCCACCATGTACCCTCATATGGCCCACGACGCTCCTCGCATGGGGTATATATATCAGAACCGATAAATCTCATGGTGGATGCTGAAATATCATATCAAGAGAAATCGGTTTTTTCAAATAATGCATAATTTCATGAAATTACCACGGTCCTCAAATCCAGAAAACATCATGAAAATCCATATCTCAATGCGAAAATCCATGAATATAATATATGCAACAGAAAACTGTAATGTAAGTATATAAAGGAAAAGCAGCTAATTAACTGCAACAAGTTAATACAATATATCATGCGGTTCCTAATTTCTCCAATTCTAAATAATATCAAGTAAAGGTAAACATGTAGCTATAACTGATATATGTGTAAAGATAAAGGTATAGCAAGATATAGGTATCTACCTATCAGTAATGATGTAATATACCCTTCGGGTATAAGTGAAGTATGTATGCAAGGTATACATGTAACTATGTCATTATCTGTGGATGTACCTATCGCAAATGGTACAATACCCTAAAAGTATACAGGTAACTAGCATGTATGTATGTCAAGGCATATGTGTAAGCATGTAGGTATACAGGTATGCTATATGTCATATGCATAAAGAAATATGAATCAATTTCTTAATGTCCCTAACCAAAAATTATTATATAGGTATGTGTGTTGTGCGTAACATGGCAATTATTGACGGTGTGTATGGCATACAATCAGTGCTCTTGCAACATGAGTCGTCAATAATAGTGCAGTGTCCTAAGGATACTGGTCCAAGCACAACAAATAAGTAAGCAATAAAATGTATGCGCAACTCTATGTATGAAATAGAATATGCGACAAGTTAAGTCATCTCTAACCCAGACGCATAACGCCATGCGGGCGATTACCCTGTAGATGTTAAATCTACTCACCAAGGCTCCTGGCTAAGTGAAGCCAACCACCTGTTTTCCCTTCGTCGCAGCGCCCTAAGTCCCCGCCTGCGAACCTAACACAATAAAACAACAAAGCAAGTATATATTAGCAATAGACCCAAAACACGTACAAACTACATTTAACCGACGCATCAACTCAAAACATACTCTCAAGTGTTCGTATTATGGCTAACGTGCGTAGCGACACGACGAAACCAACCCAAGAGCAAAACTACACAAAGTGCACGATTCGTGTCGTATAAAGTATCGCGCGTAAACGAAACACAAGAAACTACCTATGTGACCCCAGATTTTTCATAGTGAGAAAACTCAACAACCAAACAAGACCAAACACACCTAAACCACAGAAGACACCTACCCACAAAAACCCACACCCCAACTCCTCTCCAAAACCGAGGTCGTCGGAACTCCCTTCAGACGTCGTAGGCCAAGGTCCGAGCAGGGGGTCTCGTTCTTCAGGTGATTTCCTATGGTCTCAGGTACAACACAACTACATTGTTTGGTATTCTAGTAAACTCTCCGGCTCACAGCAGATCACAGATGACATATATTGACACTAAAAATACGATATTTGCACGAAAACTTAATTTTAAACATTCTAAACTAAAACTAAAAGTCTAAACAACACAATAACTACATAAAGAACACATAGAGATCATTACCTACTCAAAAAAACTCAAAGATCCAAGCTTTGCAAGCTCCAAGGCATCCAAGAGGCAAATCAAGATCAAAGATGGGATTTTTGTGAGATTTGTGAAGGATTTGAGATGGTTTGTGATGGAAAATGAGAGTGTTCAGTTTGAGGTGAAGAGATATGAAGAAAAAGAGAAGGAATGAGTGTGGGTGAGAGTGAGAGAGAGAGTATGAAGAAAAGAGAGTGAGAGGTGAGGTTAAGGGTGAGTGCACCACTTGCATTAATGCACCATCAATGGATTCACACACACCATGCCACCTCCTCACTTCCAAAACAAATATCTTCTCTTCTCACTCAAAATATCTAGGATTAGGGTAAGGATTAAATTAAAACAAGGATTAGGATAAAGCAAAGGATTAGATTAGGTTAAGTTGTCATGGTTTCTAATCTAGATTAACACAAAACAAACCCTCACATTAACGTGCACACGTACGTGCATACCATAATAAATAATAATAAACTATTAATTAAATGTTATAAAATGTGAGGAACCCGAATTGGTAAACTTTTTACAGTAAACCCGCATTAACGTCTAAACTAACACTAACTGAAATCTAAGGCGTTACAATCTCCCCCCTTATAAAAATTCGTCCCCGAATTTAAAATTCTCACCAAGCGTACCTTCAAAGAGAAGATTACAAAACTCTCATATCTCGCTCGCAGCCTCCCAAGGGATCACCTCATTATACGGCTACGTCCAAGAAAACCCTCCACAGATGGCAAGACCCTTGACCGAAGTTTCTCCACCTGTCGAGCCATTAACATAATTGGCTGTCGGTGAACGAAAAGATCACGTCCAAGCTAAATGGTCTGGTGCCGAATCCTATGAGAAAGGTCATGAAGGTATTTGCAAAGTATCGACACAAGGAATACGAGGTGAATACTCAATAATCTGGGCGGAAGTGCCAAGTTAAAGGCAACGAAACTAACTCGCTTGAGGATCTCTAAAGGACCTACAATCCTGGGGTAAGCTTTCCAAAACTCAACACGCTATTCATCGGAAAAATCCGTAGGAATACATGATCTCCCACTATGAACTCAAGTCTGCGACCACCACGGTCGGCATAAGACCTCTATCTGCACTGGGCTGTCCCCATCCTGACCTGAACCAACTGGATTATCTCCGAAACCTCTAGACTAGCTGGGGTCCAAAAATCCTACTTACACAGAGTCAGAGAAAAATAGAATAGCGATCGACACGACCTAACAACTAAACCTAAAGGTTGCCAATTGGAGTGTCTCCTGATAACTGCTATCGAAGGAGAACCCTAACAATGGCAAGTGACGATCCCAACTGCCAACAACAATTAGTACGTACGTACAAGCATATCCTCCACAGTCGGTATAGCCCGCTCTCACAAAACCATCATCCTGCGGATGGAAAAACGGAGCTAAAGCTCAACCAGTACCCCAGGCTTCCTGAAGCTTTTGCCCAAGACGGCAAGCGAACAGGGTTCCTTCATTGGATATGACCCATGAAGGAACTCCGTGCAATGCACAAACTTAACAAAGAACAACTAAGCAAACTGAGAATAACCGGACAACAAACACCCAAATGGAGTCACACCCTGTTTATATCTGGGTAGACACCATAACGAAATTCGTAGAGATCTGCTCCTATTCCTACTCCGGAACGGTTAAAGGTTGCAACTCTCCAGCCGGTCTCAGATGCTCAACCTTAGCTCACAACAAGACAGACACCTCGAAACAAAATCCGAAACTTCATTCTTCATCCCTACCCACCCGTAACTATTTCACAAGTCACGCTACAAATTGGTGGAACTTGAATGAACACCAAAAGTTGACTGATGTGCCTGCTCTAGGATTTTGCGTCTCTGCCCATCAGCAATAGGTACACACAAACGCGTCCCTAAACGTAGCACATCTGGTCATAAATCAAGGACTCTGAATCTTTACCCAGCCGAGTATGCTCAAGAATCTCTGATGAGCGAGCATCGGCGGGTTGTGTCTCGCGAAAGCGATTAAGGAAAAGTGGACGGGCGCGGACATGAGCAAGTTGTCCCCTCAGTAGAGGCAAACTTAAGCTGTACTCAACGATCGCACTAGAACTGTAAATCTGCATAAGACTATCTCAACAATCAAAACCCGTTGCAAGAAGATGTACATTAAGATCTGGTGGTCCATGAAAATCTGACATGACTCTCCGAACACGTAGCGTCTCCAAATCTCCAACGCACGACCACCGCGGCCATCTCCAGATCATGAGTGGGATATCCTGCTCGTACTTCCTCCAACTATAAAGCATAAGCGATAACTCTATAGTGCCACATCAATACATAATTGAGCCCCACTCGCGAAACATCACAGTTAAACAACAAAGTCGCCCGAACCATAGAGCAAAGAAAGAACTGGTGCAGTTGTCAACCGAGTCTTCAACTGCCGAAAACTCCACCTGCATGCCTCAGTCCAAAGAAAAGGAATCTCCTTTCCGGTCAATTCAATCAACGGTGCAGCGATACACTAGCAATCCTGCACGAAACGGTGCTAAAACCTGCTAAGCCCAAAAATCTACGGACCTCTGTCCCGTACACAAGTTTGGGCCAATGCTGTATGGCCTCGATCTTCCTCGGGACCATACGAAAACCGTCTCCCGTAACTACAAGACCTAGGAGTCAACACAAACAAGCCTAAAGGAACACGCCGAGAATTTAGCAAACCGCTGGGGCTCTTCCAATGTCTGCAAAACAAATCCTCAAGTGTTGCTCCTGTTCTTCACAACACATTAGAATAGACCAGAATGTCATCAATGACACAACAATAAACTGGTCGAGAAACGGCCTGAAGAAATCGGGTTCATCATATCTACGAATGCTGCTAGGGGATTGGTGAGTCCAATGACACCACCAAAACAGACAAAGCCCGTAGCACGCACAAAAGCAGTCTTCGGAATGACATCACTCCGAACTCGCAACAATGATGACCTGATCCCAAACAACCTAGAAAAAGTCTCGCACTCTAGAGCTGATCGAAGAAATCGTCAATGCGGGGTAAAGGATACCTATCTGCACCGTAAGCCAGTTCAATTGATGATCCATCAATACACAACCTCAACTGTCTCCCTTCTCCTGACGAACAGAATAGGAGATCCCCAAGCGAAACACTCAGACGCACAAGCCCCCCAACAAACAACTTTGCAGCTGATCCTTAAGCTCCCTAAGCTTCGCCGACTCATCTGGAACAACGTCGGAAAACTCTCGCATGAAGGAACCCAGTCCAACAAACCCACTATAGCTCCGGTATCATGAATGAATGCCAATAATCCTCGACATCCTCCCCTCAAAAGCCGACTAGCGAAAAAGGCTGAATTCAAGCTGTGAGAGGCGGCACCACTGTCCCCCTGCACAACGAAAACTGACTCGCCGGGAAAACAAAACCTGACTATTTTCTCGCGGCAGATCCACAGACGCTTAGCACGTAGCTAACCATTCTGTGCCCAGGAGAACGTCAAATCCAACATCTATAGAAGGATCAAAGTGACAGATGAATCTCCTAACCGATTGGCACACGACTGAAATACGTATTGCGCAACAAAAGAATCGCTGACAGAAATTAACACAATAAACGGCTGATCTAGCAAACACGACTCTCGTTCCAACCACGGCACAAAGTGTGAAACAAACAAGTGCATCAAAAGAACATACGAATTAAGAATACTTGAAAACTCTGCATTGGATGCCCGCGCATCCCGATGAGTAGAAGCAAACTCTCGTGTATGCCCCCTACCCGCAACTTGCTGAACTTCTTCTCTGCCAACCTGAACTTTCTGAGCGAACCCTCCGCGTCTATGACCTCTCTGAATACGACCCTGACGCGATGTTAGGGAACAACGCCTGATGTGGTGATGAAGGTCCCCGCACCGATAGCATCCTCTCCATGGCTGTCGACCTTCCTGTAAATACGAGCTAAAAGACTGACCTCGTCCCAAGCCTCCATTACTCCCGTGACGTGCCCGATATCTGTCTCGAGGACTAAGCCTCTGTCCCTGAGATGGTATATCGGTACGAGTCCTCCACTGTTCCAGAACTCCCAAAGTCTCTGGAAGACGTGCCTCGTCAACTGGGGTTGCATCCACTGGTGTTGTGTAGGTGACGGAATGCTGTGTACTGACCGTAAGGAACAACTGTGTAACAGGGGTGACAACCTCCCGTCGCTGCTCTCGAATGGCCTCTACCAATGAACTCATCGTCTGGCACATGTCCTGCATATCTGCCACAAGCCTAGCGAGATGATCTGTCGAAGACGGATCCATCTGCTCTTGTGCAACGAGCGTGCCATCCTGGTCAGTCCTCATCCCACCCGAGCCAACTCTGACCTCGGCCCTCGCTGCATCACTCTGAGTCCCCATAGTCATCGGCGGCAAAAGCTATAAATAGAAATCGGATTCGATAAGAACACGGTAATCGAATCACAAGGATATAACATCAAAGAAGGAATTTCAAGCAATTAGTACTTAGGTGACTTTAGGCAGAGTACCGCATCATGAGTATGCCGCGGACATACACAGACTACGTTACTCTGCTTTAAGCTACCTACTCCATCATACCAAGGTCATCCTACACTTCGAAAGGTAAAACCTAGCGCTCTGATACCAACTTTGTCACGACCCGAAATTGGCACTTGACAGCCCTTAAACTACGCAACGTCCATAGGCGTAACACAATTTAAGTAAGCCGAAAATCCAGCATTCTAAACCATCAAAAGTAGTAAGAAATAAGAACAATTTTAAAACCTTTCAAAATCTCAACCCAAATTCTTTAAAAGTCTAACTTTTCTTTCTTTAAAATTTTGGCAGCACCTCCTTTGTAAAAACCAGCCGTAAAAATGGGTACAACATAAATATAAGTAAAGCATCCCCAAACGGGAGCAAAAACATGCCCAAAGGCGGAAAACAACCACCACAACAGATATACGACACCGTAACGAAGAAATAAAAGACGATATTGTAGGGTTACTAGGCACACGCACAAGGGTCTATAAGGCATCAACCATGCCCGATTTAAAATTTAGCCGTGCCGAACAACCCTAAACCAAGATCTTAGACTAGAGATTAGGCGAAACAAAGCATGTTAAACACATTAACATCTAAGAGTTTGGGATTACAACCTTTGTAGTCCATTCCTTCACTTCATAACCTCCGTGTTATGGTCCATTCGCTACGATCATCAATTTCCGGACTCTCGAGAGGCTCCACGAAGAGAAAGATGCAAGCTAGCTTCCGATCTTCGATAACAAAGATGATCTACCTTGAAGTTTCATTAACACAAGCTCTCACTCACTGAATGGAGTGAACACCCTAATCTAAATGGTTAGGATAGATTAGGATGATGAAGTAGGATTTTAGCTCTCATTTATTATCTTAATCTCACTCATTTTCATCACCAAAGAAAAAGCTAGAAAGCTTTTCTTCAAGAACTCAAGGAAGAAGAAGAAGAATCCTTTTGTGATGAATAATGAAAGTGGTCATATCATTACCAAAGCAACCATGGTTAAGTCAAGAAAAGACTTAACCATTGGAGAGATCTTACGATGGTTAAGGGTGTGGGTTGGGTTAAGTAAATATCTTGCAAAATATCTTTGCAAAAACAAAGAGGAAACCTTCTAGAAGGTTCAAGAAAGAACTAACCCAAATCAAACCCTAACCTTGTTTAATCTCCACTAAACATGTTGCATTAGTAATCATATCATGTTACAATATTATATATCATATATATAATATTTATTGTAACAAAATAAAATAATACTATTAACATATATCGCATATATATCAATGTATTACCCGAGTGAGAAAAAGAATCTTTTAGTGAGCTTATATCAGTTAATGTAATTTAATATATCAAATATATAATTATACATTAAATTATCGAATCAACTCTTGATCCGATAATCCGGCTATTTCATAAATAACCGACTAATATAATCTGTATCAGTTCATCGAATCAACACTTGATCCGATGATCCGTCTATATCACATATACCCGGCCGATATCTCATATCGCGAGACTCTAATATGGTATCACATACACGTATTGTTCTCGGTCCTGCACATATCACATATGTGCTCCTTCTCCGTTTTGCCTGAGCCAAGAAACCTCTGTGTAGGACTCTAAAGAATCGTCAATACGCCGGCAGTAGGTGATGATCATATCAAACACCCACAAGCTGCAAGCGGTCAGCTAAACGTAACAGCCACCCAAGTATTGAGCACTCAGAAGATCAACAAGCAAGCCTGTACATTCTCCTGTGAATCCAATCAGTAATACTCTCGTACAGTCCGGTCTCGTCGTCTGATATGTCGCATATCTCGCCTAGGGGTGGTATACGTCAAACCCCAGTAGCTTGATAAGTCGTGTCGATATGAGGTCTATAATAGTTCGAGAAACTACTGATAACACTTACCAGTAAATCTCAGCAACCCTGGCCAGGGATTTCCAGTTATAGCCAATCGAACACAGCACAACATCAACTCCCTATACCGGGAGAGACGAATCCCTTCCTATCGCTCATTGCTTCCATGTGATTCGGGACTATACACAAAAGCAACCATTTTGCACGCCCTCTTGGACATGGTATGATGGAAATCAAAGCACAGCGGGAATCACACAAGACTCTATGACGATCTCGGATCAACAGACTACTCTGTACCAGTGTCACCGGAGAACTGTCATCTGACGTGAGGTATAATACCATATGGGAGTTGTCGGCGAGTCCGTCCAGTGTACCCAGTCTCTACTGAGCACCCGTACACCATCCTTGATGTCAAACACCGATGGATATGGGATCATCCATCGCACATCATATGGGTCAAGATGCATATACGCTAGTATACTCTGGTGTATCGATGCCCTGTCTCGATACACCTTCGACTAGGAACAGTTATAGGATGTACTCGCCGACTACCGTGGCCCCACTAGCATGATCTCATCATAGTCCCAGTAGTCGAGTACATATCCTAAGGGCTTTATCAACATGTAACATAGAGATAATCAGAGTACATGTTAAGATAAAGTATAACCAGATAGCATACTATGATGTCGAGCGAGAAAGTCCTCCCTATATATGTCCAAGCATCCACTACAATGTACATCGTATGTACAGTAATGGCCTCTAGGGCATACATATAACTAACAATCTACCACTTGCACTAGGGCCATTTGTTGTGGTATCGCATACATAACAATTAGTTGTGGTTGAAGTATCTCATACTCAACCATCCCATAAAAGTCTCTACTGGGAAAAAGGCCTTTGTGAGTGGATCCGCGTTGTTGTCCTCTGTGTCTACTCTCCTAACCTCGATCTCCCTGGAGATCAACCATCTCCATGATCAGGTGATACTGCCTAAGAATTATATCTGGATTTCTGATGGGACGGGGGTTCCTTGGCATAAGCCACAACTCCATTGCCACACAATGGTAGGAACGAAGTTCATCTCATGAACTTATATATCCAGACTGCCTCTTTGGCAGCATCCTTGGTATCAATGTATCTTGCCATTAATCGTCTAGTAAGTGACGGTATCTAGCTTGGAACTCTTCCAACATACCGTCCCTCCACTGAGGATGAAGACAATGCCTGCGACTGACATTCAGTCGTCCTTATCACCCTGGAACTTTTCCAGTGATTCTCCCGAGGATCGTTTGATACCATCTCACTATAACTAGTGAGAATCCTAACATCCAATTAGATCTATCTCATAGATCCAAAACCCAGGATTTATGAGGTATCACCTTGATCCTATACGGAGAATCCTTGTGATAAGCGGAGATTGACCGAGCGTAGCATAGGAAACTCCTTCCCTATCAAGAGTAAATCATCCACGTACTCTACGAGGATCACCACCATACTCCCTACTACCTTTTTGTATATACAAGGTTCATCTACCATTTTGATGAAGTCAAACTCTTTGACTACCACATAAAAACAGACGTTCCAACTCCGCGATACCTGATTTATCATATAAAACAACTTGCACACGTTTCCGCTGCTCCCACTGTCTACGAAGCCCTCTGGCTGTGTACTTATAGATGCTCTCTTCCAAATCATCATTTAGAAAAGTAGTCATGACACCCAACCGCCAGATATCGTAGTCATGGTATGTAGCCGTGGCAAGTAGGATCTGGATGGACTTAAGCATAGCTTTGAAAGTCTCAGCTTTTCCATGTACACCAAGTAAACTTCTCAAGATATACTTGCTCCTGATGGGGATTTAACCCATCAGATAAAGCAACCAAAGTCCATACTTTGTTGGTGTATAAGGATTCCATCTCAGATCGCTAAGCATCCAGCCATTCTTACAGAGTCCCACTCTTGATGGCCTGCTCGAAAATAGTTGGGTCATCATCTCATGATGCATTCCTCGCTCCTACTATCATGGAGAAACCGAAGTATCTCTCAGGTGGGTGAGGAACCCTACTAGATCGGCGGAGAGGCTGAGGTTCGTTGGTTACTATTGAATCCTTTGGTTCTACCAAATCATCAGCTGCAGTTTGTATAGCTGGAATTGTTTCCAATTCTACCTCATGACCACTAATTTCTTCACAAGAAATACCCTTTCACAAAGGTGGCATGTTGAGGAACAAAACATCTTTTGTTCCTCGGTTTGGTAGAAGATATTCCCTTGCGAATGCTTGGGATATCCAACAAACTTCCACAGAACTGACTTTTCCTCGAGCTTGTCCGGATTTTGCTTTTCATATATAGGCCGGACAATCCCAAATCTTAACATACTTAAGATATGGGCTCTTCCCATTCCATATCACATATGAAGTGGTTGGCAACTGATTTGATTTGAACCCTATTCAATAGGTATGCAGCTTCACAAGTACATAACTCCCAAAAGGAAATAGGAAACTCGGTAGTACTCATCATAGAGCGCACCATATCAAATAGGGTGTGATTGCTCCGCCCCGATACACCGACGTGCTGTGGTGTATTTGGAGGAGTAATGCTGAGAGAGAATCTCATTCTCCTTTAGAATAGTCCAGGAATTCCGTGCTCAAGTATTCTCCTCCTTGATCTCATCAAAGGACATAATACTTATACTCGTTTTTGGTTCTCTACTTCTGACTTATATTCATTGAATTTCTCAAAAAGGTTCAGACTTGTGTTTCAACAGGAACAAATGTGCGAATTTTGAGAGACTATCAGTGAATATAATTAAGTACAAAGAACCGGTCCTGGCATGTGTAGACAGGGGACCTTCATACATCAGCATGTATCAATCCCAAGAGTTCACTAACTCTTTCTCTGTTTCCAATAAACGGAGCTCTGGTCATCTTATCTCTGTGAGATGACCGGCAAGTTTCACAAGATGTAAATTCAAACTAATTTAAATATGCATCTATATGTAACTTCGCTAGTCGGGTCGCATTGAAATGACCTAGTCTACAATGCCTCAAGAAGGATTCGTTCATTTCTAAACTCTTCCTCTTGTGTGTGTTCTGTACATTAAGAACTGTGGTTTGATTTAGAACGTCAATGCTTTTAGATAACGTGCATGAACCGATCAACTCTTGATATAGGAAATGTTCAAAACATTATCCAACAATACAAAATTATATCCTTTCTTTACTAATAAAGAGACTGATATGATGTTGTATATCAGGTTCGGTATCTAATAACATTCGTTCAGAATCAATGTATTCTGATAATACAGGGCGATAACTACCAAGAGACTTGGCTGCAACACTTGCACCGTTTCTATCTCATGAAACTTATCACCCGTTCTCAGTTCTCTACCTATCTGTAGCCCATGTAACAAATTACATATGTGGGATCCTGATCCGGTATCAAATACCCAGGACGTAAAGGATACTGAGAAACAGTTCTCGGTAATGAACTTACCCGAAGAAGATTCATTAGCATGCACTTTCTTCGTTTGGGCGGCATGGGAATTCCGGTAATCCCCTATTTTCTGCTCTGTCTTATAACAATTATAAGTTGGAGCGGGACCAACGTTCCCTAGCACAGTATAACAAGCGGGTTCGGTCAATACATCTGTATTATTATCTTGATTAAGGCGTGACATGGTCGCTACCTGGAGAGAGAGAGAAGAAAACACTCAGCGTGCGCTTTTACAAGATTAGATTGGTTATCAGTTTATCTATCAGGATGTCTCCCGCTGTTTTAGTCAAATCTTCCTTCAAACCCTAAAAGGAAAGACTAGCCGGGATTAGTTACACCCTACAAGTTCGCCAATCTTTCAACCAGGCCAGTGCCGGTACTTTGAGGGAGGTTCCCCGTGCTTTCGCACGGACCTAATTAAAATAAACCTTATTTTCCCAGGGGCGTAACCCCGTTAACACCTTTCTAGACACCTACTTGATCGACTAATTGTAATGTGTAAAACTCTCCCAGGAGTAACTCTTACACACAACGGGTATCGGGATCCAACTATCTCATAGAAAGTATGCAATCTCATTGCAAATTTCAACATTTGAAATTCCCAATAATATTTTACCCCTAGCGTGCTATGACCTTGACACATGAAAAACAACCCATAGTCCGCTAGTCAAGTTCAACCCGTACATTTCTTGATTGAATTAAAACCCACCCGCACGACCCTTGACGCATGCCGAACAACGCCGTACGAATACCCTAATCCGATCGCATCGTATGCTAGCAGATAAGCACTAGTTAGCTACCGTACACTACGCCTTGACGCATGCCAAACTACCGCAGCACGAATACTAAGTAGTACTTATCTGAAATGACGGAGGGCTACGCATGTTTTTAAGAAAACCATGAGCGTAATGAACTTGATATCGTTGTAGAATCGAGTGATTTTTAATGGAATGTTTTTGAGGCCTTTTCTAGTTTTGCTAAAAAGGTCACTCCCGGTGAAGGGATCGTCGGCTCTTTCCTCATCGAATAAGGTGCAGGATATGTAAGTACACGGTAGCGCCCCGGCCGTCTAACAGACGCCAAATGCGGAACAAAAAATTTTTGACTGGCGCTATCGTATACTATAACCCGGATCTGTCATTAAAGCTAAACTAACAAACTACAGAGTGGGTAGAAATGTTATACCGAAGGATCCGAGTCCTTCGGTCTTCAACCATCATCTCACGCTTTGTTGCGGCTGCTCTGATCTCCTGAATCTTCAGTCTTCTCATCCAGGTGGCACCACGTCGACGGATCTTTAAACGGGCTCCCGCCTCTTAACCGAGGCAACTCGATCATCAAGTTTGCTAAAAGAGATGACCAAGATTGATGTAGAGAATGAGTAGAACACTTTGTCTCATTATGTCCAAAGCTATGGACGAACGGTTAATGAAGTTGCCTTTTGGATCGGGTGAAATGAGAAATGAGGCTATCTAATTTCCATGAATCCAAAACTATAATCTTTTCCAAATTAACAACCATCATTTCTTTGCAATGAGGGGCCGGCCACATAAAGGGAAGGAGGATGGTGAGTGTAGGAGGAAGAGAGTGTATCATTAATGAAGAGAATGAATCACAATAACACCTTGCTAAAACATTTAATGAATACAATGAATCATTAACCTAGTCATCATCCTTCATTTAATGCACTAATGAGTCACTAGCCCCCTCATCATCCTAGTCACCATCTAGAAGCTTCCACACACTCATCACTCACCCTCATGATGAAAAGATAAATCCGTATTAAACCGAATGTTTAATACGGCCGATAAAAAACTGGAAACTGGCAACTTCCAAAAGCGATCCCGAAACGAATTTCAGGATAACCCTATAACAGTATAAACATACCCGCATTTGTATTACGACCGAATACAAATGCAACTGAGACAAAGATATTATATCTACACAGTATAATACTCGGATCCGGCTTAAACCAAAGCCCACCAGTATTATTTGCCCGAAATATGACACGTGCGTAAACGCACGTGCATTTTCCGAACCCTGCCATAAAACCATACGGCCTCTACAACGTTTCGCCCGAACTTAGGAAACTGTCTGTGGGGGACTCTAATGACTCATCAATAAACTGGCACTGGGTATAACCACTGGCACGTCAGAGGTACAAGCTGTACGTAACGGTTGCCTATGTATTGATTGGAAGGGAAGCTGACGAGCGAAATCATCCAGAAACCCTACTGAGCCTGACAGTGACAATATCTGTACAGTCCGGTCCATTCGTCTATGAGTATCGCATATAGGGCCTAGGGGCTGGTAAACTTCAGACCCCCAATAGCTGTATAAGTCGTGTCAAAGAGAGAAGCCCAGAACACCCTGAGATATTACTGGAATACCTACCAGTAAATCTTGATTACCCTGTCCAGGGATTTCGTGTAATGGCTCTCATAAACACAGCACGATCTCACCCCCAATACCGGGAGAGACGAATCCCCAACGATCTACTCACTGCCTCCATGTGGCTCGGGACTGTACCCAAAAAATACCTTTTTTCACGACTCCTTTGACCCGTGGTAGGGTATAAATCAAAGCATAGTGGGAACTCACACGAGACAAATGACGATCCCAGGTCGACAGACTAACCTGTACACATGTCACCAGGAAACTGCTATCTGACGATATGTATAATACCAACTAGCATGTTCCCGGCGAGTCATGTCCGGTGTACTCATAACCCAATGAGCAACTGGATACATCTTAGGTGATCCAACCAACACCAATGGCTTGTGAGACCGGCCACCGCCCCTGGTCGGGGTCTCGACTGTATACACTAGTCTACATTGGAGTATCGATGCCCTGTCTCGAAACTCCCAAGACTAGGGACACTTTAAGGATGTGCTTATAGACCCCAGCTCCCATATATATGATCGCCATCATACTGCTGGTAGTCAAGCAAGATCCTAAAGGCTCTATCAAAGTGTAACAATGATAAAGACAAACCAGATAGCATACTATCATCTCGAGTAAGACTGTTTTATCGGTATAAGCCCTTCCTCAATCATCACAATCATGTACCTGTGATCCAATAATAGACTTTGAGGGCACTATATCCAACAATCTCCCACTTGCACTTAAGGCTAATTATTGCGATGTCGCATACTCACAGCCCATGTGATACCGAACATCCAACTCCTCTACTAATCAGTTTCACAAAGCCCGTTTGTAAAACTTTTGTGTTTGAGAAATAGCCTTAGTGAGTGGATCCGCCCTGATGTTTCTTTCTATGTCTCTCTTAATCTCAAGTTCGCGGAGAAAACCATCTCCCGAATTGAGTAATACCTGTCTTAGAATATGTTTGGATATCTGATGGGTCCTAGTTCATAAATGAACTCCAAATCCAAACTTCTTAGACTGTATCGATCACTGAACCTAATCAATATCGCGCACCATGCCTCCCATAGTATCCTCTTGGACCACCTATCCATAATACTGTCCCTCTTCAGAGGGAAAACTATAACTCTGACAATCACTCTGTCATCTATGTCACCTTTGAAGCCTAGAATGATAACCGTCTCCCGAAGGAGGCTGCTGTCATCAAATCCGTAAAACTGCTTCCTTATGTTTCTTCAGGATTGGATTAATATAAACTTATTGCATCTAGTGCAAAAACAACATCTGGTGTGGTACTTGACATCTCACGATTGACTCAATTGCCTAAGCAAGTGATCTTCCAATCATGCACATCCCTCTCCCTTGTAGTCTGTAAGACACCTTTAGAGAGGGTGACTCCATCACCTGTAGGTACACCACCATGCCAGGAGTCATCTATTCTAAAATACTATTAGAATACTATCAAAGTACCCACATTGGGAAACTACCCAAATCTAGATCTAGTAACCAGAATGTCAGATATTATATCCATATCCTTTGTGGAGAAACAACTGTGTGACGACCACAGTACAACCGATCGTAGTATAGGAATTTTACTTCATACTCTGTGTATGTCATCCAAATACCAGGACATCATACCCTACTACCTTCTTAACAGATCCATCCCCTATTCTGATGAAGTCAAAACCATGACTGTCACATCAAAAAATAGATGATCTTATCTCCGCTATATGTGCTCAAGCCTATAAATAGACATAAGCTATTTGCCCACTATGCTTCCGCTGCTCCTACTGACTACGACAACCCTCTGGTAGAATAATATATATACGTACACTTCTAAAACTAGTTTAGAACGACGCTATACTTATCCTCCTGCCGGGTCTCATAGTCTGGAACAACAGTAGTGTCAAGTATGGGTAAACAAGAACCTCTCTGTCACCGTCCTTGAGGCTACCGGAGTACCTCTCGGGTGTCTGAGGTTACCCACCATATCTGCGGAGTGGCTATTGGAATGTCAAACCTGATTGAATATATAGGTCCTATTAAATTTTCCGTAATCGTTTGCGGTTCTGGAATCACTTCCAGTTCTACCATACTCCCACTATTGTTTTCTGAAAAAAATCCATTTTACTAAAACTGTGGCGAGTCTAGAACAATATCACTATTGATCTTCCATATGGTAGAAAGTCAACCATTGTCAAAGCCAGGGTCAACCCACAAACTGCCATTACAGAAACGTGCCTTGAGTTATCCAGTGTCTGGTTTTAAGCATAAGCTGGACAACTCACCGTACCTTAACATCGTTAAGATATGAACCATTCTATATCCAATATAGAAACTTTGGCACATATTTAATTGGAACCAGATTCAAATCATGCAACTGTCTCCAGTGCATATCAACTTTAATGGAGAAAGGCTAATCAGCATTACTCAACTTAGGAATCCATCCAATTATGAGTAACCTGAAAGAGAAACAAGTTTCTCAAACCCATTAACTGAATACCAATCACAAGAATCTACATTTTCGATTTCTTTGAAGAATCCGGATACTTGTGACTCCTGGTTCTCTACTTTATTCCTATACCCACAACTTCTCAAAACTTAGACATTGTATTTCTACGAAACACTTGTCTAAATACTAGAGAAGTCATAAGTAAACAGAACAGAGTACGAGGACCAACCCCTTTGTCCTGATGGACACTGGACAACATACAATACTCTGTATAAGTCCGCTGAGTTGAATAACTCAAAACTTGTGCGTCGTAGGTTGAAAACTGTACTTATGGTTAAGAACTTCTCCGTTGTTCAATGCTCCTTACCCAATCATCAACTGAAATAGGTAAATGTCACGGACATAATTTCAAAAAGTTATATCTCACTTTATAAAAATAAACGTACAGATATATAATTTTGAAATTGGTGCACAACAATGGATATTCAAAACAAAATACATGTCGTCAGCAAAAAACTCAAGCGACTTCCTCAAATATCACCAATTACAACGAATTCCGATATAATGAGGATGATCACCTTATTCCCAATAACCTACTCCTACTCATCATCTGTAAAACCATATAGATGTGAGAATCATACCTGGTAAATACATACCTTGGAGTAAGTATCTAATCGGGAAATCAGTTTTCCTTTAACAATGCACTGAAACATGAAAATGTTTCATAGGGGTATCCTGGTATTCCTAGTAATGCATCTTCCATAATCCAATTCATGACTATAACCGTATATTTCTTTGCCATCTCTCCAAATCCCTTTATTTGTCTTTAGTCGTTACCTTCTGTACACCTTCGTTAGGCTAAATGGTTTTCTTCCTTCCCTACCGTTCGGAACCTGCCTATGGTTTGGAAGAAGACTATCCAGTAAGCATAATAGGTGTACTCTCCTAATCCTAGGAGTACTCGCAACTTGAGAGAAGGTGATGATAAAAGACAACTGAATAATACCTTATTCTATTAAATGTGAAATAGGAGTGGCGATGAAGCACGCGGTTTGGTCGTGAATGATAACAGTCGCAATTTACTTTGCCCTCTTTCTAATCCTTTTATCTTGTCTTTACATATTACCTTCTGCACACCCTACTTAGGCTAATTGGTTTTCTTCATTCCCTACCTTTCGACACCAGCCTATGGTTTGGAATAAGACTATCCAATAAGAGTAATAGGTGTACTCTCCTAAACTAAGGAGCCCTCGCAACCTGAGAGAAGGTGATAACAAAAGACAACTGAATAATACCTTATTCTATTAAAGGTGAAATAGGAGTGGCGATGAAGTACATAGTTTGGTCGTGAATGATAACAATCGCAATTTACTTTGCCCTCTTTCTAATCCCTTTTATCTTGTCTTTACATATTACCTTCTGCACACCCTACTTAGGATAATTGGTTTTCTTCATTCCCTACCTTTCGGCACCAGCCTATGGTTTGGAATAAGACTATCCAATAAGCGTAATAGGTGTACTCTCCTAAACTAAGGAGCCCTCGTAACCTGAGAGAAGGTGATAACAAAAGACAACTGAATAAACCAATTCTATTTCTCGTGAACCTGGATCCATCCTCGAAGAAGTCCCTTCGAGTTCGTATATAACCATACGATGGATCTATCCAATGAAAGTGGATGTCCGTAGTAATATGGGGTGTTCTGAGAAATACAAAGGGTAAAAGAAGGAGCGGCAATGACTTATGCAACTTTAGACAATCCAAAAGTCAGTATTTTAAGAAGGTTCGGTCAACTTGGTCACTGAGTCATAGTCTAGGGTCGGTCAAAGGTCGCTGCCAAAGAGAGAGAGAAAAGAAGCACTCTGCGTGCACTCTAACCTAGATCAGAATGGTTATCACTTTATCTAATCAGGAAACCTCCCACTGTAATCTCAAATTCTCCTCCAAACCTGAAAGAAGAATTAGTCAGGATCACCTGAAGAGTAAACCAACTCATCAGTGAGAATTGGGATCCAACTATCATCGCAGGATAACTTGATGGAAGCCACTCAAGTTATCACACTCCAGAAGGTATGCGCATGCCTGGCAAGTTTGTTGTTTGTTTGAAACTCCCGATGTAATTTTTACCTCATGCTCTTATGACCTTGACTAAGGGCCAACAAATCATAAGTCACATGTCAAGTTCTTCCCGTCATTATCCAGGTTGATTTGAACCCACCCGTACATACTCTTGACTAAGGGCCAACAAAATAATACGACTGTCCCAAACCAACGCATCTATCTATGCAACCAATGAATACCCAGCAGCTACCAAACACTATGCCTTGACTAAGGGCCAACAAACATAGCTTGAATACTACTGACTATCCATAAGAAATGACGGAGGGCTACGGCTGGTTTTTGGCGAAAAACCTTTAACGTAATGAACTTGATCTCGTTGAAGGAACCTGATAGCTTTTTATAAAGATATAGTGGCGAAAACCTTTTGCTAAAGAGGTCACTCCCGGTGAAGGGATCTCGGCTCTTTCCTCGTGGAATGAGGTGCAGGATATTCTAACAGAATACTGCGATTCAAAACAATTTGTAATCGACTATAGTAAAGTTATTACCCTGACGCAAACTTCTGCCCAAGGGGTCACTCCCGGTGAAGGGATCTCAGCCCTTGCCTCGTCGAATGAGGTGCTGGATATTCATAACCGAATACTACGATGCAAAACAAAAGGAAACGTCTTTGTAATAACACTTTTTAAAATTGGTTCCAACAACATCAAATATAGGTTTGTTTTATCCTTGTATTGATAAGAATCAATGCAGTCCCATCAATCAATCACACCAAAAAAACGAAAATATAATGTACGTATATGCCATCCGCATTCGTCACTTCGTCCCGTCATCACCCGTTAGGTTACTTAACTAACGACAGAGCGGGGACTGGACTAGCGCAGGTGTAAAACATATACAACATCTAATAGTATATATACCAATATACAATAATCGCTCCAGACGTGATAATATGCAACATTACAGAAAAGTAATAAGCATCACAGAACAGTACAGATAATCTGGGATCCCCGGGTTTCACAGAGCCGCTGCTGAAACCCGACGTTCCCTGGTCGTGTGGATAGCCTGTGCAATGAAACCTAGACACCTACGGGTGCGACAAGTTGCCCGCCAAAACCTGAAGCGAGGCAGCCCCCTACAGCAAAATGAATGGACCACCCGGCATTTCACGGAATCCGGTAACTTGAGCACCCCTCATTGGGTCAACCTGTACCCCTTACAAGTGCGGCGAATAGTCTGTCAATTCTAGAGTAAAGCCCCTCTGCCTCTCAAAGCCATGAGATACGGACCCGTTGCCCTCCGGAACCCGGTTATCCGTGCACTCCGTCGCGGGGTAAACCTAGTACAGAAATAAAAATATGTACAACGGGTACATCGACCTCAGCCCGGTCGTGCCCCAAAAGAATATTATACAAATAGGCAGTGACGACAGTCCACATGTTGGATGCTCGCCCCGCAATATCAAATGTACAAATAAATCCAAACTGCACTACCATTGCACACTGCTATCCACCACAACAAATCCGCAACAACACAGCACAACACAGAACATCAACGTGAATGTCACGTTCGCAAACCCGTCTAAAAGAACTATAGCAATTAGACACAATTTACCGCTCAAATGACATTCCCGGTCGGAGATATAATATAAGTACTGCAAACTAACACGTTTAAATTTCGATCGACAAAATATACCGAAGTGGGCCCCACGTACATTTGGTGTACAGAAATAAAATCTGGGCCCAAAAGAAATATACCAAAAACCACAATTTTCCATGTGAAGCTCTCTGGGAAAAATTGGAGCACTGTTCCCACAAACTGGCCGCGGTTCCGCGGTCAAACCGTAGTTTTCACCGCGGATCCGCGGTGGTTCTGTGGGAACACGTGCTCGAATTTCACCAGAATTCTTCAAAAACCCTGCTCAATTTTCTGTGATGCAAATTACTTTTTAGACCTTTTTAAAAATCGACAGAAACATTGAACAGAAAAATTGAAATTTTCGAAAATCCGTTCGATCGATATTTTAAACGCGTTAGCACAGGTTAGTAAAGCTTAATGGTGAGGCTCTGATACCACTGTAAGTACACGGTAGCGTCCCGGCCGTCTAACAGACGCCAAATGCGGAACAAAAACTTTTTGACTGGCGCTATCGTATACTATAACCCGGATCTGTCATTAAAGCTAAACTAACAAACTACAGAGTGGGTAGAAATGTTATACCGAATGATCCGAGTCCTTCGATCTTCAACCATCATCCCACGCTTTGTTGCGGCTGCTCCGATCTCCTGAATCTCCAGTCTTCTCGTCCAGGTGGCACCACGTCGACGGATCTTTAAACGGGCTCCTGCCTCTGAACCGAGGCAACTCGATCATCAAGTTTGCTAAAAGAGATGACCAAAATTGATGTAGAGAATGAGTAGAACACTTTGTCTCGTTACGTCCAAAGCTATGGACGAACGGTTAATGAAGTTGCCTTTTGGATCGAGTGAAATGAGAAATGAGGCTATCTAATTTCCATGAATCCAAAACTATAATCTTTTCCAAATTAACAACCATCATTTCTTTGCAATGAGGGGCCTGCCATATAAAAGGAAGGAGGAGGGTGAGTGTAGGAGGAAGAGAGTGACCATATCATTAATGAAGAGAATGAGTCACAATAACACCATGCTAAAACATTTAATGAATACAATGAATCATTAACCTAGTCATCATTCTTCATTTAATGCACTAATGAGTCACTAGCCACCTCATCATCCTAGTCACCATCTAGAAGCTTCCACACACTCATGACTCACCCTCATGACGAAAAGATAAATCCGTATTAAACCGAATGTTTATTACGGCCGATAGAAAACTGGAAACTGGCAACTTCCAAAAGCGATCCTGAAACGAATTTCAGGATAACCCCGTAACAGGATAAACATACCCGCGTTTGTATTACGACCGAATACAAATGCAACTGAGACAAAGATATTATATCTACACAGTATAATACTCGGATCCGGCTTAAACCAAAGCCCACCAGTATTATCTGCCCGAAATATGACACGTGCGTAAACGCACGTGCATTTTCCGAACCCTGCCATAAAACCATACGGCCTCTACAACGTTTCGCCTGAACTTGGGAAACTGTCTGTGGGGGACTCTAATGACTCATCAATACACTGGCACTGGGTATAACCACTGGCACGTCATAGGTACAAGATGTACGTAACGGTTGCCTATGTATTGATTGGAAAGGAAGATGATGAGCGAACTCATCCAGAAACCCTACTGAGCCTGACAGTGACAATATCTGTACAGTCCGGTCCATTCGTCTATGAGTATCGCATATAGGGCTTAGGGGATGGTAAACGTCAGAACCCCAATAGCTGTATAAGTCGTGTCAAAGAGAGAACCCCAGAACACCCTGAGATATTACTGGAATACCTACCAGTAAATCTCGATTACCTTGGCCAGGGATTTCATGTAATGTCTCTCCTAAACACAGCGTGATCTCACCCCCAATATCGGGAGAGACGAATCCCCGACGATATGCTCACTGCCTCCATGTGGGTCGGGACTGTACCCAAAAAATACCTGTTTGCACGACTCCTTTGACCCATGGTAGGGTATAAATCCAAGCACGGTGGGAACTCACATGAGACAAATGACGATCCCAGGTCGACAGACTAACCTGTACACATGTCACCAGGGAACTGCTATCTGACGATATGTATAATACCAACTAGCATGTTCCCGGCGAGTCCTGTCCGGTGTACTCATAACCCAATGAGCACATGTATACATCTTAGGTGATCCAACCAACACCAATGGCTTGTGAGACCGGACACCGCCCCTTGTCGGGGTCTCGACTGTATACACTAGTCTACATTGGAGTATCGATGCCCTGTCTCAAAACTCCCAAGGCTAGGGACACTTTAAGGATGTGCTTATAGACCCCAGCACCCACATATATGATCGCCATCATACTGCTGGTAGTCAAGCAAGATCCTAAGGGCTCTATCAAAGTGTAACAGTGATAAAGACAAACCAGATAGCATACTATCATCTCGAGTTAGACTGTTTTATCGGTATAGGCCCTTCCTCAATCATCACAATCACATACCTGCGATCCAATAATTGACTTTGAGGGCACTATGGTATCCGCGTCGGCAGAAGATTAAGCAACTGGCCAACAGGATATTTCACAAATACCACAATGCAAAGCAAAAACTATAGAAGCAATCAAAAGACAAACCGAGTTTGTAGCATCTGCTAGTTTCACTAAAAAGGTCACTCCTGGTGAAGGGATCTCGGCTCTTTCCTTATCGAATAAGGTGCTGGATGTTCTACAAGTAACACCGCTATGCAAAGCAAGAACTAGAGCTACCTGTTTTTGAGACAAGTTTCTACACCATCTTTACGTTTCTTTTAGTTTCATTAATCTCATTAATGAAGTCCCATTTTATTATGCTTCACAAGCATCACATTTGAAATGAAATCTACAATATAACATATATCTCATATATATAATATAAACATTCGTCTCAGGCAGTAATATGATCTCATCACAGAACATTGCAGCAGAAGAACATATATAAAATATTGGATATACTAGGGCGTCTGTGTTCTAATACGAACCTGTATAAAACACGGATTCTACAGTCGCGATGAATAGCCAAACCCACATCCCTAGACCCCTACGAGAGAGGCAAGCAACACTGCTAATTCTAGGGTTAAGAGACCCAGTCTCGACTCCTCGAGATGGTCTCCCACTGGACCCTAGAATCCGGTTACTTGTGCTCCCCGCCTTCGGTCTACCTAATGCAGAAAAGTAAATAATATACAATGGTGACATCATCCTCAGCCCGGAAGTGCCCCAATAAAAGAATATTACATACAAATGAATTTTACATGAATGAAAATAAAAACCCTCATCTCACATAAAAACCCCGGCTATTCAGAACACGACGATCCAATATAACATATCACAACAACACATAATATCTCATATCATCAACGTAAACAAGTATGCGTATCCCGATTGTCGTTGATGTATAGCAATAAAGCCGGCGATACACCACATACTACGCTTACGGTCACAGAAAAGAAAGTGTAAAACTACAAAAGTTGGAATCCGCAACCTCCTTAGACATCGCTTGCCTAACCAAATGAATTCCTTAGACATCGCATGCCTAACAATTATAAACCCCGCATTTTAGTCTCATTATCGAAAACACTTTTCAATATCAAGTCGGGAAATTCAACAAGATTCCCGACATACTGATCGAATGCTCGTTGCATACTTTAGTAGACGGCCGCACCCCCGGATGCCGTCGACGAAGTGTACTAAGGCGGAACGCCGCTGCCGCGAGCACCCAAACGGATGCTTTTGGCGACGGGGTTCTCCGACAGTCACTTGGTCGGGGCTATGGGGCGTGGTTGTCTATTAAGTTTACCCGGCGATTATCCGCGTACGCTACGTGATTGCGACGGACTTTTGATCACATCAAAATTCTATCGCAACCGATCATCTGAGACTGAACTGCTAGATTTATAACATTCAAATTAGTTATCTCATAACTACTTGTGGATTCCAAATATTGTATCACATTCCAGATAAATAGAAAATGTTAAACTTTCTGATCGAATAATCAAACACCCAAGATTTCCCGAATAGCTCAACACTTGAGCGGAGTTCAAAAAATATCCATCACATGCCACAGTACCAATGGTCCAGCCGTAGAAGGGTCAAGCCAACGCCTCACATGTGGCAACGCCGTACTGCCACAAACCCTAAGGTTCAGAGGCGGTTCAGACGGTCACATAATCGAGTTAAGGTTTGTGTTCTTCTAGAGGGTCCACCGCGTTACATGCATGATTTTCCGAAAGTTTCAAACTCGAGAAAAAATCCAACTTTTGAAAAAATTTCCGACAGGGGAAAAAGTGAGTTATTGATATCCGTTCGAACATTTTAACAGTTTCTAAAAATATCCGGAAAAAACTTAAACGAAGTTAAATTATCCGATCGAATCAACGAGTCCCCAATACAACCTAGAAAACTCAACACTTGAGTATAAATTAAAAATTCCCAGAAGAATCAGGAAGTACCAACGGTTATTACTGTGCAAAGTTTAAACCAAAATTTTACTGTTTGGCCGCGGAACCGCCGCGCGAGCCATGGTACGGCCGCGGTTCCGCGGCGCATTAATTGAATTGGAGGCACGTGCTGCACAGTAACTCTTGTATATACCTGCTGATTTTTTTGAGTATTTTTAATATGAAAATATCAACAGTTTTGAAAAAATTCCAAAAAAGGGTATAAACCGGGTATTCGGAGTTCGATCAGACTTTAAACTTCGCCAAGACTTCGCCTAAAACTCTAGCTAGGCTTTGATACTACTGTAGGGTTACTAGGCACACGCACAAGGGTCTATAAGGCATCAACCATGCCCGATTTAAAATTTAGCCGTGCCGAACAACCCTAAACCAAGATCTTAGACTAGAGATTAGGCGAAACAAAGCATGTTAAACACATTAACATCTAAGAGTTTGGGATTACAACCTTTGTAGTCCGGTCCTTCACTTTATAAGCTCCGTGTTTTGGTCCCTTCGCTGTGATCATCAAGTTCCGGACTCTCGAGAGGCTCCATGTTCATATCAGATTTTTGCATTTTTATACCGCCCAATTTTTATCACATTGCATATCGGTAGATACTCTTGAGCCGTGTTTGCTAGTCAATTGCAGGATATAGGTTCTCGGTTCTAAAACGGTGAAATTCATGGAAAATACGACAAAATCCGGGTTCCTGCCAACCACAGATAAAACACGGGTCTCCGCCCTTTATCCGTCTGTTGCCACACACCAGTTTAAGAGACGAAATGGCAAATCAATGTCGTTTTCATGCACAAGGCTCAATGGCAGCACAAGATCCAAGAAATCGACGCGGAGCTCGAGGAAATCATGACAAAAAGATACACATCAAATCACCTTTTGCTCAACAGAAATTCTGGAAAAATCGTGAAGAAAATCTGAGAAAAGATATATACCAGAATAAAGGTCCCACAGAACCAGGGAGCACCACCAAAATTGAAGCCACAAAGCCTCTGAACGGCCGTGGAACCGCGGCATAAGCAGGCTTAGGCCGCGGTTCCGCGGCCGTACGGCCTTGTCGGCTGAAAATCTTCCGGGGGCAGATTGGTCATTCCATGTTAGTCCTGCTTGTTTCCCTAGGTTTTCATTTTTCAGCCTATAAATAGCCAAGAACTTTGTGAAGGGAAGGGTGCATGTTCTTGTATTTTTCTAGGTTTAGAATACTTGTTTCTTCTTCCTCTTCTCATCTCTTCTCCATTAAAACTTGTAGTGAGCTTTGTGAGTGAAGAATGATGAATAAAGAAGATTCTTTTGCTATTATATCTTGTCTTGTTCTTTTATAATTGCTTGTAATTTTAATTTGTTAACTTAGTTGTTGTTATTTCTTGTTGTTTCTTTCCTTTCTCTTTTCCTTTATCATTAAAAACAACCATGATGCTTACGCTTGATCCTTGCCAAGGTGAGGTCGCAAATAGCTAGTTGTTATCTTCTAATCTCCTTCTTTCTATCTTCCTCTTTTGTTTTGTTTTCTTTTCATTATGGTGTGTGAGTAGTTTCATACTTGTTAGGGTAGGATAAGGGAAGTTTGAGAGAAGGAAATCTCTCTCACTCTTTCCTTGCCCAACATCTTAAATCAACTCCCTTTAATTGAACCACAATCCGCTCCTTACGGCACCCTATCCTACATGATAGCGGTGATTCCGTAGTAAGACCGGTTGTGGTTGAATTAACCGGAGGTTATGGCTAAGAGCCAAGAACGGACGGACAAGCACCAAAAAGAAGAACTTATGCGTTGGAAAGCCTAGCTTATACTCGCAAGTTCCTTCCTAGTCGTGCTAATCCCTGTTGTTGCCGATTACCGTAACACGATATTAAGAAGGGCAACGAAAGAGGTGAGCGACTCCTAACTCAAACTAACCTAATCCTAACCCTAACAAGCTCTCTTTACATATCATTTTAACACTTAATTAATCACAACAAAATCTGGAAAACTGGACTTAACTCGTTAAAACACTTAGAAAAAGATTCCCATCTCCCTGCGGACGACCCGTACTCAACCGGCTAGCTACAAGCGAAACCGTCTTGATTGCGGTAATTAACTAAACTTAAACATGCAGAATCTCTAACAATCACTCCACGAAGAGAAAGATGCAACCTTGCTTCCGATCTTCGATAACAAAGATGATCTACCTTGAAGTTTCATTAACACAATCTCTCACTCACTAAATGAAGTGAACACCCTAATCTAAATGGCTAAGATAGATTAGGATAATGAAGTAGGATTTTAGCTCTCATTTATTATCTTAATCTCACTCATTTTCATCACCAAAGAAAAAGCTAGAAAGTTTTTCTTCAAGAACTCAAGGAAGAAGAAGAAAAATCCTTTTGTGATGAATAATGAAAGTGGTCATATCATTACCAAAG
This sequence comes from Agapanthus africanus, assembly GCA_030015575.1. Lineage (NCBI taxonomy): Eukaryota > Viridiplantae > Streptophyta > Magnoliopsida > Asparagales > Amaryllidaceae > Agapanthus > Agapanthus africanus. Next base: position 549,167,364 of record CM057339.1, read on the forward strand.
CAACCATGGTTAAGTCAAGAAAAGACTTAACCATTGTAGAGATCTTACCATGGTTAAGGGTGTGGGTTGGGTTAAGTAAATATCTTGCAAAATATCTTTGCAAAAAAAAAAAGGAAACCTTCTAGAAAGTTCAAGAAAGAACTAACCCAAATCAAACCCTAACCTTGTTTAATCTCCACTAAACATGTTGCATTAGTAATCATATTATGTTACAATATTATATATCAGATATATAATATTTATTGTAACAAAATAAAATAATACTATTAACATATATCGCATATATATCAATGTATTACCCGAGTGAGAAAAAGAATCTTTTAGTGAGCTTATATCAGTTAATGTAATTTAATATATCAAATATATAATTATACATTAAATTATCGAATCAACACTTGATCCGATAATCCGACTATTTCACAAATAACCGACTAATATAATTTGTATCAGTTCATTGAATCAACACTTGATCCGGTTATATCAAATATACCCGGCCGATATCTCATATCGTGAGACTCTAATATGGTATCACATACATGTATTGTTCTCGGTCCCGCAAATATCACATATGTGCTCCTACTCCGTTTTGCCTGAGCCAAGAAACCTCTGTGTAGGACTCTAAAGAATCGTCAATACGCCGGCAGTAGGTGATGATCATATCAAACACCCACAAGCTGCAAGCAGTCAGCTAAACGTAACAGCCACCCAGGTATTGAGCGCTCAGAAGATCAACAAGCAAGCCTGTACATTCTCCTGTGAATCCAATCAGTAACACTCCCGTACAGTCCGGTCTCGTCGTTTGATATGTCGCATATCTCGCCTAGGGGTGGTATACGTCAGACCCTAGTAGCTTGATAAGTCATGTCGATATGAGGTCTATAGCAGTTCGAGAAACTACTGATAACACTTACAAGTAAATCTCAGCAACCCTGGCCAGGGATTTCCAGTTATAACCAATCGAACACAGCACAACATCAACTCCTTATACCATGAGAGACGAATCCCCTCCTATCGCTCATTGCCTCCATGTGATTCGGGACTGTACCCAAAAGACACCTTTTTGCACGCCCCCTTGGACGTGGTATGATGGAAATCAAAGCACAGTGGGAATCACACAAGACCCTATGACGATCTCGGGTCAACAGACTACTCTGTACCAACGTCACCGGAGAACTGCCATCTGACGTGAGGTATAATACCATCTGGGAGTTCTCGGCGAGTCCGTCCAGTGTACCCAGTCTCTACAGAGCACCCGTACACCATCCTTGATGTCAAACACCGATGGATATGGGATCATCCATCGCCCATCATATGGGTCAAGATGCTTATACGCTAGTCTACTCTGGTGTATCGATGCCCTGTCTCGATACACCCTCGACTAGGAACAGTTATAGGATGTACTCTCCGACTACCGTGGCCCCACTAGCATGATCTCATCATAGTCCCAGTAGTCGAGTACATATCCTAAGGGCTTTATCAACAAGTAACATAGAGACAATCAGATTACATGTTAAGATAAAGTATAACCAGATAGCATACTATCATGTCGAGCGAGAAAGTCCTCCCTATATATGTCCAAGCATCCACTACAATGTACATCGTATGTACAGTAATGGCCTCTAGGGCATACATATAACTAACAAATATAAATAAAACTGCATAAAAGACCTCTAAGTCACAAAATAATATACAATATCGTCCTCACATCAAGTCTCTAAGTCAACATGAAAGTAGTAGATGGAGAGTACAAGGATACAACGAATATACAATACAACAACGAATAACCACAAAACCCTCCTAAAGCAAAACTGCACACTGTGAGCCGATGCGGTTTCCGCAGCAAAAGATGATTAGATAGATGATTAGCCTGCCTCGACTACTCTGGGGAATAACTTGCAAAACAATCTGTGGTACAACGGGGGTAAGTTGCCAACTCGTGAATAGTAATTAACATTTGCAGGTAATCGCAAGTATGCACATACAACAGGAATCTAACATATGCAACTAATAGCAATAAAAGGTCATATGAATGCAATAATCATGAAAGGTACACTAACGGTTACTACAACTACATAAAGCAATAATATGACAATCGGTATGCAATAATCATGCAATAATAATATGAAAAGGTATATATGCAACAGTCATGAAAGGTACTCTAGCAGGTACAACTAATACATGAAGCAATGCATATAAAATGAAGTATGTAAATGCAACAATCATGTAAGGTATACTAATAGGTACTACTAATACATGAAGCAGTGCATAAACAATAAATGTGGAGTATGGGGTGAAACATGTCATTTCCACGGAATCCTGACATCGTGGTAGGACCAAAATCCATCAAGATAATACAAATCCCAATTCCTCAAATCAGCCCCCAAATTGGCTTTCATATCATATAAATCTCACAAACCCTGAATGTACAATATTAAGTAAATCTCATATATCCTGAATGTACATAATCAACAATCTCATATATATCCTGTATCCAATATCAAGTAAGTCTCAAATATCCTGAATCCAATATCAAATGAATCTCAAATGTCCTAAATCCAATATCAAGTGAATCTCTTATATCCTAAGTAAATTTGCATGAATAATTATGATGAAGTATATGAATTTATATGTATACATATATATTAGCGTCCCATTCCACTAATATATATATATATATATATATATATATATATATATAACAGCGTCCCATTCCACTGTTATATATACTTAGGAATAAAATATCATGAAAACAATGTGTCAAGTATCGACACAGAAATGTTGATCTATTAGGTGTTGTCACCACGACTGGCACCCTGATAGGTACGTATCATACGCTATACCGAAAGCTCGAGAGCCTAGCTTTGACCCTCGCCTCTCGGCGTATCCATATGCACATTGTAAGTCTATGTAACCCACCCCAGTACTTACGGGGAATCGGAAAGAGTAAAAATCAAATTTCTATCACAAGGGTACATAGACTAACCATGAAGGATCTTTGCTAAACAAAAACTAACAAAGTAACTACAAGTTCTAGCTACCAGGTAAGATGGTTATACCTAGTTCTTGAACTCCTTCTCTTCTTGTTTTGGTCCTCTTTGTTGCTAGCTCCTTGGAGTGGTGTAGACGGCTCCTCCTCCTCGTCTTCTCTTTGCCGAAGAAAGATCCACCCGAAGGCCTCTACCTTGAGCTCCTACCTCAACCAAGAAGTAACTAGAGTGCTTGGCTTGCTAGGCTAAGAACCCTAGAATGAGTAAAGAGGTGTTTTGATGGTTTTATCTCATAAAGATTGGATTTTCAACACATGAAACACTTAATCTTTTGAGAGAGAGGAAGAGGGAGAGAAATGCAAGAGAGAGAATGAGCAAGAGAGAATGAGAGAATAAATCCCAACCTTGCTCTCATATGAGAGAATATGAGAATAATAATAATAATTAGGAAAATTGTGATGGTTAGTTGATTTGACCATTATCATTTCACATTAAAAGCTAATGCAAGCTTCAAGAACCATCTTTGCAAAAGAAATTATCATGGTCAACAAAAGTCAACAAGTCAAATGGTCAACCCAACCATAACCATGGCACAATTATCCTTAATTAGTATTATTAATCATATTTCTCATTCTCATTAGGGTTTAGAAAAATTCAACTGTCAAAAACCCTAATGAGGTTCCTCTGCCTCTGTCAACTGTGCATACACACCCGCATCCGTGTTCCGAGTAACATGAATACAATGAGACAAAACCAATCCCAAAACAAATACTAGGATCTGGCTTAAACCAAAGCCCTCTAGTAATAACTGCCCGGACACCAAACGTGCACAAGTGCGCGTATGTGAACGAACCCCGTCGCAAAACCATGCGACCTCTACTCTGTTTTGCCCAAAGGTGAACAACCCTCTGTGTGGGACTCTAAAGACTCGACACTACGCTGGCAGTGGGTTTAACCACAGACCGCAAGCGGTACTAGCTGTACATAACGGTCCCCAGGTAGATGCCGATAAGAAGACCGATGAGGTGAACCCATCCGAACTCCTACTGAGCCTGAATGTGACAATCTCCGTACAGTCCGGTATGTTCGTCTGAGAGTATCGCATGTCGGGCCTAGGGGGCGGTAAACGTCAGTCCCCTAATAGCGGTACAAGTCGTGTCGGAGTGTAGCCCAGAACACCCTGAAAAACTACTGGAAACACTACCAGCAAATCTCGCTTGCCCTGGCCAGGGACTTTGTGTAATGGCTCTCCTAGACACAGCGCAATATCAACTCTCAATACCGGGAGAGACGAATCCTGCCTAACCGTCACTTCCTCCAATTGCTTCGGGACTGCACCCAACTACTACCTATTTGCATTACTAATTTGAGCTGTGGTAGGGTAGTAATCTAAGAACAGTGGGAACACGCTCGAGGCGAAGTGACAGTGTCAAGTCAATGGACTAAGCTGTACTCATGTCACCTGGGAACCGATAACCGACGATAGGAATAATACCAACCAACAGTTCCCAGCGAGTCATGTCCAGTGTACTCATAACCTAATGAGCACCCGCATACTATCTCCAGTACGACGTACTAATGGCTGTGGGACAGACCATCTCCCCTGCTGGGATGAGAAGCGCATGCGCTAGTCTACTCCGGAGTATCGATTCCCCGTCTCGATAATCCTATGACTAGGGACCTGTATAAGGATGTACTTGTAGATTCCCCAGCCCCCACTAGTGTGATTGCAATGACAACGCTGGTAATCAAGCAAAGATCCTAAGGGCTCCACTAATATGTATAGGCGATATGCTAAAAGAAACACATGCACATATTAAAGTAGAAACAAACCAAGTAGTATACTACCATTTTGAGCAAGATTGTCTATACAACTGTGAATATCCCAAGCTTCCATTAAGTAATATACAGACTAGTATGATACAGTAATGGCCACTTGTAACGATCTAGAAATCGTTTTGTGTTTGTTTCTGTTTTTGGGTGAAATTCATCGGTATTTTCAGTTTTATACCGATTGCGATCAAACGGCCATATCGACTTACCAGCACCTAGTTTTGAGAAAATAAAGCTTGTGCGCACACTTTGAGAGTATATGGGACGTTTTGGTGCAATTTGAATTTTTCCCATTTTTAATGTTATTTTAATCCGGTTTGCACTTTTCTGGAAATCTTTGCTTTTCAACTTTTCTTAAAAATTCTCCTAAGTTAACTAAACCTTATGGCATGGTTGTGTGGCCTAGGTTTATTGGAGAAAAGGAAAAGAAAAGAATTGAAAAGAATTGAGAAGAAGGTGCATGCATGTGTGTGTGAGTTTGACTTTGCATTAAATGCATTTTTATGAGGAAATTGCCTAGGAAATTGCCTCTCTTTCTCTCCTCCTCACACTTGGCCGAGCTCACCTTCCCCTCTCCTGCCTTGGGCAATTCTCTAACTCCTTTCTTCATGAAACCCTTCACAAATACTCAAATCCTTCAAAAGATTTCACAAAAATCACATCTTGTGCATGTTTTTCCTTTTTCTTGGCTTGGAGCATGCTATCTTGGGATCTTGGTGTTCTTTTGGTGTAGGTATATTTCCTTTATTGTTATTTAGGTGTTTTTAGAGTAACTTTGCAGTTTAGAATGTTTAAATTAGGGTTTGATACGAAATATCGTATTTTGTTGTCGGTTTGTAGTTTTTAGAACCTGCTTTGATCCGGGATGTTTACTGTTAAATTAAACATAGTGGTAGTGTTGTACTAGAGAACCTGGAGCACCACCAGAGAGACGGACCCCATCCCACCGGCCTGGGCCGGCGACAGGAAGAAGAGGGGCCGGCGACGCCGGCCAACCTGAGGAGTTAGGGTTTGGGTTTTGTACTGTGGGTGTCTGCTATGTTTAGGGTTCCTCTGGTCTTGTTGAAATTGTTTAGTTTTCACAGTAGGAAAATCTGGGATCAATTGTGCAGTTTCTAGTGTTTCGTGTTCGTGCGATACGTGTTACGACATGCGTCGTGCCGTTTTCGTGGTTTCGCTCTTAAGTTGTTTTCGTCGTGTCGCTACTCTCGTTAGCCACGATACGAACACTTAAGAGGTGTTTGTGTGTTGTTGTGTCGGTTAGATGTAGCTAGTTTGTATTTCGTAGCTATTATTGATATATATATATCGCTTGTTGTTTATATGTTGCAGGTTCGCAGACGTGGACTACGGACACTGCCACAGGGGGATTCAGGTGGTAAATTTCATCTAGCTTGGAGTGTGGGTGAGTAGATTTAACATCTACAGGGGAATCGTCCGCATGGCGTTATGCGTCTGGGCTAGAAACCTTTACCTTTGTCGCATATTCTATATCATGTTTAGAATTGCGCAATTACCTTACTGCTTAGTGATAGTTGTGATTGGACTAGTATCCTTAGGACACTGCACTATTATTGACGGCTCAGATTGCGAGAGCACTGATTGGATGCCACACACACCGTCAATAATTGCCATGTCATACACGACCATATTTTAGAAATGATATTGTATGGTTAGGAACATTGTGACTTTGATACATATTTCTTATTGTTATACTTAGACATTGACATGCTAGTTCCTGTTTACCTATAGTATGTTGTACCTTTAGTGCTAGGTACATATACACCTAGGGACATAGATACAGGTGTACATGCTTTTCATACTTCACCTATACCTGATAGGTATATTACATCATCACATAGATACAGGTGTACATGCTTTTCATACTTCACCTATACCTGATAGGTATATTACATCATCACATAGATACAGGTGTACTTGCATTCCATACTTTATTTATACCTGATAGGTATATCACATCAGCATACAGGTAGGTGTACTTGTATTTCATACTTATACCTGATAGGTATATCACATCACCATATAGGTAGATACCTATATTTCTGCTTTACGATTCATGTATTCATTTATTATCTGGAGAATGCTATGCTTTTCCTTTATACGCTTTCATTACAGTTTCATATTGCGTATATTTATTCATGGATTATCGCATTGTTATATGGATTTTTCATGATGTTTTCTGGATTTGGGACCCGTGGTGTAACGTTTTGAAAATCGTTTCGGTGAAATTTCGAAAAAATCGGTAAAATAAGGGAGTTTTCTGTAAAAAGTCAAAATACAAATATCTTATTATAAAAATTAAATATACATATTCTAGCTATGTAATTGCTATTATTTGGTGTTTATTGAGCCGCTGGTGAAATTTCAAATTTTCTGAAAAAAATATTATTTTATTATTATTTTAAGTCGTCACTAATACATTTAATTAGGGAAAATTACAAATTGGAATGAGTTGAAATAAATTTTGTGCATCATAAAACATTAAATAAAATTTTATCATGTGGTTTTTGGAACGAAATCATTAGCCAAAACGGTTTAGAAATTATTGAAGAAAAAAGGCTTTTTTTTAGCGTAAATGGATATTTAGGGTATTGTATTTATCATTTTTCATCACCCCACACCCGTACCCACACCCACACACCCCCACTTACTCCTCCCCATGGCTGAATTCAGCACCCACCATAATTTTTCCCCACTTGATTTCAAAGGAAAAGAAATGAAAGAAAAGAAAAGAAAATGGGTGAATTAGGTGGACTTTGACTTTTCTTTGACCTTGACTTTGCCCCACTTTCTTTACCTCCCTCTCTCTCCTCCCCCACTCCCAATTCCAGCCGAAATTTCCCTTCTTCAGTGCTGCAACAGCCCCTCCCCTCTTCTCCTTCTCATTTCACCTCAAAATTCTTCACAAAATGCCCGAAAATCAACACCAAAAATCCCACAAAATCCAAATCAAAACCCTACCCATTTTTCCTTAGCCTATCTAGTATAGATCTTGATGAAAAGAAGCTAATTTTGGAGGGCTAAGTTTGCTTGTGGGATCTTCAAATTGTTGGGTATAAATTCTAACCCTTTGGTAAATTGTTAGTTAATTACTTTAATTTAGTTGTTAAGTGTTTAATTAGGTTTTAAATTGGTTCTAATTGCATGATTGGAAATTCAAGAAAATGGTTTGTGATCAAATTAGTGTGTTTATCATTAGATTATGGTTGTGATGAGTAGATTAACATGTTAATGCTATGCTAAAACTAATCTGATTTCTAATTTGCTAATTGTAACATTTAAAATGTCCAAATTAAGTTTTTAGCAAACTAGGTTTTGTAATTTAATTGCAAATGTGAGATTTAAATCTAGTTAGGGTTTTATATCATTTGAACATGGTTTAAGTGTGTAATTTATCATATTAAGGCATGTTAAATCAAACCTAGCAGCTAGTTTGCAAATTGTATTTTAGAATTTTACTATTTAAGCTAAATTGCAAACTAGAATTTTGGGATTTATGGAAATGAGTAAGTTTAAAATCTAGTAATGGTTTGGGTGGCTTAGTTAAGATATTTAGTGAGCATTGTAGCCACTAAAATCATTAAAACATTTAGTTTTGTACTAAAATGGAAAAGTTTGCTCACTAGGTTTTCGGAAAAATAGCTTTTAAAGTGAGTTTAAGGTTTTTGTAAGTTTTAACCTAGTTTATATTAAAATTAGTGTTCGTGAATGTGCAAATGAGCGTGATTGGATTTTTCTCGATGGTTTGACGTTTGTACATCGACATCGAGGGTTGGTTTTACTATTCTTGCATGCGTAGGCGATAGGTTTGGACCTATGCGTGATACGCATGCCGATTTGATTTTCGTATGCCGTTTCGATCTCGAATTTAGTTTTAATGCGATATGGTGCGTTATGATATGTAGGTACCCCCACGTAGACTTCGAGACGACAAGCAAGCGCGTGGCGACGTCGGCACCGGCGAGCGAGGACCAGGTGAGTAGATTTATATCTACGGGGAGAAGTCGGGTGGATGGCGTATAGCACCCCCGCAGTTCGTGGTTATGTATACGAATACGTATACACACACATATATATATATTTTGACTATAATTTGTTGATATTATCGATGATATAGATATTTGGTGTTCTTGGATGATTTAGTGTCGCGAAACCCTAGAGTAGTGGTCGCACCACACATGCACACACACACCCATACTTGCATACTTTCTTCTTTCATTTGTGCTTACGGGATTATATAGTTATGTGTTCACATGGATATGGGACTATGTGTTCACATACGGATTGAGGATGATAGTACTTGGGATTTATGATGAGTCGATGAGATTTGATTTGATGCCGTGAGATCGGTGATATAGCAGGGTTCGTATCTTAGATACGACATGACGTTGTAGCGGGTCCTTGACGTAGTGTTTCACACACGTCCATGCGTACGTAGGTGGTATCAATATTGTACTAGACGTAGATCAGTACCCCGATCATGATACTTGGTAAAGAGGATATCAGATGAATAGTATAATGAATGTGATATTGACCGTACCCAGATTTGGGGATGCCGTACGACGGATTTACGTACGAGATATATTTTGATGATTGATCCGCACCCTTGACTTGGAATGTCTGGTTATGGATATGATATTATTGAGGCGGGATCACCGACTGTATATATACAGGTATGTATATGTATCGACTCAGATGATAGGCGGTTTCCTTACCTGTAGTTCAGCTTGTAGTTCAGCCGTATAGTTTAGTGTAGTTGTTAGATTAGATTAGACTTCTTACCTATTTCAAAAACTAACGAATCGTGGGCATTTTTAAAGACAGCTCAAGGGAATCTACGGATATTTCAAAAACGACGTATCTTTTCATAAAAAAAAAACACCGTAGCCCCTATTTTCAAAACCCCATGATTCGTGTTATTTCAAAAGGCACCATTTGTAGGACTTATATTAGATTATTGCAGATTAGTTATCGTTGTGTCTAGTATTCAGCTCCCGCACATTATTGTTGTTCGCTCTGCCTCGCATATTTATTTTGCTGCATATTCCATTATTGATATCATGCTGTTAGGACACCAGCACCATTACCGATGATGCGTATGTACCACGTACACCTACTTGCCGGCTCACACACATCTTCATCGGTAATTGCCATGTCACGTACACTTTAGAGAATATAATTGCTTGACTTAGATTGTTAGTTAGTAGTGTTGACATGATATTAGTGTACTTCCCTTATATGCCATATTAGACATTGTAGTTATTACCTACCACTTCATGCATACTGTTATTCAGTTGTTCATGCCTAGTTCATTATCATTGACATATGCACTTGTGATGATTTCTTGAGATTTATGATATTTCTGGATTTCGGGGAAAGCCGAAAAATTTACAACTTATGATCTTTTAAAATATAAAATGTTGCGGTTTTCTAGTGATGTAAAGTGTCGTCCACCATGAGTTTGCTGTGGTTTTGGAGATCCATGTCGAGGAGTGGAGGAACCGTCACGGGTACATGGTGGGCCCGGTATGGTACCCCGGGGCAAGAGGAATGTGGTGTTGACGTTGAGCCTGGCTGGGGAGCACTACCTACCGGTGATATTACCCGACGCGTCGGATATCCGGAGGATACCGTCGTGGTCTTGAGATGGATGGTAGGGGCCGGTCCGGACTGACGGCGCCCTAGATATTGAGCTTGAGACATTGATATTTCGAGACAGTGAGATTTATGTTTTGTGTCGATGCTAGACACTGTTGATACTGATTTCATTATGATACCTCAGTTTAAAAATACGAAGGAAATCTCACTAATTTATGAAAACAGTTTCTTCATTTACATGTATTCTATTTCATGCATTCATACCTCATTCATCTGATATATTGCTACCTGAGGCACTGACACGGGCACATGAAATTATACTCGGGTTAGATATTACCCTAGTCATTGTTATAGGCTGCCTGTTATACATATTTTTGAGGATATATTATGATCATTGACCTAGGTTGCGTTATTTATGCGATTTCTGTGCGTAGATGTTTTTCTATTCACGAGTTGGCAACTCACCCCCGTTGTGCCCAGTTTCTTGCAGGTTGCCGTACAGGTTCATTACGGCTTTGCGGGCATAGTTTCATTCGGGTGATTTGGTAGTAGGTGGGTTTACTTGTATCATACCCCCATTATTTACCTTGTATATCATTATTCTGTTTTATCTAGAATTCCATCAACCAAACATGTATTTATTGAGATAGAGACCAGTGTTGGTTATTCTTTCGACCTTAGAGTCGCTCGTTATTTTTCTGGTGGTTTTGAGTTTCCTTTTGAGTTTTGATCCTCGCCGTTGGCGTTGTATATTATATTGTTTGTGTGGTTGTGACCGTCGATTGACGAAGAGCTAGCTCCCGCTTGGGAATGCCCTTTTCTTGATTTCGTATACTATTCATGTTGTATCCCGTTTGGGGGCCAGTATTTACAAAGGAGACTCTGCCGAAATTTTCAGTAAAATTTTGATGTTTTAAAAACCGCATAATTCGGCTTATGCTATTGAAATTACTTGCTTTAAGTTGTTTTTCCTGCACTCTACTATTTTCTTGGTTTGGATTTCTGGGTTTTCGGTTTACTTAGATTACGTACGCCTCGAGACGTTCGTAGTTTAAGTGCCGGTCATGTTCCGTACTTTCGGGTCGTGACAAAGTTGGTATCAAAGCGTTAGGTTTTAACCTTCGGAGCGTAGGATGACCCTTGGTTGATGGAATAGGTGACTAAAGTAGAGTGACGTACCGTGGGTATGTTCCGCGGCATATTTACGACACGCCACTCCACTTAAGAAGCCTTAGGATGTAAATTTCCTTGTTCAGTATTATATTCCTTCCTGATCTAGCCTCGTCGGTACCAGTTTGGTTTTGCTGCCACGATTACGGGCAGGGAGAGCTACGGCTAGAGTTGCGGTCAGTACGAGCTCGGCACGAACGAGGACTGACCAGGGCATGATTCCGGCGACACCCGATTGTGGAGAGGTGTCTTTTGACTGTGTTTCCGCGCCACGAGCGTTTGGCGGATCACCTTTATGAGGTTACTCGGATGTGCTGATCGATATTAGAGGATTGAGCCAGTGATAGAGGCCAGCCAGATCTTGATGACCGTTGGTGTGTTGCTTATTCATGATGATCGAGGCACTGTTCAGCGTGCAGACGAGCGAGCCAGATATTGCCGCAAACGATGAGGTATTGCCCCAGATGCTGGAGTTAGTGCAGAACGAGTTGTACTAAGAGATGATAGAAGGTCGCTAGTCATCGTGGATGAATGAATAGGACATGTGAATCGTTCTCCTAACCCGATGCGAGGTCATCAGATAGATTGATTCCAGCTAGAGACGACTTCACGCGGAGACGTTGGGAGTCGACAGAGACGATCGAATGTCAGAAACCTATTATTCCAAGTTTAAAGTAGTCGGAAAGACATGCAGGCAATTCTATGGTCCCTCTAGAAGAATGAAACCCTAACTCGACTTAATGACCGTGTGAAAGCCTTTGAACCTTCGGGTTTGCGGCAGTTCTACGGCGCCATTAGTGAGGCTTGGGTTTGCCCTTCTACGGCTGGACCACCGATGCTGTGGTATGTACTCGATACTATTAAACTGTGCCCAAGAGGTTGAGCTCTTGGGGGATTATGAGGTTTTGACGACTCGATCGGATGGCTCGACTTAATTCGGATGCTAGGTGGTGAGATGCATTCTTGGGAGACTCCAGATACGAGGATAGCCGTTGGAGCTCAGCCCATGCAGCCGCGACGAGACGAGTCCAAAGCAGACGACATTAGAGAAAAGTGGAGTAAGAGGTTCGCACCAGATCTAGATGAGATGACGTTCCACTCCGCCGACATCAGAGAGGCGATGCGCATGCCGAGGCATGGTACTTGGACTTACCTTCCAGAAGGAGTCGCGATGAGTATGCAGTCGTTCCAGAGCAAGATGCAGATATAGGAAAGGACAATGACTTCCGGACAGTTGGCAAAGACGAGACATGGAAGAGACCGTGAGCAGGATTCCTTCCAGGACACTGCTGCAATGATACTTGCACCCAGGATCAGATGTGTCACGTACATTCAGAGAGCCAGAGGCCGACACCAGTGATATGTTGTCTTACGAGTGGTCGCGATGATTGACCACGAGATGACCAGAGAAGTGCCAGAACGGAATCGTCCCCGTTAGCACACCTGACAGGGGCGATGAGCCGATGGACCGAAAGATTGGTAATTCACAGTGAAGACCTTGACCCAGGAGTGGTCATGGTTACGCACACCAGCAGGACAGAGTTCATGATCATCGACGAGACATCCCACTAGTGACCACGACAGTTGGCCGAGATTCTTAGAGGATGCACTTGAGCGGTACTATTCCGCCATTATTGATTACGATGTTTTGGGTGATTTATTCGTATGATTTGATTTTGATGATTGAGGATTTACGACCTTTGCACAGTGTTGCACTTGATATCGTTTTCGTGCTTTAGTTTCACATGTTTGTGATATTACGGTTTTAAATAGTTGAGTTGGTTTTGTGCGTATGCATGCACACTATTTCGTTCCTGCACTCGGTATAGTTTATATATGCTTGCAGTGCAGTGATACGCCTTATGTGCACTTAGATGCACTGGACTTCGATTTCGATTATGATACTCGATATTTGTTTTGTGCACCTAGTGCACCTGATTGATTTTGCGCACGTTCGGCGCTTGATATTGGATTTCATGATTTCGTGCGCGATGGATGCACCTGATTTGGATTTTCGCGCATGTTGAGCGCATATCTTGAGATGCGATTTTGGTGCACACCCGATGCACTAAATTGAGATTTTTCGTGCTTGTCAGATGCACCTGATTTTGCTATCAGGCACACATGTTGCCTACGACAGATGTTTCGTGCACACCCGATGCACTTAGATGTTGTTTCTGTGCGTATGTATGGCACATTCATGGATTTTGATTTCCGTGCGCACCAGACGCACATAGCATTCATGTGCATATTTTGGGGATTGATTTCGTATAGAGCAGTACGTTTTTATGATATTGCTATGTGTTTTCGTACTGAGCAGAACTAGTCAGAGGACAGTACCTGAATATATTTTGCATGCATTGATAGTTATTGAAGGGATTTCAAAAAAAAAAGCGAGCTATAGCCTCAGTATTTACCTACGTGTCTGATATGACACGAAATGTTTAAAACAAGGAGACCCTTCTAAATTGTTTCCAAAACGGCGGAACGTACATTTCAAACAAAGGTATATATGTATATAGTTATTTCCTTATGTTAGACGTCCGCCACTGTGCAGTGTTATACGCGTGCACAGCGACATAAAGAGATTTGGCATGCATTTCCTTCAGATACTTACATATATAGATTCGATATTTACATGTATAGTTTCGAGTTATGTCATATTGGTTTTGATTTGGATTTGGCATTGATGTCTTTTCCATGACTCCGATGATTGCGGGATGCTTGACGGAGTTTTGATTTGAGTTATATGCTCATTTTTCAAGCGCATGCGCTGCGCTACGATTTGTCTTATGTATTTACAATTTCGGAGCCCCGACGACTTGATGGTTTTTCTTAAATGTTTTAATATATGGGGGAGTTTGAATTTAAATTCGGGGACCGAATTTCTTTAAGGGGGGAAGATTGTAACGTTTTGAAAATCGTTTCGGTGAAATTTCGAAAAAATCGGTAAAATAAGGGAGTTTTCTGTAAAAAGTGAAAATACAAATATCTTATTATAAAAATTAAATATACATATTCTATCTATGTAATTGCTAATATTTGGTGTTTATTGAGCCGCTGGTGAAATTTCAAATTTTCTGAAAAAAATATTATTTTATTATTATTTTAAGTCGTCACTAATACATTTAATTAGGGAAAATTACAAATTGGAATGAGTTGAAATAAATTTTGTGCATCATAAAACATTAAATAAAATTTTATCATGTGGTTTTTGGAACAAAATCATTTGCCAAAACGGTTTAGAAATTATTGAAGAAAAAAGGCTTTTTTAGCGTAAATGGATATTTAGGGTATTGTATTTATCATTTTTCATCACCCCACACCCGTACCCACACCCACACACCCCCACTTACTCCTCCCCATGGCTGAATTCAGCACCCACCATAATTTTTCCCCACTTGATTTCAAAGGAAAAGAAATGAAAGAAAAGAAAAGAAAATGGGTGAATTAGGTGGACTTTGACTTTTCTTTGACCTTGACTTTGCCCCACTTTCTTTACCTCCCTCTCTCTCCTCCCCCACTCCCAATTCCAGCCGAAATTTCCCTTCTTCACTGCTGCAACAGCCCCTCCCCTCTTCTCCTTCTCATTTCACCTCAAAATTATTCACAAAATGCCCAAAAATCAACACCAAAAATCCCACAAAATCCAAATCAAAACCCTACCCATTTTTCCTTAGCCTATCTAATTATAGATCTTGATGAAAAGAAGCTAATTTTGGAGGGCTAAGTTTGCTTGTGGGATCTTCAAATTTTTGGGTATAAATTCTAACCCTTTGGTAAATTGTTAGTTAATTACTTTAATTTAGTTGTTAAGTGTTTAATTAGGTTTTAAATTGGTTCTAATTGCATAATTGGAAATTCAAGAAAATGGTTTGTGATCAAATTAGTGTGTTTATCATTAGATTATGGTTGTGATGAGTAGATTAACATGTTAATGCTATGCTAAAACTAATCTGATTGCTAATTTCCTAATTATAACATTTAAAATGTCCAAATTAAGTTTTTAGCAAACTAGGTTTTGTAATTTAATTGCAAATGTGAGATTTAAATCTAGTTAGGGTTTTATATCATTTGAACATGGTTTAAGTGTGTAATTTATCATATTAAGGCATGTTAAATCAAACCTAGTAGCTAGTTTGCAAATTGTATTTTAGAATTTTACTATTTAAGCTAAATTGCAAACTAGAATTTTGGGATTTATGGAAATGAGTAAGTTTAAAATCTAGTAATAGTTTGGGTGGCTTAGTTAAGATATTTAGTGAGCATTGTAGCCACTAAAATCATTAAAACATTTAGTTTTGTACTAAAATGGAAAAGTTTGCTCACTAGGTTTTCGGAAAAATAGCTTTTAAAGTGAGTTTGAGGTTTTTGTGAGTTTTAACCTAGTTTATATTAAAATTAGTGTTCGTGAATGTGCAAATGAGCGTGATTGGATTTTTCTCGATGGTTTGACGTTTGTACATCGACATCGAGGGTTGGTTTTACTATTCTTGCATGCGTAGGCGATAGGTTTGGACCTATGTGTGATACGCGTGCCGATTTGATTTTCGTATGCCGTTTCGATCTCGAATTTAGTTTTAATGCGATATGGTGCGTTATGATATGTAGGTACCCCCACGTAGACTTCGAGACGACAAGCAAGCGCGTGGCGACGTCGGCACCGGCGAGCGAGGACCAGGTGAGTAGATTTATATCTACGGGGAGAAGTCGGGTGGATGGCGTATAGCACCCCCGCAGTTCGTGGTGATGTATACGAATACGTATACACACACATATATATATATTTTGACTATAATTTGTTGATATTATCGATGATATAGATATTTGGTGTTCTTGGATGATTTAGTGTCGCGAAACCCTAGAGTAGTGGTCGCACCACACATGCACACACACACCCATACTTGCATACTTTCTTCTTTCATTTGTGCTTACGGGATTATATAGTTATGTGTTCACATGGATATGGGACTATGTGTTCACATACGGATTGAGGATGATAGTACTTGGGATTTATGATGAGTCGATGAGATTTGATTTGAGGCCGTGAGATCGGTGATATAGCAGGGTTCGTATCTTAGATACGACATGACGTTGTAGCGGGTCCTTGACGTAGTGTTTCACACACGTCCATGCGTACGTAGGTGGTATCAATATTGTACTAGACGTAGATCAGTACCCCGATCATGATACTTGGTAAAGAGGATATCAGATGAATAGTATAATGAATGTGATATTGACCGTACCCAGATTTGGGGATGCCGTACGACGGATTTACGTACGAGATATATTTTGATGATTGATCCGCACCCTTGACTTGGGATGTCTGGTTATGGATATGATATTATTGAGGCGGGATCACCGACTGTATATATACAGGTATGTATATGTATCGACTCAGATGATAGGCGGTTTCCTTACCTGTAGTTCAGCTTGTAGTTCAGCCGTATAGTTTAGTGTAGTTGTTAGATTAGATTAGACTTCTTACCTATTTCAAAAACTAACGAATCGTGGGCATTTTTAAAGACAGCTCAAGGGAATCTACGGATATTTCAGAAACGACGTATCTTTTCATAAAAAAAACACCGTGGCCCCTATTTTCAAAACCCCATGATTCGTGTTATTTCAAAAGGCACCATTTGTAGGACTTATGTTAGATTATTGCAGATTAGTTATCGTTGTGTCTAGTATTCAGCTCCCGCACATTATTGTTGTTCGCTCTGCCTCGCATATTTATTTTGCTGCATATTCCATTATTGATATCATGCTGTTAGGACACCACACCATTACCGATGATGCGTATGTACCACGTACACCTACTTGCCGGCTCACACACATCTTCATCGGTAATTGCCATGTCACGTACACTTTAGAGAATATAATTGCTTGACTTAGATTGTTAGTTAGTAGTGTTGACATGATATTAGTGTACTTCCCTTATATGCCATATTAGACATTGTAGTTATTACCTACCACTTCATGCATACTGTTATTCAGTTGTTCATGCCTAGTTCATTATCATTGACATATGCACTTGTGATGATTTCTTGAGATTTATGATATTTCTGGATTTCGGGAAAAGCCGCAAAATTTACAACTTATGATCTTTTAAAATATAAAATGTTGCGGTTTTCTAGTGATGTAAAGTGTCGTCCACCATGAGTTTGCTGTGGTTTTGGAGATCCGTGTCGAGGAGTGGAGGAACCGTCACGGGTACATGGTGGGCCCGGTATAGTACCCCGGGGCAAGAGGAATGTGGTGTTGACGTTGAGCCTGGCTGGGGAGCACTACCTACCGGTGATATTACCCGACGCGTCGGATATCCGGAGGATACCGTCGTGGTCTTGAGATGGATGGTAGGGGCCGGTCCGGACTGACGGCGCCCTAGATATTGAGCTTGAGACATTGATATTTCGAGACAGTGAGATTTATGTTTTGTGTCGATGCTAGACACTGTTGATACTGATTTCATTATGATACCTCAGTTTAAAAATACGAAGGAAATCTCATTAATTTATGAAAACAGTTTCTTCATTTACATGTATTCTATTTCATGCATTCATACCTCATTCATATGATATATTTCTACCTGAGGCACTGACACGGGCACATGAAATTATACTCGGGTTAGATATTACCCTAGTCATTGTTATAGGCTGCCTGTTATACATATTTTTGAGGATATATTATGATCATTGACCTAGGTTGCGTTATTTATGCGATTTCTGTGCGTAGATGTTTTTCTATTCACGAGTTGGCAACTCACCCCCGTTGTGCCCCAGTTTCTTGCAGGTTGCCGTACAGGTTCATTACGGCTTTGCGGGCATAGTTTCATTCCGGTGATTTGCTAGTAGATGGGTTTACTTGTATCATACCCCCATTATTTACCTTGTATATCATTATTCTGTTGTATCTAGAATTCCATCAACCAAACATGTATTTATTGAGATAGAGACCAGTGTTGGTTATTCTTTCGACCTTAGAGTCGCTCGTTATTTTTCTGGTGGTTTTGAGTTTCCTTTTGAGTTTTGATCCTCGCCGTTGGCGTTGTATATTATATTGTTTGTGTGGTTGTGACCGTCGATTGACGAAGAGCTAGCTCCCGCTTGGGGATGCCCTTTTCTTGATTTCGTATACTATTCATGTTGTATCCCGTTTGGGGGCCAGTATTTACAAAGGAGACTCTGCCGAAATTTTCAGTAAAATTTTGATGTTTTAAAAACCGCATAATTCGGCTTATGCTATTGAAATTACTTGCTTTAAGTTGTTTTTCCTGCACTCTACTATTTTCTAGGTTTGGATTTCTGGGTTTTCGGTTTACTTAGATTACGTACGCCTCGAGACGTTCGTAGTTTAAGTGCCGGTCATGTTCCGTACTTTCGGGTCGTGACACATGGTAGTTCATGAAATTATGCATACATTGAAACACCCGGTTTCCTTGAGATGATATTATAGCATCCACCATGAGATTTATCGGTGCGGATATATATCCTATGCGAGGAGGCGTCGTGAGCCGCATGAGGATACATGGTGGGGCCCGGAGGTACCCCGAAGCAAGAATGTTGTCGGAGTGAGTCGACGTCGCATTGAGGCGATGAGGCCTAGGGGAGCCATACTTTCCGGTGACATTACCAGAGACTCGGCGGATATCAGGGGGATACCGTTGGGAGTCATGTGCGTATCGATACGTCGAGAGGCGAGGGGCAGAGCGAGGCACTCGAGCTCTCGTGATAGCGTATGATACGTACTTATCAGTTTTTCTGTGTCGATGCTTGACACATTGGTTTTATGATATTTCTAAATACTCTTGTATATATAACAGGGGATTGAGCCGCTGTTATATATGCCTTTACACCAATATTAGTGGAATGGGACGCTAATATATGTGTATTGCCCTCATCATATTTATATATGTCATTATATTTAGGATGTTAGAACTGTGCTGGAGATTTGACTTGAGACTCATGAGATTCATTGGGATTGGATGATGATATCGTACACACTAGAGATGTGAGATCCACTTAGTGATGTACATATGATATATGTGAGATAGACTGATATTGTACAGACGAGATATGTGGGATCCACTAGCTGTTGTACATGAGATATAGGTGAGATAGACCTGATATTGTACAGACGAGATATGTGGGATCCACTAGCTGTTGTACATGAGATATATGTGAGATAGACCTGATATTGTACAGACGAGATATGTGGGATCCACTAGCTGTTGTACATGAGATATATGTGAGATAGACCTGATATTGTACATACGAGAGATGTGGGATTCACTTGCTGTGGTACATTGATATATGGGAGATATACTGTTTTTGTACATACTAGAGATGTGAGATCTACTTGACTTGTACATTCGACACTTATGTGAGATATATTTGATAGAGCGGATTTGAGGAGATGTGACACTTAGATGATATGAGAGCCAAATTGAGGATTGATTGAGGATTGGGATTTTGATTTGTCTTACTGGATTTTGATCTTACCACGATGTCAGGATTCCGTGGAAATGACATATTTCACTCCATACCTCATCTTTATATACTTGTGCACTATTCCATGTATTAGGAGTACCTGTGAGAGTTGCACATTTACTTTCTCATATCCCCAGAGCATGATTATTGCATACTGTTGTCACATCATTATTGCTTGATATATTGGTGGTACTGGTGAGTGTACTTTCCATTACTTCGTACTCATGACCATTATATTTGAAATTTCATATATTAGATTCATGCTGTACGTTCATTCTTGCGATTACCTGCATATGTTATTTACTATTCACGAGTTGGCAACTCACCCCCGTTGTGCCACAGGTGTTGCAGGAGCTTCCCCAAAGTAGTCAAGGCAAGCTATTCAGCTTTTCAGCTATACACTCATCTATCATCTTTTGGTTGCGGATACCACTTCGCCTGTTAGTGTGCAGTTTTGCCAGGTGGGTTTTGTGGGTATTCAGAGATTGTATTGTATATTCGTTGTATATTGTACTCTCCATCTACTAGCAGTTGTTGTGACTTAAAGACTTGGTGAGGACGGTTATGTATATATTATGGATTTGTGGATTTTATACAGTTTCCTTTCTTTTGTCTCTGATTTCTTCGCTACGGCGTCGTATATCTGTTGTGGTGTTGTTTTCCGCCGTTGGGCGTGGATTTTGCTCCCGTTTGGGATGCTTTACTTTATATCTATGTTGTACCCTTTTTAGGGGCTGGTTTTATAAAGGAGGTGCTGCCAAAATTTTACAGAAAATGTGGACTATTTTAAAGAATTTGGGTTGTGATTTCAAATGTTTCCAAAACTTATTATTATCTTTTCCGTATTTTTATGGTTTAGATTTCTGGGTTTTTTGGCTTTCTTTTACTGCGTTACGTCTGGAGGCGTTGCGTAGTATTAGGGCCATCACGTACCATTTTTGGGTCGTGACAAAGTTGGTATCAGAGCGTGGTTTTACCTTTCGGAGTGTAGGATGACCCTGGTATGATGGAGTAGGTAACCTAAGCGGAGTAACGTAGTGTGTGTATGTCTGCAGCATACTCACGATGCAGTATTTCTCCTAAAGTGCCTAAGTACAATTTGCTTGAGATTCCTTCCTTGATGATTCATATCCTTGAGATTCGATTTTCTTGTTCTTATCGAATCCTATCTCTATTTATAGCCTTGCCATCGATGACTACAGGGACTCAGAGTGATGCAGCGAGGGCCGAGGTCAGGGTTAGCTCGGGTGAGACGAGCACTGACCAGGAGGGCACTCGTGTTGCACAGTTGCAGACGGATCAGCCTTCGACTGATCAGATCGCTAGACTGGTGACAGAGATGCAGGATTTGCGCCAGACGATGAGATCATTAGTTGATGCCATTCGAGCGCAGCGACAGGAGGTTGTCACCCCAGCTACTCAGTTGTTCCTTGGGATCAGCATGCAGCAGTCTGTCACTTACGTAGCACCAGTGGATGTAGCCCCAGTTGACGATACACGTATTCCAGAGACTTTACGAGTTCCAGGACAGTGGAGGACCCGTGTAGGTGTGCCAGTCCAGGGACAGAGGTTCAGCCGTCGTGACAGTTTTCGTGCACGGCATAGGAGTACAAGAGGCTTGAGATGAGGACAGTCGTCTATCTCTTATCCCCAGGATGGTCAGCAGTTTTCTTCCGGATGTTATCGGTGCGGGAGTTTGGATCATCGGGTTCGAGTTTGTACTGAGCCACGTTGTCGCGAGACAGCTATACCGCAGAGTGGAGGATATCAGCCAGTTGTGGGTAGGAGGCAGACACGAGGGTTTGTTTCTACTCAACCGGACGCCCGGACGTCCAGTGCAGAGTTGTCAGGTATCCTTGTTCTTGTTCTTTTGTTGTACTTGTAGGTTTTTCGCACTTTGTGTCGTGGTTGGGACGAGGATCTTGTTAGCTAGATTAGCCGTTTAGTTGTGTTAACTTCTGTCAGCGATTCTTTTGTTGCGCGACACGTATTTCAGTCGTATGCCAGTCGGTGAGGAGATTTTGCCGTCATTGGATCCTTCTAGAGATGTTGGATTTGACGTTCTCCTGGGCATGGATTGATTAGCTACGTGTTAGGCGTCTATGGACTACCGTGTGGAAACAGTCAGGATATGTTTTCCCGGCGAGTCAGTTCTTGTTGTGCAGGTGGATAGTTGTGCCGCCTCTCACAGCTTGAATTCAGCCTTTTCCGCTAGTCAGCTTTGGAGGAGATGTCGTGGATTCTTGGCGTTCATTCGAGATACCGGAGCCACATTGGGATTGTTGGGCCGGGTACTTTTCGTGCAAGAGTTTTCCGACGATATTCCAGAAAAGCTAGCGAACTTCAGGGAGCTTAAGGATCTGCTGCAGAGTTGTTTGTTGGGAGGTTTTTGTGTCCGAGTGTTTCGCTTTTGGGAGTTTCTATTTCTGTTCGTCAGGGAGAAAGACGACGGATTGCGGTTGTGGATTGATGGATCGTCAATTGAACCGGCTTACGGTGCGGTTAGGTATTACTTACCTCGTTTCGACGATTTCTTCGATCAGCTCCAGAGTGCGAGACTTTTTCTAAGTTTGTTTGGGATCAGGTTATCATTGTTGCGGGTTCGGAGTGATGGCATTCCGAATTTTGCTTTTGTGCGTGCTACGGGCAGTTGTGTTTTGGTGGTGTCGTTGGACTCGCCAAAGCCCTAGCAGCATTTGTGGAGATGATGCACCAGATTTCTTCAGGCCGTTCCTCGACCAGCTATTGTTGTGTTTTGACGACATTCTGGTCAATACTTTGTGTCTTGAGGAACAGGAGCAGCTTTTGAGAATTTGTTTTGCAGACATTGGTAGAGCCCAGTTGTTGCTAGATTCTCGGAGTGTTCCTTCAGGCTTGTTTGTGTTGACTCCTAGGTCTTGTAGTTACGGGAGACGGTTTTGTATGGTTCCGAGGGAGATCGTGACGGTACAGCTTAGGCCCAGACTTGTGTTCGGACAGAGGTCCTTTGATTTTGGGTTTAGCAGGTTTTTACCGCCGTTTCATGCAGGATTACTAGAGTATTGTTGCACCGTTGACTGTAAAGACCAAGTACGGAGATTTCTTTTCTTGAACTGAGGCATGTGTACGGAGTTTTCAGCAGTTGGAGATTCGGTTAGCAATTGCATCAGTTCTTGCTTTTGATTCGGAGCCCTTGATTGTGACAAGGTTGTGCTAAGTTAGGGATGCGTTTGTGTACCTGATGTTATCGGGTAGAGACATGAAATCCTAGAGCAAGCACATCAGTCAACTCTCTATGTTCATTCAAGTTCCACCAGCTTTGACGTGACTTGTGAGATAGTTACGGGTGGACAGGAATGTAAAGAGAAATTTCAGGTTTCGTTTCAAGGTGTTGTTAAGGTTGAGTGTTGGTTTGGTTTGTTGTTTGTGGCAGTTGGGATCGTCACTCGCCATTGTTAGGATACTTCTTGATAGCTGTTATCAGGAGACATTTCAATTGGCAACCTGTAGGTTTAGTCAGGTAGTGTCGATCACCAGTCTGTTTTTCTAACTCAGCTTAGTAGGATTTTTAGACCTCAGCTTGTCTAGAGACTACGGAGATGTTCCAGTTGGTTCAGGTCAGGATGATAGTAGCCCAGTGCACACAGAGGTCTTTTGTCGACCATGTAGGTCGCAGACTTGAGTTCGCAGTGGGAGATCATGTATTCCTACGGACTTTGCCGATGTATGACATGTTGAGTTTTGGGAAGCTTATCCCAGGATTTTTGGTCCTTTTGAGATCCTTTATGTGAGTTAGTTTTCGTTGCCTTTAGTTTGGCACTTCCGCCCAGATTATAGATTATTCACCCCGTTTTCATGGTGTTGATTTTTGGCAAATACCTTCATGACTTTTTCACATGATTCAGCACAGACCATGGGTTTGGACTCGATCTTTTCGTTCACCAGCAGCCATTGGTGTAAATGGTTCGGCAGGTGAAGAAACTTCGGTCAAAGGTCTTTCCATCTGTGGAGAGTTTCTTGGACGTAGCTGTATAGTGAGGGGATCACTTGGGAAGCTGCGAGTCAGTTTTGGGAGTTTTTGTACTCTTCTCTTTGAAGGTATGCTTGGTGGAAATTTTAAATTCGGGGACGAATTTTTATAAGGGGGGGAGATTGTAACGATCTAGAAATCGTTTTGTGTTTGTTTCTGTTTTTGGGTGAAATTCATCGGTATTTTCAGTTTTATACCGATTGCGATCAAACGGCCATATCGACTTACCAGCACCTAGTTTTGAGAAAATAAAGCTTGTGCGCACACTTTGAGAGTATATGGGACGTTTTGGTGCAATTTGAATTTTTCCCATTTTTAATGTTATTTTAATCCGGTTTGCACTTTTCTGGAAATCTTTGCTTTTCAACTTTTCTTAAAAATTCTCCTAAGTTAACTAAACCTTATGGCATGGTTGTGTGGCCTAGGTTTATCGGAGAAAAGGAAAAGAAAAGAATTGAGAAAAAGGTGCATGCATGTGTGTGTGAGTTTGACTTTGCATTAAATGCATTTTTGTGAGGAAATTGCCTAGGAAATTGCCTCTCTTTCTCTCCTCCTCACACTTGGCCGAGCTCACCTTCCCCTCTCCTGCCTTGGGCAATTCTCTAACTCCTTTCTTCATGAAACCCTTCACAAATACTCAAATCCTTCAAAAGTTTTCACAAAAATCACATCTTGTGCATGTTTTTCCATTTTCTTGGCTTGGAGCATGCTAGCTTGGGATCTTGGTGTTCTTTTGGTGTAGGTATATTTCCTTTATTGTTATTTAGGTGTTTTTAGAGTAACTTTGCAGTTTAGAATGTTTAAATTAGGGTTTGATACGAAATATCGTATTTTGTTGTCGGTTTGTAGTTTTTAGAACCTGCTTTGATCCGGGATGTTTACTGTTAAATTAAAAATAGTGGTAGTGTTGTACTAGAGAACCTGGAGCACCACCAGAGAGACGGACCCCATCCCACCGGCCTGGGCCGGCGACAGGAAGAAGAGGGGCCGGCGACGCCGGCCAACCTGAGGAGTTAGGGTTTGGGTTTTGTACTGTGGGTGTCTGCTATGTTTAGGGTTCCTCTGGTCTTGTTGAAATTGTTTAGTTTTCACAGTAGGAAAATCTGGGATCAATTGTGCAGTTTCTAGTGTTTCGTGTTCGTGCGATACGTGTTACGACACGCGTCGTGCCGTTTTCGTGGTTTCGCTCTTAAGTTGTTTTCGTCGTGTCGCTACTCTCGTTAGCCACGATACGAACACTTAAGAGGTGTTTGTGTGTTGTTGTGTCGGTTAGATGTGGCTAGTTTGTATTTCGTAGCTATTATTGATATATATATATATCGCTTGTTGTTTATATGTTGCAGGTTCGCAGACGTGGACTACGGACACTGCCACAGGGGGATTCAGGTGGTAGATTTCATCTAGCTTGGAGTGTGGGTGAGTAGATTTAACATCTACAGGGGAATCGTCCGCATGGCGTTATGCGTCTGGGCTAGAAACCTTTACCTTTGTCGCATATTCTATATCATGTTTAGAATTGCGCAATTACCTTACTGCTTAGTGATAGTTGTGATTGGACTAGTATCCTTAGGACACTGCACTATTATTGACGGCTCAGATTGCGAGAGCACTGATTGGATGCCACACACACCGTCAATAATTGCCATGTCATACACGACCATATTTTAGAAATGATATTGTATGGTTAGGAACATTGTGACTTTGATACATATTTCTTATTGTTATACTTGGACATTGACATGCTAGTTCCTGTTTACCTATAGTATGTTGTACCTTTAGTGCTAGGTACATATACACCTAGGGACATAGATACAGGTGTACATGCTTTTCATACTTCACCTATACCTGATAGGTATATTACATCATCACATAGATACAGGTGTACATGCTTTTCATACTTCACCTATACCTGATAGGTATATTACATCATCACATAGATACAGGTGTACTTGCATTCCATACTTTATTTATACCTGATAGGTATATCACATCAGCATACAGGTAGGTGTACTTGTATTTCATACTTATACCTGATAGGTATATCACATCACCATATAGGTAGATACCTATATTTCTGCTTTACGATTCATGTATTCATTTATTATCTGGTGAATGCTATGCTTTTTCTTTATACTCTTTCATTACAGTTTCATATTGCGTATATTTATTCATGGATTATCGCATTGTTATATGGATTTTTCATGATGTTTTCTGGATTTGGGAACCGTGGTAGTTCATGAAATTATGCATACATTGAAACACCCGGTTTCCTTGAGATGATATTATAGCATCCTGTCACGACCCGAAAGAGCACGTGACTGCCACTTGAACCATATGAAGCCTATAGGACTCCATCTGATCCAAGTAAGCCAAAAGCCCAGAAATCTAAAACCATTTTGAAGGATAAATAAAGAAAACTGGTTTAAAGAAGTGAAGAAATACAGGTTTGAAATCAAGGTTTTTAAATAACTAAGCCGAAGGTACGTTTTGAAAACAATAAGTCTTTTCTAAAAATTTCGGCAGAGTTTCCTTTGTAAAACTGGCCCCGAATGGGGTATACCATGAATAACAATATATAAAAAGATAAAGGCATCCCCAAGCGGGAGCTAGCTCTTCGTCAAACGACGGTCACAACCACGCAATGATATGATAATATACAATGCCAAGTGGCGAGGATCAAATCCAAAAGAAAGCTCAAAAGCAACAAGAAAACCGCAATACTTCTAAGCGCGACTCTAAGGTCGAAATAATACAATACTGTCTCTAAGTCTGAAAGAATATACAAGTTTTGGTTGATGGACAATTTCTAGATACAATGGAATAAATAAATACAAAGGTGATTCCTGATACGAAAGAATCCACCTACCAAAGCAAGTCACCCGCATGAAGGTAGTGTGCCAGAAATGCCGCAATAGAACCTGTACGGCAAAACCTGCAAGAACTGTGGCACAACGGGGGTGAGTTGCCAACTCGTGAATAGAAACATCTACAAGCAGAAACCGAATGCAAGACATAAACCTAAGTCAACGATCAGTAATATAATCCACAAGAGTACATCTGAGTGTGATAAGGTGGCAAGGTAACATCTAATCATGCATGTAGTGCCAGGTACTCAGGTAATAACATGTCATCAGTATAAGGTATGTCTGCATAAGGTAGATATGAAATATCAAAGATATCAATACACATATATTAGCGTCCCATTCCACTAATATTGGTGTAAGGGTATATATAACAGCGCCCTCATACCCTGTTATATATACAAATGAAGTATGATAAGTGTAAATCCAATCTGTATATGAACCAAGTCTGTATATATGTGGAACCCGTCCACCTGTCACCCACTGACAGTAAGCATCATGTATGCAATGTGAGGATATAAATAAAATCATGGAAAACTCATCATGAAACCCATGCCAAGCATCGACACGTAAATCCTCATCCGTATGGGGCTCCGTCTGCGGTATCGGCCCTCGGCCCCCGGCAGTACGAGTCAACCCATGTCCATCTCTGGGCTCCGTCTGCGGTATCGGCCCGTCGGCCCCCGGCAGTACGCCCATCTCTCAGCTCCAGGCGGTATCCCCCGGATATCCGCCGAGCTCAAATACAATCACCGGTAGGTACTCGCCCGCCTCCAGGCTCAATCGGCATAACCCATCGATCATCTCGCCGAGGGGAACCATACCGGGCCCACCACGAACCCGCAAACGGTACATCAGCTCCTCGAATCGGGTTTCAAGCACACGTCTCAGCACCGAGAAAACGCGTGGTGGACGCACCAAATATCATATCACGAGGTACCGGGTTTTTCATAAAAGAACATCTTTTCTTAAATAATCCCACGGTCCTCAAAATCAGAAATCACATAAGAATCCATATCAAGAAGTAAATCCAATGCAATGTGCTATGTAATCAATCCATGATGTATGCGACATGCAAGGAAGGGTAATCATATCGGAAATCATGTAACATGGAATATCATGAATGTAACAATACTACAGTGTAGTGGCATGGCAATTATCGATGATGAAGTGTGTGAGCCGGCAAATAGTGTACGTGAAACATACGCATCATCGATAATGGTGCTGGTGTCCTAACAGCATGATAATAATATAATAATGAACATATGCCAGCAATGCGAATAGCAGGAAAATGCAGATATCTAGCAGTCAACACCACAGTGAAGTATCTACTATGCAACTACATCTAAGTATCAGGTCGATCAGGAGAGGTAGGTGTGGAAACCACCTAAGTCTGGGTCAATGTATATAGATATATAGTCGGTGATCCCGCCTCAATGTCATATCGTAAGATATCCTCGAGTTATGAGTGCGGATCTATCATCAATATCGGCTCGTACGGTAAATCGTCGTACGGCATTCCCAATAACTGGGTAGGGTCAACATCTCACTGTCTCATCACATAACGGATATCACCATCATCAGATCGTATAGTCTGGAGTACTACTCTATGTCTAGTACAAAACGGTAACATCAGTAAGTATGCATGCGGGGGTAAACACATATCCCAAGCCCGCGAGAATCACAAGTCATAACCCACATATGAATCGTATCAAATCACCGATCCCAGGGCACCAAGCCCACATCATCGACTCATCTCCAAAGTCATCCCATATGATCAAACACAGTGCAAGTATAAGTGATAAGCAAGGGTGTGTGTATAGGTGTAATCCTATCCTAAGGTTCGCGACTATGAACTACACTAGTCACTTCTAACCCTATACTATCCATAATACACCTATCATCACAATAAACTGCATAATAATCTATCTACGGACAGCGGGGGTGCTATACGCCATCCACCCGACTTCCCCCTGTAGATATAATCTACTCACCTGTAACCCGTGTGTCGGTGTCGATGTCTCCGTCATCTTCCGCATCGTCTCGGATCGTCGCCGTGTACCTACACAAATCACACGTATCGCATCGCATCAAAACCAATTCAATACTTAAAACGACACACTAAAACCGATACGACACGCCAAAAGGCTTATAGGTTAGAACCTACGGTTAGCCTTCGTAAAACAACTCGAAATCACTCGATATAGACGTACAAACGTCACACGATCGAGATAACACAATAATACCAAAATCTGGAATTTAAAATACGCAAAACCAAACCCAAATTCAAAGCTGCAACTTAGGATATATGTCCCAGATTTCACCCTAGAAAGAATCTGTCAAAACTAGAAGTACCCAGGGCCAAGAATTGATGAAATGGGGCCAGGCACGCAAAACGAGGACATTCCTCTCTGGTCTAGCCGCAATTTGCGGCCAGAAAGGAGGTTTTGGCGGCCGGGAAGAAGAGTTTTGGGGTGTTTCCTCTATGTTGCCTGCACATCTCAATTCCCACTCAATATTATTTTAGGGTTCTCGGGGTGTTAGCAGATTCAATTTAACAGTGGCAGATTACACAATTTCCCCGATATCGGTTTCTAAAATCCGTATTCTGGTGTTTGCTTCAGGTTTTGGGTTTCAATTCAAACACTAGGGTGTTGGTGTATCCTCAATTGAACTCAATTTCACAATACAACCCAAGTTCCTCTCAAACCCTAACTAGGTTTTCATCAAATCCATAATATCACACAATATCGATTAAATCTTAACATGGGGTTATAGGAAAAGCTATGATTGAGCAAATGGTTCAGAAATTACCTTCATTAGCAACTCAAGAATTTTCTTGAGTTGCCCTCTAGTGGCCAAATCCAAGCTTTCTAGGTCTATCTTGTAGATCTCGAGCTCACGCATCTTTTTTGTGAAACCGACATAGGATTTTGGGGTAGTTTTAGAGGTGATTTCATGGCTTGAAGAGAGGGGGAGAATGGAGGAGAGGAGGCAGCAGCAAGAGAAGAAGAGGGAGGGGAAAATGAAAGGAAACAAATGGTTAAGTCTCATGGTCAATGACCCATACCCCTCTTCTCACCAACCCTCCATTTTCTATTCTTTTTCTTTCCTTTTTCCCTTTTTCATTAAACCAAAACCTTCTCATGAGAATAGTAACCCCAAAAGAAATCCATGGCAAGAAACAATGAACAAGTGTAGAAAATGTGATATGTGCAAGTTTTTGCGCAAAATTGCCAAAAAACCCGATTAGCGATTTTAATCGCGATTAGCACTAAATTAGTGTCAAAATGATCACAACAACTTAAAAATGTCATAATTCACTAATTTATCCTATTTTAGAATTTTCCATAATTTTCCATAATTTTTCTCCATTTATTTGCATTTAATTATAGATTTAATATTAAAATAATCAATAAAATAATATTGAATTATAAAAATTCCCAAAATTAATATTTTATATTTTTGAAAATGTTACAATCTACCCCCCTTAAAGAAATTCGGTCCCCGAATTTAAATTTAAAACCCCACTACTAAAACAATCTCAGTAATAAACCAAAGTCGTCGGGGCTCCGAAATCATCAACACATAGAACGTCACAGCGCAATGCATGCGCAAGGGTACTGAGCAGATAACTCGAAAACAAAACTCCGTCAAGCATCCCGCAATCATCGGAGTCAATGTAAAAACAAATGTCAAATCCAATACAAAACCGATATAATATGGATCAAAACTACACATGTAGACATCCAATCCATACATGTAAAAAAGAAACTGATGTAAAAGCATGCAAAAGTATATCCAGGTACCGTCCACTGACTAGTCCTGCTCAGCATGAAAGCAAAAAAATCCACATCATAAAAGGTACTGCTCCAAAAGGAATAAATCCCAAAAATATACATAACACCATCCTGTGCGTCCGGTGCGCACGGAATCAAAATCCATAACTGTGTCAAACAGATGTACAAAACAACATCTAGGTGCAACGGGTGTGCACAAAACATCTGTCGTAGGCAACGTGTGTGCCTGACAGAAAGATAAGTCAGGTGCATGTGACATGCACGAAGAATCCCGATTTAGTGCATCTGGCGTGCACCAAAATCGTATATCAAAACACTAAAGGTACATGAAAATCAAGCTGGAAGTGCAAATCAAATCACTGAATACTGTAGGCATGAAACCTCAATCAATACCTCAAATGTAATCACTCTGCGCAAAATATATAAATATCCAGTGGGTGCATGAAACCAATATCATGAAACTCAGTCATCAAAACTAAATCATGCAACAGAATGCCCAAAATACCGAAATCCAAAATGACGGATACGTGATAATCAAATCACAAAATCACAAATCATAAATACCGTCTTCGGTAGTCCCTCCTTCAAGGTCGAGAAGGAGTCGGTGCAATCCACTGCTAGCAGCGCAGGATATCTACCTGCCTCTTGCTCACGGTCTTGCGTCCTCTGTCTCTGGATTCTTATCTTCTCTGCGGATTACCTATCACGCGGTCAATCGGCTCATCGGCCCTGTCAGGGGTGCTAACGGGGACGATTCCGTTCTGGCACTTCTCTGGTCATCTCTCGGTCAAACCTCACGACCACTCGTAGGGCAGCAATTCACTGACGTCAGCCTCTGGCTCTCTGAATGCACGTCACACATCTGATCCTTGGTGCAAACATCATTGCAGCAACGTCCTGGAAGGAATCCTGCTCAAGGTCTCTTCCAATCATGCCTATGCCGATCTGTACAGAGGCTGGCTTTCCTGCACAACCTCTTCTCGCTCAAAAGACACCTGTGTCCTCAGAACCACATTTCTCAGAAACTGGTCACATCCCAACGTCTCTGTAAGCATATCCGGTCTCTAGTCTCGACGGGAAGCAATGACAGCTCGTCAGTGTCTCACACGAACCTCTTGTTCCAACTGTCTCCATCGTCCACTATAACGTCATGCCAAGCTACTATGCACTGCACTGTTCTCGGCCACGGTCAATCTGAAGTCTCTCGCACGGACTCGAAATCGCGTATTCTGTAGCTTCATCACTCTGTAGCAGATGTCAGGCCGAACTGGTCCTCGGTAACACGTCCCGACCATCGGAGGAATACTCATCACTCGTCCGTCCTTGATCAATTCGCAACGCATCTGGGTAGGTTCCTTTATCCGAACTTGGTCAACTACCTTGTCGACAATGCCGAACTCTGGCCTGCTGGGTGTGCGTAAAATGACCACTCCTGGTCTAGGTCTTCTCGTATCGTACTCCAGAAAGGTCCTGTCGAGGTTCCTTTCTCAAATCTCAATCCTGCCGAAATGCCCGGAAGTCATCATCCAATGCTGAAGCTAAAGCTTATTCCGGAACGGCTGCATACTTATCGCACTTCTTTCTGGAAGATATATCCATATACCACGCCTCGGGATGCATATCACATCTCTAATGTCAGCGGAGGGGGACATCATCTCGTCGAAATCTCATACGAACTCTTTTCTTCACTCTGCTCAAATGTCGACTGGTTCGGACTCGTCTCATCGTGGCTACACGGACTGCGCTCCGACGGCTACGCTCGCATCTGGAGTCTCCCAAGCAGTGTCCCATCACGATATCCGAAAGATGTCGAACCATCCGATCGACTCGTCAGATCCTCATAATCCCCCAAGTGCTCCCATCTCGGGTACAGTTTAATAGTATCGAGTACATGCCACAGCGTCGGTGGTCCAGCCGTAGAAGGGCAAACCCAAGCCTCACTAATGGCGCCGCGGAACCGCCGTAAACCCTAAGGTTCAAAGGCTGTCACACGGTCATTAAGTCGAGTTAGGGTTTCATTCTTCTAGAGGGTCCATAGAATCACCTTCATGTCTTTCCGCATACTTTAAACTTGGAAAATAGGCTCCTGACATTCGATCGTCTCTATCGACTCTCAACGAACCTGCGTGAAGTCGTCTCTAGCTGGAATCAATCCACCTGATGACCTCGCCTCGGGGTAAGCGAACTCACCACACGTCCTAGTCATCCATCCTCGGTGACTAGCAACCCGCTAACAACTCTCTAAGGACATGCTCATGCTGCAGTAGCTCCAACCATCTGGGCGATATCTCATCATTTGCAGCAGCAACTGGCTCATACACCTGTACGCCGAACAACGCCTCAATCCTCCAGGAAAGGCAATACATAAGCGGTCATCTCTGAGTCGGTCTGCTCTAGATCTGAGTAAGACTCTCCACACTGGAAATCTTCAACTCAACTGGGCCCGCTCTGGCGCAAAATCGGACGAATCACCCTCGTCTCTCAAATCGGGTAGACTAGCTCACATCTGTCGCATATCTGCCTGAAAGCTCTGGCAATCTCAGCTCGTAAGCTCCGAAAGCAACATCCTGTCAATCTCAGCAACAGCTGGTCCATCTGTCTGCACGGTAGGCGACATCACAACCTCTGAGGTATGCTGTACATCAACAGTTCTCTCTCAACTGGCAGCTCTAACAGTGGCTCGATCATCCGGTGCAAGACCAAGCACTCGCCTCCACTAGAGGTCACAATCACCAACACTAACTCGAGACGTTCCCATGTCACCAGAAAACCCAACGGTCGGCACTCGTACCAAACGAGCTCAAACCGGCCGTAACCCTAGCAGCAGCCCAAACTGCGCTCAAACATGGTGACAGGAACCTCAACCGAGTATCAAAGAGAGCACATCAATGGCAAGAAAGGGAAACAACAGATCCAAAGTGGATATATGATCATAGGAAGGAACAGCATCAATGAAGGTATGATCATGAAACTAATAGAATTGGGAATCTCAAATGGATGTATAATCCAGGATATAAAGAGAATCACTAATCTCGAAAGTATGTACATCCTAAGGTTCCTTAAGCGGAGTGGCGTGTCGTAAGTATGCCGCGGAACATACCAACGGTACGTCACTCTACTTTAGTCACCTAATCCATCAACCAAGGGTCATCCTAATACGACGAAAGTTCAGGTCGAATACCCCCTCGACCAAGTCTAAGTTCCGTAAGGTCAAGCCTAAGTTCCGTGTAAAAACAACTCCTTAGGCTCCACATAGTCAAACTTAAACTCGAACCAAGGTCAACCTAGCGCTCTGATACCAACTTTGTCACGACCCGAAAGAGCACGTGACTGGCACTTGAACCATATGAAGCCTATAGGACTCCATCTGATCCAAGTAAGCCAAAAGCCCATAAATCTAAAACCATTTTGAAGGATAAATAAAGAAAACTGGTTTAAAGAAGTGAAGAAATACAGGTTTTTAAATAACTAAGCCGAAGGTACGTTTTGAAAACAATAAGTCTTTTCTAAAAATTTCGGCAGAGTTTCCTTTGTAAAACTGGCCCCGAATGGGGTACACCATGAATAACAATATATAAAAAGATAAAGGCATCCCCAAGCGGGAGCTAGCTCTTCGTCAAACGACGGTCACAACCACGCAATGATATGATAATATACAACGCCAAGTGGCGAGGATCAAATCCAAAAGAAAGCTCAAAAGCAACAAGAAAACCGCAATACTTCTAAGCGCGACTCTAAGGTCAAAATAATACAATACTGTCTCTAAGTCTGAAAGAATATACAAGTTTTGGTTGATGGACAATTTCTAGATACAATGGAATAAATAAATACAAAGGTGATTCCTGATACGAAAGAATCCACCTACCAAAGCAAGTCACCCGCAAGAAGGTAGTGTGCCAGAAATGCCGCAATAGAACCTGTACGGCAAAACCTGCAAGAACTGTGGCACAACGGGGGTGAGTTGCCAACTCGTGAATAGAAACATCTACAAGCAGAAACCGAATGCAAGACATACACCTAAGTCAACGATCAGTAATATAATCCACAAGAGTACATCTGAGTGTGATAAGGTGGCAAGGTAACATCTAATCATGCATGTAGTGCCAGGTACTCAGGTAATAACATGTCATCAGTATAAGGTATGTCTGCATAAGGTAGATATGAAATATCAAAGATATCAATACACATATATTAGCGTCCCATTCCACTAATATTGGTGTAAGGGTATATATAACAGCGCCCTCATACCCTGTTATATATACAAATGAAGTATGATAAGTGTAAATCCAATCTGTATATGAACCAAGTCTGTATATATGTGGAACCCGCCCACCTGTCACCCACTGACAGTAAGCATCATGTATGCAATGTGAGGATATAAATAAAATCATGGAAAACTCATCATGAAACCCGTGCCAAGCATCGACACGTAAATCCTCATCCGTATGGGGCTCCGTCTGCGGTATCGGCCCTCGGCCCCCGGCAGTACGAGTCAACCCATGTCCATCTCTGGGCTCCGTCTGCGGTATCGGCCCGTCGGCCCCCGGCAGTACGCCCATCTCTCAGCTCCAGGCGGTATCCCCCGGATATCCGCCGAGCTCAAATACAATCACCGGTAGGTACTCGCCCGCCTCCAGGCTCAATCGGCATAACCCATCGATCATCTCGCCGAGGGGAACCATACCGGGCCCACCATGAACCCGCAAACGGTACATCACCTCCTCGAATCGGGTTTCAAGCACACGTCTCAGCACCGAGAAAACGCGTGGTGGACGCACCCAATATCATATCACGAGGTACCGGGTTTTTCATAAAAGAACATCTTTTCTTAAATAATCCCACGGTCCTCAAAATCAGAAATCACATAAGAATCCATATCAAGAAGTAAATCCAATGCAATGTGCTATGTAATCAATCCATGATGTATGCGACATGCAAGGAAGGGTAATCATATCAGAAATCATGTAACATGGAATATCATGAATGTAACAATACTACAGTGTAGTGGCATGGCAATTATCGATGATGAAGTGTGTGAGCCGGCAAATAGTGTACGTGAAACATACGCATCATCGATAATGGTGCTGGTGTCCTAACAGCATGATAATAATATAATAATGAACATATGCCAGCAATGCGAATAGCAGGAAAATGCAGATATCTAGCAGTCAACACCACAGTGAAGTATCTACTATGCAACTACATCTAAGTATCAGGTCGATCAGGAGAGGTAGGTGTGGAAACCACCTAAGTCTGAGTCATTGTATATAGATATATAGTCGGTGATCCCGCCTCAATGTCATATCGTAAGATATCCTCGAGTTATGAGTGCGGATCTATCATCAATATCGGCTCGTACGGTAAATCGTCGTACGGCATTCCCAATAACTGGGTAGGGTCAACATCTCACTGTCTCATCACATAACAGATATCACCATCATCAGATCGTATAGTCTGGAGTACTACTCTATGTCTAGTACAAAACGGTAACATCAGTAAGTATGCATGCGGGGGTAAACACATATCCCAAGCCCGCGAGAATCATAAGTCATAACCCACATATGAATCGTATCAAATCACCGATCCCAGGGCACCAAGCCCACATCATCGACTCATCTCCAAAGTCATCCCATATGATCAAACACGGTGCAAGTATAAGTGATAAGCAAGGGTGTGTGTATAGGTGTAATCCTATCCTAAGGTTCGCGACTATGAACTACACTAGTCACTTCTAACCCTATACTATCCATAATACACCTATCATCACAATAAACTGCATAATAATCTATCTACGGACTGCGGGGGTGCTATACGCCATCCACCCGACTTCCCCCTGTAGATATAATCTACTCACCTGTAACCCGTGTGTCGGTGTCGATGTCTCCGTCATCTTCCGCATCGTCTCGGATCGTCGCGGTGTACCTACACAAATCACACGTATCGCATCGCATCAAAACCAATTCAATACTTAAAACGACACACTAAAACCGATACGACACGCCAAAAGGCTTATAGGTTAGAACCTACGGTTAGCCTTCGTAAAACAACTCAAAAATCACTCGATATAGACGTACAAACGTCACACGATCGAGATAACACAATAATACCAAAATCTGGAATTTAAAATACGCAAAACCAAACCCAAATTCAAAGCTGCAACTTAGGATATATGTCCCAGATTTCACCCTAGAAAGAATCTGTCAAAACTAGAAGTACCTAGGGCCAAGAATTGATGAAATGGGGCCAGGCACGCAAAACGAGGACATTCCTCTCTGGTCTGGCCGCAATTTGCGGCCAGAAAGGAGGTTTTGGCGGCCGGGAAGAAGAGTTAGGGGCTAGGGTTTGGGGTGTTGCCTCTATGTTGCCTGCACATCTCAATTCCCACTCAATATTATTTTAGGGTTCTCGGGGTGTTAGCAGATTCAATTTAACAGTGGCAGATTACACAATTTCCCCGATATCGGTTTCTAAAATCCGTATTCTGGTGTTTGCTTCAGGTTTTGGGTTTCAATTCAAACACTAGGGTGTTGGTGTATCCTCAATTGAACTCAATTTCACAATACAACCCAAGTTCCTCTCAAACCCTAACTAGGTTTTCATCAAATCCATAATATCACACAATATCGATTAAATCTTAACATGGGGTTATAGGAAAAGCTATGATTGAGCAAATGGTTCAGAAATTACCTTCATTAGCAACTCAAGAATTTTCTTGAGTTGCCCTCTAGTGGCCAAATCCAAGCTTTCTAGGTCCATCTTGTAGATCTCGAGCTCACGCATCTTTTTTGTGAAACCGACATAGGATTTTGGGGTAGTTTTAGAGGTGATTTCATGGCTTGAAGAGAGGGGGAGAATGGAGGAGAGGAGGCAGCAGCAAGAGAAGAAGAGGGAGGGGAAAATGAAAGGAAACAAATGGTTAAGTTTCATGGTCAATGACCCATACCCCTCTTCTCACCAACCCTCCATTTTCTATTCTTTTTCTTTCCTTTTTCCCTTTTTCATTAAACCAAAACCTTCTCATGAGAATAGTAACCCCAAAAGAAATCCATGGCAAGAAACAATGAACAAGTGTAGAAAATGTGATATGTGCAAGTTTTTGCGCAAAATTGCCAAAAAGCCCGATTAGCGATTTTAATCGCAATTAGCACTAAATTAGTGTCAAAATGATCACAACAACTTAAAAATGTCATAATTCACTAATTTATCCTATTTTAGAATTTTCCATAATTTTCCGTAATTTTTCTCCATTTATTTGCATTTAATTATAGATTTAATATTAAAATAATCAATAAAATAATATTAAATTATAAAAATTCCCAAAATTAATATTTTATATTTTTGAAAATGTTACACATCCACCATGAGATTTATCGGTGCGGATATATATCCTATGCGAGGAGGCGTCGTGAGCCGCATGAGGATACATGGTGGGGCCCGGAGGTACCCCGAAGCAAGAATGTTGTCGGAGTGAGTCGACGTCGCATTGAGGCGATGAGGCCTAGGGGAGCCATACTTTCCGGTGACATTACCAGAGACTCGGCGGATATCAGGGGGATACCGTTGGGAGTCATGTGTGTATCGATACGTCGAGAGGCGAGGGGCAGAGCGAGGCACTCGAGCTCTCGTGATAGCGTATGATACGTACTTATCAGTTTTTCTGTGTCGATGCTTGACACATTGGTTTTATGATATTTCTAAATACTCTTGTATATATAACAGGGGATTGAGCCGCTGTTATATATGCCTTTACACCAATATTAGTGGAATGGGACGCTAATATATGTGTATTGCCCTCATCATATTTATATATGTCATTATATTTAGGATGTTAGAACTGTGCTGGAGATTTGACTTGAGACTCATGAGATTCATTGGGATTGGATGATGATATCGTACACACTAGAGATGTGAGATCCACTTAGTGATGTACATATGATATATGTGAGATAGACTGATATTGTACAGACGAGATATGTGGGATCCACTAGCTGTTGTACATGAGATATAGGTGAGATGACCTGATATTGTACAGACGAGATATGTGGGATCCACTAGCTGTTGTACATGAGATATATGTGAGATAGACCTGATATTGTACAGACGAGATGCGTGGGATCCACTAGCTGTTGTACATGAGATATATGTGAGATAGACCTGATATTGTACATACGAGAGATGTGGGATTCACTTGCTGTGGTACATTAATATATGGGAGATATACTGTTTTTGTACATACTAGAGATGTGAGATCTACTTGACTTGTACATTCGACACTTATGTGAGATATATTTGATAGAGCGGATTTGAGGAGATGTGACACTTAGATGATATGAGAGCCAAATTGAGGATTGATTGAGGATTGGGATTTTGATTTGTCTTACTGGATTTTGATCCTACCACGATGTCAGGATTCCGTGGAAATGACATATTTCACTCCATACCTCATCTTTATATACTTGTGCACTATTCCATGTATTAGGAGTACCTGTGAGAGTACCTCCATGAGAGTTGCACATTTACTTTCTCATATCCCCAGAGCATGATTATTGCATACTGTTGTCACATCATTATTGCTTGATATATTGGTGGTACTGGTGAGTGTACTTTCCATTACTTCGTACTCATGACCATTATATTTGAAATGTCATATATTAGATTCATGCTGTACGTTCATTCTTACGATTACCTGCATATGTTATTTACTATTCACGAGTTGGCAACTCACCCCCGTTGTGCCACAGGTGTTGCAGGAGTTTCCCCAAAGTAGTCAAGGCAAGCTATTCAGCTTTTCAGCTATACACTCATCTATCATCTTTTGGTTGCGGATACCACTTCGCCTGTTAGTGTGCAGTTTTGCCAGGTGGGTTTTGTGGGTATTCAGAGATTGCATTGTATATTCGTTGTATATTGTACTCTCCATCTACTAGCAGTTGTTGTGACTTAGAGACTTGGTGAGGACGGTTATGTATATATTGTGGATTTGTGGATTTTATACAGTTTCCTTTCTTTTGTCTCTGATTTCTTCGCTACGGCGTCGTATATCTGTTGTGGTGTTGTTTTCCGCCGTTGGGCGTGGATTTTGCTCCCGTTTGGGATGCTTTACTTTATATCTATGTTGTACCCTTTTTAGGGGCTGGTTTTATAAAGGAGGTGCTGCCAAAATTTTACAGAAAATGTGGACTATTTGAAAGAATTTGGGTTGTGATTTCAAATGTTTCCAAAACTTATTATTATCTTTTCCGTATTTTTATGGTTTAGATTTCTGGGTTTTTTGGCTTTCTTTTACTGCGTTACGTCTGGAGGCGTTGCGTAGCATTAGGGCCATCACGTACCATTTTCGGGTCGTGACACCTCTAGGGCATATACACTAACAATCTCCCACTTGCACTAGGGCCATGTACTAGCGTATCGAAGACCTATCATCTCGATCAGCCGCTCGAACTGAGTCTGGGGTATGGCCTTCATGAATGGATCTGCAGTGTTATCTTCTGTAGCAACCCTCCGAACCTCAATCTCCCGGCGATCCACGATCTCCCTGATCAGGTGATACCGCCTCAAGATGTGTCTGGAATTCTGATGGGACCTGGGTTCCTTTGCTAAAGTTATAGCCCTGTTGTTGTCACAATAAAGAGGTATTGGATCAACAATGGACGGAACCACCTGAAGTTCTGTCAAGAACTTCTTCATCCAGACGACTTGTTTTGCGGCATCAAATGCTGCGATATATTCCGCTTCCATCATCGAGTCAGCAACGGTTTCCTGTTTGGAACTCTTCCAACATACCGCCCCTCCATTGAGGGTAAAAACATAACCCGACATGGATTTGGAGTCATCCTTGTCACTCTGGAAGATGGAGTCAGCAAAGGCCTCGATCTGAAGGTCTTTTCCGCCGTAAACCAAAAACATATCCTTAGTCCTTCTCAGGTACTTCAGAATGTTCTTTACCGCTATCCAGTGCTTCTCCCCAGGGTTTGACTGATACCGGCTTACTACACTCGGTGCATAAGCTACATCTGGTCTGGTACATAACATCGCATACATTATAGAGCCTACCACAGAGGCGTAGGGTATAATAGACATGCGATCCCTTTCCAAATCAGTCTTGGGAGACATCTCTTTGGAGAGGGCGATCCCGTGACAAGCCGGTAAATTACCGCGCTTGGAATCTTCCATACTGAATCTTTTCAGTATGGTGTCGATGTACCTGGACGGTGAAAGTCCTAATATCCTCTTTGACCTATCATGATAGATCCGGATCCCCAGAATGTAAAAGGCATCACCCAGGTCTTTCATGGAGAACCTGTGTGACAAGAACCCTTTGACATATTGTAGCATAGGAATGTCATTTCATATCAAGAGAATGTCATCCACGTATAAAACGAGGAATATGACAGTTCATGCAATAATTTTACTATAAATACATGGTTCATCAGGATTTTTTATAAAGCCAAATTCTTTGACCGTCTCATCAAAATAGATGTTCCAACTCCGTGATGCCTGCTTCAGTCCATAAATGGACTTAAGCAACTTGCACACCTTCTCGCTGCTCCCACTCTGAATGAAACCCTCTGGCTGGTCCATATAAACACACTCCTCTAAATTACCATTTAGAAAAGCGGTTTTTACGTCCATCTGCCAAATCTCATAATCATGGAAGGCAGCAATGGCAAGAAGGATCCGAATGGATTTGAGCATAGCCACTGGAGAAAAGGTTTCATCATAGTCGAAACCAGGTCTTTGACGAAAACCCTTTGCAACAAGTCTAACCTTATAGGTCTCAACCTATCCATCTACACCAATCTTCCTTTTGAAGATCCATTTGCAGCCTACGGGTTTTACCCCTTTTAGTGCAACGTCCAAAGTCCACACTTTGTTGATGTACATAGACTCCATCTCGGTCCGCATTGCATCTAGCCATTTTACAGAGTCAGTGCTCTGAATGGCCTGCTGGAAGCTAGTCGGCTCATCATTATCAATGATGCAATCCTCTCTATCCCCGACTACGAGAAAGCCGTAGTATCTCTCGGGCGGATGAGACTGCCTACTACTCCTGCAGAGTGGCGTAGGAATGTCCTGTCCTTTCGAACCTTCTGGTTCTACTAAGCTTTCAGTAATAGCTTGTGGTTCTGGAATTTCTTCCAGTTCTATTGCGCTCCCACTTATCTGATTTTCTAAAAATTCAGTTTCCAAGAAGCAGGCATGACGAGAAAAAAATACCTTTTGTTCCTCTACGTAATAGAAGAAATATCCCATGGAGTTCTTTGGATATCCCACAAACTTGCACTGTACTGAGCGTGCCTCGAGTTTGTCCGCATGCTGCTTTTTGACAAAAGCTGGACATCCCCATGTCTTAATGTGTTTAAGATAGGGTTTCTTCCTACTCCACATCTGATATGGTGTGGTAGGCACTGACTTAGTTGGAACTCGGTTCAAAAGATATGCAGCTGATTCTAGTGCATATCACCAGAAAGATCGCAGTAACTCAGCATTACTCATCATGGAACGTACCATATCCAATAGGGTTCGGTTCCGTCTTTCCGATACACCATTATGTTGTGGAGTGTATGGAAGAGTAAGCTGAGAGAAAATTCCATTCTCTTTTAAGTAATCCAGGAACTCGACACTCAAGTATTCACCACCTCGATCAGATCTCAGTGTCTTTATACTTTTGCTATTTGATTTTCTACTTCATTCTTGTATTCCTGGAATTTTTCAAAGGCTTCAGATTTATGCTTCATTAAGAAAACATGTCCATACCTTGAAAATGTTAGTGTTTATGCCCTAGAGGCCATTACTGTATTATACTAGTTTGTATATTACTTAATGGAAGCTTGGGATATTCACAGTTGTATTGACAGTCTTGCTAAAAATGGTAGTATGCTTCTTGTTTTGTGTCTACTTTAATATGTGCATATGTTTCTTTTAACGTATCGCTTATACATATTAGTAGAGCCCTTAGGATCTTTGCTTGATTACCAGCGTTGTGATGGCTGTCACACAAGTGAGGGTTGGGTAGTCTATAAGCAACATCCTATACAAGTCTCTGGTCGTAGGATTATCGAGACAGGGCATCGATACTCTGAAGTAGACTAGTGTGTACGCTTCTCATCCCAGTTAGGGAGATGGTCTGACCCACAGCCATCAGTACGTTGTACTGGAGATAGTATGCAGGTGCT
The DNA here is from genome assembly GCA_030015575.1 of Agapanthus africanus. Classification (NCBI taxonomy): domain Eukaryota; kingdom Viridiplantae; phylum Streptophyta; class Magnoliopsida; order Asparagales; family Amaryllidaceae; genus Agapanthus; species Agapanthus africanus. Next base: position 549,210,308 of record CM057339.1, read on the forward strand.
CGTTAGGTTACGGGTACACCGGACAGGACTCGCCGGGAACTGCAGGTTGGTATTATACCCATCATCAGATAGCAGTTCCCAGGTGACATGAGTACAGCTTAGTCCGTCGACTTGACACTGCTATTTCGCCTCGGGTGTGTTCCCACTGTACTTAGATTACTACCCTACCACGGCTCAAAGGAGTCGTGCAAACAGATAGTAGTTGGGTGTAGTCCCGAAGCACTTGGAGGCAGTGGCGGTTAGACAGGATTCGTCTATCCCGGTATTGGGGGTTGATATCACACTGTGTATCGAGAGCCATTACGCAAAGTCCCTGGCCAGGGCAAACGAGATTTACTGGTAGGTTCCAGTAGTTTCTCAAGGTATAATGGGCTTCACTCCGACACGACTTATACTGCTATTAGGGGTCTGACGTTTACCACCCCCTAGGCCCGATATGCGATAGTCCTAGACGAACAGACCGGACTGTACGGAGATTGTCACATCAGGCTCAGTTGGAGTTCAGATTGGTTTCCTCATCGTACTTCTTATCGACATCTACCTGGGGACCGTTACGTACAGCTAGTACCGCTTGTGGCCTGTGGTTAACCCACTGCCAGCGTAGTGTCGAGTTCTTAGAGTCCCACAAAGAGAGTTTCCCTGCATCGGGCAAAAAGTGTAGAGGCCGTATGGTTTTACGGCAGGGCCTCGATCACTTACGTACACTTGTGCACGTATTATGATCGGGCAGATAATACTAGCGGGCTTTGGTTTAAGCCAGATTCTAGTATTATATAGATGGATTTATTCAGTCAAAGATTATCCGTGATTTCGGAAATACGGATAGGAGGGGCAGTCTCGTAATTTGTCGGGAAGCTTCTAGAAGAGGATGACTCATTTTTATTTATTTCTTTTGGATTAAACACAAATGAGGTGGAGAGATGAGGTGTACGTTTTCATTAAATGCTTAATGACTCATGAGGTGATTCACCCTTAATATTAAATGAAGCTCACAAGATATTTCTAAATATTTGATCAAGAGATATTTGTATGCTTCATTATATTCTTTCATGAGCTATTATTCATATCATTATCACAAAAGCTTTCTCTCTCCTCAAGTCTTTATCTTCTTCCTCAAACCCTAATAGCTCTCATGAGTTGAGAAACCTAGGGTTTAAGTGACTAAGTAATCCATCTAATAACTCTACACCCTCTAGGACTTCTAGATTAGCGATCTAGGAGCCGTAGTTATCTCATATTCGATATAGGAGCTCGGACTATAGACTCTCGGGTGGATCGTCTTTGACTCGAGGAGGCCGTTGAGGTGCCCATGTTCCATAGAGCCGACGAGGGGTGGAGGACAACGATGAAGACCCGAAGGACAAGTAACGTGAGGTATAACTTCGAATCAGACTAGTTAAACCTTTCGTAGTTTGCTAGTAATGGTTTAGACACGATTCGTGTGCTCAAGTCCGTGTTACGAAACTTTGATAATTGTTTTTCATATATTCCGCCTCCCCGCAGGCTCGTGGGGTGCGTGACATGGACTTATAGAAAAATCATCCGTAAAAGTAATGAAGTAAGAATAACCACTTCGCGCATGTGTAGACATTGGACCACATACATCGCTGTGTTTGAGTCCCAAGAGCTCGCTCGCTCTTACTCCGTGTCCAGTGAACGGAGTCTTTGTCTTCTTTCCTTTGAGACATGATTGACAAGTTGCATATGATTGATATTCGAACGGGTCCAAATATCCTTCTTTATGAAACTTAGTTAACCTTGTCTCATTGATGTGACCCAGTCTACAATGCCATAAGAAAGCATGATTTATTTCTGGAGACTTTCTTTTGTGTGTATTCTGGATATTGAAAATCTGTGGTTGGTTCAATACGTATATACCGTTGCTTAATGTACCCGACCCAATCAAAACATGATTAAGATGAATGTTTACAACATTGCTTACAAATGCAAAATCATAACCTTCTTTAGACATTAAAGATACAAATATGATATTACAAGTCGCACTGGGTACAAAATAACAGTCGCGTAAAACCAAAACATGTCCATCTGTCAATCCCAAGTGATAGTCCCCCACGGACTCAGTATACATGCCTGCTCCGTTTGCAACTCTGAGGGTCATATCACCTGCCTTCAAAACTCTACGCCTTATCAGTGCCTGCAAAGAATTACAGATATGAGATCCCGATCCGGTATCCAACACCCAGAAAGTAGAGTTGATTGATAGACAGTTTTCAATAACATACACACCTGAAGCCGAAGCCACAACTTGATTCGGGTCCTGGTTCTTGGCCTTCCAAGCCCTGCAATCTTTCTTCCAGTGTCCTTTCTTGTGACAATAAAAGCACTCTTCCTTTCCCACAAGCTGTCCTGCTACCTTTGCTACCTTTGCCTTTCTCTTGGCTTCCACTTTCCTAACACCGCCTCTTGGTTTGGTGGGGGCCTTCTTCTTCTTTCCTTTGGCTTTCTCCTTGGACCTAGAAGAGGAAGCTCCTCCAACAAACAAAACGGGTATTTCCCTGACTTTCTGTAGGGTGCCCTCTGCACTTCTCAACTTGTTGAGGAGTTCCGGAAGTTCAATTTCTTTTCTTTGCAAGTTGAAGTTCAGAATAAACTGGGCGTAAGTGGAAGGAAGGGACTGGAGAATCAAGTCAGTGTAGAGCTCGTTCTCTAACGTGGACCCGAGGTCCGTGAGCTCCTCAATGTAGCCAATCATCTTAAGCACATGTTCCGCTACAGATGATCCGATGGCCAACCTCGCTGAAAACAACTTTTTCGAGGTTTCGTATCTAGCGATACGGGATTGCTCTCTATAAAGATACTTAGTATAGAGAAATATGGATTCAAGGTCCATATTCTCGTGCCTCCTCTGATGTTCATTGTCCATAGAAGCAAGCACGAGGCACTTGGTCTCCGCACAGTCAATTTCCCAGGTCTTACGGATTTCCTTATCCGCGACACTGGATTTTGGACCTGGGACGGCGGGGGCTTTAGTGGTAAGGAGATACCCCAACTTGTCATAAGTGATTGCCATTTTGACATTCCTGAGCCAATCTTTGTAGTTTGGCCCTGTCAGTATATTTTTATCTAATAGTAACTTAAGGCCGGTCATGATGGTTGGTCGCTACAATTGGGAGAGAGAGAAGAAACACTTTAGCATGATGCTCTTGCAAGTTTAGAGTGGTTTTTAGTTTGTCTAAACAGGATGGCTCCTACTGTTTCTCGAATCCTTCCTCAAACTATAAAAGAAGAATTAGTCGGGATTGATCTTACCGTACAATACTTGCTTAACCGTTCAGCCAGGCCAGTGTCGGTACTTCGAGGGGGGTTTTACGATGCTTTCGCGAAGTTCCTTAATTAAATAACCTCTTTTCCCTGTGGGCGTAGCCCCGCTAACACCTTTCTAGACACCTATTTGGTTTATAGCATTGATCGTTAAGTGAGAAAGTTTCCCGAGGAGTAGCATATACTCACAGTAGAATCAGGATCCAAATATCATCGTGTGATAAAGCTGAAGGAATCCTACCAAAATCATCACACTCCAAATGGTATGCAACACTAGCAAGTTTCAGTTTCTTTTGAAACTCCCGATGTGGATTTTTGCCCCATGCTCTTATGACCTTGACTTTGGCCAACAAATCATAAGTCACATGTCAAGTTTTACCCGTCATTATCCAGGTTAATTTGTGTTGGGATTCTATGCACTGCCACAAGGGTCTACGAGGCATCAACCATGCCCGATTAAAATTTTAGCCGTGCCGGACAACCTAAAGCCGGATCTTTAAACTAGAGTTTGTGCGAAAACTAACATGTTAAACACTTTAACACTAAGTGAGAGGGATTACCACCTTTGTAGATCCGTTCCTTCACTTCTAAAGCTCCGTGTTGAAGTCCCTTCGCTGCGATCATCGTGTTCCGGACTCTCGAGAGGCTTCACGAAGAGAAAGATGCAGTCTTGCTTCCGATCTTCGATAACATAGATGATCTACCTTGAAGTTTCATTAACACAAGCTAACACTCACTAAAAGAAGTGAACACCCTCATCAAAAGGGAAAGGGTAGATGAGGATGATGAAGTAGGATTTTTTCTCTCATTTGTTTTCTTATTCTCACTTATTTTTCATCACAAAAGCAAAGCAAGAAAGCTTTGCAAAAGAGGAAGAAGAAGAAGAAGAATAGTGATCCAATCCTTTTGTGATGAATAATGAAAATGTGATAATGATTAATCTTGCAACCATGGTCAAGGATGACTCATGTAGATATTTTAACTAGGGCTAGGGTTTGGGTTGGGTTAAGAATGAGTCACACATAAATATCAAGCATAATATCTCATTCAAGACAAAAGAAAAGCTTCTAGAATCTACTAGAAGTCTTAACCCTAATCCAAACCCTAATCATGTTTAAACTCCACAAAACATGTTGCATTAATAACCATATCATGTTACAATATTATATATCACATATATAATATTTATCGTAACAAAATAAAATAATACAATTAACATATATCGCATATATATCAATGTACTACCCGAGTGAGAAAAAGAATCTTTTAGTGAGCTAATATTAGTTAATGTAATTTAATATATCATATATATTATTATACATTAAATTATCGAATCAACACATGATCCGACAATCTGGCTATATTGCATATAACCGACTAATATCTCATTTACATCGAATCAACACTTGATCCGATGACCCGGCTGATATCAAATATCGCGAGAATAGAATACGGTATCACATATCGCATTATCCTCGGTCCCGCACATATCACATATGTGCTCCTACTCCATTTTGCCTGAGTCAAGAAACCTCTGTGTAGGACTCTAAAGAATCGTCAATACGCCGGTAGTAGGTGATGATCGTATCAAACACCCACAAGCTGTAAGCGGTATAACGTCTATCGCGCGAACCAAACGTACTAGAAATACGATATAACGTCCCAGATTCTACCCAGGCTAACAACTTACAAAACTATACATACCACTGGCCTAGAAATAACAACAGACTTCTACCCATCCAAACATCACCCAAAAATTCCCCTATCTGGCCGCAATTTGTGACCAGAAAGAATAAATCGGCGGCCTCGCTATGGGGTGGGGGTCTCGGGCTCTGGTGGTGTGGTCTATGCCTTATAAACAAGCTCCAGTTAACTCAATTTCAACCTGAACTACTCGGGCCTATAGCAGATCACAGAAATCCAAAAAGTTCACTTAAAAACACTAAATTGCATAATTTGAAACCCTATGGTATTTTGGTGTAATCTGGGGTCTAACTAGGTTTACATGGCCTTAATAACACCTAATTAGGCTAGGTTAACCAATATTAACAGCACTAAACCATAAGTCCACACAAATCACCATTTCAAGCACAAAATCTCACTTTTTACACAAACCGAAGCTAAACTACACATACGTTAAACAAACAAGAAGTTGAGCTCGGATTCTATACATTACAAGACCCTAGGTGTAAGGAGAAAGGAGGTGGAGAAGATGGGAGTGCTGCTGCAGCTGATGGGGGCTGCTGTTGGTGCTACTGCTGCTGTCACTGCCTGCTGCTGCCTCTCTCTCTCTCTCTCTCAGCTGAGTGTGTGTGTGTGTGTGAGAGTTGTGAGAATGAGAATGAGGAGGGAAATGAGAGCACAAGTCAAAGACCCCCCCTCTCTCTTTCTTCATTTAATGAGCATGGCTCAACCATGAAGCCCATACTCTTTCTCTCTCACCAAGTCAACAAGGTCCACATCATTTTTTATAAAAGAGAAGAATACATAAATAAAAACTCAACTAAAGCCTAAAACACTTAATACAAATAGGTTAACCCACCATGGTTGCTAATCATGGTTTTAACCCCAAATCTAAACCCTAGTTTACATGCATAAGTGTGTGTGTGCCTAGAAAAATCCTAATAAAATGTTCATTAATTAGAATAAATTATCTGAAACTTAATTTGGTAAACTTTTTACCAAAACTATCTATTAACAATATAATTAACCCCTAAACACGCCTAAGGTGTTACAATCTTCCCCCCTTAAAGAAAATTCGTCCCCGAATTTTAAAATACAAAGCTACGCATACCTTCAGAGAGATGAGGGAACTTCTTCCGCATCTCGCCCTCAGCCTCCCAAGTGATCTCTTCACCGTTTGGGATGCACCCAAATACCTTCACTGATGGCAAGGCCTTCGATCGAAGTTTCTTCACCTGCCGGCCCAAAATTACTGCTGGCTGTTGGGTGAACGAAGGATCACACTCGAACTTAGTTGGTCTGGTGTTGAATCCAATGAGAAAGGTCATGAAGGTAATTGCAAGTATCGACATAGGAAATACGGGGTGAATATTCAATAATCTGAGTGGAAGTGCCCAACTTAAGGCAACGAACCAACTCGCCTTAGGGATCCTAAAAAGACTTACTATTCTGGAAAACTTCCTAAAACTCAACATGTCATTTATCGGAAATTTTCCGTCGGAAAACATTATCTGCCATTCCGAGCTCGAATCTGCGACCCTCTTGGTCAGCATCTAATCTCTATCCGCAATATACCGTTCTCATCCTGACCCAAAAACAACCGCGTCATTTCCGAAATTTCTAAACTAGCTGAGGTCCAATAATCCTATAACACGGAGTTAGGAAACAAACTGGTGATCGTCATGACCTAACCTCTAATCCTAAAGGTTACCAATTGGAGTTTCTCCTGATAACTGCTATCAAAGGAGAACCCTATCGATGGCAAACGACGATCCCCAACTGCCAACAACAATTTCTACATACGCACAACTTAACAAGAACAACTGAGTATCACCGGATGACAAGCATCCGAATGGAGTCATATCCTGACAACTCCTGGGTGGACACCATAACGAATTTCGGGAAGATCTGCTCTCGTTCCCTCTTCGGAACGGTTAAAGGTTGCAACTCTCCCGTCAGTCTCAGTTGCTCAACTCAAGCACACAACAAGACAGACACCTTGAAACGAAACCCAAGACTCCTCTTTCTATCCATGCCCACCCGTAACTACCTTACAAGTCACGTTAACAATTGGTGGGGCTTGAATGAGTACAGAGAGTTGACCGATGTGCCTGCCCTAGGATTCCTCGTCTCTTCCCTATAATATTAGGTACACAAGTGTCTCTCTAGCCTAGCACACCCTTGCCACAAGTCAAGGATTCCAAAACATTACCCAGCCGAGTAGGCTCCAATACCCCTGACAAACGAGCGTCGGCGGGCAGTGTCTCGCGAAAACGATTTAAGAAAAGTGGTCGGGCGCGGACATGAGCAAGCTGTCTCCTCAGAAGAGACAAACTTATGCTGTACTCAACGATCGCACAAGAACTGTGAATCTGCGGAGGATTATCACAACAATCAATTTCCGCCGCAGGAAGAGGTACCTTTAACTCTGGCGGTCCGTGAAAATCTGACACGACTCTCAAACAAGTGGTGTCTCTAATCTCCAACGCAAAACCATCGCAGCCATCTCCAGATCAGGAGTGGGATATCCTTCTCGTACTTCCTCCAAATGTAGGGAAGCAAAAGCGATAACTCCATTGTGTCACCTCAGTACACCTTCGAGTCCTACTCACGAAACATCACAGTTAAACCACAAGGTCGCCCGAACCAAAAGCAAAGAAGGAGATGAAGCGGTTGTTAACCGAGTCTTCAACTGCGGAAACTCCGCACACAAGCCTCAGTCCAAAGAAAAGAAACCTCCATTCCAGTCAATTTAGTCAACGGGGCAGCATTACACTAGCAATCCTGCATGAGACGGCAGTAACACCTGCTAAGCCAAAAATCTGCGGACATCCGTCCTGCTCACAAATTTGGGCCTAAGCTGTACGGCCACGATCTTCCTCGAAACCATACCAATTCGTCTCCGTAACTACCAAACCTAGGAATCAACACAACAAGCTTAAAGGGAACACTCCGAGAATCTAGCAAACCGCTGGGGCTCCCCCAGTATCCATAAAACAGATCCTCGAGTGCTACTCCTATCCCTCAAGACACACTAAAAAGACCAGGATTTCGTAAATAGCAAAACAATAACTGGTCGAGGAATGGCCCGAAGAAAACCAGTTCATCACACCTACGAATACTGCTAGAGCATTGGTGAGTCCAGTGACACACCCAAGACACACAAAGCCCGTAGCATGCACAAGGCGGTCTTCGGAATGTCATCACTCCGAACCCGCAACAATGATGACCTGATCCCTAACCAACTTAGACAAAGTCTCGCACTCTGGTGCTGATCGAAGAAATCGTCAATGTGAGGTATAGGATACTTATCCGCACCGTAAGCCGATTCAAGTGACGATCCATCAATACACAGCCTCAATCTGTCGTTTTTCTCCTTGACGAACAGAAATAGGAGCTTCCTAAAATTGAAACACTCGGGACGCACAACTCCCTCAACAACAACTCTGCAGCAGATCCTTAAGCTCCATAAGCCTTGACGGCTCATCTGGAACAACGTCGAAAAACTCTCCCCATTAAAGAAAATCGGCCTAACACACCAACCGTGGCTACGGTATCACGAAAAACACCAAGAATCCATGACATCTCCTCAGAGCCGACTAGCAAATAAGGCTGAATTCAAGCTGTAAGAGGTGGCACCACTATCTACCTGCACAACAAGATCTGACTTGACCGGGAAAACAAAACCTAACTGTTTCCTCACGGTAGCCCACAACGCCTAACACGTAGCTAACCAGTCCGTGCCCAGGAGATTGCCAAATCCAACATCTTTAGGAGGTTCAAAATGACAGACGAATCTTTATCTCCTATCCGATGGGCACACGACCGAAGTACGTGTCGCGCAACAAAAGGATTGCTGACAGAAGTTAACACAACAAACGGCTAATCTATCCAGCACGACTCTCGTCCTAAACTCGGCACGAAGTGTGTAAACATACGAGTGCAACAAAAGGACATACTGAAAGAGTACCTGTAGGCTCCGCATTGGACGCCCGCGCGTCCCGATGAGTCGAAGCGAAAACGTGTGCCTGTCCTTCATCTGCGACTGATCGAACTCCTCCTCTACTAGCCTGACCCCTCTGTGCAAACCCTCCGCGTCCACGACGTCTCAGAATACGACCCTGACGTGCTGTGAACGAACACTGCCTGATGAGGTGTTGAAGGCTTCCGCATCGTAGACACCTACGCACTGAATGCTGTCCTGCCTGGGGATGGAAGCCAAACGACTGTCCTCGTCCTAAGCCTCTGCTCTGGGCTGGTACACCAGTACGATTCCACAACTGTTCCGGAACTCTCACGGTCTCTGGAAGACGTGTCTCGTAAACGGGGGCTGCCTCCACCGGTGCTATGTAGGGGACGGAATACTTCATGATGATCGCAAGGAACAACTGGGTAACAGGGGTGACAACCATCTGTCGCTGCGCTCGAACGACCTCTACCAATGAGCTCATCGTCTGGCGCAAGCTCTGCATCTCTGCCACTAGTCTAGCGATCTGACCTGTCGTAGAGAAATAATCTGTCCTGGTACAACATGAGTACTACTCGGATCAGTCCTCGTCTCAGATAAATCAACTCGAACCTCGGCTCTCCCGGCCTCTCTCTGCACCCTCGTAGTACTTGGCGGCATAATGGCTGGAAAGAAGGTAGGATTCGATGAGGATACGAAAATCGAATCACAAGGATATATACGATCATAAAGGAAATTTAATCAATAAGTCCTAAGGTCGCTTAGGCGGAGTACCGTGTCGTGAGTATGTCGCGGAACATACGCACGCTACGCCACTCTGCTGCAGCTACCTACTCCATCATACCAGGGTCATCCTACACTCCGAAGGTAAAACCTACGCTCTGATACCAACTTTGTCACGACCCAAAGTTTGGCCCATGACCGGCACTTAACCACGTAACGTCTACAGGTGTAACGCGACTAAGTAAGCCGAAAACCCAGAAATCAAACCAGTAAAAGTATAGAGTGATTTAAGCATTTAATAGAACTAATTACTAAGATAACAATATACGACGCCGTAGCGAAGAAAATGAGCAACAAGCGGGAAACATCACAGATAGAATAAACTACATAAGTAAAGTCGGCTCACAACGAGCTCGACGCCAGAATACAAAATAATATACATCGTCCTCACAACTGGTCTCTAAGTCACTACATAAGTGGTAGATGGAGAGTACTAGATACAACAATGTACATAACTGAAAGAAAACCAGATACCGCACAAAACACACCTATCAGCAAAAGAGCTAGCACACCAACTGTAGGGGTATCTGTGTAAAAAGATGCAAGAATGCAGCCTGCCGCGACTACTCCAAATGGCAACCTGCAAACACTGTGGCACAACGGGGGTGCGTTGCCAACTAGTGAATAGAAGATAACATATAAAGGTAATCGCGAGTATGCACGTGCTACGATACTCTAACCTACATCAACAGATAACATCTATATGATGAACTGGATGCTCAACATGCAACAAGTGCGATCTAATAACATCTCCATGTGATGAGCAAGAAATGTGATGATCAGGTATAGCAATGCAATCTAACCACCCTATATAGAATGAACAGGGTATGCAATGATCAGGTATAGCAATTGCAATCTAACAACCCTATATAGAATGAACAGGGTATGCAATGATCAGGTATAGCAATGCAATCTAACAACCCTATATAGAATGAACAGGGTATGCAATGATCAGGTATAGCAATGCAATCTAACAACCCTATATAGAATGAACAGGGTATGCAATGATCAGGTATAGCAATGCAATCTAACAACCCTATATAGAATGAACAGGGTATAATAGATACAGGATGAGATATCGATTACTACATACTGAGCATGGGAAATATAACATCTACACGGAATGTCATCGTGGAAGGTATAATCGGTACCCATCAATGTACCCAAATCCCAATACTACTCAAGCGTCGTCATCCTCCTCGGTCCTCCAATCCTGTAAATCTCATATAACCGTGAGTGCCCAACATCAGCACCCAAAATATCAAGAAATACTCGTGCCAAGTATCGACACGCAAATCCTCCTGTATAGGGCATCCGTCAGTCCGGATCAGCCCACGGGCTCTGTCTGCGGTATCGGCCCTCGGCCCCGGCAGTACGAGTCGTCCCGTATCCATCCATCGACTCTGGTCGGTATCCTCCGGATAACCGCCAGGTTCAACCAATCACCGGTAGGTAGTAGTCCCTCTGCCAGGCTCACCGTCTACTACACAGCGAAACCGTTCTCGCCCCGGGGTACCATACCGGGTCCACCATGTACCCGTAATCGGCCTCATCCAACTCCTCGATTCGGGTTCACATATATCACTCTAGTACCGAGAAAACACATGGTGGACGCACCGAAATATCATATCAAGGGAAACCGGGTTTTTAAATAATTAACTATTCTCTTTGAAATATCCACGGTTCCCTAAATCCAGAATTTACATGGAAACAACATATCTCAATGCGTAATCTAAGAAAGTATGAAGATATCTCAATATGTGTGCACTGGTATGAATATACAGTGTGCATGTGCGCAGGTATGAACATCTCAATATGTGTGCACGTAGTATGAATATACAGTGTGCATGTGCGCAGGTATGAACATCTCAATATGTGTGCACGTAGTACCAGTAAGGGTATGTGATGCATATGTGCCCAAATATGGATATAACATAAGATGTTATGCGGCAAATCATGACAACATCAATAAGGTAGAATCGGTATGATATATGATTTATAGCAATCCTATAATGTGAGTGTCATGGCAATCACTAACGGTGTGAGCGTAGCATATCAATCGTGCTCGTGCGACTTGAACCGTTAGTGACAGTGCAGTGTTCTGTGCTATCATTTCTATATGCAACAATAAGGTATGCTACTACAGTCCATATGAACATCTACAATCTAATATCCTGACTCGCCCTGACGCTTAACGCCATACGGGCGATTTCCCCAGAGATGTTAAATCTACTCACCTGGTCGTGCGCTACTCGTAGCCGACCACCTGCTTCCCTTTCTTATCTTCGTCCGACGTACCCGCCTGCGAACATGGAATTACACAAGAATCCATATATAAGCAACTATCTCGCAAAACGTGATATCGAAGTCAAACGATACGCTTGCGTCGCGAACTAAACGCGCGTGGGTACGATACGCTAAACGTGTGCACGCGTCTAAAACTAACCCCGATACGCCGCGATACTTTGAATCATGGAACCTTCTCGCGTATCGCGCGTATCGCGCGAACCAAACGTACTAGAAATACGATATAACGTCCCAGATTCTACCCAGGCTAACAACTTACAAAACTATACATACCACTGGCTTAGAAATAACAACAGACTTCTACCCATCCAAACATCACCCAAAAATTCCCCTATCTGGCCGCAATTTGCGCCAGAAAGAATAAATCAGCGGCCTCGCTATGGGGTGGGGGTCTCGGGCTCTGGTGGTGTGGTCTATGCCTTGTAAACAAGCTCCAATTAACTCAATTTCAACCTGAACTACTCGGGCCTATAGCAGATCACAGAAATCCAAAAAGTTCACTTAAAAACACTAAATTGCACAATTTGAAACCCTAAGGTATTTTGGTGTAATCTGGGGTCTAACTAGGTTTACATGGCCTTAATAACACCTAATTAGGCTAGGTTAACCAATATTAACAGCACTAAACCATAAGTCCACACAAATCACCATTTCAAGCACAAAATCTCACTTTTTACACAAACCGAAGCTAAACTACACATACGTTAAACAAACAAGAAGTTGAGCTCGGATTCTATACCTTACAAAACCCTAGGTGTAAGGAGAAAGGAGGTGGAGAAGATGGGAGTGCTGCTGCAGCAGCTGGGGGCTGCTGTTGGTGCTGCTGCTGCTGTCACTGCCTGCTGCTGCCTCTCTCTCTCTCTCTCTCTCTCTCAGCTGAGTGTGTGTGTGTGAGAGAGAGTTGTGAGAATGAGAATGAGGAGGGAAATGAGAGCACAAGTCAAAGACCCCCCTCTCTCTCTTTCTTCATTTAAGGAGCATGGCTCAACCATGAAGCCCATACTCTTTCTCTCTCACCAAGTCAACAAGGTCCACATCATTTTTTATAAAAGAAAAGAACACATAAATAAAAACTCAACTAAAGCCCAAAACACTTAATACAAATAGGTTAACCCACCATGGTTGCTAATCATGGTTTTAACCCCAAATCTAAACCCTAGTTTACATGCACAAGTGTGTGTGCGCCTAGAAAAATCCTAATAAAATGTTCATTAATTAGAATAAATTATCTGAAACTTAATTTGGTAAAATTTTTACCAAAACTATCTATTAACAATATAATTAACCCCTAAACACGACCTAAGGTGTTACACCAAGTAATCTTCTCAAGATATACTTGCTCCTGATGAGGATTTAACCCTTCAGATAAAGCAACCAAAGTCCATACTTTGTTGGTGTATAAAGATTCCATCTCAGATCGCTAAGCATCCAGCCATTCTTATAGAGTCCCACTCCTGATGGCCAGCTCGAAACTAGTTGGGTCATCATCTCATGATGCAATCCTCTCTCCCACTGTCATAGAGAAACCGAAGTATCTCTCAGGTGGATAAGGAAGCCTACTAGATCGGCGGAGAGGCTGAGGTTCGTTGGAAACTATTGAAACCACATTCAATAGGTATGCAGCTTCTCAAGTGCATAACTCCTGAAAGGAAATAGGAAAATCAGTAGTACTCATCATAGAGCACACCATATCACATAGGGTGTTATTGCTTCACCCCGATATACCATCGTGCTATGGTGTATACGGAGGAGTAATGCCGAGAAAGAATCTGATTCTCCTTTAGAATAGTCCAGGAATTCCGTGCTCAAGTATTCTCCTCCCTGATCTCATCAAAGGACATAATACTTATACCCGTTTATGGTTCTCTACTTCTAACTTATATTCTGTGAATATCTCAAAAGGTTCGGACTTGTGTTTCAACAAGAACATATGTCTGAATCTTGAGAGATCATCAGAGAATGTAATGAAGTACAAAGAACCAATCTTGGCATGTGTAGACAGGGGACCTTCATACATCATTATGTAACAATCCCAAGAGTTCACTAACTCTTTCTCTGTTTCCAATAAACAGAGCTGTGGTCATCTTATCTTTGTGAATGACCGGCAAGTTTCACAAGATGTAAATTCAAACAAATTTAAATATGCATCTTAATGTAACTTCAGCTAGTCGGGTCGCATTGATATGGCCTAGTTTACAATGCCTCAAGAAGGATTCGTTCATTTCTGAACTCTTCCCCTTGTGTGTGTTCCGTATACTAAGAACTGTAGTTTGATTTAGAACGTCAATACTTTTAGATAACGTGCCTGAACCGATCAACTCTTGATATAGGAAATGTTCAAAACATTGTCCAACTATACAAAATTATATCCTTTCTTTACTAATAAAGAAACTGATATGATGTTGTACATCAGGTTCGGTATCTAATAACATTCGTTCAGAATCAATGTATTCTGGTAATACAGGGTGATAGTGACTAACAGACTTGGCTGCAACACTTGCACCGTTTCTATCTCATGAAACTTATCACCCGTTCTCAGTTCTCTACCTATCTGTAGCCCATGTAACAAATTACATATGTGGGATCCTGATCCGGTATCAAATACCCAAGACGTAAAGGATACTGAGAAGCGGTTCTCTGTGATGAACATACCCGAAGAAGATGCATCAGTATGCACTTTCTTCGTTTGGACGGCACGGGAATTCTGGTAATCCCCTATTTCCTGCTCTGTCTTATAACAATTATAAGTTGGAATGGGACCAACGTTCCCCAGCTTAGTATAACAAGCGGGTTCGGTCAATATATCCGTTTTATTATCTTGATTAAGGCGTGATATGGTCGCTACCTGGAGAGAGAGAGAGAAGAAAACACTCGGCGTATGCTCTTGCAAGATTAGATTGGTTATCTATTTATCTAATCAGGATGTCTCCCACTGTTTTAGTCAAATCTTCCTTCAAACCCTAAAAGGAAAGACTAGCCGGGATTAATTACACGCTATAATTTCGTCAATCTTTGAGCCTGGCCAGTGCCGGTACTTTGAGGGAGGTCCCCCGTGCTTTCTCACGAACCTAATTAAAGTAAACCTCATTTTCCCAGGGGCGTAACCCCGTTAACACCTTTCTAGACACCTACTTAATCGGCTAATTGTAATGTGTAAAACTCTCCCAGGAGTAACTCTTACTCGCAGCGGGTATTGGGATCCAACTATCTCATAGAAGGTATGCAATCTCATTGCAAATTTCAACACTTGAAATTCCCAATAATATTTTACCCCTAGCACTTATGACCTTAACTAAGGTCAACATATCATAAGCACTAGTCAAGTTCTACCCGTCATTTCATGATTAATCAGACCCACCCTACATGACCCTCAACTATGGTCGACATAATCACATGAATGTCCTAACTAATCGCATCATATGCTGTGTAGAAAGACATCACTTAGCTACCGTACACTACGCCTCAACTAAAGTTGACATACGCAGCACGAATACTAAGTACTCTACTTCCTAAAATGACGGAGGGTTACGACAGGTTTTTATGAAAACCTTTTTGCGTAATGAACTTGATATCGTTGTAGAATCGAGTGATTTTAAATGGAATGTTTTTTAGGCCTTTTCTAGTTTCGCTAAAGAGGTCACTCCCGGTGAAGGGATCGTCGGCTCTTTCCTCATCGAATAAGATGCAGGATATTTCACAAATATCACTATGCAAAGCAAGAACTATAGAAGCAATCAAAAGACAAACCGAGTTTGTAGCATCTGCGAGTTTCACTAAAGAGGTCACTCCCGGTGAAGGGATCTCGGCTATTTCCTTATCGAATAAGGTGCTGGATGCTCTACAAGGAACACCGCTATGCAAAGCAAGAACTAGAGCTACCAGTTTTTAAACAAGTTTCTACAACATCTTAGGTTTCTTTTATTTCATTAATCTCATTAATGAAGTCCCATTTTATTATGCTTCACAAGCATCTCATTTGAAACGAAATCTGCAATATAACATATATCTCATATATATAATATAAACATTCGTCTCAGGCAGTAATATGATCTCATCACAGAACATTGCAGCAGAAGAAACATATATGAAATTTTGGATATACTAGGACGTCCGTGTTTTAATACGAGCTTGTATAAAACACGGATTCCACGGTCGCGATGAATAGCCAAACCCACATCCCTAGACCCATACGAGAGCGGCAAGTAACACTGCCAATTCTAGGGTTAAGAGACCCGGTCTCGACTCCTCGAGATGGTCTCCCACTGGACCCTAGAACCTGGTTACTTATGCTCCCCGCATTGGGTCTACCTAATGCGGAAAAGTAAATAATATACAATGGTGACATCATCCTCAGCCCGGAAGTGCCCCAATAAAAGAATATTACATACATATGAATTTTACATGAATGAAAAAGAAAAACTATCATCTCACATAAAACCCCCGGCTATTCAGAATGCGACGATCCAATATAACATATCACAGCAACACATAATATCTCATATCATCAACGTAAGCAAGTATGTGTATCCCGATTGTCGTTGATGTATAGCAACGAAGCCAGCGATACACCACATACTACGCTTACGGTCACAGAAAAGAAAATGTAAAACTACAACAGTTGGAATCCGCAACCTCCTTAGACATCGCATGCCTAACCAAATGAATTCCTTAGACATCGCATGCCTAACAATTATAAACCCCGCATTTTAGTCTCATTATCGAAAACACCTTTCAATATCAAGTCGGGAAATTCAAAAAGATTCCCGACATCCTGATCGAATGCTCGTCGCAAACTTTAGTAGACAGACGCACCCCCGGATGCCGTCGACGAAGTGCACTAAAGCGGAACACCGCTGCCGCAAGCACCCGAACGGATGCTTTTGGCGACGGGGTTCTCCTACAGTCACTTGGTCGGGGCTATAGGGCGTGGCTTTCTGTTAAGTTTACCCGGTGAGTATCCGCGTACGCTGCGTGATTTCGGCAGACTTTTGATCACATCAAAATTCTGTGGCAACCGATCATCTGAGACTGAACTGCTAGATTTATAACATTCAAATTAGTTATCTCATAACTACCTGTGGATTCCAAATATTGTATCACATTCCAGATAAATAGACAATGTTAAACTTTCCGATCGAATAATCAAACATCCAAGTTTTCCCAAATAGTTCTCAACACTTGAAATTAGTTTAAAAACTTCCATCACATGCTACAGTACCAATGGTCCAGCCGTAGAAGGGTCAAGCCAACGCCTCACATGTGGCACGCCGTACTGCCACAAACCCTAAGGTTCAGAGGCAGTTCAAGACGGTCACATAATCGAGTTAAGGTTTTTTGTCTTCTAGAGGGTCCACCGCGTTACTTGCATGACTTAGAACGTTCTTAAACTCGAGAAAAAAATCCAACTTTTGAAAAAATTTCCGGCAGGGGAAAAAGTGAGTTATTGATATCCGTTCGAACTTTTTAGCACGTTCTAAAAATTATCCGGACAAACTAAACAAAGTTAAATTATCCGATCGAATCAACGAGTCCCCAATACAACCCTAGAAAACTCAACACTCGAGTGGAATTAAAAAATTCCCAGAAAAAAATGACAAGAAAGGACCTAAGAATAAATATATGAAATATGAGGGACTAAGTCCAAATTTTGGCCGCGGAACCGCCGCCAAACCCTTGGTTTGGCCGCGGTTCCGCGGTCACTTGATCGACTTAGTGGACCGTACTTTACAGTAATTCTTAGTGTTTCCTGCTTGTTTTTTTGAGCATTTTTAATTCATAAAAAATCAACATTTTTGAAAATGTACAGAGAGGGGTAAAATCGGGGTTTTCCGGGTTCGATCGGACTTTAAACTTCGTCTAGACTTCGCCTAAAACTCTAGCTTGGCTTTTATACTACTGTTGGGATGCTATGCACTGCCACAAGGGTCTACGAGGCATCAACCATGCCCGATTAAAATTTTAGCCGTGCCGAACAACCCAAAGCCGGATCTTTAAACTAGAGTTTATGCGAAAACTAACATGTTAAACACTTTAACACTAAGTGAGAGGGATTACAACCTTTGTAGATCCGTTCCTTCACTTCTAAAGCTCCGTGTTGAAGTCCCTTCGCTGCGATCATCGTGTTCCGGACTCTCGAGAGGCTTCACGAAGAGAAAGATGCAGTCTTGCTTCCGATCTTCGATAACATAGATGATCAACCTTGAAGTTTCATTAACACAAGCTAACACTCACTAAAAAAAGTGAACACCCTCATCTAAAGGGCAAGGGTAGATGAGGATGATGAAGTAGGATTTTTTTTCTCATTTGTTTTCTTATTCTCACTTATTTTTCATCACAAAAGCAAAGCAAGAAAGCTTTGCAAAAGAGGAAGAAGAAGAAGAAGAATAGTGATCCAATCCTTTTGTGATGAATAATGAAAATGTGATAATGATTAATCTTGCAACCATGGTCAAGGATGACTCATGTAGAGATTTAACTAGGGCTAGGGTTTGGCTTGGGTTAAGAATGAGTCACACATAAATATCAAGCATAATATCTCATTAAAGACAAAAGAAAAGCTTCTAGAATCTACTAGAAGTATTAACCCTAATCCAAACCCTAATCATGTTTAAACTCCACAAAACATATTGCATTAATAACCATATCATGTTACAATATTATATATCATATATATAATATTTATCGTAACAAAATAAAATAATACAATTAACATATATCGCATATATATCAATGAAGTACCCGAGTGAGAAAAAGAATCTTTTAGTGAGCTAATATTAGTTAATGTAATTTAATATATCATATATATTATTATACATTAAATTATCGAATCAACACTTGATCCGACAATCCGGCTATATTGCATATAACCGACTAATATCTCATTTACCGTTTCATCGAATCAACACTTGATCCGATGACCCGGCTGATATCAAATATCGCGAGAATAGAATACGGTATCACATATCGCATTATCCTTGGTTCCGCACATATCACATATGCGCTCCTACTCCATTTTGCCTGAGTCAAGAAACCTCTGTATAGGACTCTAAAGAATCGTCAATACGCCGGCAGTAGGTGATGATCATATCAAACACCCACAAGCTGTAAGCGGTCAGCTAAACGTAACAGCCACCCAGGTATTGAGCGCTCAGAAGATCAACAAGCAAGCCTGTACATTCTCCTGTGAATCCAATCAGTAACACTCCCGTACAGTCCGGTCTCGTCGTCTGATATGTCGCATATCTCGCCTAAGGGTGGTAAACGTCAGACCCCAGTAGCTTGATAAGTCGTGTCGATTTGAGTTCTATAACAGTTTGAGAAACTACTGATAACACTTACCAGTAAATCTCAGCAACCCTGGCCAGGGATTTCCAGTTATAGCCAATCGAACACAGCACAACATCAACTCCCTATACCAGGAGAGATGAATCCCCTCCTATCGCTCATTGCCTCCATGTGATTCGGGACTGTTCCCAAAAGCCACCTTTTGCACGCCCTCTTGGACGTGGTATGATAGAAATCAAAGAACAGTGGGAATCACACAAGACTCTATGACGATCTCGAGTCTACAGACTAACATGCACAAGTGTCACCTGAGAACTGCCATCTGACGTGAGGTATAATACCATCTGGGAGTTCTCGGCGAGTCCGTCCAGTGTACCCAGTCTCCACTGAGCACCCGTACACCATCCTTGATGTCAAACACTGATGGATATGGGATCATCCATCGCCCATCATATGGGTCAAGATGCGTATACGCTAGTCTACTCTGGTGCATCGATGCCCTGTCTCGATACACCCTCGACTAGGAACAGTTAAAGGATGTACTCGTCGACTACCGTGGCCCCAATAGTATGATCACATCATAGTCCCAGTAGTCGAGTACATATCCTAAGGGATTTATCAACATGTAACATAGAGACAATCAGAGTACATGTTAAGATAAAGTACAACCAGATAGCATACTATCATGTCGAGCAAGAAAGTCCTCCCTATATATGTCCAAGCATCCATTACAATATACATCATATGTACAGTAATGGCCTCTAGGGCATACATATAACTAACAATTTAAACCCACCCGTACCTACCCTTGATTTTAGCCAACAAGGCAGTATGACTGTCCCAAACCAATGCATCTATCTATGCTACATATGAATATCCAATAGCTACCAATCACTATGCCTTGACTTTGGCCAACAAACATCGCTTGAATACTATTGACTATCCATACGAAATGACGGAGGGCTACGAATGGTTTTGGCAAAACCGTGAACGCAGTGAACTTGATATAATCGAAGGAACTTGATACCTTTTAAAAGGAGTGGTTTAAGCTCCGCGTTTTTAAAAGTTTTCTGTTTTGGAAAAAACCGAGTGGTTTTGAAATTGTTCTAACGATTTAACTTTGGTTTGTTTTCTTTGCATTAATTTAATGCGTCCTATCAATTAACCCTACCATTGCAGAAAACAACGAAAATTTAACGTACGCTTATGCCATCTGCATTCGCCCATGGGCCCCGTCATCACCCGTTAGGTTACTTAACTAACGACAGAGCGGGGGCTCGACTAGCGCAGATCCAAAACATAAGCAACGCCTACTAGATATCATATATAAATATAAACATTCGTCAGATGCAATGATAGCCATTTTAGATCACAGATGAACACATTGGATATGCTAAGAATCCGCGTTTCGTTCGAGCCTGCAATTAAAGACGGATTACACGGTCGCGATGAATAGCCAAACCCCTCCCTAGACCCCTACGGGTGCAGCAAACTACCCGCCAAGTACTCGAAGTGAAGTAACCTCCCTCAACAACGTGAGTAGGCCACTCGGCACTTCAAAGTACCCGGTAGTTTGTGCACCCCACCTTGGGTCTATCCTAGGAGCAAAAGCATTAAAAGAAATAATATACAATGGCGGCTACAACCTCAACCCGGATGCGCGGCCATAAAAATAATATTACATCAATTTACAATTATTACATCGAATGAAAAATGAAAACCCTCATCTCACATCCCCGGCTATTCATCACGACGATCCAACAAGTTCTTATCCACAAACCAACATCACAGATCACAGATATGTACAACCCCTACTAATCGACGTATAACGATTAGCAGACGTTCAGTACATATATCACATTACAGATATAATCCAATTAGCTAAAGTTTATAGAACTTTGATCAATATATCAATTTGAAACTACCCCAAACAAAACACTGTTCTCAGAAGAATCTGGGCAGAAACAAAGCATCTTAAAAATCACAAAACCAACACAGAGAACCCCAGAAGAAATTTGGTGCGCAGCCGAGTTGACTCGGTCGCGGATCCGCGGCCTTCTGAGCGACTCAGGAGCCCAAATTTCTACAGTTTTCTCTAAAAAGCCTGCTTGTATTTTTCAGGTCTCTTGAAATATTTTTAGACCTGTTTTAAAAAAATGGAAGAAAACACTAAATTTTGATGTATTTTGCGATTTTTTTCGGATCGAAGTTCTAAACACTTTGCTAACATGTTAGTTGTTGTTTAGCTTGGCTCTGATACTACTGTAAGTCTATGTAACCCACCCCGGTACTTACGGGGAGGCGGAAAGAGTAAAAATCAAATTTGTATCACAAGGGTACATAGACTAACCATGAAGGATCTTTGCTAAACAAAAACTAACAAAGTAACTACAAGTTCTAGCTACTAGGTAAGATGGTTTTACCTAGTTCTTGAACTCCTTCTCTTCTTGTTGTGGTCCTCTTTGTTGCTAGCTCCTTGGAGTGGTGTAGACGGCTCCTCCTCGTCGTCTTCTCTTTGCCGAAGAAAGATCCACCTGAAGGCCTCTACCTTGAGCTCCTACTTCAACCAAGAAGTAACTAGAGTGCTTGGCTTGCTAGGCTAAGAACCCTAGAATGTGTAGAGAGGTGTTTTGATGGTTTTATCTCACAAAGCTTGGATTTTCAACACATGAAACACTTAAGCTTTTGAGAGAGAGGAAGAGGGAGAGAAATGCAAAAGAGAGAATGAGATAATAAATCCCAACATTGCTCTCATATGAGAGAATATGAGAATAATAATAATAATTAGAAAAATTGTGATGGTTAGTTGATTTGACCATTATCATTTCACAATAAATGCTAATAATGCAAGCTTCAAGAAGCATCTTTGCAAAACAAATCATTATGGTCAACAAATGTCAACAAGTCAAATGGTCAACCCAGCCATAACCATGGCACAATTATCCTTAATTAAAATTATCAATCATATTTCTCATTCTCATTAGGGTTTAGAAAAAGTCAACGGTCAAAAACCCTAATGAGGTTCCTCTGCCTCTGTCAACTGTGCATACACACCCGCATCCGTGTTCCGAGGAACATGAATACAATGAGACAAAACCAATCCCAAAACAAATACTAGGATCTGGCTTAAACCAAAGCCCGCTAGTAATAACTGCCCGGACACCAAACGTGCACAAGTGCGCATATGTGAACGAACCCCGTCGCAAAACCATGCAACCTCTACTCTGTTTTGCCCAAAGGTGAACAACCCTCTGTGTGGGACTCTAAAGACTCGACACTACGCTGGCAGTGGGTTTAACCACAGGCCACAAGTGGTACTAGCTGTACGTAACGGTCCCCAAGTAGATGCCGATAAGAAGACCGATGAGGTGAACCCATCCGAACTCCTATTGAGCCTGAATGTGACAATCTCCGTACAGTCCGGTCTGTTCGTCTGAGAGTATCGCATGTCGGGCTTAGGGGCGGTAAACGTCAGTCCCCTAATAGCGGTACAAGTCGTGTCGGAGTGTAGCCGAGAACACCCTGAAAAACTACTGGAAACACTACCAGCAAATCTCGCTTGCCCTGGCCAGGGACTTTGTGTAATGGCTCTCCTAGACACAGCGCGATATCAACTCCCAATACCGGGAGAGACGAATCCTGTCTAACCGTCACTGCCTCTAAGTGCTTCGGGACTGCACCCAACTACTACCTGTTTGCACGACTCATTTGAGCCGTGGTAGGGTAGTAATCTAAGAACAGTGGGAGCACACTCGAGGCGAAGTGACAGTGTCAAGTCAACGGACTAAGCTGTACTCATGTCACCTGGGAACCGATAACTGATGATAGGTATAATACCAACCAACAGTTCCCAGCGAGTCATGTCCAGTGTACTCGTAACCTAACGAGCACCCGCATACTATCTACAGTACGACGTACTAATGGCTGTGGGACAGACCATCTCCCCTGCTGGGATGAGAAGCGCATGCGCTAGTCTACTCCGAAGTATCGATGCCCCGTCTCGATAATCATATGACTAGGGACCTGTATAAGGATGTGCTTGTAGATTACTCAGCCTCCACTAGTGTGATTGCAATGACAACGCTGGTAATCAAGCAAAGATCCTTAGGGCTCCACTAATATGTATAGGCGATATGCTAAAAGAAACACATGCACATATTAAAGTAGAAACAAACCAAGTAGCATACTACCATTTTGAGCTAGATTGTCTATACAACTGTGAATATCCCAAGCTTCCATTAAGTAATATACAAACTAGTATGATACAGTAATGGACTCTAGGGCATATGCACTAACACACATGACTCCCGTCGGTATCCCCACGATAACCGCCGAGTCATTGGTAATGTCACCGGAGTGTATGGTTCCCCTGCCAGGCTCAACGGCATGTTACGTCCACCTTCTTACCCCGGGTTACCTCCGGGCCCCACCATCTACCCTCATACGGCCCATGACGCTCCTCGCATGGGGGTATATATATCAGAACTGATAAATCTCATGGTGGATGCTGAAATATCATATCAAGAGAAATCGGGTTTTTCAAATAATGCATAATTTCATGAAATTACCACGGTCCTCAAATCCAGAAAACATCATGAAAAATCCATATCTCAATGCAAAAATCCATGAATATAATATATGCAACAGAAAACTATAATGTAAGCATATAAAGGAAAAGCCGCTAATTAAATGCAACAAGTTAATATAATATATCATGTGGTTCCTAATTTCTCCAATTCTAAATAACATCAAGTAAAGGTTAACGTGTAGCTATAACTGATATATGTGTAAACATAAAGGTATAGCAAGATATAGGTATCTACCTATCAGTAATGATGTAATATACCTTCCGGGTATAAGTGAAGTATGTATGCAAGGTATACATGTAGCTATGTCATTATGTGTGGATGTACCTATCGCTAATAGTACAATACCCTATAGGCATACAGGTAACTAGCATGTAAGCATGTCAAAGCATATGTGTAAGCATGTAGGTATACCGGTATGCTATATGTCATATGCATAAAGAAATATGAATCAATGTCTCAATGTCCCTAACCAAACAATATTATTTAGGTATGTGTGTTGTGTGTAACATGGAAATTATTGACGGTATGTGTGTGTTAGTTATATGTATGCCCTAGAGGCCATTACTGTACATTGGATGTATATTGTAGTGGATGCTGGGACATATATAGGGAGGACTTTCTTGCTCGACATGATAGTATGCTATCTGGTTGCTCTTTACCTTAACGTGTATACTGATTGTCTCTCTGTTACATGTTGGTAAAGACCTTAGGATGTGTACTTGACTACCTGGACTATGATGCGGATCATACTAGTGGGGACATGGTAGTCCATAAGTACATCCTTCAAAGTCCCTAGTCGTGGGTGTATCGAGACGGGGCATCGATATACCAGGGTAGACTAGCGTGTACCTTCTCGACCCATACAGATGGGCGATGGATGATCCCATATCCATTGGTGTTTGACATCGGAGATGATATACGGGTGCTCAGTATAGACTGGGTACACTGGACGGACTCGCCGAGAACTCCCAGATGGTATTATACCTCACGTCAGATGGCAGTTCTCTGGTGACACTGGTACAGAGTAGTCTGTTGACCCGAGATCGTCATAGAGTCTTGTGTGGTTCCCACTGTGCTTTGATTACCATGTCCAAGAGGGCGTGCAAAACGGTGGTTTTTGGGTACAGTCCCGAGTCACATGGAGGCAATGAGCGATAGGAGGGGATTCGTCTCTCCCGGTATAGGGAGTTGATGTTGCGCTGTGTTCGATTGGCTATAACAGGAAATCCCTGGCCAGGGTTGCTGAGATTTACTGGTAAGTGTTACCAGTAGTTTCTCGAATTGTTATAGACCTCATATCGACACGACTTATCGAGCTATTGGGGTCTGACGTTTACCACCCCTAGGCGAGATATGCGACATATCAAACGATCAGACCGGACTGTACGGTAGTGTTACTGGTTGGATTCACTGGAGTGTGAGCGGGCTTGCTCGTCGATCTTCTGATCGCTCAATACCAGGGTGGCCGTTACGTTTAGCAGACCGCTTGCGGCTTGTGGGTGCTTGATATGATCATCACCTGCTGCCGGCGTATTGACGAGTCTTTAGAGTCCTACACAGTGGTTTCCTGGCTCAAGCGAAACGAAATAGGAGCGCATATGAGATATGTGCGGGACCGAGAATAATGCGTGTATGTGATACCGTATTTCATTCTCGCGATCAATGTGTCGAATGGTTGTATGCGATATAACCTAGTTATCGATTCAAGCGTTGATTCGATAAGCCGATACATTGGATACTAGTCGGTTATATGTGATATGACCGGATCGTTAAATCAAGTGTTGATTTAATGATTTAATGTATAATTATATATTTGATATATTACTTTGCATTAACTAGTATTGGTTCACTTTAAATGGATATTCTCACTCGGATGTGCACATTGTATATGTGATATATTTTTGTGTATTAGTTTGTATCATGTTTGATGATGCATGCTAAATTGGCTAAGTGTAAAGATTAAACCATGGTTGTGTAATGGTTAGGGTTTTGTTTTTACTTATTCATTTATTTATTTCATTTATTCTTTTTGGAAAATAAAATGCATAAAGAGAAAATGGTGGCTTTCATTTGTTTCTTTCATGAAGGTTCATGAAGGTTTGACTAAGTCACCATTTTGTCTCATGCTTAACCCTAACCATTCCACTAAACCATGATTCACTCTCTACACCTAACCATGGTTCTATTATGATAAGAATTGATTATTCTTTTCATTTTGGAATTAACTTATCATAACATAATTCTTCTTCTTCTTCCTTTCTTCACTTGAAGAAAGCAAGCTCCATCAATGGTGATTGATGGAAATGAGTGAAAAATACAATTCTAAAGTCTACCCACTTCCTATTTCTTCATCCTCTACCTCTTGCCAAGTAGTAGAGTGTGTTTCCTTCACAAGTTTTCATGGATTGGTGAAGGTGGAGCTTGATCTAGCGATGCCTCGACGTAGATCATCTTCGGCATGGACATCGACGACCTAGCTCGCCTATTCTCCGACGAAGCCGACGCTAGAGCCCGGGAATTCATTTGGACAGCGAGGAGACTTCGTTGCGGAGCTATGGAGGTGGAGAACCGGATCTACAAAGGTTGTATTTCCGTATTCTTTTAGTTAAGTGTTAACTAGTTAGCTTTTTCGCCTAGAAATCTAGCCAACGATCCGTACACTAGGGTTTCTCGGCACCGTTAAATTTGAAATTGGCATGGTTGATGCCTTGTGAGACCTCTTGAGAGTGCCTAGGAACCCTACAGTGGTATCAGAGCCTAGCTAGAGCCTTAGGCGAAGTCTAGACGACGTTTGAAACCCGATCGAACCCGAAACCCCATATTTCACATGCTCTCTGTCCTTTTTTCAAAACTGTGCATTTTTCCATATTAAAAATATGCAGAAAATCAAGCAGGGTTTTATATGAATTACTGTGAAATACGGGGGCCTAATTCGAATAAACCACCGCGGAACCGCGGCACGAGCTTGGCATGTGCGGCGGTTCCGCGGCCGTATGGTCTCCCCTTGTGTTGTCTTTTGCACAGTAATTCCTATTTAACTGTGATGTGTTCTCTGGGTATTTTTAATATTTATTCAAGAGTTGAATAATCTGGGATGTTTTGGAGCTTCGATGATTCGATCGGGTTTATCAGATTTTGTCTATTTGGCTTTCCGGATAAATTTTAGAATATGTTAAAAAGTTCGACCGGATATAAATACCCAATTTTTCCCCTGTCGGGAAATTTCCAAGTGTTGGATTTTTCCGTAGTTTAAAGACGTTCTAAGTAGTGCAAGTAACTCGATGGACCCTCTAGAAGACAACAAACCTTAACTCGATTATGTGACCGTCTTGAACTGCCCTTAGAACCTTCGGGTTTGGGGCAGTACGGCGTGCCACATGTGAGGCGTTGGCTTGACCCTTCTACGGCTGGACCGTTGGTACTGAGGCACGAACTGAATGTTTTTAGACTTGTTTCATGTGTTGATCTGTATCGGGAAAACTTGGGTGTTCGATTGTTCGATCGGAAAGTTTGACATTTTCTATTTATCCGGAATGGGATACAATAATTGGAATTCACAATTAGTTATGAGATAACTGGATGAATGTTATAAACATAGCAGTTTAGTCTCACTTGATCGGTTGCCACGGAATTTTGATGTGATCAAAAGTCCGTCGCAATCACGTAGCGTACGCGGATACTCGCCGAGTAAACTTAATAAACAGCCTCACTCCATAGCCCCGACCAAGTGACTGTAGGAGAACCCCGTCGCCGAAAGCATCCGTCCGGGTGCTCGCGGCAGCGGTGTTCCGCCTTGGTGCACTTCGTCGACGGTATCGGGGGTGCGGCCGCCTACTGAAGTTTGCGACGAGCATTCGATCAGGATGTCGGGAATCTTGTTGAATTGCCCGACTTGATATTGAAAAGTGTTTTCGATTTTGAGACTAAAATGCGGGGTTTATAATTGCTAGGCATGTGATGTCTAAGTAATTCATTTGGTCAGACATGCGATGTCTGAGGTGGTTGCGGATTCCAACTGTTGTAGTTTTACACTTTCTTTTCTGTGACCGTAAGTGTAATATATGATATCGCCGGTTTCGTTGCTATATGTCAACGACAATTGGGATGCGCATATTTACTTACGTTGATGACATGTGATGTTATGTGTTGCTGGATATGTTATATTGGATCGTCGTGTTTGAATAGCCGGGGGTTTTTATGTGAGATGAGTGTTTTTCTTTTTCATTCATGTAAAAACTTGTATGTAATATTCTTTTATTGGGGCACTTCCAGGTTGCGGAAGTTGTCACCTTTTGTATATTATTTACTTTTCCGCACTAGGATAGACCCAAGGAGGAGGGCACAAGTAACCGGGTTCTGGATTCCAGTGGGAACCAACTCGAGGAGTCGAGTCCGGGTCTCCTAACTCTAGAATTGGTAGGGTTGCTTGCCGCTCTCGTAGGGGTCTAGGGGTGTGGGTTTGGCTATTCATCACGACCGTGGAATCCGTGTTTTATACTGGCTCGTATTGAAAACACGGACGTCCTAGTATATCCAATATTTCATATGATTCTTCTGCTGTGATATATGTGATGTGATTGTATGTGCACGGCGGCACCCCGGCCGTCAATCCGACGGCCAAATGCGGAAGCGGTGATAAACTTTAATTTTACTTGAACTGGCAAACCGCCGCGCACTAATACCCGGATCGAACCACTAACTAGTCCTAGCTATCTACAAGAAAGGGAAGAGAGATATACCGACAGATCCGAGTCCTCCGGTCTTCTCGTCGTCGTCCCAATCTCCTGCGGAATGTCCCGTCTCCTCCTCGTCGCCGGAAGTGCACCACATCGCCTACTTCTTTTACGGGCTCCCACCTCAATGCCGAGGCAACTCGGGCACGAAGCTGGCCAGTCGACGTGCCCAAGATTTGCTGTAGAATATCTAGTGAGCAAGTCTCATTTGGGGTTTATGGAGATGCCTTTGTGGTGGAGGAAAAAGAACTTGGAGAGAGGTGAAGAAAAATGTGATACACAAAAATGAGAGTAACATTTTTCTCCCAACTCAAAAGAGAAGCATTTCCCTCATACTTTTTCAAAGTGGCCGGCCCCCCCTTTTTTTGTGTGATTGGAGAGAGAGAGCAAAAACAAGGGGGTGGGTGAAAAGCAAATTGTGATGAGAAAGAATCAAATGATCACTACAATTCCAACACTCAATCAACAACGATGATAGCAAAAGTCAAGCCATGATCAACTAAAGAAAGTCAAGGTATGGTGCAATAATCATGATGTCACAAAGTACAAAAGACCCCCTCCACAAATGCTTATTTGCAACAATGCAAATAAGCCCTCCTCCACCAATCCTCGGCCAATGAACGATACAAAGGAAATTGGCCGAAACGGAAAGCAAACTGGCAACTCCAGAAAACTGGTCCCGTAATAAATTACAGGAAAACCCCGATACTGTGCATACACACCCGCATTTGTATTCCGACCGAAATACAAATGCAATGAGACAAAATCTACACTGTACTATACTAGGATCCGGCTTATACCAAAACCGGCTAGTAATATCCGTTCGATCCTGATCCGTGCAATACCGCACGTATCTGATCGAACCCTGCCATATACCCATACGGCATGTAGTACAAACTGTCCGATCCTGATCCGTGCAATACCGCACGTATCTGATCGGACCTTGCCATATCTCCATACGGCCTCTACAACCTTTCGCCCGAAAGCTGAGTAACAGAATGTGGGGGACTCTAAAGACTCGTCAACACCTTGGTTGTGGATTTAACCACTAGCACGTCAGAGGTATAAGCCAATACGTAACGGGCTACCAGGTATTGACTAAAAGGGACGTCTGTGAGCGAACTCAGCCCGACAACCCTACTGAGCCTGTCAGTGACAATATCCATACAGTCCGGTCCGTTCGTCTATGAGTATCGCATGGCGGGCCTAGGGGGTTGGTAAAAGTCAGACCCCCAAAAGCGGTACAAGTCGTGTCGGAGTGTAGCCCAGAACACCCTGAGATACTACTGGAATACCTACCAGTAAATCTCCTTGCCTCGGCCGAGGGCTTCGTGTAATGGCTCTCCTAGACACAGCACGACCTCACCCCCAATACCGGCAGAGACGAACCCCTGAAGATACGCTCACTGCCTCCATGTGGCTCGGGACTGTACCCAACTAAAACCTGTTTGCACGACTCCTTTGAGCCGTGGTAGGGTAGTAATCAAAGTACAGTGGGAACTCACACAAGACAAATGACGATCCCCAGGTCGATGAACTAACCTACACACATGTCACCAGGGAACTGCCATCTGACGTCTGGTATATGACCAACTGGCATGTTCCCGGCGAGTCCTGTCCGGTGTACTCATAACCCAATGAGCACCTGTATACATCTTAGGTGATCCAATTGACACCAGTGGCTTGTGAGACCGGCCACCGCCCCTCGTCGGGGTCTCGAATGTACACACTAGTCTACTCTGGAGTATCGATGCCCTGTCTCGAAACTCACACGACTAGGGACCATTTAAGGATTTGCTTATAGACCCCAGCTCCCACTTATATGATCGCCCTCATACTGCTGGTGGTCAAGCAAGAATCCTAGGGGCTCTATCAACGTGTAATAGCAACTTGTCAGGTCACCTGAAGCAGTACACGATGATAAAGGTAAACCAGATAGCATACTATCATCTCGAGTAAGATTGTCCTATCGGGATAGGTCCTCCATCAATCATTGTAATCACGTGCCTGTGATCGAATAATTGAATCTGAGGGCACTACCTCCAACAATCTCCCACTTGCACTCAAGGCTAATTATTGCGATGTCGCATACTCACAGCCCGTGTGATACCGAACACCCAACTCCTCTACTAGTCAGACTCACAAAGCTCGTTTGCGAAACCATTGCGTTCGAGGAATAGCCTTAGTGAGTGGATCCGCCTTGATGTTTCTTTCTATGTCTCTCTATATCTCAAGTTCGCGGAGAAACCCATCTCCCGAAATGAGTAATACCTGTCTTAGAATGTGTCTGGATGTCTGATGGGACATAGCTCATAAATGAACTCCAAATCCAAACTTCTTAGACTGTATCGTCAACTGAACTTAATCAGTATCCTGCGCCATGCCACCCTCAGTATTGCCTTGGATCACCTGTCCAAAATACTGCCCCTCGTCATAGGGAAAACTATAACTCTGACAACCTCCTTGTCGTCCATGTCACCTTGGAAGCCTGGAATGATAACTGTCTCCCGAATGAGGCTGTCGTTATCATATCCCTAGAACATTCACTTATGCTCTAAAGCTGCTTCCTACTGTTTCTCCAGGATTGGATCAATGTCAACTTATTGCATCTAGTGCAAGAACAACATCTGGTGTGGTACTTTGACATCTCATGA
The DNA here is from genome assembly GCA_030015575.1 of Agapanthus africanus. Lineage (NCBI taxonomy): Eukaryota > Viridiplantae > Streptophyta > Magnoliopsida > Asparagales > Amaryllidaceae > Agapanthus > Agapanthus africanus. The sequence continues at coordinate 549,241,590 of CM057339.1, forward strand.
TTGACTCAATTGCCTAAGCAAGTGATCTGTCATTCATGCACATCCCTCTCTACTTTAGTCTGTAAGACACCTTTAGAGAGGGTGACTCCATCTTCTGCAGGTACACTACCGTGCCAGGAGTCGTCCATCCTAAATACTCTTAGAATGCTGTCAAGTACCCTGATTGGGAAACCACCCAAATCTAGATCTAAAACCATAGATCTAGTAACCAGTATGTTAGACATAAAGTCCAAGTCCTTTGTGGAGAAACCACTGTGTGACAACCAAAGTATAACCGATTGTAGTATAAGAGTTTCTTTTCCTACTCTGTGTATGTCATCCAAATACCAGGATATCACACCCTACTACCTTCTCAACAGATCCATCCCCTATTCTGATGAAGTCAATCCCATGATTGTCACGTCAGAAATAGATGATCTATCTCCGCTACATCTGCTTTAGTCTATAAATAGACATAAGCTACCTGTGCACCAATGCTTCCGCTGCTCCCACTGACTACGACAACCCTCTGGCAGAGTCATACAGACGTACACTTCTAAAACTAGTTTAGAAGGACGCTATACTCATCCTCCCGCCGGGTCTCGCAGCCTGGAACAAAAGCAATGGTAATTGTGGGTAAACAAGAACTTCCCTGTCACCGTCCTTGAGGCTACCGTAGTACCTCTCGGGTGCCTGAAGTTACCCACCTTATCTGCGGAGTGGCCAATGGAATGTCAATCCAGATTGAATCTTTAGGTTCCTTATCAAATCTTCAGTAATCGTTTGTGGTTCTGGAATCACTTCCAGTTCTACCATACTCCCACTACTGTTTTCTGAAAAAATCCATTTTTAATAAAACTGTGGCGAGTCTAGAACAATATTGCTATTGTTCATCCAGATGGTAGAAAATCAACCCTCGTCATAGCCTGGGTCAACCCACAAACAGCCATTACAGAAACATGCCTTTGAGTTGTCCAGTGTCTGGTTTTAATCATAAGCCGGACAACTCCCCGTACCTTAACATCGTTAAGATACAAACTGTTCTATATCCCATATAAGACCAGAGGCACTGATTTAATTGAACCAGACTCAAATCATGCAGCTGTCTCCAGTGCATGTCAACTAAATGGAAGGAGGCCGATCAGCGTTACTCAACTTAGGAATGCTTCCAATTATGAGTAACCTGAAAGAGAAGCAAGATCTCTTAATCACTACTATCAACTGAATACCACACGCAAGTATCTATATCTTCGATCTCTTTGAAGAATCCCGATACTTGCTACACCTGGTTCTCTACTCTATTCAAATACCTATAACTTCTCAAAATTCGGACCCTGTGTTTCCACGAAACACCTGTCTAAAAACTAGAGAAGTCATAAGTAAACCGAATATAGTACGAGGACCAACCCCTCTGTCCTGATGGATCCTGGACAACGTACAATACTCTGTACAAGTCCCTTGAGTCTGATAACTCATTCACTGTGTGTCGTAGGTTGAAAACTGTACTTATGGTTAAGAAGAATTACACCGCTGTTTAATGCTCCTTACCTAACCATCCACTGATATAGGTAAATGTCGTAGACATAATTTCAGAAAGGTATATCTCACTCTATGAAAATAGACGTACAGATATATCAATTTGAAATTGGTGCATAAAAGCGGATATTCAAAACCAAATATTTGCCGTCCGGCAAACAACCCAGGTGACTTCCTCAAATATCACTGATTACAACGAATCCCGATATAATGAGGATGATCACCCAATTCCCAATAACTTACTCCCACTCATCATCTGTAAAACCATACAGATGTGAGAATCATACCCGGTAAATACATACCCTGGAGCAAGTGTCTAATCGGGAAATCAGTTTTCTTTTAACATTGCACAGTGAAACTGAAACATTGAAATGTTCCGATGGGGTATCCTGGTATTCCTAGTAATGCCTCTTCCAGATTCACGACTGTAACCGTATAATTCTTTGCCACCTCCCCAAATCCCGTTATATGTCTTTAGTCTTTACCTTCTGCACACCCCTTAGGCCAAATGGTTTTCTTCCTTCCCTACCGTTCGGCACCAGCCTATGGTTTGGAAGAAGACTATCCAATAAGCATAATGGGTGTACTGTCCTAATCCTAGGAACACTCGCATTGCGAGAGAAGGTGAAGATAAAAGACAACCGAATAAACCTTATTCCTATTTCTCCTGAACCAGAATCCATCCCCGAACTGGAACAAGTTCCTTTCGAGTTCGTATATAACCATACGATGGAGTATCCAATAAACTGTGGATCTTCGTAGTGATACGGAGTGTCCTGGAGAAATGCAAAGGTGATTTTAGGATTGGCGAAGAAATACCTGGTTTGGTCGTGAATATCTGTTGCAATTTACTTTGCCCTCTTACAAATCCCTTACTTTGTCTTAACATAATACCTTCTGCACACCATCGTTATGCTAATTGGTTTTCTTCATTCCCTACCGGTCGGCACCAGCCTAAGGTTTGGAAGAAGACTATCCAATTTGCGTAATAGGTGTACTATCTCCTAAACCAAGGAGTACTCGCAACCTGAGAGAAGGTAAAAGGAAAAGACAACTTGAATAATCCTATTCGTTTTCTCCAGAACCTGAAACTATCCTTGAATAAATTCCTTCGAGTTCGTATCTAACCATACGATGGTTTTGTCCAATGGAAGTGGACGTTCGTAGCAAAACGGGGTGTCCTGGAGAAAAGGGTAAAAGTAGGAGTGGCAATGAGGTTTGCAACTCTGACAATCCAAAAGCCAGTGTTTAAGAAGGTTCGGTCAATCTTGGTCACTGAGTCATAGTCTTAGGGTTGGGTCAATGGTCGCTGCCAAAGAGAGAGAGAAAAGAAACACTCAGCGTGCACTCTAACCTAGATCAGAATGGTTACCAATTTATCTAATCTGGAAACCTCCCACTGTACCTCAAATTCTCCTCCAAACCTGAAAGAAGAATTAGTCGGGGTCACCCGAGGAGTAAACTAACTCATCAGTGGGAATCGGGATCCAACTATCATCGCATGATAACGTGACGGAATCCGCTCACGGTGTCACACTCCAGAAGGTATGCGCATATCTGGCAAGTTTCAGTTCTTTTGAAAACTCCCGATGTGATTACTGCCCCATGCTCTTATGACCTTGGCGTGAGGTCAAAATATCATAAGTCACATGTCAAGTTCTGCCCGTCATTATCCAGGTTAATCTGAACCCACCCGTACATACCCTTGACGTAGGCCAAAATAGTAGTACGACTGTCCCAAACCAACGCATCTATCTATGCAACAGATAAATACCCGGCAGCTACCAATTACTATGCCTTGGCGTGAGGTCAAAATACATAGCTTGAATACTACCGAATATTTAACTGAAATGACGGAGGGCTACGAATGGTTTCTGGCGAAAACCTTTAACGTAATGAACTTGATATCGTTGAAGGAACCGGATAGCTTTTAAAAATATAGTGACGAAAACCGTTGCTAAAGAGGTCACTCCCGGTGAAGGGATCTCGGCTCTTTCCCCGTAGAATGAGGTGCAGGATATTCCAAATGAATACCACGATACAAAGCAAAAGTAATCGGCTATAGTGAAGTTAATGCCCTGACGCAAACTTTTTGTCCAAGGGGTCACTCCCGGTGAAGGGATCTCGGCCCTTGCCTCGTCGACTGAGGAGCAGGATATTCCAACTGAATACCACGATGCAAAACAAAAGTGAACGTCCTTGCAATAACAGCTTTTTGAAAAGTGTTCCAACAACATCAGATTAGGTTTCTTTTTAAACTTGCATTGATCCGAATCAATGCAGTCCCATCAATTGATCACACCAAAAAGAACGAAAATATACTGATGTACGTATATGCCATCCGCATTCGCCACTGGGTCCCGTCATTACCCGTTAGGTTAGCTATCAAACGACGGAGCGGGGACTGGACTAGCGCGGATGCAAAACATATACAACATCTACTAATATATATACCAATATATTATATTTCGCTCAAGGCGTGAAAGAAATGCAACATCACAGAAAATGTACAGCATCACAGAATCATACAGATATCTGGGATCCCCGGGTTTCACAGAGCCACTACTGAAACCCGATGTTCCCCTGGTCGTGTGGATAGCCTGTGCAATGAAATCCTAGACCCCTACGGGCGCGGCAAGTTACCCGCCAAAACCTGAAGCGAGGCAGCCCCCTTCAGCACCGTGAATGGACCACCCAGCACTTCACGGAATCCGGCAACTTGGGCACCCCTCCTGGGTCAACCTGTACCCCCTACGAGTGCGGCGAATAGCCCGCCAATCCAAGAGTGAGGCCCCCTTCATCTCAATGCCATGAGATGCGGGCTTGTTGCCCTCTAGAACCCGGCTATCCGTGCACCCCTCCGCGGGGTAATCCTAGTACAGAAAGTAAAATATACATACAACGGGTACATCGACCGCAACCAGGTCGTGCCCCAAAAGAATAATACAATCAGGCAGTGACGGCAGTCCACATGTTGGACGCTCGCCCCACAAAATCAAATGTACATAATACAACCATAACTGTACTAGCATCGCAACCAGGCTATCCCCCACGACCGATCCGCAACATCACAGCAAAAACAGAACATCAACGTGAAAGTCGCGTTCGCAAATCCGTCTAACCGGGCTATAGCAGTTAGACCGGATTTACCGATCAAGTGACATTCACGGTCGCAGATATAATGTAAATACTGTGAAATAATGTGTTTAAATATCCGATCGATCAAACTTTAACAAGTGGGCCCCCAAGTACTACTGTAGCACATCAAGAAATTCTGGGCCCAAAATTAATATTCCAAAACCCCAATTTTAACCCCCGAAAGACACTGTAGAAATTTGGTGCAGGGATCTCCACAGTGCGCGGCGGAATCGCGGCAAGAAAGGGGTGTTTGCGGCGGTTCCGCGCTCCCACAGTGGAGTCACTCCATCGAATTTTTCCAGAGCTCTTAGATTTTCCAGTACATCAATATTTTACAACCTGAAAAAATTTTCGAGACCAAAAATTTTCAACAGAAACTGATACGAAGGAAAAACGGGTTTTGGAACATTTGATCGATCGGAACTGAAAAACGCATTACACCAAGCTAGACTAACTTAATGGCGAAGCTCTCATACCACTGTAAGTGCACGGCGGCGTCCCGGCCGTCAATCCGACAGCCAAATGCGGAAGCGGTGATAAACTTTAATTTTACTTGAACTGGCAAACCGCCGCGCACTAATACCCGGATCGAACCACTAACTAGTCCTAGCTATCTACAAGAAAGGGAAGAGAGATATACCGATAGATCCGAGTCCTCCGGTCTTCTCGTCGTCGTCCCAATCTCCTGCGGAATGTCCCGTCTTCTCCTCGTCACCGGAAGTGCACCACATCGCCTACTTCTTTTACGGGCTCCCACCTCAATGCCGAGGCAACTCGGGCACAAAGCTGGCCAGTCGACGTGCCCAAGATTTGCTGTAGAATATCTAGTGAGCAAGTCTCATTTAGGGTTTATGGAGATGCCTTTGTGGTGGAGGAAAAAGAACTTGGAGAGAGGTGAAGAAAAATGTGATACACAAAAATGAGAGTAACATTTTTCTCCCAACTCAAAAGAGAAGCATTTCCCTCATACTTTTTCAAAGTGGTCGGCCCCCCCTTTTTTTGTGTGATTGGAGAGAGAGAGCAAAAACAAGGGGGTGGGTGAAAAGCAAATTGTGATGAGAAAGAATCAAATGATCACTACAATTCCGACACTCAATCAACAACCATGATAGCAAAAGTCAAGCCATGATCAACTAAAGAAAGTCAAGGTATGGTGCAATAATCATGATGTCACAAAGTGCAAAAGACCCCCTCCACAAATGCTTATTTGCAACAATGCAAATATGCCCTCCTCCACCAATCCTCGGCCAATGAACGATACAAAGGAAATTGGCCGAAACGGAAAGCAAACTGGCAACTCCAGAAAACTGGTCCCGTAATAAATTACAGGAAAACCCCGATACTGTGCATACACACCCGCATTTGTATTCCGACCGAAATACAAATGCAATGAGACAAAATCTACACTGTACTATACTAGGATCCGGCTTATACCAAAACCGGCTAGTAATATCCGTTCGATCCTGATACGTGCAATACCGCACGTATCTGATCGAACCCTGCCATATACCCATACGCCTGTAGTACAAACTGTCTGATCCTGATCCGTGCAATATCGCACGTATCTGATCGGACCTTGCCATATCTCCATACGGCCTCTACAACCTTTCGCCCGAAAGCTGAGTAACAGAATGTGGGGGACTCTAAAGACTCGTCAACACCTTGGTTGTGGATTTAACCACTAGCACGTCAGAGGTATAAGCCAATACGTAACGGGCTACCAGGTATTGACTAAAAGGGACGTCTGTGAGCGAACTCAGCCCGACAACCCTACTGAGCCTGTCAGTGACAATATCCGTACAGTCCGGTCCGTTCGTCTATGAGTATCGCATGGCGGGCCTAGGGGGTTGGTAAAAGTCAGACCCCCAAAAGCTGTACAAGTCGTGTCGGAGTGTAGCCCAGAACACCCTGAGATACTACTGGAATACCTACCAGTAAATCTCCTTGCCTCGGCCGAGGGCTTCGTGTAATGGCTCTCCTAGACACAGCACGACCTTACCCCCAATACCGGGAGAGACGAACCCCTGAAGATACGCTCACTGCCTCCATGTGGCTCGGGACTGTACCCAACTAAAACCTGTTTGCACGACTCCTTTGAGCCGTGGTAGGGTAGTAATCAAAGTACAGTGGGAACTCACACAAGACAAATGACGATCCCCAGGTCGATGAACTAACCTGCACACATGTCACCAGGGAACTGCCATCTGACGTCTGGTATATGACCAACTGGCATGTTCCCGGCGAGTCCTGTCCGGTGTACTCATAACCCAATGAGCACCTGTATACATCTTAGGTGATCCAACTGACACCAGTGGCTTGTGAGACCGGCCACCGCCCCTCGTCGGGGTCTCGAATGTACACACTAGTCTACTCTGGAGTATCGATGCCCTGTCTCGAAACTCACACGACTAGGGACCATTTAAGGATATGCTTATAGAGCCCAGCTCCCACTTATATGATCGCCCTCATACTGCTGGTGGTCAAGCAAGAATCCTAGGGGCTCTATCAACGTGTAATAGCAACTTGTCAGGTCACCTGAAGCAGTACACGATGATAAAGGTAAACCAGATAGCATACTATCATCTCGAGTAAGATTGTCCTATCGGGATAGGTCCTCCATCAATCATTGTAATCACGTGCCTGTGATCGAATAATTGAATCTGAGGGCACTACCTCCAACAGTGATCATGTGATGTTCTGTGATAGATACTATATATAGTATATATGATATATTATATAGACGTTACTTATGTTTTACACCCGTGCTAGCCCTGCCCCGCTCTGCCGTTAGTTACCTAACCTAACGGTGCATGAGGGGACATCGAGGCGAATGCGGATGGCATAAGTGTACGTCGTATTTATCTGTGATGTTTAGGTACTTAAATGATGGGACTTCATTAATATGATTAATGAAATAAAAGGAACCTAAGATGTTGTAGAATCGAATTTCAAAATAAAACAGGTAGCTACAGTTCTTGCTTTGCACAGCGGTATATATGATATATCCTGCACCTTATTCGATAAGGAAAGGACCGAGATCCCTTCACCGGGAGTGACTCCTTTAGAAATAACTGGCAGATGCTACATCCATCGGTTTGTCTTTTGATTGCTTTTAAGTGTTCTGCTTTGCACAGTGATATATATGATATATCCCGCACCTCATTCGACGAGGAAAGGACCGACGATCCCTTCACCGGGAGTGACTCCTTTAGCAAAACTAGAAAAGCCTCAAAGACACTCCATTTCAAAATTCATTCGATCCTACAACGATATCAAGTTCATTACGCAATAGGATTTTAGAAAAACCTGTCATAGCCCTCCGTCATTTCAGATAAGTACTAATTAGTATTCGTGCTGCGGTTGTTTGGCCTCCGTCAAGGCGTAGTGTACGGTAGCTAACAAGTGCTTATCTGCTAGCATATGATGCGATTGGATTAGGGTATTCGTACGGCGTTGTTTGGCCTCCGTCAAGGGTCGTGCGGGTGGGTTTAATTCAATCAAGAAATGTACGGGTTGAACTTGACTAGCGGACTATGGGTTGTTTGGCCTCCGTCAAGGTCATAGGACGCTAGGGGCAAAAGCATTATCGGGAATTTCAAGTGTTGAAATTTGCAATGAGATTGCATACCTTCTATGAGATAGTTGGATCCCGATACCCGCTGCGAGTAAGAGTTACTCCTGGGAGAGTTTTATACATTACAATTAGCCGATCAAGTAGGTGTATAGAAAGGTGTTAACGAGGTTACGCCTCTGGGAAAACGAGGTTTACATTAATTAGGTTCGTGCGAAAGCACGGGGGACCTCCCTCAAAGTACCGACACTGGCCTGGCTGAAAGATTGGCGAACTTGTAGTGTGTAATTAATCCCGGCTAGTCTTTCCTTTTAGGGTTTGAAGGAAGATTTGATAAAAAGCAGTAGGAGCCATCCTGATTAGATAAAATAATAACCAATCTATTTCTTGCAAGAGCGCACGCTGAGTGTTTTCTTCTCTCTCTCTCTCTCCAGGTAGCGACCATATCACGCCTTAATCAAGATAATAAAACGGATTATTGACCGAACCCGCTTGTTATACTGAGCTGGGGAACGTTGGCCCCGCTCCAACTTATAATTGTTATAAGACTGAGCAGGTAATTGGGGAATACCAGATTTCCCGTGTCGCCCAAACGAAGAGAGTGCATGTTGATGCATCATCTTCGGGTGTGTTCATTATTCAGAACTATTTCTCAGTATCCTCCGCATCCTAGGTATATGATACCGGATCTGGATCCCAGATATGTAATCTGTTACATAGGGCTACAAAAAGGTAGAAAAACTGAGAACGGGTGATAAGTTTCATGAGGCAGAAAACGGGGCAAGTGTTGCAGCCAAGTCTGTTGGTCACTGTCACCCTGTATTGTAATACATTGATTCTGAACAAATGCTATTAGATACCGAACCTGATATACAAAATCATATCAGTCTCTTTATTAGTAAAGAAATGATATAATTTTGTATTGTTGGATAATGTTTTGAACATTTCCTATATCAAAAGTTGATCGGTTCAGGCACGTTGTCTAAAAGCATTAACGTTCTAAATCAAACTACAGTTCTTAGTATACAGAACACACACAAGAGTAAGAGTTCAGAAATGAACGAATTCTTCTTGAGGTATTGTAGACTAGGTCAGATCAATGTGACCCGACTAGCTAGAGTTTCATAAAGATGCATATTTAAATTAGTTTGAATTTACATCTTGTGAAACTTGCCAGTCATGTCACAAAGATAAGATGACCATAGCTCTGTTTACTGGAAACAGAGAAAGAGTTAGTGAACTCTTGGGATGATACATGATGATGTATGTAAGGTCCCCTGTCTACACATGCCAAGACTGGTTCTTTATACTTCATTACGTTCTCTGATGATCTCTCAAGATTCAGACATATGTTCCTGTTGAAACACAAGTCCGAACCTTTTGAGATATTCACAGAATATAAGTTAGAAGTAGAGAACCAAAATAAGGGTATAAGTATTATGTCCTTTGATGTGATCAAGGAGGAGAATACTTGTGCATGGAATTCCTGGACTATTCTAAAGGAGAATGAGATTCTCTCTCAGAATTACTCCTCCGTATACACCATAGCACGATGGTATATCGGGGTGGAGCAGATACACCCTATTTGATATGGTGTGCTCTATGATGAGTACTACTGAGTTACCTTTTTCCTATTGGGTGTTATGCACTTGAGAAGTTGCATACCTATTGAATAGGGTTCGAATCAAATCAGTGCCTACCATTTCATATGTGATATGGAAAGGGAAGAGCCCATCTCTTAAGTCAGTTAAGATTTGGGGTTGTCCGGCCTATGTCTAAAAGCAAAATCCGGACAAGCTCGAGGTAAGGTCTGTTAAGTACAACTGGAAAGGTTCCAGCTATACAAGATGCAGCCGATGATTTGATAGAACCAAAGGATTCAGTAGATACCAACGAACCTCAGCCTCTCCGCCGATCTAGCAGGGTTCCTCACCCATATCAGAGATACTTCGGTTTCTCTATGACAGTGGGAGCGAGGATTGCATCATGAGATGATGACCCAACTAGTTTCGAGATGGCCATCAGGAGTGAGACTCTGTAAGAATGGCTGGATGTTTATCGATCTGAGATGGAATCCTTATACACCAACAAAGTATGGACTTTGGTTGCTATATCTGAAGGGTTAAATCCCCATCAGGAGCAAGTATATCTTGAGAAGATTACTTGGTGTAAATGGAAAAGTTGAGACTTTCAAAGCTAGACTTGTTAAAGGTTTTCGTCATTGACCAGGCGTGGATAATGATGAAACCTTTTCCAGTACCTATGCTTAAGTCCATACAGATCCTACTTGCCACGGCTACATACCATGATTACGATATCTGGTGGTTGGGTGTCTTGACTGCTTTTCTAAATGATGATTTAGAAGAGAACGTCTATAAGTACACAGCCAGAGGGCCTCGTAGAAAGTGGGAGCAGCGGAAACGTGTGCAAGATGCTTTATAGGATAAAACAGGCATCGCGGAGTTGGAACATCTGTTTTGATAGATGGTCAAAGAGTTTGACATCATCAAAATGGTAGATGAACCTTGTATAAACAAAAAGGTAGTAGGGAGTATGGTGGTGATCCTCGTAGAGTACGTGGATGACATACTCTTGATAAGAAAGGAGTTTCTTATGCTACGCTCGATTAATCTCCGATTATCACAAAGATTCTCCGTATAGGATCAAAGTGATACCTCCTATATCCTGGTTTTTGGATCTATGAGATAGATCTAATTGGATGTTAGGATACTCACTAGTAGTAGTGAGATGGTATCAATCGATCCTGGGGAGAATCACTGGAAGTGTTCCAGGGTGATAAAGACGACTAAATGTCAGTCGCAGGCATTGTCTTTACCCTCAGTAAAGGGACGGTATGTTGGAAGAGTTCCAAGCTAGATACCGTGACATACTAGACGATAAAGGCAGGATACATCGCTACTTAAGATGCTACCAAAGAGGCTGTTTGGATATATAATGGTTCAAGAGATGAACTATGTTCCTACCATTGTGAGACAATGGAGTTGTGGCTTATGCCAAGGAACGCCGGTCCCATCAGTGATCCAGACTTATTCTAAGGCAGTATCGCCTGATCATGGAGATGGTGGATCTCCAGGGTGATCGAGGTTAGGAGAGCAGACTCAGAAGATAACACGGCAGATCCACTCACAAAGGCCTATTCCCAGAGAGAGACTTTTATGGGATGGTTGAGTATGAGATACTACAACCACTGCTACAGATGGCCCTAGTGCAAGTGGGAGATTGTTAGTTATATGTATGCCCTAGAGGCCATTACTGTACATTGGATGTATATTGTAGTGGATGCTGGGATATATATAGGGAGGACTTTCTTGCTCGACATGATAGTATGCTATCTGGTTGCTCTTTACCTTAACGTGTATACTGATTGTCTCTCTGTTACATGTTGGTAAAGCCCTAAGGATGTGTACTTGACTACCTGGACTATGATGCGGATCATACTAGTGGGGACATGGTAGTCCATAAGTACATCCTTCAAAGTCCCTAGTCGTGGGTGTATCGAGACGGGGCATCGATATACCAGAGTAGACTAGCGTGTACCTTCTCGACCCATACAGATGGGCGATGGATGATCCCATATCCATTGGTGTTTGACATCGGAGATGATATACGGGTGCTCAGTATAGACTGGGTACACTGGACGGACTCGCCGAGAACTCCCAGATGGTATTATACCTCACGTCAGATGGCAGTTCTCTGGTGACACTGGTACAGAGTAGTCTGTTGACCCGAGATCGTCATAGAGTCTTGTGTGGTTCCCACTGTGCTTTGATTTCCATCTTACCACGTCCAAGAGGGCGTGAAAAACGGTGGTTTTTGGGTACAGTCCCGAGTCACATGGAGGCAATGAGCGATAGGAGGAGATTCGTCTCTCCCGGTATAAGGAGTTGATGTTGCGCTGTGTTCGATTGGCTATAACAGGAAATCCCTGGCCAGGGTTGCTGAGATTTACTGGTAAGTGTTACCAGTAGTTTCTCGAATTGTTATAGACCTCATATCGACACGACTTATCGAGCTATTGGGGTCTGACGTTTACCACCCCTAGGCGAGATATGCGACATATTAGACGATCAGACCGGACTGTACGGTAGTGTTACTGGTTGGATTCACTGGAGTGTGAGCGGGATTGCTCGTCGATCTTCTGATCGCTCAATACCCGGGTGGCCGTTACGTTTAGCAGACCGCTTGCGGCTTGTGGGTACTTGATATGATCATCACCTGCTGCCGGCGTATTGACAAGTCTTTAGAGTCATACACAGTGGTTTCCTGGCTCAAGCGAAACGAAATAGGAGCGCATATGAGATATGTGCGGGACCGAGAATAATGCGTGTATGTGATACCGTATTTCATTCTCGCGATCAATGTGTCGAATGGTTGTATGCGATATAACCTAGTTATCGATTCAAGCGTTGATTCGATAACCCGATACATTGGATACTAGTCGGTTATATGCGATATGACCGGATCGTTAAATCAAGTGTTGATTTAATGATTTAATGTATAATTATATATTTGATATATTACTTTGCATTAACTAGTATTGGTTCACTTTAAATGGATATTCTCACTCGGATGTGCACATTGTATATGTGATATATTTTTGTGTATTAGTTTGTATCATGTTTGATGATGCATGCTAAATTGGCTAAGTGTAAAGATTAAACCATGGTTGTGTAATGGTTAGGGTTTTGTTTTTACTTATTCATTTATTTATTTCATTTATTCTTTTTGGAAAATAAAATGCATAAAGAAAAAATGGTGGCTTTCATTTGTTTCTTTCATGAAGGTTCATGAAGGTTTGACTAAGTCACCATTTTGTCTCATGCTTAACCCTAACCATTCCACTAAACCATGATTCACTCTCTACACCTAACCATGGTTCTATTATGATAAGAATTGATTATTCTTTTCATTTTGGAATTAACTTATCATAACATAATTCTTCTTCTTCTTCCTTTCTTCACTTGAAGAAAGCAAGCTCCATCAATAGTGATTGATGGAAATGAGTGAAAAATACAATTCTAAAGTCTACCCACTTCCTATTTCTTCATCCTCTACCTCTTTCCAAGTAGTAGAGTGTGTTTCCTTCACAAGTTTTCATGGATTGGTGAAGGTGGAGCTTGATCTAGCGATGGCTCGACGTAGATCATCTTCGGCATGGACATCGACGACCTAGCTCGCCTATTCTCCGACGAAGCCGACGCTAGAGCCCGGGAATTCATTTGGACAGCGAGGAGACTTCGTTGCGGAGCTATGGAGGTGGAGAACCGGATCTACAAAGGTTATATTTCCGTATTCTTTTAGTTAAGTGTTAACTAGTTAGCTTTTTCGCCTAGAAATCTAGCCAACGATCCGTACACTAGGGTTTCTCGGCAGCGTTAAATTTGAAATTGGCATGGTTGATGCCTTGTGAGACCTCTTGAGAGTGCCTAGGAACCCTACAGTGTGGCATACAATCAGTGCTCGTGCAACATGAGCCGTCAATAATAGTACAGTGTCCTAAGGATACTAGTCTAAGCACATCAATATATAAGCAATAAAATGTATGCGCAACTCTATATATGAAATAGAATATGCGACAAGTCAAGTCATCTCTAGCCCAGACGCATAACGCCATGCGGGCGATTCCCCTGTAGATATTAAATCTAATCACCAACGCTCCTGGCTAAGTGAAGCCAACCACCTGTTTTCCATTCGTCGCAGCGCCCGAAGTCCCCGCCTGCGAACCTAACACAATAAAACAGCAAAGCAAGTATATATTAGCAATAGACCCAAAACACATACAAACTACATTTAACCGACGCATCAACTAAAAACATACTCTCAAGTGTTCGTATTATGGGTAACGTGCGTAGCGACACGAAGAAACCAACCCATGAAAAAACCACACAAAGTGCACGATCCGTGTCGTATAATGTATCGCGCATAAACGAAACACAAGAAACTACCTATATGATCCCAGATTTTTCATACTGAGAAAACTCAACAACCAAACAAGACCAAACACACCTAAACCACAAAAGACACCTACCCACAAAAACCCACACCCCAACTCCTCTCCAAAACCGAGGTCGCCGGATCTCCCTTCAGACGTCGCCAGCCAAGGTCCGAGCAGGGGGTCTCGTTCTTCAGGTGATGTCCTATGGTCTCAGGTACAACACAACTAAATTGTTTGGTTTTCTAGTAAACTCTCCGGGTCACAGCAGATCACAGATGACATATATTGACACTAAAAATACGATATTTGCACGAAAACTTAACTTTAAACATTCGAAACTAAAACTAAAATTCTAAACAACACAATAACTACATAAAGAACACATAGAGATCATTACCAACTCAAAAGAACTCAAAGATCCAAGCTTTGCAAGCTCCAAGGCAAATCAAGATCAAAGATGTGATTTTTGTGAGATTTGTGAAGGATTTGAGATGGTTTGTGATCGAAAATGAGAGTGTTCAGTTTGAGGTGAAGAGATATGAAGAAAAAGAGAAGGAATGAGTGTGGGCAAGAGTGAGAGAAAGAGAGAGTATGAAGAAAAGAGAGTGAGAGGTGAGCTTAAGGGTGAGTGCACCACCTGCATTAATGCACCATCAATGCATTCACACACACTATGCCACCTCCTCACTTCCAAAACAAATATCTTCTCTTCTCACTCAAAATATCTAGGATTAGGGTAAGGATTAGATTAAAACAAGGATTAGGATAAAGCAAAAGATTAGATTTGGTTAAGTTGTCATGGTTGCTAATCTAGATTAACACAAAAAAAACCCTCACATTAACGTGCACACGTGCGTGCATTCCATAACAAATAATAATAAATTATTAATTAAATGTTATAAAATGTGAGGAACCCGAATTGGTAAACTTTTTACAGTAAACCCGCATTAACGTTTAAACTAACACTAACCGAAATCTAAGGCGTTACAAGCGTGTTGCTTTTCGACCCATGAAGATGGGCGATGGATGATCTCATATCCATTGGTGTTTGACATCAGAGATGCTATACAGGTACTCAGTGGAGACTGGGTACACTGAACGGACTCGCCGAGAACTCCTAGATGGTATTATACCTATCGTCAGATAGCAGTTCTCTGGTGACACTGGTACAGGTTAGTCTGTAGACCCGAGATCGTCATAGAGTCTTGTGTGATTCCTACTGTGCTTTGATTTCCACCTTACCATGTTCAATAGAACGTGAAAAACGGTGGCTTTTGGGTACAGTCCCGAATCACATGGAGGCAATGAGAGATAGGAGGGGTTTCGTCTCTCCCGGTATTGGGAGTTGGTGTTGCGCTGTGCTCGATTGGCTATAACAGGAAGTCCCTGGCCAGAGCTGCTTCAGAGATATACTGGTAAGTGTTATCAGTAGTTCCTCGACCCGTTATGAGCCTCATATAGGCATGACTTATCGAGTTACTGGGGTCTGACGTTTACCACCTCTAGATGAGATATGCGACATATCAGACGAAGAGACCGGACTGTACGGTAGTGTTACTGTTTGGATTCGCAGGAGTATGAGCAGGAATGCTTGTTGATCTTCTGATCGCTCAATACCCGGGTGTCCGTTACGTTTAGAAGACTGCTTGCGGCTTATGGGTATTTGATATGATCATCACCTACTGCCGGCGTATTGACGAGTCTTTAGAGTCCTACACAGAGGTTCCTAGCTCAAGCGAAATGGAGTAGGAGCACATATGGGATATATGCTGGACCGAGATTAATGCGCGTATGTGATACCGCATTCTATTCTCACGACATGTGACATCGGTCGGTTATATGAGATATAGCCGGGTTATCGGATCAAGTGTTGATTCGATAAGTTGTTACATTTGATTTTAGTCGGTTATATGTGATATAGCCAGATTATTAAATCAAATGTTGATTTAATGATTTAATGTATAATTATATATATATGATATATTAATTTACATACATTAACTAGTATTGGCTCACTTATGATTTCTTTTCTCACTTGATTTTGTGCACATAATAGATATGTGATATATATTTGTGTATATGATTTGTGTCATGCTTGATGATACATGCAACAAGGGTGTGTGTGTGACTTACACCATGCTATGTATAAATTATGGTTTATTAATTGATTAAGTAATTCAAAATGGTTGCATATTGGTCATGGTTAGAAGCTTGGAGAAGCTTGGATAACCATTGACTAATTCAACTAGTTTTGTTTTGCTTAAGATATTTTATATACCCAGCCATTATATTTATCCATGGTTAACTCTCTACAAGAGTTAGTGTATGTCATATACTCACCATGGTTTATTTTCTCACCTCATGAGTTCACTCTCTCTTGATCACTTCATCTTCTTCATGAGAAAATAGCTTGATAGCTTTTTCTTAAGTGAGAAAATATTGTGAGAAAAATAAAACTAAAATGAGCAAAATTCATACTTCATCATCCTCTACTACTTGCCATTTAGTATAGTGTGTTTGCTTCACTAATTCCACAATTAGTGAAGGGGTAGCTTGTGTTAGTGTCTCCTAGACGTAGATTATTGATTGTTTCGAAAAAGTGTTTGTAATTAACCGCAATCAGAACGGTGTCGCGCGTAGCTAGACCGAGATGAGTACGGGTCGTCCTCTGGGAAACGTGGAACCTTTTACTTTTACTTTAGATGTGTTGAGAAAGAGAGAAGGGATAAAGAATTTTATAGAAAGATTTCTAGATCTACGTTAAACAAGAATGTAAAATATAGGTCTAGATTATTTTAAAGATGTAATTAATATAATAAGAGGGCTTGTAGGGTTCGTTAGGATTTAGTAGTTATGGACGATTAATTAAAAGTTACCCTTTTTATCCATTAATAGATTTAGAACTAGAACGACGGTGATGCGTGTAGATTAGGGTTTCTGGAGGGAAAAGGAATCCCACTCTTAACCCTTATCTCGACACGGAACTCCGTTCATATCTAGCCTTTACCAAAACAATCATTAATCTAATCTCTAATCGCGGTCGGAACTAGCAAAGAATTGCTAGCGCGCCCGATTAGGATGTTAATGATTCTTTTGATAAAGTTCCTAAACTTTATAGGACTTAAAAAGGGTTTAATTATTTTCATCGTCCATTAGCCTACCCTAATCCTACGAACCCTAACAAGCGGAGAATTACTCGCGCATGTTGGGAGAAAAAGAGATGGAGAGAAAATGCATAATTAAACTACGAAGAAATAGAATAAGAAAAAGAACTACCTTTATTAATCAACAAGATCAAGTACACTTTGATTCCTTAGAAAATGATTACAAAAACCTAGTTTGCTTCTCGATCTCTTCTAAGGAGGTAGATGAACCGTTGATGATCAGCCTGGATGCGTGAGCCGTCTTGGACTTCGTAATCTCGTCGGCTTGATGATTTTTCCAAGAGGCTCTCGGTGCCTTTTTATAGTGCAAAGCCAGAATATTTTGGTTGAAAACTTGGTAAAATATTGCATAGATTCACCCCAAAAATCCTCTGCCCCTAACTCCCTGGAAGTGCGGCGGATCCGCGGCAAATGGTGGCTAGGGCCGCGGATCCGCGCTAAAAGGGTGAGATCTCTTTATGATTTTTCTTGTGCTTGCATCTTGTGACATGTGGCAATCCTAGGCACCTTCATATTTCAGAAATTTTCTCTCGGTTGCTTCCAGACTTGGTCTCCAAGTTTGCTTCTTAATTTGGCAAGATTTCTTCAACAGCTTGATTTCTTTGATATATTCTGCATAACAACTTGGAAAATTCTGCACAACAACTCAAATAAGATTTTAGTATACTTTGATCTACTAGGATTAGGTCAATAATATTTGCATACATTTTCCTACCAAAATGATAATTAAAATATATTAACACATGGAAAATAATGTTTTTACACATAAACCCTCATATGTATAATATATTATAATAAAGTCCTTTTTTAATATGAAAATGGTAGGAAAAATGTAATACAAATGTGCAGTTTTATCAACTGAACAATCATCTTCGGCCTCGAAGACTTCGATGCAAGCTTGTTCATTTCTTCATGGGAGCCTCTCTAGAGTCCGGGAGTTCATGATCGCAGCGAAGGGACTACTACACGGAGCTATTGAAGTGAAGGACCGGTCTACAAAGGTTGTATTCCTTGTTCACTTCTTATGCAAAGTTGTTTGCATTTCGATTCGTCACATTTTATAGTATAAGATTATAGGGTTAGGGTTAGCTAGAATGGCAAATTTTTAATTTGGCATGGAAGATGCCTCCCGAAACCTTGCTGCCGTGCTAGGCAACTCTACAAGGATAACCGATCGTAGTATAGGAATTTCATTTCCTATAAAGTGTATGTCATCCAAACACCAGGACATCACACCCTACTACTTTCTTAACAGATCCATCTCCTATTCTGATGAAGTCAAAGCCCATGACTGTCACATCAAAAATAGATGATCTATCTCCGCTATACTTGCTTTAGTCTATAAATAGACACAAGCTACTTGTCCACTATGCTTCCGCCGCTCCCACTGGCTACAACAACCCTCTGGCAGAGTCATTGTAAGTCTATGTCGCGCACCCCGTGGGATCGTGGGGAGGCGGAATAGGTGAAAAATAATTTTCAAAAGATCGCGGCACGGACTTGGACTACAGGATCGATGCTAAACCCTAACTAGCTAACAAGATGTGAGGTTAACTAAACGTACAGAAGTTTATACCTCACGATTCCGGTCCTTCGGGTCTTCATTCCTCGCTGTCCTTCTTCTGGTTGTTGACTCCATGGATCGTTTGGATCGTCGCTCCCTCATCGGACTCCTCAAATCCATGATGATCAACCCGAGGAGATGTGCATCGAACTCCTACCTCAACGGTGGCAACTAGGGCATCAAGGTCGCTACCCATGATGTCGTAAAGGATGTAGAGATGTGTAAATGGATTGTAATATCTATGCTTGCCCTAGATCACTCAACACATGAATTCACTAGAGCTTTGAGGAAGAAGGTGACAATGGAGAAAAAGCTAGTGAGGAAAAGGAGTGAAGAATAGAGTTAGCTCTCTACCTTTTTCTTTCAACTGAACCATATTGATAATTCATATGATAAATCAATATCAATTATCACATATATGGTTCAAGTAACAAAAAATGAGTCATGGGCTAAAAAGTTACCATGTGTCATGTGAAGCTATGTCCATCTTCATGCAATTTCCACCTCATTCTCCTATGTCATAAAGCATTTTCATTTAAACCAAAATGAATAATAACAATATGACATGTCACCTTCTAGAAGCATCTTTGACCAATTTATAAAAATGCCCCTCATCCGTACATACGTACCCGTATCCGTATTCTGAAAAATGTGGATAGAAAAAGACGAAAACAATCTATCAGTACAATACTAGGATCCGGCTTAAACAAAAGCCTGCTAGTATTGTCCGTCCGAATCATCATGCGCGCACAAGTACACGGACGTGACCGAACCCTTCCGTAAAACCATATGACCTTTACATCTTTTGTCTGATGCAGAGAAACCCTCTGTGTGGGACTCTAAAGACTCAACACTACGCTGGCAGTGGGTTTAACCACAGGTCGCAAGCGGCACTAGCTGTACGTAACGACCCCCAGGTATATGTCGAAGAGAAGGCTGATGAGAATAACTCATCCGAACTCCAACTGAGCCTATCTGTGACAATCTCCGTACAATCCGGTCTGTTCGTCTAAGAGTATCGCATATCGGGCCTAGGGGCGGTACACGTCAGACCCCTAATAGCGGTATAAGTCGTGTCAGAGTGCAGCCCATTACAACCTGAGAAACTACTGGAGTACCTACCAGTAAATCTCGCTTGTCCTGGCCAAGGACTTTGTGTAATGGCTCTCCAACACAGCGCGATATCAACCCCCAATACCGGGAGAGATGACTCCTATCTAACCGCCACTGCCTCCAAGTGCTTCGGACTGTACCCAACTACTACCTGTTTGCACGACTCCTTTGAGCCGAGGTAGGATAGTAATCAAAGTACAGTGGGAACACACTCGAGGCGAAGTGGCAGTGTCAAGTCGACGGACTAAGCTGTACTCATGTTACCTGGGAACTGCTATCTGACGATAGGTATATTACCAACCAGCAGTTCCCAACGAGTCCTGTCTGGTGTACTTATAACCTAATGAGCACCTGCATACTATCTCTAGTACGACGTACTAATGGCTGTGGGACAGACCATTTCCCTACTGGGATGAGAAGCATATACACTAGTCTACTCTGCAGTATCGATAATCCTACGACTAGGGACCTGTATAAGGATGTGCTTGTAGACTACCCAGCCCCCACTAGTGTGACTTCCATCACAACGCTGGTAATCAAGCAATGATCCTAAGGGCTCTATTGAAGTAGAAACACATGTACATATTGAAGTAGAAACAAATCAGGTAGCATACTACCATTTTGAGCAAGATTGTCAATACAACTGTGAATATCCCAAGCTTCCATTAAGTAATATACAAAACAGTATGATACAATAATGGCCTCTAGGGCATATACACTAACAATCTCCCACTTGCACTAAGGCCATACACTGGCATATTGCAGACTGAAGGTCTTGAATAGCCTCTCGAACACTATCTGAGAGATGGTCCTGGTGAGTGGATCTGCAGTGTTGTTCTTCGTATTTACTCTCCTTACCTCGATCTCCTGGAGAAAAGTTATCTCCCTGATCAGGTGTTACCGCCTTAAGATATGTCAGGATCACTGATGGGACTTGGGTTCTTTCCCTAAAGCTATAGCGCCGATTGTTGTCGCAATACAAAAGTATAGGAAGAACAATGGAAAGAACCACCTTAAGTTCAATTAAGAACTTCCTTATCCAGACTATCTCTTTTACGGTGTCACAAGCAGCGATTCTACTCCGTTTCTATTGTCAAGTCAGCAACGGTGTTCTGCATGGAGCTCTTCCAACAGAACGTCCCTCTACTGAGGATAAAGCTATAACTCGATATGGATTTGGAGTCATTCTTATCACTCTGGAAGCTGGAGTCAGCAAAGGCCTCGATCTGGAGGTCCAAACTGTCGTACACCATGAACATCTCCTTAGTCATTTCCAGGCACTTGAGAATGTTCAATACTGCTTCCCAGTACTTCACCCCTAGGTTTGACTGATACCGGCTTATCACGCTTTCGCTGCGTAAGCAACATATGGTCTAGTATACAACATCGCGTATACTATAGAGCCTACCGCATTAGCGTAGGGTATAATCGATATGCGAGCCTTTTCCAAATCAGTCTTGATAGACATCTCTTTGGAAAAGGTGATTCCGTGACAAGTCGGTAGACTACCGTGCTTTAGAATCTTTCATACTAAAATATTTTCAGTATGGCGTTGGTGTACCTTAACTTTGAAAAAGCCCCACTATCCACTCTGATCTATTACGATAGATCTGGATCCCCAGAATGTAGTTGGTATCACCCAGGTTTCTCATGGAGAACCTCTGTGACAAGAATCTTTTGACTGATAGTAATATATATATATACACCTGGTTCATCTAGATTATTGATAAAGTCAAATTCTTTGACTTTCTCATTAAAAACAAATGTTCCAACTCCGCGATGCCTGCTTTAGTCCATAGACTTAAGCATATTGCACACATACCTGCTGCTCCCACTCTGATTGAAAACCATCTGGCTGAACCCTATAGATACACTCTTCTAAATACTGAAAAAGCCATCTATACGTTCATCCGCCAGAACTTACAATCATGGAAGACAACAATGTCAAGAAGGATCCGAATGGATTTGAGTATAGCTACTGAAGAAAAAGGTTTCATCATAGTCCAAACCAGGTCTTTGATGGAAAGAACCCTTCACAACAAGTCTAGCCTTATAGGTTTTAACCTGTCCATTTACATCAATCTTCTTTCTGAAGATCCATTTGCAGCATATGGGTCTTACCCCTTCTGGAGCAAAGTTCTAAGTCTATACTTTGTTGGTGTATATGGACTCTATTGTGGTCCATTTTGTATCTAGCCATTTTACCAAGTCTCTGCTCTAAATGGCATACTGGAAGCTAGTAGGCACATCATTGTCAATGATGCAATCCTCTCTATCCCCGTCTATGAGAAAACCTCAGTTTCTCTCGGGCGGATGAGACTTTCTACTACTTCCTCGGAGTGGCGTAAGTATGTCCGGTTCTTTTGAAACTTCTGGTTCTACCATACTTTCAGTTATAGTTTGTGGTTCTGGAATTTCATCCAGTTCTATTGCGCTCCCACTATTTCCTTTAAAAAAGATTAATTTTCCAAAAAGTGGGCATTCTGAGAAACAACAATCTTTTGTTCCTCCGCGAAAATAGAAAAAATACCCCTGGAGTCTTTTGGGTATCCCACAAACTTAAACAGTACTGAGTGTGCCTCGAACTTGTCCATATACTGCTTTTTACAAACGCTGGACATCCCTAAATCTTCAGGTACTGAAGATAGGGTTTCTTCCTAATCCATATCTGATATGGTGTGGTAGGCACAGTCTTAGTATGAACCCTTTTCAAAAAGATATGTAGCTAATCCTAGTGCATAACTTTAGAAGGATGACGATAACTCAATGTTACTCATTATGGAACGAACCATATCCAATAGGGTTATGTTCCGTCTCTCCGATATACCATAAAGTTGTGATGTGTATGGAGGAGTAAGCTGAGAGAGATTTCTTTTCTCCTTTTA
This sequence comes from Agapanthus africanus, assembly GCA_030015575.1. NCBI lineage: Eukaryota > Viridiplantae > Streptophyta > Magnoliopsida > Asparagales > Amaryllidaceae > Agapanthus > Agapanthus africanus. Next base: position 549,264,496 of record CM057339.1, read on the forward strand.
GGTAATCCAGGAACTTGGTAATTAAGTATCACTACCTTGATCAGATCTCAGTGAGTTGATACTTGTGCCTGTTTGTTTTTCCTCTTCATTCTTGTATTCCCGGAATTTCTCAAAAGTCTCGGATTTATGCTTCAATACGAAGACATTTCCTAACCCAGAGAAATGACCCGAAAAAGTAATGAAAATAGGAATAACCACTTCGTGCATATATAGACATTGGACCTACACAATGCTGTGTATGAGTCCTAAGAGCTCGCTCGCCCTTACTCCGTGTCCAGTGAACAGAGTCTTTATCATCTTTCCTATGAGACATGATTGACTAGTTATATAAGACTGATATTCGAACGGATTCAAATATCCCTCTATATGTATCTACGTCAACCTTGTTTCAATGATGTGACCCTGTCTATAATCCCATAAGAAAGTCCTATTTGATTCTGGAGACTTTCTTATAAGTGTGTTTTGGACGTTTGAAAACATGAGCTTGATCTAATACGTACATACTGTTATCTAATGTACCTGACCTAATCAATACTTTGATTTAGGTGGATGTGGATTACATCGCTTACATATGTAAATCATATCCTTCTTTATAATGTAAAGATACAGATATGAAATTTACAATCTTGAGTAGGTACATATAAACAGTTACGTAGAATCAATAAATTCTCACTTGTCAATTCTAGATGATATTACTCTACGGATACAGCATCCTTGTTCATTCCGTTAGCACCTCAGAGAGTCATATCACCGGCCTTGATAACTCTACGGTTTCTCAAAGTCTGTGAAGAATGAGATCCGCATCTAGTATCATGTACCCAGGAAGTAGAGTTAATTGACAGACTGTTTTCAAACACTAACACACCCGAAGCTGAAGCCACAACATGCTTCGAATCCTGGATTCTGGCTTTCCAAGCCCTGCATCCCTTCTGCCAATGCCCTTTCCCGTGACGATAGGAACATCCCTCCTTTACTACTGTTAGCCTTGAAACTTTTGCCCTTCCCTTTTCTTCTACTTTACTAACACCGCTTATCAGCTTTTCGGAGGCCTTCTTCTTCTCACCCTTGGGTTTTACCTTGGATCTAGAAGAGGAATATTCCCCAATAAGCAGAGCGGGTGTCTCCCTGGTTTCCTTCAGGGTTCCCACAACTGGAAGTATAACTTTCTTCCCCTGGGTGTAAGTAGAAGGTAGGGACTGTAGAAGCAAGTCATCACTCGACTTGTTCTCCAACGTGGGCTCCAGGTCCGTGAGTTGTTCAATACAGCTAATCATTGTAGGGACGTGGTCCCCTACAGATGATCTGACAGCCAACCTTGCTTGAAGCAATTCCTTCGAGGTCTCATATCTTCCGATATGAGATTGCTCTCCATATAAAATTTTGTTATGGAGGGAGATAGAAGAAAAGTCTATCTTCTCGTATTCCTGCTGGTATTCACCATTAACTGAGGGCAACACGAGGCACTTGGCATTCGCATAGTCTTTTCCTTTTGTCCTACGGATATCATCCGTGACATTGGAAACTGGACCTGGGACGGCAGTGGCGTGAGTAGTAATGAGGTGGTCCAGTTTGTCATAGGTAATGAACATCTGGACAAACCTTTGCCGGTTTTATAGTAAAACTCAGTCATGTTATTATCTAACCGTAACCTAATCTGGTCACCTGGTTACTGCAATTAGGAGAGAGAGAAGAATACACTCAGCATGATGCTCTTGCAAGTTTAGATTGGTTTTTAATTTATCTAAAGAGGATGGCTCCCACTGTTTCTCGAATCCCTCCTCAAACCATAAAAGAGGAATTAGTCAGGATTAATCTCACCCTACAATACTTGCTTAACCGTTCAGCTAGGCTAGTGTTGGTACTTCGAGGGAGGTTTTACGACGCTTTCGCGAAGTTCCTAAATTAAATAACCTCTTTTCCCTGGAGGCATTGCCCTACTAACACTGTTCTAGACACCTACTTGGTTTATAGTATTGATTGTGATAGTGAAAAGATCTTCCGAGGAGTAGCATATACTCACTGTAGGATCGGGATCCAAATATCATTGTGTGATAAAGCTGAAGGAATCCTACCAAAATTATCACACTCCAAATGGTATGCAGTACTAGCAAGTTTCAGTTTCTTTAGAAACTCCCGATGTGGATTTCTGCCCCATGCTTTTATGACCTTGACGAAGGCCAACATATCATAAGTCACATGTCAAGTTCTACCCGTCATTCTCCGGGTTAATTTGGACCCACCAGTACATACCTTTGACAAAGGATAAAATGGCAGTGCGACTGTCCCAAACCAACGCATCTATCTATGCTACAGATAAATATTTAGTAGCTACCAATCACTATGCCTTGGCGAAGGTCAAAATATATAGCTTGAATACTACTGAACATTTAAATGAAATGACGGAGGGCTACGAATGGTTTTGGCAAAACCGTGAACGTAGTGAACTTGATATAATCGAAGGAACCTGATAGCTTTTAAAAGGAGTGGTTTAAGCTCCGCATTTAAAAATTTGATGTTTTAAAATAACCGAGTAGTTTTTAAAATTTGTTCCAACGATTCATCTTTGGTTTCTTTGCTTTGCATTAATGTAATGCGTCCCATCAATTACACCTATCATCAAAGAAAAAGACGAAAATACAACGTCTACTTATGCCATCCGCATTCACCACTGGGCCCCGTCTAACACTGTTAGGTTACTTAACTAACGCCAGAGCGGGGGCTTGACTAGCGCGGATGAAAAACATAAGTAGCGTCTATTATATATCATATATAATAATAAAATTCGTCTGATGCAATAATAGGCATTCCAGTAACAGATGAACATATTGGATATGCTAGGAATATCGCATTTCGTTTAAGCCTGTAACGAAAGACGGCTTCCACGGTCGTGATGAATAGCCAAACCCCACCCCAGACCCCTACGGGTACGGAAAACTACCCGCCAAATTCCAGAAATGAAGCAACCTCCCTCAACAAAGTGAGTAGGTCACACGGCACTTCAAAGAACCCGGTAGTTTGTGTACCCCACCATGGGTCTATCCTAGGAGTATAAAACAGTAAAATGAAAATAATACACGGTGGCTACAACCTCAACCCGGATGTGCCCCGCAAAATAATATTACATCAATTTTACAATTTACATGAATGAAAGATAAAAGACGCTCATCTCACATTCCCGGCTATTCATCATTGACGATCCAACATGTTCATATACACAAACCAACAAATATGTGCAACTTCAAAGTAACAGACATATAGCAATTAGATGAAGTTTAAAACACATCTAAACATTACAGAAGAACCAGTTAGCCAAGTACAATTAGAATTTCGATCGAAAAACATTTTCCGTAACCACCCCAAATGCAAACCAGCATTCAGAAACATACTGGGTAGAAACCAAATATTCCAGAGAACTAAACACCCAAAGAAAGAAATAACAGAAGAAGAATGGCCTGAATCGGCCTCGACTCAGCCGCAACTCCGTGGTGGATCGGCCCGATCCGCCGCGGTTCCGCGGTCGTATTGGCGATTCAGGGGACCATTTTTCTTCAGCCATCTTAGAAAACCCAGCACGTATTTTTAGTACACCTGAAATAATTTTTACAGCACTTTTAAAATTCGACAGAATGTAGGGTTTTCGGTGTTTTGTTTTCCAGTTTTTCCGACGATCGAAGTTCTAAAACTTGCAAACGAACTAGTTTAGGTTTAGTAGGCTCTAATACCACTGTAAGTCCATGTCGCGCACCCCACGGGATCGCGAGGAGGCGGAATAGGTGAAAAACAATTTTCAAAAGATCGTGGCACGGACTTGGACTCCAGGATCGGTGCTAAACCCTAACTAGCTAACAAGATGTGAGGTTAACTAAACGTACAGAAGTTTATACCTCACGATTCCGGTCCTTCGGGTCTTCATTCTTCGCTGTCCTTCTTCTGGTTGTTGACTCCGTGGATCGTTTGGATCGCCGCTCCCTCATCGGACTCCTCAAATCCATGATGATCCACCCGAGGAGATGTGCATCGAACTCCTACCTCAACGGAGGCAACTAGGGCATCAAGGTCGCTACCCATGATGTCGTAGAGGATGTAGAGATGTGTAAATGGATTGTAATATCTATTCTTGCCCTAGATCACTCAACACATGAGTTCACTAGAGCTTTGAGGAAGAAGGTGACCATGGAGAAAAAGCTAGTGAGGAAAAAGAGTGAAGAATAGAGTTAGCTCTCTACCTTTTTCTTTCAACTGAACCATATTGATAATTCTTATGATAAATCAATATCAATTATCACATATATGGTTCAAGTAACAAAAAATGAGCCATGGGCTAAAAAGTCACCATGTGTCATGTGAAGCTATGTCCATCTTCATGTAATTTCCACCTCATTCTCCTATGTCATAATGCATTTTCATTTAAACCAAAATGAATAATAACAATATGACATGTCACCTTCTAGAAGAATCTTTGACCAATTAACAAAAATGTCCCTCGTCCGTACATACGTACCTGTATCCGTATTCCGAAAAATGCGGATACAAAAAGACGAAAACAATCAATCAGTACAATACTAGGATCCGGCTTAAACCAAAGCCCGCTAGTATTGTCCGTTCAAATCATCATGCGCGCACAAGTACACGCACGTGACCGAACCCTGCCGTAAAACCATATGACCTCTATATCTTTTGTCTGATGCAGGGAAACCCTCTGTGTGGGACTCTAAAGACTCGACACTACGCTGGCAGTGGGTTTAACCACAGGTTGCAAGCGGCACTAGCTATACGTAATATGTCGATGAGAAGGCTGATGAGAATAACTCATCCGAACTCCAACTGAGCCTATCTGTGACAATCTCCGTACAGTCCGGTCTGTTCGTCTAAGAGTATCGCATATCGGGCCTAGGGGGCGGTAAACGTCATACCCCTAATAGCGGTATAAGTCGTGTCGGAGTGTAGCCCATTACACCCTGAGAAACTACTGGAGTACCTACCAGTAAATCTCGCTTGCCTTGACCAGGGACTTTGTGTAATGGCTCTCCAACACAGCGTGATATCAACCTCCAATACTGGGAGAGACAAATCCTATCTAACCACCACTGCCTCCAAGTGCTTCGGGACTGTACCCAACTACTACCTGTTTGCACGACTCCTTTAAGCCATGGTAGGGTAGTAATCAAAGTACAGTGGGAACACACTCGAGGCAAAGTGGCAGTGTCAAGTCGACGGACTAAGCTGTACTCATGTCACCTGGGAACTGCTATCTGACGATAGGTATATTTGTAAGTCCGCGGCGACGCCCCGGCCGTCGAACCGACGCCGGAAACGCGGAAACAAAAACTTTTCAAACTAGCAAACCGGCACCACCGCGCACTTTTCACCCGGATCGGGCCATTAACCTAGCAACTAGCAAACTAGAAAAGAGTAGAGAAGCTATACCAAGCGATTCGTGTCCTTCGGTCTTCGTCTCCACTCCGATCTCCCGCGGAATCTCTGTCCGTCAACTCCTTGTCGGAAAGGGCACCACGTAGCCGGAATCTTTTACGGGCTCCCATCTCTGGACCGAGGCAACTCGGGCGCGAAGTTGGCAAGCCGACGCGTCCAAGATTTGCTGTAGGCTAGTGTAGAGTCTTTGTCTCTTTTGGGGTTTTGTTGCCATGGAGGATGGAGGAAGAGATTAAAGAAAATTGGTGCTTTCAATTTTCCAGCAAGGAAAAATGAGATGAAGAATAATGTCACCACTCAAAATGAAACTCTCTCATTCCCCTCACTCTCAAGAATGGCCGGCCCCTCCTTATCAAGAAGAAGATTGGAGAGAGAGAAAGGCATCTCTATGTATATAGAAAAAGAATGATAATGTGAAAAAGAAATCATATATGAAAAAGGCTCACATCAATATCTTATCCAAATCAACTCCATCATGCAAAAGATAAGAAAGAAAAAGAATCTCATGATGAAAGAACACTCATGATGCCTCACATATGCAAGAAACCCCTCCACAATGTGTTATTTGCAAACTTGCAAATAACACCCTCCATCGGAAACTCCGACCGAGAAGGAATAAAAGAAAACCGGCCGGAACGGAATGCAAACTGGCAACATCAGAAAACTGATCCCGTAATAAATTACAGGAAAACCCCGCTACTGCAAATACATGCCCGCATTTGTATTCCCACTGAACACAAATGGAAAGAGACAAAACTACACTATCTAATACTAGGATCCGGCTTAAGCCAAAGCCGGCTAGTAAAATCCGTCCGATCACGATCCGTGCAATACCGCACGTATCTGATCGAACCCTGCCATATTTCCATACAGCCTCTACAGCGTTTCGCCCGAAACCTGAGTAACTGTGTGTGATGGACTCTAAAGACTCGTCAATACTATGGCTGTGGATTTAACCACTAGCACGTCAGAGGTATAAGCCATACGTGACGGGCCACCAGCTATTGACCAAAAGGGACGTCGATGAGCGAACTCATCCTGACACCCTACTGATCCTGTCAGTGACAATATCCGTACAGTCCGGTCCGTTCGTCTATGAGCATCACATGGCGGGCCTAGGGGGTTGGTAAAACTCAGACCCCCAATAGCGGTACAAGTCGTGTCGGAGTGTAGCCCAGAACACCCTGAGATACTACTGGAATACCTACCAGCAAATCTCCTGCCTTGGCCAAGGACTTTTCATGTTCTGGCTCTCCTAGACACAGCGCGACCTCACCCCCAATACCGGGAGAGACGAACCCCTGCAGATCCGCTCACTGCCTCCATGTGGCTCGGAACTGTACCCAACTAAAACCTGTTTACACGTCTCCTTTGAGCATGGTAGGGTAGTAATCAAAGTACAGTGGGAACTCACACGAGACAAATGACGATCTCAGGTCGATGAACTAACCTGTACACATGTCACCAGGGAACTGCTATCTGACGTCAGGTATAATACCAACTAGCAGGTTCCCGGCGAGTCCTGTCCGGTGTACTCATAACCCAATGAGCACCTGTATACATCTTAGGTGAACCAACTGACACCAGTGGCTTGTGAGACCGGCCACCGCCCCTCGTCGGGATCTCGACTGTATACACTAGTCTACTCTGGAGAATTGATGCCCTGTCTCGAAACTCCCTCGACTAGGGACCTTTTAAGGATTTGCTTATAGACTCCAGCTCTCACGTATATGATCGCCCTCATACTGCTGGTAGTCAAGCAAGAATCCTAGGGGCTCTATCAACGTGTAATAGCGACTCGTAAGGTCACCTAAAGCAGTACACGATGATAAAGATAAACCAGATAGCATACTATCATCTTGAGTAAGACTGTCCTACTGGGACAGGTCCTCCCCTCAGTCATTGCAATCACGTGCCTGTGATCCAATAATTGACTATGAGGGCACCATCTCCAACAATATTACCAACCAGCAGTTCCCAACGAGTCATGTCCGGTGTACTCATAACCTAATGAGCACCTACATACTATCTCCAGTACGACGTACTAATGGCTGTGGGACAGACTATTTCCCTACTGGGATGAGAAGCGTATACACTAGTCTACTCTGCAGTATCGATGCCCTGTATCGATAATCCTACGACTAGAGACCTGTATAAGGATGTGCTTATAGACTACCCAGCCCCCACTAGTGTGACTGCCATCACAACGCTGGTAATCAAGCAATGATCCTAAGGGCTCTACTAATATGTATAAGCGATATGTTAAAAGAAACACATGTACATATTGAAGTAGAAACAAACCAGGTAGCATACTACCATTTTGAGCAAGATTGTCAATACAACTGTGAATAACCCAAGCTTCCATTAAGTAATATACAAACCAGTATGATACAATAATGGCCTCTATGGCCTATACACTAATAGTCGTATACACGTGCACTTCTAAAGCTAGTTTAGAACGAAGCTATACTCATCGTCCTGCCAGGTCTCATAGTCTAGAACAGCAGTAATGGCAAGTCTGGGTAAACAAGAACCTCCCTGTCACCGTCTTTGAGAATACCGAAGTACCTCTCGGGCGCCTGAGATTACCCACCATATCTGCGGAGTGGCTAATGGAATGTCAATCCTTATTGAATCTTTAGGTTCTATTAAATTTTCAGTAATCGTTTGTGGTTTTGGAATCACTTCCAGTTCTACCATACTCCCACTACTGTTTTCTGAAAAAGTCAATATTACTAAAACTGTGGCGAATCAAGAACAATATCACTATTGATCTTCCAGATGATAGAAAGTTAACTCACGTCATAGCCTGGGATTGTTAATTATATGTATTCCCTAGAGTCCATTATTGTACATATGATGTATATTATAGTAGATACTTAGATATATATAGTGAGGACTTTCTTGCTCGACATAATAGTATGCTATCTGGTTGTTCTTTGTCTTAACATGTAGACTTGTATTGTGATACTGTCTTACTCTCACATGTTGATAAAGCCCTTAGGATATGTACTTGACTACTAGGACTATGATGGAGATCATACTAGTGGGGCCAGCGTAGTTCACAAGTACATCCTTTAATTGTTCCTAGTCAAGGAAATATCGAGACAGGGCATCGATATTCTAGAGTAGACTAGCGTATATGCTTCTTGAACCATATGATGGGCGATGGATGATCACACATCCATTAGTGTTTGACATCAAAGATGGTATACGGGTGCTCGGTGGAGACTGGGTACACTGAACAGGACTCGCCGAGGACTCCTATGTAGTAGTATACCTATCGTCAGATAGCAGTCCTCTGGTGACACTGGTACAGGTTAGTCTGTAGACCCGAGATCGCCATAGAGTCTTGTGTAGCTCCCACTGTGCTTTGATTTCCTCCCTACCACGCTCAAGAGGAGTTGTGCAAACAGGTGGATTTTAGGTACAGTCTCGAGTCACATGGAGGCAATGAGCGATAGGAGAGGTTTCGTCTCTCCCAGTATTGGGGGTTGATGTTGCGCTATACTCGATTGGCTATAATTGGAAGTCCCTGGCCAGGACGGGTGCCGATATTTACTGATAAGTGTTATCAGCAGTTTCTCGAACCGTTATAGGCCAGACATCGGCATGACTTATCACGTTACTGAGGTCTGACGATTTCTACCCCTAGACATGATATGTGACATATCAGACGAAAAGACCGGACTGTACAGAAGTGTTACTGATAGGCTTCATGGAGAGTATGGATGAGCTTGCTTGTTGATATTCATATCGCTCAATACCCGGGTAGCCGTTACGTCCAGCTAGTACCGCTGACGTCTTGTAGGTAACTGATGTGATCATCACCTACTGCCGGTGTATTGACGAGTCTTTAGAGTCCGACACAGAAGTTTCCTGGTTCAAGCGAAATGAAGTAGGACACATATGTAATATGTGTGTGGGCCTGATTAAATATGAGTATGTGATACCGTATTGTAATCTGGAAGTTATCTATTATCAGTCAGGTTATATGTGATATAACTGGATTATCGAATCAAATGTTGGTTTGATAATGTGATATTCTGATTAATGATATTAGTCGGTTATATGTGATATAACCGGATTATAAAATCAAGTGTTGATTTAACAATGTGATATATATTATATGTGATATAATTATATCTTAACTAATATCATTAGCTCACTAATTGCTTTATATATATATTAATGAATATTTGATATATATAAATATATATATATATATATATATATATATATTATATAAATCATGGCATGTTTTTCTATTTTTTAGAAAATAGAAAAATGAGGTGTAAATTGTGGAGATATTTGTGGTATGGTTCAAGACATGGGTTTATATGTTTTTATATTACTCTTGACTCACTATTCAAACATGGTTGCAATTTTAATTGCATTTTTATTCCATGCTTGAATGAGTGAGGAAAGAGATGATTCATTTTATTCATTTCTACACTTGCTTCATGGTTCATGCCTTAGCCATTTTTTCAAGAGCTCTTTTCTTCTCTTGCTCTCTACAATTTTCTTCACCTCACCTCCAAGCTCAAAACCCTCACATGAGATGTGAATCATTGAGCCTTGTGAGACCTTAGTGAGCTTTAATTATCCCCTACTTCATCATCCCATACCAAAACTAGCGATTTGGTGTGGTGTGTTTCCTACACTAAAAGTGTTTAGTGTGGTGAAAATCTTGTGCTTGTGGACTTCGGGTGGATCGTCTTTGGCGTGAAGATCACGAAGGAGGTTCGTTCAACTCGGAGAGGAGCCTTGAAGGAGTCGTGTGGACTTCATCCTGGAGCTTTTGAAGAGAAGGACAAGAACTACAAAGGTTGTATGCTCTTAAACTTTCTCTTATGTTTTATCACATCACAAAGGAAAAAACCTAATATTCTAGTAGTGATCTTGGTAGTCAAGCTTAGCACCTAAAAAAAATTATAATTTGGCATACTTGATGCCTCTTGAACTGCTTGGCGGGTGCTAAGGTCGACTTTCATGGTATCAGAGCCAAGCTAGAACATTAGAATTACTTGTAGCGACGTTAGAAATCCTCCGTTTTTATCGCGCAAAAACTGCCGAAAAAACTTCGAAATTGATGTTTTGAGTTGTTTGCAAACCCCGTGGGCTCATGGTTTGAACCGAGAAGCCGCGGGGTGGAGCGTGCGCACCCCGGGGACACCCGAGGGGGACCGAAAGGCTGAGCCCACTCCCCAAGACCGCCACAAGGTGTTCTTGGCAGTGGGGACCCGAAACTGCCCCACCAAAGGCAGTTTCGGATCTTCCTCACCCCCTAGACATCTCGTGGTGTCCTCGGGGTGGGGTACCCCCTCTAGGCCCCCCATTCGACACTTAATCTTGGGTCTTCACCCCCGCAAAGATTCGAACGGGTTTCGAGTTCGTTTCGACTTCCGGATTGGCTTAAAACGATCGGTTTTGAAACTTTAGCTCTCTGTTTTTTCAAGTTTTGAAAAAAATTGATTTAAGTTTGCTAAATGCGTGCGGAATTCTAATGTCGCGGTTACTTTACAAGTTTTGTGATGTATGATACAATTATTAGAATCCGGATTAATTAGTTTTTTGAAAACTAGTTAGTAAATCTAGCCGTTTAGTCTCAATTGATCGATTGCAACGAAGTTTTGATTCGGATCAAAACTCTATCGCAATTGCGTATTGTACGCGATCACCTAGTCGGGAATCTTGTTGAATTATCCGACACATTATTGAAAATTGTTTTCAATTTGAGACTAAAATGCAAGTTTTACATGTTAGGCATGAAATTCGGAATATATGATATTCCGGGTTTATGATGTCTAAGGATAATGTGGATTCTAATCATTGTAGTTTTCTATTTCTTTTCTGCGACCGTAAGTGTAATATGTAGGGTATCCCGATCTCGTTGCTATATATCAAAGAGTTTTCGGGATACGCATATTTACTTACGTTGATGACATGAGATGTTATGTGTTGCTTATGATATGATTTATTGGATCGTCGTGATTGAATAGCCGGGGGGTTTTATGTGAGATGAGGGTTTTTATATTTTCAATCATGTAAAATTCAATGTAATATTCTTTTATTGGAGCACGTCCGGGTTGAGGATGTTGCCACCATTGTTGTATATTATTTACTTTTCCGCATTAAGATAGACCCAAGGTGGGGAGCACAAGTAACCGGGTTCTAGGGTCCAGTGGGAGACCATCTCAAGGAGTTGAGATCGGGTCTCCTAACTCTAGAATTGGCAGGGTTACTTGCCGCTCTCGTAGGGGTCTAGAGATGTGGGTTTGGCTATTCATCATGACTGTGGAATCCGTGTTTTACATTACTGGTTGAATTTAAAACACGAAAATCCTAGTATATCCAATACTTCATATGTTGCTTCTGCTGCTTGTTTCTGTGATATGATCATGTTATATTATATATATGATATATAATAAACGTTGCTTATGTTTTTCACCCGCGCTAGTCCAACCCATACTCTGCTGGTAGTTAAGTAGCCTAACGGTGCATGACGGGGCCCCGTGGCGAATGCGGATGGCATAAGAGTACGTTCTATTTTCGTTTCTTTTTCTGCAATGTTTAGGAAACGTTATATGATGTGACTTCATTAATGTGATTAATGAAAAGAAAGAAACCAAAAGATGTTGTAGAATCAAATTTTCAAAAAGGGTAGCTCTAGTTCTTTCTTTGCATAGCGGTATTCCTTGTAGAATATCCAGCACCTTATTCGATAAGGAAAGAGACGAGATCCCTTCACCGGGAGTGGACTCTTTAGAGAAACTAGCAGATGCTACAACACACTCAGTTTTGTTTTTTATTTCCTTTTTAGTTCTTGCTTTGCATAGCGGTATTCCTTGTAGAATATTCAACACCTCATTCGATGAGGAAAGAGCCGAGATCTCTTCACCGGGAGTGACCTCTTTAGCGGAACTAGTAAAAGCCTTAAAAGCACTCATTTTCAAAATCACTCAATTCTGCAACGATATCAAGTTCATTACGCAAAAAGTTTTCTTAAAAACCCGCCGTAGCCCTCCGTCATTTCAGATAAGTGCTGTTTAGTATTCGTGCTACGTTTGTTGGCCTGCGTCAAGGCGTAGTGTGCGGTAGCTATTTAGTACTTATCTGCTACATATGATGCGATTGGATTAGGGTATTCGTGCCACTTTGTTGGCCTGCGTCAAGGGTCGTGCGAGTGGATTTAATTCAATCAAGAAATGTACGGGTTGAACTTGACTAGCGGACTATGGTTTGTTGGCCTGCGTCAAGGTCATAGGACGCTAGGGGCAAAAATATTATATCGGGAATTTCAAGTGTTGAAATTTGCAATGAGATTGCATACCTTCTATAAGATAGTTGGATCCCGATACCCACTGGGAGTAAGAGTTACTCCTGGGAGAATTTTACACATCACAATTAGCCGATCAAGTAGGTGTCTAGAAAGGTGTTAACGGGGTCACGCCCATAGGAAAACGAGGTTTATTTTAATTAAGTTCATGCGTAAGCACGGGGAACCTCCCTCAAAGTACCGGTACTGGCCTGGCTGAAAGATTGGCGAACTTGTAAGGTGTAATTAATCCCGGCTAGTCTTACTTTTTAGTGTTTGAAAGAAGATTTGATAAAAACAGTAGGAGCCGTCCTGATTAGATAAGATAATAACCAATCTAATCTTGCAAAGAGCGCACGCTAACGCGTTTCCTTCTCTCTCTCTCCAGGCAGCAACCAATGTCACGCCTTCATCAAGATAATAATATGGATGTATTGACCGAACCCGCTTGTTATACTGAGCAGGGGAACGTTGGTTCCGCTCTAACTTATAAGTGTTATAAGTCCGAGCAGGAAATAGGGGAATATCCGGATTATCATGACACCCACACGAAGAATAAGTATTTTGATGCATCTTCTTCGGGTGTGTTAGTTACCGAGAACTGTTTCTCAGTACACTCTACATCCTTGGTATTAGATACCGGATCGGGATCCCGCATATGCAATTTGTTGCATGGGCTAAGGAAAGGTAGAGAACTGGGAAAAGGTGATCATTCTCTAAAATTAGGGAATGGTGCAAGTGTTGCAGCCAAAGCAGTTGGTGAATATCACCTTGTATTGCCAACTGGGAATAAATTGATCTTGAACGACTGTTATTACGTACCCTCTATGATATGCAATTTAATATCAATTTCTTTATTAGATAAAGAAGGATATAAGTTTGTAGTAGAGAATAATGTTATGAACATTTACCTAAATCAAGTGTTGATTGGGTTTGGTGCGTTATGTAACGGATTATACGTTCTGAATCAAAACACAGTTTTTAATGTACAGAACACACACAAGAGGAAAAGTACAGAAATGAACGAATCCTTCTTGTGAAATTGTAGACTAGGTCATATCAATGCGACACGACTAGCTAAGTTACATAAAGATGGATATTTGAATCCGTTCGAACTTTCATCTTATGAAACATGCCAGTCATGTCTCAAAGGCAAGATGACCAAAACTCTGTTTACAGGACACAGAGAAAGAGTTACGGAACTCTTGGAACTGATACATAGTGATGTATACGGTCCCATGTCTACACATGCGAGGAATGGTTCCTCGTACTTCATCACATTCACTGACGATCTCTCAAGATTCGGTCATATGTTCCTGTTGAAACACAAGTCTGATGCTTTTGAGAAATTCAAAGAATATAAGCATGAAGTTGATAACCGGACGGGTAAAAGTATTAAAATCCTTCGATCTGATCGGGGAGGAGAATACTTGAGCACGGAATTCCGTGACTATCTAAAAGAGAATGGGATTCTCTCTCAGCTTACTCCTCCGTATACACCACAGCACAACGGTGTATCGGAGCGGAGGAATCGCACCCTATTGTATATGATGCGCTCCATGATTAGTACTGCTGAGTTGCCTATTTCCTTTTGGGGATATGCACTGGAGACAGCTGCAGACCTATTGGATATGTTTCCCACCAAATCTGTGCCAACCACTCCGTATGAGATATGGAAAGGAAAGAGACCATGTCTTAATTATGTTAAGATATGGGATTGTCCGGCATATATGAAAACACAAAATCCGGACAAGCTTGAGGCAAGGTCTTTTCTATGTAAGTTTATTGGATATCCCAAACATTCGCAAAGGTATATCTTTTACCACACCGAGGAACAAAAAGTGTTTGTTTCTCGACATGCCACCTTTTTAGAAAAAGAATTTCTTGAAAAAGAAATTAGTGGTAAGGAGGTAGAACTGGAAGAAGCTCCGGCTACAAAAACTACAACAGAAGATTTGGTAGAACCAGAGGATTCGATAGTTCCCAACGAACCTCAGCCTCTCCGCCGATCTAGTGGGGTTCCTCATCCATCTGAGAGATACTACGGTTTTCTCATTGATGGTGGGAGCAAGGATTGCGTCATGGAAGATGATGACCCAACTAGCTTCGAGCAGGCCATCACGAGTGGGGACTCTATGAAATGGTTGGATGCAATGCGATCTGAGATGGAATCCATGTAAACCAACAAAGTATGGACTTTGGAAGTTGCTCCCGAAGGGGTAAACCCCATTGGGAGCAAATGGATCTTTAAGAAGAAACTTGGTGTAGATGGAAAAGTTGAGACTTTAAAAGATAGACTTATTGCAAAAGGTTTTCGTCAACGACCAGGTATGGATTATGATGAAACCTTTTCTCCAGTATCTATGCTTAAGTCCATCCGAATCCTACTGAAGGGTTACCCTAGTGCCCCGGCCAACTTCCGTGGCCAAATGCGGAACAAAAATTTTCTTGCGAATAAAACTTGGCACTAGTTTAACTCTAAAACCTGGATCTTTCCATAAAACTAACTAGCTACACTAGGAGAGCTATCTATTATGATGAGGAATTCTTACCAAACGAACCAAGTCCTTCGGTCTTCGTTCTTTATCCTTAGCTCCTACTAGCCATCTTGAACTTGCTTGATCTTCTTTCCTTGCTCCTTCGGTTCTCCGGGATCGAGCTTGTTCTCCTGTCTTCCTTGGTCCTTGATGAACCACCCGAGGAGTATGATCCATGGCTCTAGCTCCTAACTATGTAACAAAAGGAGCAACTAGAAAACTTGGTTTGCTAAACCAAGTAGTCTAGGATGTAGTTTGGGTTTCTAAGTGTAAAGCTATCTCTTTCTTGCCTCTTCACTTGATTCTCAACACATGAGAAGGTAGTGAAGAGGAAGAAGATGAAGGTGGAGGAAGCTAGAGAGGAAAGGGGAGAGCAAGAGCAAAAGAGAGCTCAAGAAAAATAATGAATCATATCATGAAAGAGAAAATACACACATACGTTTTGTGTATAATTTCTTTCATTAAACAATTAGCAACCATGCTTCAATAGTAACTCCAAAATGAATTATAAATTCATTTGACTACTATTGAAGCATGGTCACTACCTTTCCTCCCTTACCTCTCACTTTACACCTCATTTCCATTTATGAAATAAATGGAAAATCCAAAATAAGGTGGCCACCTTCTAGAAGGAAAACTATAATAAATACGGATTTCCGTCTACTGTACATACATACTGGCAATCAGATAAAAATCCGAACGCCCAAGGAGATAGAATAACACGAAGAACGTAATACTAGATTATATATACCGAGATACATATATGTAAATTATTAAATCAATACCTGATTTAATATTCCGGCTCAAACCCGAGCCGGCTAGTATTACAAACTGTCCGATCGAAAATCCGAGTACAAAGTACATCAATCGATCGAACACTGCACATATCCAATACGGCTACTACATCTTTTCGCCCGAATCAGGGAAACCCTCTGTGTGGGACTCTAAAGACTCGACAGTACTCTGGCAGTGGGTTTAACCATAAGCACGTCAGCGGCACTAGCTCTACGTAACGGCTACCCAGGTACCTGTCGAAAAGAAGGCCGATGAGCAAACTCATCTGGATCCCCTACTGGCCCTATCCGTGACAATATCCGTACAGTCCGGTCTCTTCGTCAAAGAGTATCGCATACCGGGTCTAGGGGATGGTGAACGTCAGACCCTAATAACCTGATAAGTCGTGCCGATGTGGCTCAGGACCAATCCGGGAAACTACTGATCAACCTATCAGTAAATCCCAAGTGCCTTGGCCAAGGTCTTATGGTCCTGACCAATCGAATCACAGTGCGATATCGACTTCCTATACCGGGAGAGACGAATCCCCGACAATCGCTCACTGCCTCCATGTGGCTCGGGACTGAACCCAACTAAAACCTGTTTGCACGACTCAGTAGAGCCGTGGTAGGGTAGTGATCAAAGTTCAGTGGGAACTCATACGAGACAAATGCCGATCTCGGGTCCAAAGACTAACCTGTATACATGTCACCTGAGAACTTCCATCTGACGATAGGTATAGTACCACATGGAAGTTCTCGGCGAGTCCGTCCAGTGTACTCACACCCAGTGAGCACCTGTATACGATCTTAGGTGCCTCAGACCAATGGCTGCGGGACCAACCATCCCCCGACGGGGGTAGAAACGTACACACCAGTCTACTCTGGAGTATCAATGCCCAATCTCGATACTCACCCGACTAGGGACCATTTAAGGATGTGCTTATAGACTACCCTGCTCCCAAAAGTATGATCGCCATCACAACGCAGGTAGTCAAGCAAGATCCTAGGGGCTTTATCAACATGTAACTACAATATGTAATAATGAGTATGACATATGCCATGTTAAGATAAAGACAAACCACAATAGTATACTACCGTATCGAGTCTTTATCAATATGTGCAAACCAGATATAACAACAATACAAATAAATACACATATACCGATAAAGACAAGTCAAATAATATACTATAAAACTGAGCAAGATTGTTATGTACATACGTATCCCTAGTATCCATATGTATACATATACAATACTGGCCTCTAGGGCATATACATCCAACAATCTCCCACTTGCACTAAAGGCCAGTGATTGGCGTACCGAATACCCAACGTCTGCTCTAAGGCCAGCTGCTGGCGTACCGCATACCCAACATCACAAAAAGTCGCTCGAATTGTACTTGAGGGAGGGCCTTTGTGAATGGATCCGCCATGTTGTCTTTCGTATCCACTCTCCGGACCTCGATCTCCTGGAGATCTACGATCTCCCTGATCAGGTGATACCGCCTTAAGATGTGCCTGGATTTCTGATGGGACCGTGGTTCCTTCGCTAAAGCTATAACCCCATTGTTGTCACAAATATTGGATCAACAATGGACGGAACTACCTGAAGTTCAGCTATGAACTTCTTCATCCAGACCGCCTCTTTTGCGGCATCGCTTGCAGCAATGTATTCAGCCTCCATCGTCGAGTCTGGGACGGTATCCTGTTTGGAACTCTTCCAACATACCGCCCCTCCGATAAGGGTAAACACAAAACCCGAGACAGACTTGCTGTCATCCTTGTCACTTTGGAAGCTTGAGTCGGTAAAGGACTCTACCCTAAGGTCTCTATTGCCGTAAATCAGGAACATCTCCTTAGTCCTTTTCAGATACTTGAGAATGTTCTTTACTACTGTCCAGTGGTTCTCACATGGGTCTGACTGATACCGGCTCACCACGCTTAGCGCGTAAGCTACATCTGGTCTTGTACATAGCATCAAATACATTATAGATTCTACTGCCGAAGCGTAGGGTATAGTGCTCATGTGAACCCTCTCCTCGTCAGTCTTGGGAGACATCTGTTGGAGATAGTGCCCTCATAGTCAATTATTGGATCGCAGGTACGTGATTGCAATGATTGCGGAGGCCCTATACCAGTAGGACAGTCTTACTCGAAATGATAGTATGCTATCTGGTTTGCCTTTATCAGTCCTGTACATGTTCAGGTGACTGATTACATGTTACACTTTGATAGAGCCCTTAGGATCTTGCTTTACTACCAACAGTATGATGGCGATCATATACGTGAGAGTTGGGTAGTTTATATGCATATCCTTAATTGTGGACCCTAGTCGTGGGAGTTTCGAGACAGGGCATCGATACTCCGGAGTAGACTAGTGTATACAGTCGAGACCCTGACGAGGGGCGGTGGCCGGTCACACAAGCCACTGGTGTCAGTTGGATCACCTAAGATGTATACAGGTGCTCATTGGGTTATGAGTACACCGGACAGGACTCGCCGGGAATCTGCTAGTTAGTACTATACCTATCGTCACATAGCAGTTCCCTGGTGACATGTATACAGGTTAGTTCATCGACCTGAGGTCGTCATTTGTCTCGTGTGAGTTCCCACTGTACTTTGATTTCTACCCTACCACGGCTCAAAGGAGTCGTGCAAACAGGTAGTTTTTGGGTACAGTCCCGAGCCATATGGAGGCACGTGAGCAGATCGGCAGGGGATTCGTCTCTCCCGGTATTGGGGGCGAGATCGTGCTGTGTCTAGGAGAGCCATTACACAAAGTCCACGGCCGTGGCAGGAGATTTACTGGTAGGTACTCCAGTAGTATCTCAGAGTGTTATTGGGCTACACTCCGACACGACTTATACTGCTATTGGGGGTCTGACGTTGCTAGCCCCCTTGGCAGATATGCGATACTCATAGACGAACGGACCGGACTGTATATACATTGTTATTGTTAGGCTCAGTAGGGTTTCCGGATGAGTTCGCTCATCGGCCTCCCTTGAGGTCAGTCCATGGGCAGCCGTTACGCATAGCTAGTGCCGCTGACGGTTTGTGGTTAAACCCACTGCCAGGGTACTGACGAGTCATTAGAGTCCCCCACTGACAGTTTCCCAAGTTCAGGCGAAACATTGTAGAGGCCGTATGGTTTTATGGCAGGGTTCGGAAAATGCACGTACGTTTACGCACGTGTCAGTTTTCGGGCAGATGATACTGGTCGGCTTTGGTTTAAGCCGGATCCGAGTATTATATTGAGTAGATATAATATCTTTGTCTCAGTTGCATTTGTATTCGGTCGTAATACAAATGCGGGTATATTTATACAGTTACGGGGTTATCCTGAAAGTCGTTTCCGAATCACTTTTGGAAGTTGCCAGTTTCCAGTTTTCTATCAGCCGTCTTTTAACATTCGGTTAAAGAAAGATTTATCTTTTCTTGGATGAGAGTGAGTCATGCTTCTAGAAGGTTTTCTAGAAGGTGGTGACTAGGTGAGAATGGTGTTGTGTTTTCATTGGTTGCTTTTGGTGTGTTCACACTTGGTGTTCACACTTGAGATATTTGTTTGTGTTCACACATGATATTTTCTTATGGTTACCTCCCCCTCTCCTACACTCACCTCCCTCTTTGCATATATATGGCCGGCCCCCTCTCCTCCTCCTCACTCACTTGAGTTTTCATTTTGCAAAAGATTATGATAGTTTTCGGTGTATGGAATTCACAGCTCATTTCATTCCATCACCCGATTCCCTCGGCAACTTCATTAACCGATCGTCCACGGACTTGGACGAAGTGAGACAAAGTCATCTACTCATTCTCTACATCATTCTTGGTCGTCTCTTTTAGCAAACTTGACGACCGAGTTGCCTCGAGTCAGAGGCGGGAGCCCGTTTAAAGAATCAGTGACGTGGTGCCACCTGGACGAGCAGATCGGAGATCGACGAGATCGGAGCAGCCGCAACGGAGAGTGGGATGATGGTTAAAGAACGAAGGACTCGTGTAACACCTTAGGATAAGGGTTAGTGAATAATTATAATTAAATAATGGTTTTTTTATAAAAAGTTTACCAAATTGTGTTTTAAATATTTTTCCTAATTTAATAAATATTTTTCCAAAATTGTATTAGGCTTGCACAAACATGTGCATGTAAGCTAGGGTTTTTAAATGAAGTTAATACCATAATTATTAACCATGGTGGGTTAATCTTGTAGGATTAATTCTTTTGGGTTTTAAGTAAGTTTAATAAGATAATTAAAAAGGTTGCTTTATTTTGAATTTTTGTTGTGAGTGTTGACTTGAGAGAGAGAGAGAGTGGGCATCATGGCTTAGCCCATGCTTGCCATTAATGAGAGAAAGAGTGAGGGGTTGACATTTGGGGTGATGATTTTCCCTCTCATTCTTTGTTACTTTCTCTCAAGTCTCACCCCCACACACTCACACACACACACAACACTTACCTCAGCTGAAGCCAGAAGTAGCAGCAGCAGCAAACTCCCCAGCAAACACAGCAGCAGCAGCAAGCACAAACAGCAGCAGCAGCAGAGGCAGTGAGCAACAGCAGCAGCCCCAGTTCCAAGTGCAGCGACTTCTCTCCACTTCTTCTTCTTCCTGCAGCTCCCTAGGGTCGAGAGTGAGGTATACTTCCTGTCTTATCCCCTAGTTAGCTTAGATTGTGTAGTTTTGCATCGGTTGATGGTTATTGGTGTGTTTTAGTGTGATATGGGATGTTTAGAAGGAACTTTGAGCTAATGAGGTGTAGATTGGTTTCAGTGGGATGCTTGAGGGTTGTTATGACCATGTAAACTTAGTCGAACCCCTATTACACTAAAATACCACCAGTTTTCATATTGGATGCAAATGTCGTATTTGTGCAAAATTGAGTTTTTCTGGATCTGCTTTTGACCCTGTAAGTTCAGAATGATTTTGAGAGGACTGTGGCATAGTGGAGTAGTGCTGATGCCCCAGATGAAACCCGACCCCCTAACTCCCCACTCCGGCCGCCAAAACCGCCATTCTGGCCGCAAATTGCGGCCAGACAGGAGGTGTTTTGGTGTTTTTTGGGTTCTGTAGGTGTATTTTTGTGTGTATGGCCCTTTGATATATATATTTTTGTGAGATCAATTCTGTAGAAAAATCTGGGACCAAATACCTATTTTGCCGTTTTCTAAACCTTCGCGACACGCGCGATACGTGAGTAGGTTTGGGTTTCTGCGTATCGCGGCGCGTCGGGGTAGTTTCGTGGCGCGTGAGTACACGTTTTAGCGTATCGCGCACACGCGCGATTGGTTTGCGACACGGGTTTCTTGTTGGATTATAATGTCGCGTTTCTGTGAATTAAGCTTATGTGTGGTTTATGTTATGTGATTTTAGGTCCGCAGGCCAGTGAGACGGACGCTGCGAAGAAGGGCAAGCAAGTGGTTGGATACACTTAGAACGAGACACGGTGAGTAGATTTCACATCTACGGGGATATCGCCCGCATGGCGTTATGCGTCAGGGCTGATAGGACCTTATTGTTATATACTGCATATACCATACCATGGATTGTCATCGCATTTTGCATTCCCTGTTATATATATATATATATATATATATATATATATATATATATATATATATATATATATATATATATATATATGTTGCTTAGAACTGCTAGGACTGCCATGATCATACTGTCGTACATTGTTGTAGCTCATCTATACTTGATACCTATATCACAGCGGATCATTGCATTGTAGTTCATTCTCATGTGACATGACTTGATATACACATTGATGCACCTATCACATCGCAGTTACTTGTATTATTGTTGGGATTTCATATGATTTATGGATTTGGGAACCGTGGCCTTTTCAAATAAGTAACCATTTAAAAACCCGGTTCCCTTGATATGATAATTTGGGGCGTCGCCCCGTGTTTTTCTCGGTGCTTGAGGCACGGATTGATAGAGGGCTGACCCGGATTGACGGATGCCCGACGGATTGATAGAGGGCTGACCCGGACTGACGGATGCCCGATGGATTGATAGAGGGCTGACCCGGACTGACGGATGCCCGACGGATTGATAGAGGGCTGACCCGGACTGACGGATGCCCGACGGATTGATAGAGGGCTGACCCGGACTGACGGATGCCCGACGGATTGATAGAAGGCTGACCCGGACTGACGGATGCCCGATGGATCGATATAGGGCTGACCCGGACTGACGGACGCCCGATATATTGAGAGAAGGATGACCCGGACTGACGGATTCCCGGTATATACTTGAGAGAGGGCTGACCCGGATTGACGGAGGCCCGATACAGGATGTTTTGCGTGTCGATGCTAGACACGAGTATTCATGATATTTGGGTGCCGATGTTGGGCACCCGGGATTTTCAGGGATATACAGGATATGAGGGCCGATGGAGTACCGGCGTTTGAGACGTTGGGATTTGTGGTGCATACATACTTATGTAGTCCACCTCGATACTTCATGTAGATACTATATCCCCATGCTCAGCATTCATTATCACATCTCATCCTGTAGTATATCACCTGATTGAGGACTGGCATTATTATTATGCATACTGCCATATCGCATTGATATTATCATGCTGGCATTAGTAGAGCCACGCTATATGTGCATGCTTGCGATTACCTTTATATGTTATCTCTATTCACGAGTTGGCAACTCACCCCCGTTGTGCCACAGTGTTTGCAGGTTGCCCTTGGGAGTAGTCGTGGCTGGCTGTTACCGCATCTTTTGGCACAGATACCCCTTTTTGAGCAGAGATAGTCTTTTGCTGATAGGTGGGTTTTGTACGGTATCTGTTATATTTCAGTTGTATATTGATGTATCTAGTATTCTCCATCTACCTTTCTGTATTGACTTAGAGACAGTTGTGAGGGCGATATGTATGATTTTATATTCTGGTGTCGAGCTCGCATGTGAGCCGACTTTACTTTATGCAGTCTTATCTTTTATGATACTGTCCTTGTTTTACTGTGTATTCTTCGCTACGGCGTCGTATATCATATTGTGATGCTTCATTCATGTCACTTGTTATTTCTGCTACACTTTGTTTTTACCCGATTTTCGGGGCTAATGTTTTCAAAGGAAAATGTTACCAAAATTATAAAACTTATAACTTTCGAACTTAAAAAGGATTTTTACTAAATAAATGGAAGTTTTTCGGACATGTACGATTGTTTTTACAAAACGTTTTAAAATCACTCTATATTTATTGGTTTTGATTTCTGGGTTCGGCTTACTTAGCCGCGTTACGCCTGTAGACGTTGCGTGGTTAAGTGCCGGTCACGAGTCGAATTCTCGGGTCATGACAAAGTTGGTATCAAAGCTTAGGTTTTAACTTCGGAGTGTAGGATGACCTGGTATGATGGAGTAGGTAGCTGCAGCAGGGTAGCGTAGCGTGCGTATGTTCCGCGGCATACTCACGACACGGTACTCCGCTTACGCGACCTTAGGACTTATTGATTTGATCCCTCCTAATATTCTTGCGATTCGATTTCCGTGTTCTTATCGAATCCATATTTTCTTTCAGCCATTATGCCGCCTAAGACTACGAGGGCACAGAGAGCGGCCGCGAGGGCCGAGATTCGAGTTGACTCATCCGAGACGAGGACTGATCCGGGCAGTACGCCGGTTGTACCCGAGCAGGCTGTTCCTGCCGTGACAGAGCAGATCGCCACGTTAGGAGCTGGTATGCAGGAGATGCGCCAGACGGTGGGATCTAGCATGCAGGAGATGCGCCAGATGATAGGATCGCTAGTTGAGACGCTTCGAGCGCAGCGACCAGAGGTAGCTCCACCAGTTCCAGAGACCGCGATGGTACCTACAGCACAGCCAGTTGCCCCTGTAGCCACGGAGGTGATTACAGTATCGCTATCAGAGTTCATGAGGCTGAAGCCTCCGGTTTTCACAGGCACCGATACAGCCGAGGACCCACAGTCTTTCATCGACAGGATGGCCAGGATATGCCGTTCCCTCAGATGCGCAGATGCGAGATGGGTCGAGTTCGCGAGCTTTCGCCTGGAAGGTCTTGCGCAGAAATGGTGTGATTCAGTGGAGAAGGGCAGAGCAGCAGGTCTTCCTCCTATGACCTGGACGGAGTTCGTGACCATATTTCTAGCCCGTTTCCTTCCCCGGAGTGTTAGAGATGCCCGAGCACGCAGGTTTGAGTCCTTGCGCCAGACGCCAGAGATGACAGTGGCAGAGTATGACGTACTGTTTACAGAGCTAGCAGTCTACGCCCCACATTTAGTGGCCACCGAGGAGTTGCGAGTCCGGAGATTTGTTCGAGGCTTGATTTCACCAGTGTTCCTCGCGATCAGCGCGCAGCACTACGAGACCTACACAGCAGCGGTAGACGCAGCCCTAGTGGTCGAGGAGCACCTTGTTGAGACTTCGGCACTCCCAGAGCCGAAGAGAGCTCGTGCGGATACTTCAGCACAGAGACAGCCTTTTCGGCGTCGTGATAGACGTATTGCAGGCAGCAGAGATTCAGGGCGGGGCCGGTTATTCAGTTCTTATTCCCAGGATGGTCAGCGGCCGTCGTCGGGATGTTTTCGCTGTGGGAGTTCTTACCACCGTGTACGGGATTGTCCTGAGTTACCCCGGACAGAGGCGACAGCACCGCATGTCACATTACCACTTTCACCACCCCAGAGAGCGTTGCCTATCGTACCTACCGTTGCTCCCCGCCAGACTCATACACAGCGAGGTCGTGGGCATGGAGGAGTTGCTCAGAGAGGGCGAGGTGACCCAGGCAGAGGGCAGCCAGTCACAGGTGGTGGACAGGCGAGGGTTTTTGCTTTGACACATCAGGACGCGCAGGCGTCCAATGCAGTGGTTTCAGGTATCCTCCCTGTATGTTCAGTTGACGCACATGTACTGTTCGACCCCGGATCCACACACTCGTACGTATCCACGCACTTTGTGCCGAGTTTGGGTAGAGAGTCCGGCTTGCTTGATCAGCCGCTTGTGGTGACTACTCCTGTGGGAGAGTCGTTTGTTGCTAGGCACGTGTTCCGATCCTGCATCGTCTGTATTGGCGAGAGAGAGTTGCCTGTCGACTTGATCCTTCTGGAGATGTTGGACTTCGACGTTCTTTTGGGCATGGATTGGTTAGCCACGTGCTATGCTTCTATGGACTGCCGCGAGAAGACAGTTAGATTCTGTTTCCCCGGTGAGTCGGTTTTTGTTGTGTTGGGGGACCGTGGTGCCGCCCCTCACAGTGTGATTTCTTCTTTTCGCGCTGGACAGCTTTTGAGGAAGGGATGTAAGGGATTTCTCGCTTATGTTCGCGATGCTCGCGCTACAGAGGTTCCATTGGTTCAGGTTCCGGTTGTTAGCGAGTTTCCTGATGTGTTCCCTGACGAGCTTCCTGGGTTGCCGCCCGAGCGCGACATTTCTTTCTGTATTGATTTGGTTCCTTGTTCGGGGCCTATTTCTATACCGCCCTATCGGATGGCCCCGGCGGAACTTGGTGAGCTGAAGGGTCAGTTACAGGATTTGCTGGATAAGGGACTTATTCGACCCAGTGTTTCTCCTTGGGGTGCTCCAGTCCTGTTCGTCAAGAAGAAGGATGGCAGTTTGCGTCTTTGTATCGACTACCGCCAGCTGAACAGGGTGACAGTGCGGAACAGGTATCCTTTGCCGCGTATCGACGATTTGTTCGACCAGCTTCAGGGGGCAGGGTACTTTTCGAGGATCGATTTACGATCGGGCTATCATCAGCTGTGGGTTCGACAGGAGGACATTCCCCGGACAGCCTTCCGTACGCGCTACGGCCATTACGAGTTTTTGGTGATGTCGTTCGGACTCACCAATGCGCCAGCAGCATTCATGGACTTGATGAACCGTATTTTCCGGCCTTATTTGGATCTGTTCATCATAGTCTTCATTGACGATATCTTGGTGTATTCCCGGAGTAGTGACGAGCACGAGCAGCACCTGCGGATTACATTGCAGACATTGAGGGAGCACCAGCTTTATGCGAAATTCTCCAAGTGTGCTTTTTGGCTGGACAGCGTGGACTTCTTGGGTCACGTGATTTCGCGAGACGGTATATGTGTAGACCCGAGGAAGATCGAGGCCGTTCAGCATTGGCCCAGACCCACATCAGTGACGGAGATTCGCAGCTTTTTGGGACTGGCCGGTTATTACAGGCGTTTTGTGCAGGACTTCTCACGTATTGCTACACCGTTGACCGGGTTGACCCGGAAAGGAGTTCCCTTCGATTGGACGGAGGAGTGCGAGCACAGTTTTCAGCAGTTACGGACACGGCTGACGACGGCACCGGTGTTATCTTTACCTTCCGGATCGGGCGGATTTGTGGTCTTTTGTGATGCTTCTCGAGTGGGATTGGGATGCGTTCTGATGCAGCATGATAGGGTGATCGCGTATGCCTCGCGAAAATTGAAGAAGCACGAGCAGAACTACCCCACTCATGATTTGGAGATGGCAGCAGTGGTCTTCGCACTTAAGATCTGGCGACATTACCTATACGGCGAGTCGTGCCAGATATTTACGGATCACAAGAGTTTGAAATACATATTCCAGCAGCGGGACCTGAACCTTCGGCAGCGTCGATGGATGGAGTTAGTGAAGGATTACGACTGCGAGATCTTATATCACCCGGGCAAGGCAAATGTGGTAGCGGATGCTTTGAGCAGGAGGCCCGGGAGTAGTTTATCATGTTTGAGCGCAGTGCAGGAGCAGTCATCCGCAGATTGGCAGATATTATGCGACAGTCGAGTACAGTTCGAGTTCACGCCGATTGGAGGACAGATAGCGCATGTCCGTGCACGCCCACAGTTGATTGATCGTATACGTGAGGCACAGCTCAGAGATGACCGATGTTCGGAGATCATGGCACAGATGGGACAGGACAGATTTTCCGAGTTCATGATCGATGATCAGGGGATACTACGGTTTGGAGTCAGACTGTGCGTACCTGATGCTGAGGGACTGAGGCGTGAGATTCTTGAGGAGGCACATCGATCGGTATATAGCGTCCATCCCGGTTCCACCAAGATGTATCATGATATGAGAGATGTTTACTGGTGGGACGGAATGAAGAGGGACATTGCAGATTTTGTAGCGAGATGCCTGACTTGTCAGCAAGTCAAGGCTGAGCACCAGAGGCCCGCGGGAGAGCTACAGCCGTTACCCATTCCGGAGTGGAAATGGGAACAGATTTCGATGGATTTCGTTGTGGGTCTACCCAGGACTAGTCGGGGGTATGACTCTATCTGGGTGATCGTGGACCGTTTGACGAAAGCGGCTCACTTCCTACCGGTGAAGACGACTTTCGGATTTACTCAGTATGCCCAGATCTATATTGACGAGGTAGTGCGACTACACGGAGTACCGACGTGCATTGTGTCCGACAGAGGCACCCAGTTTACCAGTAGACTATGGCAGAGGCTTCAGGAGGCTTTGGGCACTCGCTTGAGTTTCAGCACGGCTTTTCATCCGCAGACCGACGGACAGTCAGAGCGGACCATTCAGACTCTCGAGGACATGCTCAGAGCTTGTGTACTAGATTTCGGAGGTTGCTGGGATCATCATTTGCCCTTGGTAGAGTTCTCCTACAATAACAGCTACCAGGAGACCATTCAGATGGCACCATTCGAGGCTCTTTATGGGAGGAGGTGCAGGTCGTCCACTTGTTGGACAGAGCTCAGTGAGGGCAGTATCTTAGGGCCACAGATCGTTGAGGAGACGACCGCGAAGATCCAGTTGATTCGCGATAGGATGAGAGCAGCGCAGAGTAGGCAGAGAGCTTATGCAGACCGTCGACGACGCAGACTTGAGTTTTCCGTTGGTGATCATGTTTTCTTGAGGGTCTCCCCAATGAAAGGTGTGATGAGGTTTGGGAAGAAGGGGAAGCTCAGCCCCAGATTTGTGGGCCCCTTCGAGATCCTCGAGCGTTTCGGTGCAGTAGCTTACCGGTTAGCCCTTCCGCCCAGCTTTCCAGACGTGCACCCCGTATTCCATGTCTCGATGCTCCGCAGATATCTTCATGATCCTTCGCATGCGATTCAGCATCCGACGATCCAGCTTGAGCGCGATCTTTCCTATGCAGAGCAGCCGGTGATGATTTTGGATCGGCAAGTGAAGAAATTGAGATCGAAGGAGATTCCATCAGTTAAAGTACTTTGGCGTGGCCAGAACCGTGAAGAGGTCACTTGGGAGACTGAAAGCGAGATGATGAAGACGTATCCCCATCTTTTTGAAGGTAACCTTAGTTAGATTTTTGAAATTCGGGGACGAATTTCTTTAAGGGGGAGAGATTGTAACACCTTAGGATAAGGGTTAGTGAATAATTATAATTAAATAATGGTTTTTTTATAAAAAGTTTACCAAATTGTGTTTTAAATATTTTTCCTAATTTAATAAATATTTTTCCAAAATTTTATTAGGCTTGCACAAACATGTGCATGTAAGCTAGGGTTTTTAAATGAAGTTAATACCATAATTATTAACCATGGTGGGTTAATCTTGTAGGATTAATTCTTTTGGGTTTTAAGTAAGTTTAATAAGATAATTAAAAAGGTTGCTTTATTTTGAATTTTTGTTGTGAGTGTTGACTTGAGAGAGAGAGAGAGAGTGGGCATCATGGCTTAGCCCATGCTTGCCATTAATGAGAGAGAGAGTGAGGGGTTGACATTTGGGGTGATGATTTTCCCTCTCATTCTTTGTTGCTTTCTCTCAAGTCTCACCCCCACACACTCACACACACACACAACACTTACCTCAGCTGAAGCCAGAAGTAGCAGCAGCAGCAAACTCCCCAGCAAACACAGCAGCAGCAGCAAGCACAAACAGCAGCAGCAGCAGAGGCAGTGAGCAACAGCAGCAACCCCAGTTCCAAGTGCAGCGACTTCTCTCCACTTCTTCTTCTTCCTACAGCTCCCTAGGGTCGAGAGTGAGGTATACTTCCTGTCTTATCCCCTAGTTAGCTTAGATTGTGTAGTTTTGCATCGGTTGATGGTTATTGGTGCGTTTTAGTGTGATATGGGATGTTTAGAAGGAACTTTGAGCTAATGAGGTGTAGATTGGTTTCAGTGGGATGCTTGAGGGTTGTTATGACCATGTAAACTTAGTCGAACCCCTATTACACTAAAATACCACCAGTTTTCATATTGGATGCAAATGTCGTATTTGTGCAAAATTGAGTTTTTCTGGATCTGCTTTTGACCCTGTAAGTTCAGAATGATTTTGAGAGGACTGTGGCATAGTGGAGTAGTGCTGATGCCCCAGATGAAACCCGACCCCCTAACTCCCCACTCCGGCCGCCAAAACCGCCATTATGGCCGCAAATTGCGGCCAGACAGGAGGTGTTTTGGTGTTTTTTGGGTTCTGTAGGTGTATTTTTGTGTGTATGGCCCTTTGATATATATATTTTTGTGAGATCAATTCTGTAGAAAAATCTGGGACCAAATACCTATTTTTCCATTTTCTAAACCTTCGCGACACGCGCGATACGTGAGTAGGTTTGGGTTTCTGCGTATCGCGGCGCGTCGGGGTAGTTTCGTGGCGCGTGAGTACACGTTTTAGCGTATCGCGCACACGCGCGATTGGTTTGTGACACGGGTTTCTTGTTGGATTATAATGTCGCGTTTCTGTGAACTAAGCTTATGTGTGGTTTATGTTATGTGATTTTAGGTCCGCAGGCCAGTGAGACGGACGCTGCGAAGAAGGGCAAGCAAGTGGTTGGATACACTTAGAACGAGACACGGTGAGTAGATTTCACATCTACGGGGATATCGCCCGCATGGCGTTATGCGTCAGGGCTGATAGGACCTTATTGTTATATACTGCATATACCATACCATGGATTGTCATCGCATTTTGCATTCCCTGTTATATATATATATATATATATATATATATATATATATATATATATATATATATATATATGTTGCTTAGAACTGCTAGGACTGCCATGATCATACTGTCGTACATTGTTGTAGCTCATCTATACTTGATACCTATATCACAGTGGATCATTGCATTGTAGTTCATTCTCATGTGACATGACTTGATATACACATTGATGCACCTATCACATCGCAGTTACTTGTATTATTGTTGGGATTTCATATGATTTATGGATTTGGCAACCGTGGCCTTTTCAAATAAGTAACCATTTAAAAACCTGGTTCCCTTGATATGATAATTTGGGGCGTCGCCCCGTGTTTTTCTCGGTGCTTGAGGCACGGATTGATAGAGGGCTGACCCGGACTGACGGATGCCCGATGGATTGATAGAGGGCTGACCCGGACTGACGGATGCCCGACGGATTGATAGAGGGCTGACCCGGACTGACGGATGCCCGATGGATTGATAGAGGGCTGACCCGGACTGACGGATGCCCGACGGATTGATAGAGGGCTGACCCGGACTGACGGATGCCCGATGGATTGATAGAGGGCTGACCCGGACTGACGGATGCCCGACGGATTGATAGAGGGCTGACCCGGACTGACGGATGCCCGATGGATTGATAGAGGGTTGACCCGGACTGACGGATGCCCGATGGATCGATATAGGGCTGACCCGGACTGACGGACGCCCGATATATTGAGAGAGGGATGACCCGGACTGACGGATTCCCGGTATATACTTGAGACAGGGCTGACCAGGATTGACGGAGGCCCGATACAGGATGTTTTGCGTGTCGATGCTAGACACGAGTATTTATGATATTTGGGTGCCGATGTTGGGCACCCGGGATTTTCAGGGATATACAGGATATGAGGGCCGATGGAGTACCGGCGTTTGAGATGTTGGGATTTGTGGTGCATACATACTTATGTAGTCCACCTCGATACTTCATGTAGATACTATATCCCCATGCTCAGCATTCATTATCACATCTCATCCTGTAGTATATCACCTGATAGAGGACTGGCATTATTATTATGCATACTGCCACATCGCATTGATATTATCATGCTGGCATTAGTAGAGCCACGCTATATGTGCATGCTTGCGATTACCTTTATATGTTATCTCTATTCACGAGTTGGCAACTCACCCCCGTTGTGCCACAGTGTTTGCAGGTTGCCCTTGGAGGTAGTCGCGGCTGGCTGTTACCGCATCTTTTGGCACAGATACCCCTTTTTGAGCAGAGATAGTCTTTTGCTGATAGGTGGGTTTTGTACGGTATCTGTTATATTTCAGTTGTATATTGATGTATCTAGTATTCTCCATCTACCTTTCTGTATTAACTTAGAGACAGTTGTGAGGGCGATATGTATGATTTTATATTCTGGTGTCGAGCTCGCATGTGAGCCGACTTTACTTTATGCAGTCTTATCTTTTATGATATTGTCCTTGTTTTACTGTGTATTCTTCGCTACGGCGTCGTATATCATATTGTGATGCTTCATTCATGTCACTTGTTATTTCTGCTACACTTTGTTTTTACCCGATTTTCGGGGCTAATGTTTTCAAAGGGAAATGTTACCAAAATTATAAAACTTATAACTTTCGAACTTAAAAAGGATTTCTACTAAATAAATGGAAGTTTTTCGGACATGTACGATTGTTTTTACAAAACGTTTTAAAATCACTCTATATTTATTGGTTTTGATTTCTGGGTTCGGCTTACTTAGCCGCGTTACGCCTGTAGACGTTGCGTGGTTAAGTGCCGGTCACGAGTCGAATTCTCGGGTCGTGACAACTCGGATCGTTCGGTATAACCTTTCTACACTCTTTACTGTTTGTTAGTTTAGCAATAATGGCAGATCCGGGTTAATGTATACTATAGCTCCAGTTAAAAAGTTTTTGTTCCACATTTGGCGTCTGTAGACGGCCGGGGCGCTAACGTAGACTTATAGTGGTATCAGAGCCTCACCATTTTGCTTTACTAACTTGTGCTAACATGTTTAAAACATCGATCGAACCGGAAATCAAAAACCGCATTTTTACAATTTCACAGTTTCTGTCGATTTTAAATGATGTCCTAAAAATATTCCACATATCACAGAAAGTTGTGCAGGGTTTCAGAAGTACACCGACCAAATTTGAGCACGTGATCCCACTAAAGCGCCGCGGAGTCGCGGCCAAACCCATGGTTTGGCCACGCATCCGCGGCCATTCTATGGGATCAGTGCACCAAATTTTGTCTGTGTCTTCTCTGTTGGAATTTGAAGTTTTTGGTATATATCTTTTGGGCCCAGATTTTGTTACTGTTCACCAGTTATTCGTGGGGCCCACTTTGTGATATTTAGTCGATCGAAATTTAAACATGTTAGTTTACAGTGCTTACATTATATCTCCGACCGGGAATGTCATTTGATCGGTAAACCGCGTCTGATTGCTATAGTTCTTTTAGACGGGTTTGCGAACGTGACATTCGCGTTGATGTTCTGTGTTGTGCTGTGATGTTGCGGATTTGTCGTGGTGGATAGCAGTGTGCAATGGTAGTACATTTTGAGTTTATTTGTACATTTGATATTGCAGGGCGAGCGTCCAACATGTGGACTGCCGTCACTGCCTGTTGTATAATATTCTTTTGGGGCACGACCAGGTTGCGGTCGATGTACCTGTTGTACTATTTTTCAATACTGTACTAGGTTTGCCCCGCGACGGAGTGCACGGATAGCCGGGTTCTGTAGGGCAACGGGTCCGCATCTCATGGCTTTGAGAGGCAGAGGGGCCCCACTCTAAAATTGGCAGACTATTCGCCGCACTCGTAGGGGGTACAGGTTGACCCAAGGAGGGGTGCTCAAGCTACCGGATTCCGTGAAGTGCTGGGTGTTGCGCCACGGCAGCGCCCTGGCCTCGTACTCGAGGCCAAAATGCGGAATCAAAATTTTTCTTTAACTTTAAACTGGCGCTACCGCGGACAATTAACCCGGATCGTAACCATTAACCTAATGCTAGCTAACAAGAGATGAGAAGAGAAGTATACCGAGTGATCCGAGTCCTCCGGTCTTCTCTTCATCGTCCCGATCTCCCGCGGAAAGTCTTGTCTCCATATCGTCGCCTCCTCGCCGGAAAGGGCACCACATCGCCTGCGTCTTTTACGGGCTCCCGCCTCAATACCGAGGCAACTCGGGCATGAAGCCGGCAACTCGACATGCTCAAGATATGCTGTAGAATGTGTGGTGTAGAGGCTATATCTCATTTGGGGTTTGTTGCCATGGTGATGGAGGAATCAAGAATAGAAAAATGGTGCTTGCATTTTTCTAGCATGAAAATGAGATCAAGAATGAAACTCTCAAGATGAAGCTCTCTTCTTCTTTTTCTCTCAAATGTTTTTCAACCATCTCCAAAATGAGAATGGTGGAGGAGGGAATTACAAAAGCAAGAGGGAGGTGAGTGTAGGAAAAGAGAGAGGGTGACCATATCCTAAACCTCATCATCACAACCTCACATCAACTCTAATCACAACTAATCATAATAAAGCATGAAAAGATGAAGGAAAAGAATGGCATCTAAAGATGCTATCATAATAAATACTTTTGCAAGAAAATCCTCCACAATGTGTTATTTGCAAAACTGTAAATAACCCCCTCCATCAGAAAAGTCCGGCCGGGAAAGAACAAAGGAAAACCGGCCGGAACGGAATGCAAACTGGCAACTCCAGAAAACTGGTCCCGTAATAAATTACAGGAAAACCCCAATACTGTGCATACACACCCGCATCTGTATTCTGACCGGATACAAATGCAATGAGACAAAATCTACACTGTACTAAACTAGTACCGGCTTAAACCAAAGCCGGCTAGTAAAATCCGTTCGATCCTGATCCGTGCAATACCGCACGTATCAGATCGAACCCTGCCATATAACTATACGGCTACTAGTACAAAACTGTCCGATGCTGATCCGTGCAATACCGCACGTATCTGATCGGACCCTGCCATATCTCCATACGGCCTCTACAGCGTTTCGCCCGAAATCTTGAGTAACTGTAAGTGTGGTGGACTCTAAAGACTCGTCAATACTATGGTTGTGGATTTAACCACTAGCACGTCAGAGGTATTAGCCAATACGTGACGGGCCACCAGCTATTGACCAAAAGGGACGTCGATGAGCGAACTCATCCTGACACCCTACTGAGCCTGTCAGTGACAATATCCGTACAGTCCGGTCCGTTCGTCTATGAGCATCGCATGTCGGGCCTAGGGGGTTGGTAAAAGTCAGACCCCCAAAAGCGGTACAAGTCGTGTCGGAGTGTAGCCCAGAACACCCTGAGATACTACTGGAATACCTACCAGTAAATCTCCTGCCTCGGCCGAGGGCTTTGTGTAATGGCTCTCCTAGACACAGCGCGACCTCACCCCCAATACCGGGAGAGACGAACCCCTGCAGATCCGCTCACTGCCTCCATGTGGCTCGGGACTGTACCCAACTAAAACCTGTTTGCACGACTCCTTTGAGCCGTGGTAGGGTAGTAATCAAAGCACAGTGGGAACTCACACGAGACAAATGACGATCTCAGGTCGATGAACTAACCTGTACACATCTCACCAGGGAACTGCTATCTGACGTCTGGTATAATCCCAACTGGCAGGTTCCCGGCGAGTCCTGTCCGGTGTACTCATAACCCAATGAGCACCTGTATACATCTTAGGTGAACCAACTGACACCAGTGGCTTGTGAGACCGGCCACTGCCCCTCGTCGGGGTCTCGACTGTATACACTAGTCTACTAATGGAGTATCGATGCCCTGTCTCGAAACTCCTACGACTAGGGACCTTTTAAGGATGTGCTTATAGACTACCAGCTCCACGTATATGATTGCCATCATACTGCCGACAGTCAAGCAAGAATCCTAGGGGCTCTATCAACGTGTAATAGCGACATGCCAGGTCACCTAAAGCAGTACACGATGATAAAGATAAACCAGATAGCATACTATCATCTCGAGTAAGACTGTCCTACCGGGATAGGTCCTCCCTCAATCATTGCAATCACGTGCCTGTGATCCAATAATTGACTCTGAGGGCACTATCTCCAACACTGGGTGGTCCATTCACTTTGCTGTAGGGGCTGCCTCGCTTCAGGTTTTGGCGGGTAACTTGCCGCACCCGTAGGGGTCTAGGTTTCATTGCACAGGCTATCCACACGATAGGGGAACGTTGGGTTTCAGCAGCGGCTCTGTGAAACCCGGGGATCCCATATTATCTATATTGTTCTGTGATGCTTATTACTTTTCTGTAATGTTGCATATTATCACGCTTGGAGCGATTATTGTATATTTGTTTATATACTATTAGATGTTGTATATGTTTTACACCCGCTCTAGTCCAGTCCCCGCTCTGTCGTTAGTTAAGTAACCTAACGGGTGATGACGGGACCCAATGACGAATGCGGATGGCATATACGTACATTTTATTTTCGTTCTTTTCTGGTGTGATTAATTGATGGACTGCGTTGATTCTAATCAATGCAAAGTAAAACAAACCTGTTTGCAGTTGTTGGAACAAATTTAAAAAGTGTTATTGCAAAGACGTTTCCTTTTGTTTTGCATAGCGGTATTCAGTGGAATATCCTGCACCTCATTCGACGGGGCAAGGGTTGATATCCCTTCACCGGGACTGACCCCTTGGGCAGAAGTTTGCGTCAGGGTAATAACTTCACTATAGTCGATTACATGTTGCTTTGCATCGCGGTATTCAGTGGAATATCCTGCACCTCATTCCACGAGGAAAGAGCCGAGATCCCTTCACCGGGAGTGACCTCTTTAGCAAAGGTTTTCACCACTATATTTATAAAAAGCTATCAAGTTCCTTCAACGAGATCAAGTTCATTACGTTAAAGGTTTTTTCGCCAAAAACCAGCCGTAGCCCTCCGTCGTTTCTTATGGATGGTCAGTAATATTCAAGCTATGTTTGTTGGCTTTCGTCAAGGCATAGTGTTTGGTAGTTGCTGGGGTATTCATTTGCTGCATGGATAGATGTGTTGGTTTGGGACAGTCGTATTACCTTGTTGGCTTTCGTCAAGGGTATGTACGGGTGGGTTCTAATTAACAAGATAATGACGGGCAGAACTTGACATGTGACTTATGATGTGTTGGCTTTCGTCAAGGTCATAAGAACATGGGGTAAAAATCATATCGGGAGTTTCTAAAGAAACTGAAACTTGCCAGGCATGCGCATACCTTCTGGAGTGTGATAACGCGAGTGGATTCCGTCACGTTATCATGCGATGAGAGTTGGATCCCGATTCCCACTAATGAGTTGGTTTACTCTTCGGGTGATCCCGATTGATTCTTCTTTCAGGTTTGAAGGAGAATTTGACAGGACAGTGGGAGGTTTCCGGATTAGATAAAGTGATAACCATTCTGATCTAGGTTAGAGTGCACGCAGAATGTTTCTTTTCTCTCTCTTTGGCAGCGACCTTTGACCGACCCTAGACTATGACTCAGTGACCAGGTTGACAGAACCTTCTTAAAATACTGGCTTTTGGATTGTCTATGTTGCATAAGTCATTGCCACTTCTTCTTTTACCCTTTGCATTTCTCAGAACACCCGTATTACTATGGACATCCACTTCCATTGGATAGATCTATCGTATGGTTATATACGAACTCGAAGGGACTTCTTCGAGGATGGGTCCAGGTTCAGAGAAATAGAATAGGTTTATTCAGTTGTCTTTTATTATCACCTTCTCTCAGGTTGCGAGGGCTCCTTGGTTTAGGAGAGTACACCTATTACGCTTATTGGATAGTCTTATTCCAAACCATAGGCAGGTGCCGAAAGGTAGGGAATGAAGAAAACCAATTACCTAAGTAGGGTGTCACGACCCGAAAGTACGGAACATGACCGGCACTTAGACTACGAACGTCTCAAGGAGTATGTATGCTAAGTAAGCCGAAACCCAGAAATCCAAACCAAGAGAAGTAGTAGAGAATAGGAAGAACCATATCAAATCAACCTGTATGCAACATAATATATAACACCTAAAGACGAGGATCACAACAGAAATGGAACTCAACCAGCAAGAAACTCAAGAAATATAACATGCTACTCTATGGTCGAAAGAATAACATTACTGGTCTCTATCTCAAAAATACAAGTTTGGTTGATGGAACTTCTAGATACAACTGAAATATAATATACAAGGTATAATGATGGGTAAGATACAATAAACCCACCTACTAGTAAGTCACCCGAAAAGAAACCGTGCCCGCAAAGCCATAATGAAATCCGTACGGCAACACCTGCAAGAAACTGGGGCACAACGGGGGTGAGTTGCCAACTCGTGAGTAGAAAAAGATCTACGAACAGAAAATCGCATGAATAACGCAACCTAGGTCAATGATCATAATATATCCTCAAATATATGAATAACATGCAGCCTATAACAATGGCTAGGGTAATATCTAGCCCGAGTGTGATCTCATGTGCCCGTGTCAGTGCCTCAGGTAGCAATATATCATATGAATGAGGTATGAATGCATGAAAACAGAATACATGTAAATGAAGAAACTGTTTTCATAAATTAGTGAGATGTCCTTTGTATTTTTAAAATGAGGTATCATAAATGAAATCAGCATCAACAGTGTCTAGCATCGACACAAAACATAAATCTCAATGTCTCAAAACCTCAGGCTCCGGCCATCCGGACTGGCCTGTATCATCAAATCTCAGTACCTCAATATCTCGAAATCTCAATGTCTCAATCTCAATATCTAGGGCGCCGTCAGTCCAGACCGGCCCCTACCATCCATCTCAAGACCACGACGGTATCCTCCGGATATCCGACGCGTCGAGTAAAATCACCGGTAGGTAGTCTCCCCCTGCCAGGCTCATCGTCATCACCACGAGCTTCTTGCCCCGGGTACCTTACCGGGTCCACCATGTACCCGAAACGGTTCATCCAACTCCTCGAATCGGGTCTCCAAATCTATCAGCAAACTCATGGTGGACGACTCATACATCATGGGAAAAACCGCGCGTTTTATTTAAAAAGAGAAAGAAGAAGTTTGTATATGTTTTGCGGTTTTCCCCAAATCCAGAAAATCTTATGGAAATCCAAATCCAAAACCTCAATAGCACGTAAAAAGTGAATATATGCATGAGAATCCATGAATGCGGCATAACAATGAATAACAGTATGCATGAGGTAGCAGGTAATAACTATAATGTCTAAACTAACATATAAGGCAAGTACACTAATATCATGTCTAAACTATTAGCTAACAGGCTATGTCAAGCAATAATATTTTCTAAGGTGTACGTGACATGGCAATTACCGATGAAGATGTGTGTGAGCCGGCAAGTAAGTGTACGTGGTACATACGCATCATCGGTAATGGTGCTGGTGTCCTAACCACAAGATATCAACAGTAGAATATGAAGCATAATATAAGCATGTGATGCGGAGCAAACAACAATAATGAGCGGGAGCTGAATACTAGACGCAACGATAATTAATCTGTTTTAACCTAATATAAGTCCTACAATGGTGCCTTTTGAAATAACACGAATCGTGGGGTTTTGAAAATAGGGGCTACGGTGTTTTTAAGAAAGATACGTTTTTTGAAATATCCGTAGGATCCCTTAGGCTGTCTTAAAAAAATACGCACGATTCGTAAGCTTTGAAATAGGTAGGAACCGAATCTAATCTAACAACTAACTAAACTAAAGGGCTACGCTATAAGCTAGACTACAGGTAAGGAAACCGCCTAACATCTGAGTCGATACATATACATACCTGTATATATATTAGTCGGTGATCCCGCCTCAATAATATCATATCCGATACCATATCTATAATCAGACATCCCAAGTCAAGAGTGCGGATCAATCATCAAGATATAGCTCATACGTAAATCCGTCGTACGGCATCCCCAAATCTGGGTACGGGTCAATATCATATTCCTCACACTATTCCTCTGGTATTCTCTTTATCCAAGATCATAGTCTAGGGTACTGACCTATGTCTAGTACAATACTAATATCCTCAATATACTCATGATCTGACTACTGGTCGACAATCTCGTACAAACCGATATCGTCAGCACATATCATCATCAAGGGGTATACATCGCCCGATACGGCCTAATATCAATATCCTAGCATATTATGCCTCATATCGATATCGACAATGTCGAC
Organism: Agapanthus africanus; assembly: GCA_030015575.1. Classification (NCBI taxonomy): domain Eukaryota; kingdom Viridiplantae; phylum Streptophyta; class Magnoliopsida; order Asparagales; family Amaryllidaceae; genus Agapanthus; species Agapanthus africanus. The sequence continues at coordinate 549,303,648 of CM057339.1, forward strand.
CATTTATTTATAACACTATTCACCCGTATCGCCGCCGCAAGATCCGCTATAACACCAAGACGTACCTTAAGTACGAATCCTGCCATATCACCGAGATCACAACCACAAACAAATCTCATCGACTCAGCTCAATCCCAAGTATCCTCCTCAAATCCGTATGTGAACACATAGTCCCATACCCATGTGAACATATAAATATATTCCCATACACGCACATATGAAATAAGGAATGTATGCAAGTATGTATATGTGTGTATGTGTAAGTGTAGTGCACCCACTACCTAAGGTTTCGTAACCATGCACCAATCCAACACCAATATCCATCTAAAATCATCAACAATAAATCCTAACATATCATAAATTGTTGGTGTGTATACGCATCCGTATACATCACCACGGACTGCGGGGGTGCTATACGCCATCCACCCGACTTCTCCCCGTAAATATAAATCTACTCACCTGGTCCTCGCTAGCCGGTACCGACGTCGCCACGCGCTTGCTTGTCGTCTCGAAGTCCACATGGGGGTACCTACATATCATAACGCACCATATCGCATTAAAACTAAATTCGAAATCGAAACGGCATACGAAAATCAAATCGGCACGCGTATCACGCATAGGTCCAAACCTATCGCCTACGCATGCAAGAATAGTCAAACCAACCCTCGATGTCGATGTACAAACGTCAAACCATCGAGAAAAATCCAATCACACTCATTTGCACATTCACGAACACAAATTTTAATATAAACTAGGTTAAAACTCACAAAAACCTCAATTTTGCTTAAAAAGTCATTTTTCCGAAAATCTAGCAAGCACAATTCGCCGTTTTTGTACAAAACAGGATGTTTAAATGAATGTAGCGGCCAATATATTTATTAAATATCTTAAATAAGTCGTATAAACAATTTCCGGAATTTAATCTCATTAAATTCCAAAAAATCCTAATATTCTAGTTTACCAAAAATACCCTTTTTAACAATTTCAAAGCAAAATGCACAAACTACAATCTAGCTTAGAATTGCATGATCCAAAGCATTAAACCACACTTAATAAAGTTAATAATATGATAAAAACCCTAACCATATTTTTAATCACATATAAATGCATTTCACAAAACCCTAGTTTGCACAAAAAAAAAGTTTAATTTGGACATTTTTCAAGTAACTTGTAATATGCAACTAGATAAATTTTAGCAATTTTTCAAGATGTTAGCTCACATCACAAACCATGCACAAGTGATCACCACCCAATTTCAAAACAAAACCCTAACTAGAATTCCTTAATCATACAATTGAACCCACATAAACCAAATTAACACTTAATTAAGCTAACTACAAGCAATTAACAACAATTTAAGCAAAAGGGTTAGAATTTACCCAAACAAATTGAAGATCCCACAAGCACACTTAGCCTCACAAATAGCAATCTTGTTCCCTAGATCCATACTAGAATGGTCAAGTAAAAATGGGTAGGGATTAGATTTTGATTTTGTGGGATTTTTGAAGCATTTTGGATGATTTTTTGATGGAATTTTGTGATGAAATGAGAGGGGATTTTTTGTGAGGGGCTGCTGTTGGAGGGAGAGGGGAGGCTCGGCTGGAAATGGGGAGTGGAAGAGAGAGAGAGAGTGGTGTGGGTATAAGGAATGGTCAAAGTCAACAAAGTCAAGCTTCTTTCTTTATTAAACCCCTTTTTCTTTACTCTTCTCTTGATTTTTCTTTTAACAACTCAAGTGGGGAAGATGAGGGGGCACTTGGGCTGCTGATTTGGAGAGGGGAGAGAGGGTGTGGGTGAGTGTGGATGAGGGAAAAATGATAAATGATAAATATAATACCCCAAACATCCATTTACGCTAAAAAAAAGCCTTTTTTTCTTCAATAATTTCTAAACCGTTTTGGCAAATGATTTCGTTCCAAAAACCACATGATAAAATTTTATTTAATGTTTTATGATGCACAAAATTTGTTTCAACTCATTCCAATTTGTAATTTTTCCTAATTAAATGTATTAGTGACGGCTTAAAATAATAATAAAATAATATTTTTTTTCAGAAAATTTGAAATTTCACCCGCGGCTCAATAAACACCAAATAATAGCAATTTCATAGCTAGAATATGTATATTTAATTTTATAATAAGATATTTGTATTTTGACTTTTTACAGAAAACCCCCTTATTTTACCGTTTTTTCGAAATTTCACCGAAACGATTTTCAAAACGTTACAATCTTCCCCCCTTAAAAAAATTCGGTCCCCGAATTTAAATTAAAACTCTCCCCAAATACTAAAACATCTAAACCAAAACTATCAAGTCGTCGGGGCTCCGAAATTGTAAATACATAAAACAATTCGTAGCGCAGCGCATGCGTATGAAAATGAGCATATAACTCAAATCACAACTCCGTCAAGCATCCCGCAATCATCGGAGTCATGGGGAAGACATCAATGCCAAATCCAAGGCAAAACCAATATGATATAACTCGAAACTATACATGTAAATATCGAATCTATATATGTATGTATCTGAAGGAAATGCATGCCAAATCTCTTTAAGTCGCTGTGCAGCGCGTATAACACTGCACAGTGGCGGACGTCTATCATAAGAAAATAACTATATACATATATACCTTTGTTTGAAATGTACGTTCCGCCGTTTTGGAAACAATTTAGAAGGGTCTCCTTGTTTTAAACATTTCGTGTCATATCAGACACGTAGGTAAATACTGAGGCTATAGCTCGCTTTTTGGAAATCCCTTCAATAACTATCAATGCATGCAAAATATATTCAGGTACTGTCCTTTGACTAGTCCTGCTCAGTACGAAAACACATAGCGATATCATAAAAACGTACTGCTCTATACGAAATCAATCCCAAAAATATGCACATGAATGCTACGTGCGCCTGGTGCGCACGGAAATCAAAATCCATGAATGTGCCATACATGCGCACAGAAACAACATCTAAGTGCATCAGGTGTGCACGAAACATCTGTCGTAGGCAACATGTGTGTCTGACAGCAAAATCGGGTGCATCTGACATGCACGAAAAATCTCGAATTAGTGCATCTGGTGTGCACCAAATCGCATCTCGTAACAGGCGCCCAACAGGCGCTAAAAATCCAATCCGGTGCATAAAATGCACAAAACAAATGTCGAGTATCACCCTCGAAATCGAAATCCAGTGTATCCAAGTGCACAAAATACATGTCACTGCACTGCCAGCATATATAAACTATACAGAGTGCAGGAACCAAATCTCGTGCGTGCATACGCACAAAATCAACTCAACTGTTTAAAACCGTAAAATCACAAACATGTAAAACTAAAGCACGAAAACGATATCAAGTGCAACACTGTGCAAAGATCGTAAATCCTCAATCATCAAAATCAAATCATACGAATAAATCACCCAAAACATCGAAATCAATAATGGCGGAACAGTACCGCTCAAGTGCATCCTCTAAGAATCTCGGCCAACTGTCACGGTCCCTAGTGGGACGTCTCGTCGATGATCATGAACTCTGTCCTGCTGATGTGCGTAAGCATGACCACTCCTGGGTCAAGGTCTTCACTGTGAATTACCAATCTTTCGGTCCATCGGCTCATCGGCCCTGTCAGGTGTGCTAACGGGGACGATTTCATTCTGGCACTTCTCTGGTCATCTCTTGGTCAATCATCGCGACCACTCGTAAGACAGCATATTACTGGCGTCGGCCTCTGGCTCTCTGAATGTACGTGACACCTCTGATCCTGGGTGCAAGTATCATTGCAGCAGTGTCCTGGAAGGAATCCTGCTCACGGTCTCTTCCATGTCTCGTCTCTGCCAACTGTCCGGAATTCATTGTCCTTTCCTATATCTGCATCTTGCTCTGGAACGTCTGCATACTCATCGCAACTCCTTCTGGAAGGTAAGTCCAAGTACCATGCCTCGACATGCGCATCACGTCTCTGATGTCGGCGGAGTGGAACGTCATCTCATCCAGATCTGGTGCGAACCTCTTACTCCACTTTTCTCTAATGTCGTCTGCTTTGGACTCGTCTCGTCGCGGCTGCATGGACTGAGCTCCAATGACTATCCTCGTATCTGGAGTCTCCCAAGAAATGCATCTCACCACCTAGCATCCGAATTAAGTCGAGCCATCCGATCGAGTCGTCAAAACCTCACAATCCCCAAGAGCTCAACCTCTTGGGCACAGTTTAATAGTATCGAGTACATACCACAGCATCGGTGGTCCAGCCGTAGAAGGGCAAACCCAAGCCTCACTAACGGCGCCGTAGAACTGCCGCAAACCCGAAGGTTCAAAGGCTTTCACACGGTCATTAAGTCGAGTTAGGGTTTCATTCTTCTAGAGGGACCATAGAATTGCCTGCATGTCTTTCCGACTACTTTAAACTTGGAATAATAGGTTTCTGACATTCGATCGTCTCTGTCGACTCCCAACGTCTCCACGTGAAGTCGTCTCTAGCTGGAATCCATCTATCTGATGACCTCGCATCGGGTTAGGAGAACGATCCACATGTCCTAGTCATTCATCCACGATGACTAGCGACCTTCTATCATCTCTTAGTACAACTCGTTCTGCACTAACTCCAGCATCTGGGGCAATACCTCGTCGTTCGCAGCAATAACTGGCTCGCTCGTCTGCACGCCGAACAGTGCCTCGAACATCATGAATAAGCAACACACCAACGGTCATCAAGATCTGGCTGGCCTCTATCATTAGCTCAATCCTCTAATGTCGATCAGCACATCCGAGTAACCTCATAAAGGCGATCCGCCAAACGCTCGTGGCGCGGAAACACAGTCAAAAGACACCTCTCTATAATCGGGTGTCGCCGGAATCATGCCATGGTCAGTCCTCGTTCGTGCCGAGCTCGTGCTGACCGCAACTCTAGCCGTAGCTCTCCCTGCCCGTAATCGTGGCAGCAAAACCAAACTGGTACCGATGAGGCTAGATCAGAAAGGAATATAATACTGAACAAGAAAATGTACATCCTAAGGCTTCTTAAGTGGAGTGGCGTGTCGTAAATATGCCGCGGAACATACCAACGGTACGTCACTCTACTTTAGTCACCTATTCCATCAACCAAGGGTTATCCTACGCTCCGAAGGTAAAACCTAACGCTCTGATACCAACTTTGTCACGACCCGAAAGTACGGAACATGACCGGCACTTAGACTACGAACGTCTCAAGAGTACGTATGCTAAGTAAGCCGAAACCCAGAAATCCAAACCAAGAGAAGTAGTAGAGAATAGGAAGAACCATATCAAATCAACCTGTATGCAACATAATATATAACACCTAAAGACGAGGATCACAACAGAAATGGAACTCAACCAGCAAGAAACTCAAGAAATATAACATGCTACTCTATGGTCGAAAGAATAACATTACTGGTCTCTATCTAAAAAATACAAGTTTGGTTGATGGAACTTCTAGATACAACTGAAATATAATATACAAGGTATAATGATGGGTAAGATACAATAAACCCACCTACTAGTAAGTCACCCGAAAAGAAACCGTGCCCGCAAAGCCATAATGAAATCCGTACGGCAACACCTGCAAGAAACTGGGGCACAACGGGGGTGAGTTGCCAACTCGTGAGTAGAAAAAGATCTACGAACAGAAAATCGCATGAATAACGCAACCTAGGTCAATGATCATAATATATCCTCAAATATATGAATAACATGCAGCCTATAACAATGGCTAGGGTAATATCTAGCCCGAGTGTGATCTCATGTGCCCGTGTCAGTGCCTCAGGTAGCAATATATCATATGAATGAGGTATGAATGCATGAAAACAGAATACATGTAAATGAAGAAACTGTTTTCATAAATTAGTGAGATGTCCTTTGTATTTTTTTAAAATGAGGTATCATAAATGAAATCAGCATCAACAGTGTCTAGCATCGACACAAAACATAAATCTCAATGTCTCAAAACCTCAGGCTCCGGCCATCCGGACTGGCCTGTATCATCAAATCTCAGTACCTCAATATCTCGAAATCTCAATGTCTCAATCTCAATATCTAGGGCGCCGTCAGTCCAGACCGGCCCCTACCATCCATCTCAAGACCACGACGGTATCCTCCGGATATCCGACGCGTCGAGTAAAATCACCGGTAGGTAGTCTCCCCCTGCCAGGCTCATCGTCATCACCACGAGCTTCTTGCCCCGGGTACCTTACCGGGTCCACCATGTACCCGAAACGGTTCATCCAACTCCTCGAATCGGGTCTCCAAATCTATCAGCAAACTCATGGTGGACGACTCATACATCATGGGAAAAACCGCGCGTTTTATTTAAAAAGAGAAAGAAGAAGTTTGTATATGTTTTGCGGTTTTCCCCAAATCCAGAAAATCTTATGGAAATCCAAATCCAAAACCTCAATAGCACGTAAAAAGTGAATATATGCATGAGAATCCATGAATGCGGCATAACAATGAATAACAGTATGCATGAGGTAGCAGGTAATAACTATAATGTCTAAACTAACATATAAGGCAAGTACACTAATATCATGTCTAAACTATTAGCTAACAGGCTATGTCAAGCAATAATATTTTCTAAGGTGTACGTGACATGGCAATTACCGATGAAGATGTGTGTGAGCCGGCAAGTAAGTGTACGTGGTACATACGCATCATCGGTAATGGTGCTGGTGTCCTAACCACAAGATATCAACAGTAGAATATGAAGCATAATATAAGCATGTGATGCGGAGCAAACAACAATAATGAGCGGGAGCTGAATAGTAGACGCAACGATAATTAATCTGTTTTAACCTAATATAAGTCCTACAATGGTGCCTTTTGAAATAACACGAATCGTGGGGTTTTGAAAATAGGGGCTACGGTGTTTTTAAGAAAGATACGTTTTTTGAAATATCCGTAGGATCCCTTAGGCTGTCTTAAAAAAATACGCACGATTCGTAAGCTTTGAAATAGGTAGGAACCGAATCTAATCTAACAACTAACTAAACTAAAGGGCTACGCTATAAGCTAGACTACAGGTAAGGAAACCGCCTAACATCTGAGTCGATACATATACATACCTGTATATATATTAGTCGGTGATCCCGCCTCAATAATATCATATCCGATACCATATCTATAATCAGACATCCCAAGTCAAGAGTGCGGATCAATCATCAAGATATAGCTCATACGTAAATCCGTCGTACGGCATCCCCAAATCTGGGTACGGGTCAATATCATATTCCTCACACTATTCCTCTGGTATCCTCTTTATCCAAGATCATAGTCTAGGGTACTGACCTATGTCTAGTACAATACTAATATCCTCAATATACTCATGATCTGACTACTGGTCGACAATCTCGTACAAACCGATATCGTCAGCACATATCATCATCAAGGGGTATACATCGCCCGATACGGCCTAATATCAATATCCTAGCATATTATGCCTCATATCACGATCACATGTCGACCATTTATTTATAACACTATTCACCCGTATCGCCGCCGCAAGATCCGCTATAACACCAAGACGTACCTTAAGTACGAATCCTGCCATATCACCGAGATCACAACCACAAACAAATCTCATCGACTCAGCTCAATCCCAAGTATCCTCCTCAAATCCGTATGTGAACACATAGTCCCATACCCATGTGAACATATAAATATATTCCCATACACGCACATATGAAATAAGGAATGTATGCAAGTATGTATATGTGTGTATGTGTAAGTGTAGTGCACCCACTACCTAAGGTTTCGTAACCATGCACCAATCCAACACCAATATCCATCTAAAATCATCAACAATAAATCCTAACATATCATAAATTGTTGGTGTGTATACGCATCCGTATACATCACCACGGACTGCGGGGGTGCTATACGCCATCCACCCGACTTCTCCCCGTAGATATAAATCTACTCACCTGGTCCTCGCTAGCCGGTACCGACGTCGCCACGCGCTTGCTTGTCGTCTCGAAGTCCACATGGGGGTACCTACATATCATAACGCACCATATCGCATTAAAACTAAATTCGAAATCGAAACGGCATACGAAAATCAAATCGGCACGCGTATCACGCATAGGTCCAAACCTATCGCCTACGCATGCAAGAATAGTCAAACCAACCCTCGATGTCGATGTACAAAACGTCAAACCATCGAGAAAAATCCAATCACACTCATTTGCACATTCACGAACACAAATTTTAATATAAACTAGGTTAAAACTCACAAAAACCTCAATTTTGCTTAAAAAGTCATTTTTCCGAAAATCTAGCAAGCACAATTCGCCGTTTTTGTACAAAACAGGATGTTTAAATGAATGTAGCGGCCAATATATTTATTAAATATCTTAAATAAGTCGTATAAACAATTTCCGGAATTTAATCTCATTAAATTCCAAAAAATCCTAATATTCTAGTTTACCAAAAATACCCTTTTTAACAATTTCAAAGCAAAATGCACAAACTACAATCTAGCTTAGAATTGCATGATCCAAAGCATTAAACCACACTTAATAAAGTTAATAATATGATAAAAACCCTAACCATATTTTTAATCACATATAAATGCATTTCACAAAACCCTAGTTTGCACAAAAAAAAAGTTTAATTTGGACATTTTTCAAGTAACTTGTAATATGCAACTAGATAAATTTTAGCAATTTTTCAAGATGTTAGCTCACATCACAAACCATGCACAAGTGATCACCACCCAATTTCAAAACAAAACCCTAACTAGAATTCCTTAATCATACAATTGAACCCACATAAAACCAAATTAACACTTAATTAAGCTAACTACAAGCAATTAACAACAATTTAAGCAAAAGGGTTAGAATTTACCCAAACAAATTGAAGATCCCACAAGCACACTTAGCCTCACAAATAGCAATCTTGTTCCCTAGATCCATACTAGAATGGTCAAGTAAAAATGGGTAGGGATTAGATTTTGATTTTGTGGGATTTTTGAAGCATTTTGGATGATTTTTTGATGGAATTTTGTGATGAAATGAGAGGGGATTTTTTGTGAGGGGCTGCTGTTGGAGGGAGAGGGGAGGCTCGGCTGGAAATGGGGAGTGGAAGAGAGAGAGAGAGTGGTGTGGGTATAAGGAATGGTCAAAGTCAACAAAGTCAAGCTTCTTTCTTTATTAAACCCCTTTTTCTTTACTCTTCTCTTGATTTTTCTTTTAACAACTCAAGTGGGGAAGATGAGGGGGCACTTGGGCTGCTGATTTGGAGAGGGGAGAGAGGGTGTGGGTGAGTGTGGATGAGGGAAAAATGATAAATGATAAATATAATACCCCAAACATCCATTTACGCTAAAAAAAAGCCTTTTTTTCTTCAATAATTTCTAAACCGTTTTGGCAAATGATTTCGTTCCAAAAACCACATGATAAAATTTTATTTAATGTTTTATGATGCACAAAATTTGTTTCAACTCATTCCAATTTGTAATTTTTCCTAATTAAATGTATTAGTGACGGCTTAAAATAATAATAAAATAATATTTTTTTTCAGAAAATTTGAAATTTCACCCGCGGCTCAATAAACACCAAATAATAGCAATTTCATAGCTAGAATATGTATATTTAATTTTTATAATAAGATATTTGTATTTTGACTTTTTACAGAAAACCCCCTTATTTTACCGTTTTTTTCGAAATTTCACCGAAACGATTTTCAAAACGTTACATAGGGTGTGCAGAAGGTAATATGTAAAGACAAAATAAAGGGATTAGAAAAAGGGCAAAGTAAATTGCGACTGATATCATTCACGACCAAAACCGCGTACTTCATCGCCACTCCTATTTCACCTTTAAAAGAATAAGGTATTATTCATATGTCTTTTATCATCACCTTCTCTCAAGATGCGAGTACTCCTTGGTTTAGGAGGGTACACCTATTATGCTTATTGGATAGTCTTCTTCCAAACCATAGGCTGGTGCCGAACGGTAGGGAAGGAAGAAAACTATTTAGCCTAACGATGGTGTACAGAAGGTAACGACTAAAGACAAATAAAGGGATTTGGAGAGATGGCAATAAAATATACGGTTGAAGTCATGAATTGGATTATGGAAGAGGCATTGCTAAGAATACCAGGATACCCCTACGAAACATTTTCATGTTTCAGTGCATTGTTAAAGGAAAACTGTTTTCCCGATTAGATACTTACTCCAAGGGTATGTATTTACCAGGTTTCATTCTCATATCTGTATGGTTTTACAGATGATGAGTAGGAGTAAGTTATTGGGAATTAGGTGATTATCCTCATTATATCGGAATTCGTTGTAATTGGTGATATTTGAGGAAATCGCCAGGGTACAGTTTTCAACCTACGACGCACAGGTTTTGAGTTGTTTAACTCAGCGGACTTATACAGAGTATTGTATGTTGTCCAGTGTCCATCAGGACAAAGGGGTAGGTCATCGTACTATGTTCTGTTTACTTATAACTTCTCTAGTATTTAGACAAGTGTTTCGTAGAAATACAAGGTCTAAGTTTTGAGAAGTTGTGGGTATAAGAATAAAGTAGAGAACCAGGTGTCACAAGTATCGGGATTCTTCTAAGAGATCGAAGATGTAGATTCTTGTGATTGGTATTCAGATGATAGTAATGGTTTTGAGAAACTTGTTTCTCTTTCAGGTTACTCATAATTGGATGGATTCCTAAGTTGAGTAATTCTGATTAGCCTCTTTCCATTAAGTTGATAAGCACTGGAGACAGCTGCATGATTTGAATCTGGTTCCAATTAAATAAGTGCCAAAGTTTCTATATTGGATATAGAATGGATCGTACTTTAAAAGATATTAAGGTACGGGGAGTTGTCCAGCTTATGCTTAAAACTAGACTCTGGATAACTCAGGGCACGTTTCTGTAATGGCTGTTTGTGGGTTGACCCTGGCTATGACGAGGGTTGATATTCTACCATTTGGAAGATCAATAGTAATATTGTTCTTGACTCGCCACAGTTTTAAATGAATCTTTTTCAGAAAACAGTAGTGGGAGTATGGTAGAACTGGAAGTGATTCCAGAACCGCGAACGATTACGGAAAATTTAATAGGACCTATATATTCAATCAGGTTTGACATTCCATTAACCACTCCGCAGATATGGTGGGTAACCTCAGACACCTGAGAGGTACTCCGGTAGCCTCAAGGACGGTGACAGGGAGGTTCTTATCTACCCAGACTTGACACTACTGTTGTTCCAGGCTATGAGACCCGGTAGGAGGGTTGTCGTAGTCAGTGGGAGCATCGGAAGCATAGTGGGCAAGTAGCTTATGTCTATTTATAGACTAGAGCAGTTATAGCGGAGATAGATCATCTAATTTTGATATGACAGTCATGGGTTTGACTTCAATCAGAATAGGGGATGGATCTATTAAGGAGGTAGTAGGGTGTGATGTCATGGTATCTGGATGACATACACAGAGTAGGAAGTAAAATTCCTATACTACGATCGGTTGTACTGTGGTTGTCACATAGTTGTTTCTCCAGACAGGATATGGATATAATATTTGACATTCTGGTTTCTGGATCTATGGTTTTAGATCTGGATTTGGGTAGTTTCCCAATGTGGGTACTTTGACAGATATTCTAATGGTTTTTAGAATAGTTGACTCCTAGCATGGTGGTGTACCTGCAGGTGATGGAGTCACCCTCTCTAAAGGTGTCGTATAGACTAAAGGGGAGAGGGATGTGCATGATTGACAGATCACTTGCTTAGGCAATTGAGTCAATCGTGAGATGTCAAGTACCACACCAGATGTTGTTTTTGCACTAGATGCAATAAGTTTGTATTAATCCAATCCTGGAGAAACATAAGGAAGCAGTTTTAGAACATAAGTACATGTTCTACGGATTTGATGAAGGCAGCCTCTTTCGGGAGACGGTTATCATTCCAGGCTTCAAAGGTGACATGGTTGACAGAGTGATTGTCAGAGTTATAGTTTATCCCTCTGACGAAGAGGGACAGTATTATGGACAGGTGGTCCAAGAGGATACTGTGGGAGGCTTGGGGCAGGATACTGATTAGGTTCAGTGATCGATACAGTCTAAGAAGTTTGGATTTGGAGTTCATTTATGAACTAGGTCCCATCAGATGTCCAGACATATTATAAGACAGGTATTACTCAATTCGGGAGATGGCTTTCTCCGCGAATTTGAGATTAAGAGAGATATAGAAAGAAACATCTAGGCGGATCCACTCACTGAGGCTATTTCTCGAACACAATAGTTTTACAAACGGGCTTTGTGAAACTGATTAGTAGAGGAGTTGGATGTTCGGTTTCACACGGGCTGTGAGTAGTCGACATCGCAATAATTAGCCTTGAGTGCAAGTGGGAGATTGTTGGAGATAGTGCCCTCATAGTCAATTATTGGATCGCAGGTACGTGATTGCAATGATTGCGGAGGCCCTATACTAGTAGGACAGTCTTACTCGAAATGATAGTATGCTATCTGGTTTGCCTTTATCAGTCGTGTACATGTTCAGGTGACTGATTACATGTTACACTTTGATAGAGCCCTTAGGATCTTGCTTTACTACCAACAGTATGATGGCGATCATATACGTGAGAGTTGGGTAGTTTATATACATATCCTTAATTGTGGTCCCTATTCGTGGGAGTTTCGAGACAGGGCATCGATACTCCGGAGTAGACTAGTGTATACAGTCGAGACCCCGACGAGGGGCGGTGGCCGGTCTCACAAGCCACTGGGTTCAGTTGGATCACCTAAGATGTATACAGGTGCTCATTGGGTTATGAGTACACCGGACAGGACTCGCCTGGAATCTGCTAGTTAGTACTATACCTATCGTCAGATAGCAGTTCCCTGGTGACATGTGTACAGGTTATTCATCGACCTGAGGTCGTCATTTGTCTCGTGTGAGTTCCCACTGTGCTTTGATTTCTACCCTACCACGGCTCAAAGGAGTCGTGCAAACAGGTAGTTTTTGGGTTCAGTCCCAAGCCATATGGAGGCACGTGAGCGGATCGGCAGGGGATTCGTCTCTCCCGGTATTGGGGGCGAGATCGTGCTGTGTCTAGGAGAGCCATTACACAAAGTCCACGGCCGTGGCAGGAGATTTACTGGTAGGTACTCCAGTAGTATCTCAGGGTGTTATTGGGCTACACTCCGACACGACTTATACTGCTATTGGGGGTCTGACATTGCTATCCCCCTAGGCAGATATGCGATACTCATAGACGAACGGACCGGACTGTATATACATTGTCACTGTCAGGCTCAGTAGGGTTTCCGGATGAGTTCGCTCATCGGCCTCCCTTGAGGTCAGTCCATGGGCAGCCGTTACGCATAGCTAGTGCCGCTGACGGTTTGTGGTTAAACCCACTGCCAGGGTACTGACGATTCATTAGAGTCCCCCACTGACAGTTTCCCAAGTTCGAGCGAAACGTTGTAGAGGCCGTATGGTTTTATGGCAGGGTTCGGAAAATGCACGTGCATTTACGCACGTGTCAGTTTTCGGGCAGATGATACTGGTCGGCTTTGGTTTAAGCCGGATCCGAGTATTATATTGAGTAGATATAATATCTTTGTCTCAGTTGCATTTGTATTCGGTCGTAATACAAATGCGGGTATATTTATACAGTTACGAGGTTATCCTGAAAGTCGTTTCAGGATCACTTTTGGAAGTTGCCAGTTTCCAGTTTTCTATCAGCCGTCTTTTAACATTCGGTTAAAGACGGATTTATCTTTTCTTGGATGAGGGTGAGTCATGCTTCTAGAACCTTCTAGAAGGTGGTGACTAGGTGAGAATGGTGTTGTGTTTTCATTGGTTGCTTTTGGTGTATTCACACTTGGTGTTCACACTTGAGATATTTGTTTGTGTTCACACATGATATTTTCTTATGGTTACCTCCCCCTCTCCTACACTCACCTCCCTCTTTGCATATATATGGCCGGCCCCCTCTCCTCCTCCTCACTCACTTGAGTTTTCATTTTGCAAAAGATTATGATAGTTTTCGGTGTATGGAATTCACAGCTCATTTCATTCCATCACCCGATTCCCTCGGCAACTTCATTAACCAATCGTCCACGGACTTGGACGAAGTGAGACAAAGTAATCTACTCATTCTCTACATCATTCTTGGTCATCTCTTTTAGCAAACTTGACGACCGAGTTGCCTCGAGTCAGAGGCGGGAGCCCGTTTAAAGAATCAGTGACGTGGTGCCACCTGGACGAGCAGATCGGAGATCGACGAGATCGGAGCAGCCGCAACAGAGAGTGGGATGACGGTTAAAGAACGAAGGACTCGGATCGTTCGGTATAACCTTTCTACACTCTTTACAGTTTGTTAGTTTAGCAATAATGGCAGATCCGGGTTAAAGTATACTATAGCACCAGTTAAAAAGTTTTTGTTCCGCATTTGGCGTCTGTAGACGGCCGGGGCGCTAACGTAGACTTACAACATCTCCTTGGAGAGGGTGATTCCGTGCAATGCGGGGATGTTACCGCGCCTTGGAATCTTCCATACTAAATCTTTTTAGTACGGTCTCTATGTACCTGGACTGTGAAAGTCCCAATAGTCTCTTGGATCTATCTCTGTAGATCTTGATCCCTGGAATGTACGAGGCATCACCTAGGTCTTTCATGGAGAACCTTTGTGATAAGAATAGCTTGACCGATTGTAGCATAGGAATATCATTTCCTATCAAAAGAATGTCGTCCACATACAAGACTAGGAACACGACAGTTCGTCCTACAATCTTCTTATAAATACAAGGCTCATCTTCGTTCTTGATGAAGTCAAAGTCCTTGACTGTCTCATCAAAACAGATGTTCTAGCTCCGCGATGCTTATTTCAATCCATAAATGGATTTGAGTAACTTGCACACCTTCCCGCTGCTCCCACTATCTACAAAACCTTCTGGCTGATCCATATAAACGCACTCTTCTAAACTTCCGTTTAGAAAAGCCGTTTTTTCGTCCATGTGCCAGATCTCATAGTCATGGAAGGCAGCAATGGCAAGCAGGATCCTAATGGATTTGAGCATAGCCACTGGAGAAAAGGTTTCGTCATAATCCACTCCTGGTCTTTGACGAAAACATTTTGCAACAAGTCTAGCCTTATAGGTTTCCACTTGCCCATCTACACCAAACTTCTTCTTGTAGATCCATTTGCATCCAACGGGTTTTACCCTAGGTGGAGCAACTTCCAGGGTCCACACTTTATTGGTGTACATGGACTCCATTTCAGATTGCATAGCATCCAGCCTGATAATGGCCTGCCTGAAACTAGTAGGATCATCTTCTTCCAAGATGCAATCCTCTCGATCCCCATCTATGAGAAAACCGTAGTATCTCTCGGGCGGATGAGATACCCTACTAGACCTGCGGAGTGGCTGAGGTTCGTCCGGTACTGTTGAATCTTGTGGTTCTACCAAATCTTCAGTTATAGTTTGTCCTTCTGGAATTTCTTCCAATTCTACCGTGCCCCTACTTATTTCTTTTTCAAGAAACAACCTTTCAAGAAAGGTGGCGTGTCGAGAAACAAAAACCTTTTGTTCATCGATATGGTAGAATAGATATCCATTTGAATGCCTGGGATATCCAACAAACTTACATAAAACTGACTGTGCCTCAAGTTTGTCCGGATTCTGGTTTTTCACATAGGCCGGACAACCCCATATCTTAATCCTTTTAAGACATGGTCTTTTATTACTCCATATTTCATATGGAGTCTTAGGCACAGATTTAGATGGAACCAGATTCAACAGATACGCTGTTGTTTCAAGCGCAAGCCCCCAGAATTAAAGAGGCAATTCTGCATTACTCATCATGGGGTGAACCATATCCAATAGGGTACGGTTTCTCCGCTCTGATACACCGTTGTGCTGTGGTGTATACGGAGGAGTAAGCTGAGAAAGAATACCATTCTCTTTCAAAAAATCCCTGAATTCCGTACTTAAGTACTCCCTCCCTCTATCAGATCGGAGGATCTTAATACTTTTGTCAATCTGGTTCTCTACTTCCTTTCTGAATTCTTTGAATTTCTTAAAAGCTTCAGATTTGTGTTTCATAAGATACACATATCTGAATCTAGAGAGATCGTCAGTGAATGTGATGAAGTACGAGAACCCACCCCTTGCATGTATAGATATCGGACCACACACATCACTGTGTATGAGTCCCAAGAGCTTTACTGCTCTTTCTCCCTGTCCGGTGAACGGAGATTTGGTCATCTTTTCTTTGAGACAAGACTGACAAGTTTCATAAGATAAAAATTCGAACGCATTCAAGAGTCCATCTTTATGTAATTTACTCAGTCTTTTCTCTCCGATATGACCAAGTCTACAATGCCACAAGTAGGATTCGTTCGTATCTAAACTCTTCCTCTTGCGTGTGTTTTGTACATTGAGAACTGTATTCTGATTTAGAACATAGATACCATTACACAGTGTACCTTCTGCAACCAGTACCTTATCAAGGTAAATGTTCATGATATTTCTATCAAGAACAAAGTTATATCCATCTTTATCAAGTAAAGAAACTGATATGATGTTGCAAAGCATGGAAGGTACATAGTAGCAATTGTTCAAAATCATAGTATTGCCATTTGGCAACACTAGGTGATATTCACCGACGGCCGCAGCATTAACTTATGCTCCGTTCCCTGCTCTGAAGGACATATCACCAGGTGTAACTATCCTACTTTTTCTCAGTCCCTGTAATAAATTACAAATATGAGATCCTGATCCGGTATCTAGTGCCCAGGAGGTAGGACTGGCCGAAAAACAGTTCTCAATAACAAGAACACCTGAAGAAGACGCAACAGTATGTTTCTTCTTCGATGGGTTTATCAAGGAATTCAAACTTTCTTCTTTCCCTTGCTCATACTTATAAATGTTGTCGTAAGTTAAAGTTGAACCGACGTTCCCCAGCCCCGAATAAGAATTCAGATCGGTCAAGCGATACATTTTATTATCTTGATTAGGGCGTGAAATGGTTGCTACCTGGAGAGAGAGGGAAAACACTCAGCGTGCGCTCTTGCAAGATTAGATTGGTTATTAATTTATCTAATCAGGATGGCTCCCACTGTTTCCTCAAATTCTTCTTCAAACCCTAAAAGAAGAATTAGTCAGGATTAATCGCACGTCATAATACTTGCTTAACCTTTCAGCCAGGCCAGTGTTGGTACTTCGAGGGAGGTTTTCCAACGCTTTCACGAAGTTCCTTAATTACATAACCTCTTTTCTATGGAGGCGTATTCCCGCTAAGACCTTTCTAGACACCTACTTGGTTTATAGCATTGATTGTTTAAGTGTGATAATCTCCCGAGAGTAATCCTACTCATCAGTGGGATCGGGAGCCAACTATCATTGTGTTATGCACTAGATAGAATCCACTCTAGTCACCACACTCCAGAAGGTATGCTAAATCTGCAAGTTTCCTGTATATTTGAAACTCCTGATGTGGTTTTTGCCCCTAACGATATATGGTCTTGATAGAGACCAATGTACAATAAGTCGCAAGTCAAGTTCAACCCGTCATTGTCCTGGATTAACTTAGACCCACCCGCATAAGCCCTTGATAGAGACCAAAGTGGCTATGCGACTGTCCTAATTAATCGCATCCTAAGATGCAACAGATAAGCAACACTTAGCTACCGTACACTATGCCTTGATAGAGACCAACGTACATAGCACGAATACTAACTGCTTTTTATCTAAAATGACGGAGCTACGGCTGGGTTTTTGGCGAAAAACCCGTTAACGTAATGAACTTGATATCGTTGAAGGAACCTGAGTAGTTTTAGAAATATATGGTGGCGAAAACCTTTGCTAAAGAGGTCACTCTCTGTGAAGGGATCTCGACTCTTTCCTCGTCGAATGAGGTGCAGGGTATTCCAAAAATGAATACCACGATGCAAAGCAAAAAATAATCGACTATAGTGAAGTGAAGTTATTACCCTGACGCAAACTTTTGCTCAAAGGGTCACTCCCGGTGAAGGGATCTCAGCCCTTGCCTCGTCGAATGAGGTGCTGGATATTCCAAACTGAATATCATTGTGCAAAGCAAAAGAGAATACCTGTAATGTCAGTTTTTAAAGTTTGGTTCCAACAACATCTTTTAGGTTTATTATCTTGCATTAATCAAAATTAATGCGGTCCCATCTGTTAGATATGTATGCCCTAGAGGCCATTATTGTATAGTACTGGTTTGTATAATACATTTTGGAGGCTTGGGATATATATATGGTTTTACGACAGTCTGGCTCGATATAGTAGTATGCTACTTGGTTTGTTTCTATCTTAATATGTGTATATGTTTCTTTTAACATATCGCTAAAAACATATTGGTAGAGCCCTTAGGATTTTTGCTTGACTACCGGCGTTGTGATGGCGATCACACTAGTGGGGGCTGGGTAGTCTATAAGCACATCCTTATTTTGTTCCCTAGTCGTAGGATTATCAAGACAGGGCATCGATACTCCAGAGTAGACTGGTGCATACGCTTCTCTTCCCAACAGGGAAGATGGTCTGTCCCACAGCCATCAGTACGTCGTACTGGAGATAGTATGCAGGTGCTCGTTAGGTTACGAGTACACTGGACAGGACTCGTCGGGAACTGTTGGTTGGTATTATACCTATAGTCAGTTAACAGTTCCCAGGTGACATGAGTACAGCTTACTCCGCTGACTTGACACTGTCACTTCGCCTGGAGTGTGTTTCTACTGTTCTTAGATTACTACCCTACCACGGCTCTACTGAGTCGTGCAAACAGGTAGTAGTTGGGTGCAGTCCCGAAGCACTTGGAGGCAGTGACGGTTAGACCGGATTCGTCTCTCCCGGTATTTGGGGTTGAGATCGCGCTGTATCTAGGAGAGCCATTACACAAAGTCCCTGGCCAGGGCAAGCGAGAATTGCTGGTAGGTTTTCCAGTAGATTCTCAGGGTGTTTTGGGCTACACTCCGACACGACTTGTACCGCTATTAGGGGACTGACATTTACCGCCCCTCTAGGCCCGCCATGCGATATTCTCAGACGAACAGACCGGACTGTACGGAGATTGTCACATTCAGGCTCAGTAGGAGTTCGATGGGTTCACCTCATCAGTCTTCTTATCGGCATCTACCAGGGGACCCTTACGTACAGCTAGTACCGCTTGCGGCCTGTGGTTAAACCCACTGCCAGCGTAGTGTCGAGCCTTTAGAGTCCTACACAGAGGGTTACTCGCCTTTGGGCAAAACAGAGTAGAGGTTGCATGGTTTTGCGACGGGGTTCGTTCACATCTGCGCACTTGTGCACGTTTGGTGTCCGGACAGTGGTTACTAGCGGGCTTTGGTTTAAGCCGGATCCTAGTAACTGTTTTGGGATTGGTTTTGTCTTAGAGTATTCGTGTTCCTTAGAGCACGAATGCGGGTGTGTATGTAGGGTTACTAGGCACACTCAAGAGGTTCCACAAGGCATCAACCATGCCAAATTCAAATTTTTATGTGCCGAGAAACCCTAATGAAGATCGTTAACTAGAGGTTAGGCGAAAATAAAAGCTAGCAAACAACTTTGCTACAAAGGAAAGGGATTACAACCTTTGTAGATCCGGTCCTTCACTTCAATAGCTCCATGTTGACGTCCCTTCGCTGCGATCATCGGGATCCCAGACTCTAGCGTTGGTTTCGTCGGAGAAATGAGCGGGCTAGGCATTGACTTCGAGGCCGAAAATGATCTACGTCGGGGAGACTCAAACTCAAGCTATTCCTTCACTTGGTCAAAAACTTTGTGAAGAGAACACCCTATACTACATGGCAAGTAGTAGAGGATGAAGAAATAGGAAGTGGGTTCACTTTAGAATTGGATTTCTCACTCTTTTTCTCATGGCACCATTGGAGCTAGCAAGCTTTTGTGGAGCTTGATGATGAAGAAGAAGAAGAAAAAAATCAATAGCATTAAAAGAATAATATGAAACTTATCCTTTTAATTATGGCACCATGGATTAGTTAAGCCCTCATGCTTAACTCATGTAGAGAATTAACCAAAGCATTAGGTTAAGGGTTGGGTTAACTAATATCCTAAAGAAATGACGAAAGATTTGACTTTGTCAAAGTTTCTTCAAGCTTCATGAAGCTTGATAACTTTGACCAAAGTCACACTTCTTTTGTTATTTGTTAGGAGATTAGTAAACCCTAATTTAACCTTGATTTGGTATAGGTCTCATACACACAACTTGTATGTATCATCAAGCATGATACAAACTTGTACACTTGCATATATCACATATAAATAATGTGCACATTCAAGTGAGAAAATCAATCTTAAGTGAACCAATACTAGTTAATGTAAAGTAATATATCAAATATATAATTATACATTAAATCGTTAAATCAACACTTGATTTAACGATCCGGTCATATTGCATATAACCGACTAATATCAATAGTAACAACTTATCGAATCAACACTTGATCCGATAACCCGGCTATATCGCATACAACCGATTAATGTCATAAATCGCGAGAATAGAATACAGTATCACATACTGGTATTATTCTCGGTCCCGCACATATCTCATATGCGCTCCTATTTCGTTTCGCTTGATCCAGAAAACCCCTGTGTAGGACTCTAAAGACTCGTCAATACGCCGGCAGTAGGTGATGATCATATCAAACACCCACAAGCCGCAAGCGGTCTGCTAAACGTAACGGCCACCCGGGTATTGAGCGATCAGAAGATCAACAAGCAAGCCTGCTCACACTCCTGTGAATCCAACCAGTAACACTACCGTACAGTCCGGTCTGTTCGTCTGATATGTCGCATATCTCTTCTAGGGGTGGTAAACGTCAGACCCCAATAACTCGATAAGTCGTGTCGATATGAGGCTCATAACGGGTGGAGAAACTACTGGTAACACTTACCAGTAAATCCCTAAAGTAGCCTTGGCCAAGGACTTCCTGTTATAGCCAATCGAGCACAGCGCAACATCAACTCCCTATACCGGGAGAGACGAAACCCCTCCTATCGCTCATTGCATCCATGTGATTCGGGACTGTACCCAAAAACCACCGTTTTGCACGCCCTCTTGGACGTGGTTGTAGGGTTCCTAGGCACCCTAGTGATGTCTCACAAGTGATCAAACACGCTAATTTCTCAAAATACGGTGCCTACAAACCCTAGAACGGATCGTTTGCTAGAAAAACTAGGCGAAGAAGTAAACTAGTTAACAGTTAACTATAAGATAACGGACATACAACCTTTGTAGATCCGGTCCACCACTTCCACGGCTCCGCAACGAAGTCCCCTCCGCTGTCCAAAAAGAATCCGGACTCCAACGTCGGCTTCGTCGAAGAATGGGCGGGCTTGATCGTCGGTTCGATGCCGAAGATGATCTACGTCGAGGCGTCGCTAGAACAAGCTCCAACTTCACCAAGTCGGAAAAACTTGTGAAGGAAACACCCTATACTACTTGGCAAGAGGTAGAGGATGAAGAAATAGGAAGTGGGTAAACTTTAGTTTTGGATTTCTCACTAGATTTCATGACTTGCCATTGGAGTAGCAAGCTTTCTCCATTGAAGAAGAAGATGAAGCAAGAAGAAGATGATATGATAAGATAATTAAAATAGTAAAGAAAATATAATACTTATCATATCATTAACCTTAGTTAGTGGTAGAGAATTGACTAAGGTTAATATGAAGAGTTAGGGTTAAGAAAGAAGACAAAATGGCTACTTAGTCAAAGTTTCAAGAAACTTCAACAACAAACAAAATAAGCCACCATTTCATTTTCTTTTTCCAAAATAAATAAGAAAAAGAAAACCCTAATCTTAATGTTTACCATGGTCAAAGTCTTTACACTAACCCTAGCTTGCATGTATCATCAAACATGATACAATCATGTGCACAAAATATATCACATATGCAATGTGCACAAACTAAGTGAGTAAATCCATTTAAAGTGAACCAATACTAGTTAATGCAAAGTAATATATCAAATATATAATTATACATTAAATCATTAAATCAACACTTGATTCAATGATCCGGTCATGTCGCATATAACCGGCTAGTATTCAATGTATCGGTTTATCGAATCAATCCTTAATTCGACAACTAGGTTATATCGCATATAACCAATCGATACATTCATCGCGAGAATAGAATACGGTATCACATACACGCATTATTCTCGGTCCCGCACATATCTCATATGCGCTCCCATTTCGTTTCGCTTGAGCTAGGAAACCTCTGTGTAGGACTCTAAAGACTCGTCAATACGCCGGCAGCGGATGATGATCATATCAAACACCCACAAGCCGCAAGCGGTCTGCTAAACGTAACGGCCATCCGGGTATTGAGCGATCAGAAGATCGACGAGCAAGCCCGCTCACACTCCTGCGAATCCAACCAGTAACACTTACCGTATAGTCCGGTCTGTTCGTCTGATATGTCGCATATCTCGCCTAGGGGTGGTAAACGTCAGACCCCAATAGCTCGATAAGTCATGCCGACTTGAGGTCCATAACATTCGTGAAACTACTGATAACTCTTACCAGTATATCACTGCAACCCTGGCCAGGGATTTCCTGTTATGGCCAGTCGAGCATAGCACAACATCAACCCCCAATACCGGGAGAGACGAATCCCCTCCTATCGCTCATTGCCTTCATGTGAATCGGGACTGTACCCAAAAACCACCTGTTTGCACAACTCAGTAGAGCCGTGGTAGGGTGGAAATCAAAGCACAGTGGGAGACACACAAGACTCTATGACGATCTCGGGTCAACAGACTAAGCTGTACCAGTGTCACCAGAGAACTGCCATCTGACGTGAGGTATAATACCATCTGGGAGATCTCGGCGAGTCCGTTCAGTGTACCCAGTCTCCACTGAGCACCCGCATATCATCTTCGATGTCAAACACCAATGGATATGGGATCATCCATCGCCCATCGCATGGGTCGAGAAGATATGCGCTAGTCTACTCTGGAATATCGATGCCCCGTCTCGATATTCCCACGACTAGGAACAATGAAGGATGTACTCATTGACTACCCAGGCCCCACTAGTATGATCTGCATCATAGTCCTGGAAGTCGAGTACACATCCTAAGGGCTTTATCAACATGTAATCAGAGAGACAGAAAGTATACATGTTAAGATAAAGAGCAACCAGATAGCGTACTATCATGTCGAGCAAGAAAGTCCTTCCTATATATGTCCCAGCATCCACTACAATATACATCCAATATACAGTAATGGCCTCTAGGGCATACATATAACTAACAATCTCCCACTTGCACTAGGGCCATCTGTAGCAGTGGTCGGAGTATCTAATACTCAACCATCCCCTAAAAGTCTCTCTCTGGGAATAGGCCTTTGTGAGTGGATCCGCCGTGTTGTCCTCTGAGTCTGCTCTCCTTGCCTCGATCACCTTGGAGATCAACCATCTCCTTGATCAGGTGATACTGCCTTAGAATAAGTCTGGATCACTGATGGGACCGGCGTTCCTTGGCATAAGCCACACTTCCATTGTCATACAATGGCAGGAACCTAGTTCATCTTATGAACCACTATACACCCAAACTGCCTCTTTGGTAGTATCTTTAATAGCGATGTTACTAGCCTTTATCGTCTAGTTTGCCACGGTATCTAGCTTGGAACTCTTCCAACATACCGTCCCTTTACCAAGGGTAAAGACAATGCCTGTGACTGACATTCAGTCATCTTTATCACCCTGGAACACTTCCAGTGATTCTCCCCAGGATCGATTGATACAATCTCACTATACCTAGTGAGAACCCTAATATCCCTTTAGATCTATCTCATAGGTCCAAATCTCAGGATTTAGGAGGTATCATCTTTATCCTATTTGGAGAATCCTAGTGATAATAGGAGATTGACCGATCGTAGTATAGGAAACTCTTTTCCTATCAAGAGTATGTTGTCTACGTACAATACGAAGATGACCACCTTACTCTCTACTACCCTTTTGTAAATACAAGGTTCGTCTATCATTTTGATGAAGTCAAACACTTTGACTATCACATCAAAACAGACGTTCCAACTCCGCGATGCCTGCTTCATTATGTAAAGCAACCTGCACACGTTTCCGCTGCTCCCACTGTTTACGAAGCCCTCTGGCTGTGTTCTTACAGACGTTTTCTTCTAAATCAGTATTTAGAAAAACAGTCATGGCACCCAACCGCCAGATATCGTAGTCATGGTATGTAGCCGTGGTAAGTAGGATCTGGATAGACTTAAGCATAACTACTCGAAAAAGGTTTCATTATTATCCACGCCTGGTCAATGACGAAAACCTTTAACAAGTCTAGCTTTGAAAGTCTCAACTTTTCCATCTACACCAAGTAATCTTCTCAAGATATACTTGCTCCTGATGGGGATTTAACCCTTCAGATATAGCAACCAAAGTCCAAACTTTGTTGGTGTATAAGGATTCCATCTCAGATCACTAAGCATCCAGCCATTCTTACAGAGTCCCTACTCTCGATGGCCTGCTCGAAACTGGTTGGGTCATCATATCATGATGCAATCCTTGCTCCCACTATCATCGAGAAACCAAAGTATCTCTCAGGCGGATGAGGAACCCTACTAGATCGGCGGAGAGGCTGAGGTTCGTCGGGAACTATAGAATCCTTTGGTTCTGTCAAATCATCAACTGCAGTTTTGTATAGCTGGAACCTTTCCAGTTCTACAGAACTGATCCTGCCTCGATATTGTCCGGATTTTGCTTTAAACATGGGCCGGACAACCCCAAATCTTAACTCGCTTAAGAGATGGGATCTTCCCACACCATATTTTATATGGAGTGGTAGGCAATGATTTGATTCAAACCTAATTCAATAGGTATGCAGCTTCTCAAGTGCATAACCCCAAAAGGAAATAGGTAACTCAGTAATACTCATCATAGAGCACACCATATTTAATATTGTGCAATTGCTCCGCCCTGATACACCGTTGTGCTGTGGTGTATTCAGAGGAGTAGTACGGAGAGAGAATCTCATTCTCCTTTAGAATGGTCCAGAAATGCCATGCACTAGTATTCTCCTCCCTGATCTTATCATAGGACATAATACTTATATCCGGTTATTGGTTCTCTACTTCTAACTTATATTCTGTGAATACCTCAAAAGGTTCAGACTTATGTTTCAACAGGAACATATGACTGAATCTTGAGAGATTATCAGAGAATATAATGTAGCATAAAGAACCAATCCTGGCATGTGTAGACAGGGGACCTACATACATCAACATGTATTATCCCAAGAGTTCACTAACTCTTTCTCTGTTTCCAATAAACAGAGCTATGGTCATCTTATCTTTGTGACATGACTGGCGAGTTTCACAAGATGTAAATTCAAACTAATTTAAATATGCATCTATATGTAACTCCAGCTAGTCGGGTCGCATTGATATGACCTAGTCTACAATACCTCAAGAAGGATCCGTCCATTTCTGAACTATTCCTCTTGTGTGTGTTCCATATACTAAGAACTGTAGTTTGATTTAGAACATCAATGCTTTTAGATAACGTGCCTGAACCGATCAACTTTTGATATAGGAAATGTTCAAAACATTATCCAACAATACGAAATTTTATCGTTTCTTTACTAATAAAGAGACAGATATGATTTTGTATATCAGGTTCGGTATCTAATAACATTCGTTCAGAATCAATGTATTACAATACAGGGTGACAGTGACCAACAGACTCGGCTGCAACACTTGCCCCGTTTTCTGCCTCATGAAACTTATCACTCGTTCTCAGTTTTTCTACCCTTTTGTAGCCCTATGTAACATCTTACATATCTGGGATCCTGATCCGGTATCATATACCAAGGATTCAGAGGATACTGAGAAACAGTTCTGTATAATGAACACACCCGAAGATGATGCATCAGCATGCACTCTCTTCGTTTGGGCGGCATGGAAAATCTGGTATTCCCCAATTTCCTGCTCTGTCTTATAACAATTATAAGTTGGAGCGGGACCAACGTTCCCCAGCTCAGTATAAAAAGCGGGTTCGGTCAATATTCCATTTTATTATCTTGATTAAGGCGTGATATGGTCGCTACCAGGAGAGAGAGAGAAGAAAACACTCAGCGTGCGCTCTTGCAAGAATAGATTGGTTATTATTTTATCTAATCAGGATGGCTCCCACTGCTTTTTATCAAATCTTCCTTCAAACCCTAAAAGGAAAGACTAGTCGGGATTAATTACACACTACAAGTTCGCCAATCTTTCAGCCAGGCCAGTGTCGGTACTTTGAGGGAGGTCCCCCGTGCTTTCGCACGAACCTAATTAATGTAAACCTCGTTTTCCCAGAGGCATAACCCCGTTGACACCTTTCTAGACACCTACTTGATCGGCTAATTGTAATGTATAAAACTCTCCCAGGAGTAACTCTTACTCGCAGCGGGTATCGGGATCCAACTATCTCATAGAAGGTATGCAATCTCATTGCAAATTTCAACACTTGAAACTCCCGATAAAGGTTTTTACCCCTAGCACCTATGACCTTAACTATGGTCAATAAATCATAAGTACTAGTCAAGTTCTACCCGTCATTTCGTGATTAATTAGACCCACCCACATGACCCTTAACTATGGTCAACAAAGTCACGCGACTGTCCTAACTAATAGCATCATATGCGGTGTAGGAAGACATCACTTAGCTACCGTACACTGTGCCTTGACTATGGTCAACAAACACAGCACGAATACTAAGTACTCTACTTCCTAAAATGACGGAGGGTTGCGGCTGGTTTTTGTGAAAACCTGTAACGCTTTGAACTTGATCTCGTTGCGGAATCAAAATGGTTTTTAAATGGAATGTTTTTTGAAGCTTTTCTAGTTTTGCTAAAGGGGTCACTCCCGGTGAAGGGATCGTCGGCCCTTTCCTCGTGGAATGAGGTGCGGGATATATCATATATATCACTGTGCAAAGCGGAAACTATAGAAGCGATCAAATGACAAACCGAGGGTTGTAGCATCTGCCAGTTATTGCTAAAGGAGTCACTCCCGGTGAAGGGATCTCGGTCCTTTCCTTATCGAATAAGGTGCAGGATGTTCTACAAGGAACACCACGATGCAAAGCAAGAACTGTAGCTACCTGTTTTATTTTGAAATTCGATTCAACAACATCAATTAGGTTTATTTTCTTTCATTAATCTCATTAATGAATATCCCATCATTTAATTTACCTAAACATCACAGATAGATATGACGTACACTTATGCCATCCGCATTCGCCTCGATGTCCCCTCGTGCACCGTTAGGTTAGGTAACTAACGGCAGAGCGGGGCAGGGCTAGCGCGGGTGTAAAACATAAGCAACGTCTATATAATATATCATATATACTATATATATAATATCTGCCACAGAACATCGCATGATCTCAGATAAAACACAGCAGAAGAAACATATGAAATATTGGATATACTAGGACGTCCGTGTTTTCAATACGAGCCAGTATAAAACACGGATTCCACGGTCGTGATGAATAGCCAATCCCACACCCCTAGACCCCTACGAGAGCGGCAAACAACCCTACCAATTCTAGGGTTAGGAGACCCGGACTCGACTCCTCGAGTTGGTCTCCCACTGGACCCTAGAACCCGGTTACTAGTGCTCCCCTCCTTGGGTCTATCCTAGTGCAGAAAAGTAAATAATATACAAACGGTGACTACTTCCGCAACCTGGAAGTGCCCCAATAAAAAGAATATTACATACAAGTTTTTACATGAATGAAAATGAAAAACACTCATCTCACATAAAAACCCCCGGCTATTCGAATACGACGATCCAATATAACATATCCAGCAACACATAACATCACATGTCATCAACGTAAGTAAATATGCGCATCCCAATTGTCGTTGACATATAGCAACGAAACCGGCGATATCACATATTACACTTACGGTCACAGAAAAGAAAGTGTAAAACTACAATAGTTGGAATCCGCAACCACCTCAGACATCGCATGCCTGACCAAATGAATTACTTAGACATCGCATGCCTAACAATTATAAACCCCGCATTTTAGTCTCATTATCGAAAACTCTTTTCAATACCAAGTCGGGCAATTCAACAAGATTCCCGACATCCTGATCGAATGCTCGTCGCAAACTTTAGTAGGCGGCTGCACCCCCCATACCGTCGACGAAGTGCACCAAGGCGGAACACCGCTACCGCGAGCACCCGAACGGATGCTTTCGGCGACGGGGTTCTCCTACAGTCACTTGGTCGGGGCTATGGAGTGAGGCTGTCTATTAAGTTTACCCGGCGAGTATCCGCGTACGCTACGTGATTGCGACGGACTTTTGATCACATCAAAATACCGTGGCAACCGATCAAGTGAGACTAAACTGCTATGTTCATAACATTCATTCAGTTATCACATAACATTTGCAAATTCCAATTATTGTATCCCATTCCAGATAAACAAAAAATGTTAAACTTTTCGATCGAACAATCGAACACCCAAGTTTTCCCGATACAGATCAACACATGAAATAAGTCTAACAACTTTCAGTTCGTGCCTCAGTACCAACGGTCCAGCCGTAGAAGGGTCAAGCCAACGCCTCACATGTGGCACGTCGTACTGCCCCAAACCCGAAGGTTCAAAAGGCAGTTCAAGACGGTCACATAATCGAGTTAAGGTTTGTTGTCTTCTAGAGGGTCCATCGCGTTACTTGCACTACTTAGAACGTCGTTAAACTCCGGAAAAATCCAACACTTGGAAATTTCCCGATAGGGGAAAAATTGGGTATTTATATCCGGTCGAACATTTTAACATATTCTAAAATTTATCCGGAAAGCCACATAGACAAAATTTGATACCCCGATCGAAATACCAAATCCCCAAAACAACTCCAGAAAATTCAACTCTTGAATAAAATTTCAAAACATCCAGAGAACTCAGAACCAGATACAATGAATTACAGTGTAAAAATTTAGGGCTGACGTCATCACTGTGCGGCGGAACCGCCGCATAAACCTGTCTTATGCCGCTCTTCCGCCGCGGGTTTAACTGTTCATCCAAAAAATTTTGCGCCGTAATTCTTATATTTCCCTGCTGAGTTCTCTGGATATTTTTAATTTGGAAAAACTCACTGTTTTCAAAAATGTACAGAGAACAAGATTGGTTCGGGGTTTCGGGTTCGTTCGGACTTCAAATTCCGTCGGGACTTCGCCTAAGGCTCTAGTTAGGCTCTGATACCACTGTAGGGTTCCTAGGCACCCTAGTGATGTCTCACAAGTGATCAAACACGCTAATTTCTCAAAATACGGTGCCTACAAACCCTAGAACGGATCGTTTGCTAGAAAAACTAGGCGAAGAAGTAAACTAGTTAACAGTTAACTATAAGATAACGGACATACAACCTTTGTAGATCCGGTCCACCACTTCCACGGCTCCGCAACGAAGTCCCCTCCGCTGTCCAAAAAGAATCCGGACTCCAACGTCGGCTTCGTCGAAGAATGGGCGGGCTTGATCGTCGGTTCGATGCCGAAGATGATCTACGTCGAGGCGTCGCTAGAACAAGCTCCAACTTCACCAAGTCGGAAAAACTTGTGAAGGAAACACCCTATACTACTTGGCAAGAGGTAGAGGATGAAGAAATAGGAAGTGGGTAAACTTTAGTTTTGGATTTCTCACTAGATTTCATGACTTGCCATTGGAGTAGCAAGCTTTCTCCATTGAAGAAGAAGATGAAGCAAGAAGAAGATGATATGATAAGATAATTAAAATAGTAAAGAAAATATAATACTTATCATATCATTAACCTTAGTTAGTGGTAGAGAATTGACTAAGGTTAATATGAAGAGTTAGGGTTAAGAAAGAAGACAAAATGGCTACTTAGTCAAAGTTTCAAGAAACTTCAACAACAAACAAAATAAGCCACCATTTCATTTTCTTTTTCCAAAATAAATAAGAAAAAGAAAACCCTAATCTTAATGTTTACCATGGTCAAAGTCTTTACACTAACCCTAGCTTGCATGTATCATCAAACATGATACAATCATGTGCACAAAATATATCACATATGCAATGTGCACAAACTAAGTGAGTAAATCCATTTAAAGTGAACCAATACTAGTTAATGCAAAGTAATATATCAAATATATAATTATACATTAAATCATTAAATCAACACTTGATTCAATGATCCGGTCATGTCGCATATAACCGGCTAGTATTCAATGTATCGGTTTATCGAATCAATCCTTGATTCGACAACTAGGTTATATCGCATATAACCAATCGATACATTCATCGCGAGAATAGAATACGGTATCACATACACGCATTATTCTCGGTCCCGCACATATCTCATATGCGCTCCCATTTCGTTTCGCTTGAGCTAGGAAACCTCTGTGTAGGACTCTAAAGACTCGTCAATACGCCGGCAGCGGATGATGATCATATCAAACACCCACAAGCCGCAAGCGGTCTGCTAAACGTAACGGCCATCTGGGTATTGAGCGATCAGAAGATCGACGAGCAAGCCCGCTCACACTCCTGCGAATCCAACCAGTAACACTTACCGTATAGTCCGGTCTGTTCGTCTGATATGTCGCATATCTCGCCTAGGGGTGGTAAACGTCAGACCCCAATAGCTCGATAAGTCATGCCGACTTGAGGTCCATAACATTCGTGAAACTACTGATAACTCTTACCAGTATATCACTGCAACCCTGGCCAGGGATTTCCTGTTATGGCCAGTCGAGCATAGCACAACATCAACCCCCAATACCGGGAGAGACGAATCCCGTCCTATCGCTCATTGCCTTCATGTGATCGGGACTGTACCCAAAAACCACCTGTTTGCACAACTCAGTAGAGCCGTGGTAGGGTGGAAATCAAAGCACAGTGGGAGACACACAAGACTCTATGACGATCTCGGGTCAACAGACTAAGCTGTACCAGTGTCACCAGAGAACTGCCATCTGACGTGAGGTATAATACCATCTGGGAGATCTCGGCGAGTCCGTTCAGTGTACCCAGTCTCCACTGAGCACCCGCATATCATCTTCGATGTCAAACACCAATGGATATGGGATCATCCATCGCCCATCGCATGGGTCGAGAAGATATGCGCTAGTCTACTCTGGAATATCGATGCCCCGTCTCGATATTCCCACGACTAGGAACAATGAAGGATGTACTCATTGACTACCCAGGCCCCACTAGTATGATCTGCATCATAGTCCTGGAAGTCGAGTACACATCCTAAGGGCTTTATCAACATGTAATCAGAGAGACAGAAAGTATACATGTTAAGATAAAGAGCAACCAGATAGCGTACTATCATGTCGAGCAAGAAAGTCCTTCCTATATATGTCCCAACATCCACTACAATATACATCCAATGTACAGTAATGGCCTCTAGGGCATACATATAACTAACAGTGGTAAGGTGGAAATCAAAGTACAGTGGGAATCACACAAGACTCTATGACGATCTCGGGTCTACAGACTAACCTGTACCAGTGTCACCAGAGAACTGCCATCTGACGTAAGGTATAATACCATCTGGGAGTTCTCGGCGAGTCCGTCCAGTGTACCCAGTCTCCACTAAGCACCCGTATATCATCTCTGATGTCAAACACCAATGGATATGGGATCATCCATCGCCCATCTATATGGGTCGAGAAGGTACACGCTAGTCTACTCTGGTATATCGATGTCCCGTCTCGATACACCCACGACTAGGGACTTTGAAGGATGTACTTATGGACTACCATGTCTCCACTAGTATGATCCGCATCATAGTCCAGGTAGTCAAGTACACATCCTAAGGGCTTTACCAACATGTAACAGAGAGACAATCAGTATACACGTTAAGGTAAAGTGTAACCAGATAGCATACTATCATATCGAGCAAGAAAGTCATCCCTATATATGTCCAAGCATCCACTACAATATACATCCTATGTATAGTAATGGCCTCTAGGGCATACATATAACTAACAATCTCCCACTTGCACTAGGGCCATCTGATAGCAGTGGTTGTAGTATCTCATACTCAACCATCCCCTAAAAGTCTCTCTCTGGGAAAAGGCCTTTGTGAGTGGATCCGCCGTGTTGTCCTCTGAGTTTACTCTCCTAACCTCGATCCCCTGGAGATCAACCATCTCCATGATCAGGTGACACTGCCTTAGAAAATGTCTGGATCACTGATGGGACGGGCGTTCCTTGGCAAAAGCCACAACTCCATTGTCACACAATGGGAGGAACGAAGTTCATCTCATGAACTAATATACACCCAGACTTCCTCTTTGGTAGCATCTTTGGTAGCGATGTATCCAGCCTTTATCGTCTAGTATGCCACGGTATCTAGCTTGGAACTCTTCCAACATACCGTCCCTTTACTGGGGTAAAGACAATGCCTGCGGCTGACATTCAGTCGTCCTTATCACCCTGGAACCTTTCTAGTGATTCTCCCCAGGATCAATTGACACCATCTCACTACAACTAGTGAGTATTCTAACATCCAATTAGATCTATCTCATAGATCCAAAACCCAAGATTTAGTAGGTATCACTTTGATCCTATATGGAGAATCTTTGTGATAAGCGGAGATTGACCGAGCGTAGCATAGGAAACTCCTTCCCTATCATGAGTATGTCATCCATGTACTCTACGAGGATCACCACCATACTCCCTACTATCTTTTTGTATATATAAGGTTCATCTACCATTTTGATGATGTCAAACTCTTTGACTAACTCATCAAAACAGATGTTCCAACTCCGCGAGGCCTGCTTTATCACATAAAACATCTTGCACATGTTTCCGCTGCTCCCACTGTCTACGAAGCCCTCTGACTGTGTACTTATAGACTCTCTCTTCTAAAACATCATTTAGAAAAGCAGTCATTGTAAGTATACGCTAGCGCCCCGGCAATCTACAGACGCCAAATGCGGAACAAAAACTTTTAAACTGGCGCTATCGTATACTTTAACCCGGATCTGCCATTATTGCTAAACTAACAAACTGTAAAGAGTGTAGAAAGGTTATACCGAACAATCCGAGTCCTTCGTTCTTCAACCATCATCCCACGCTCCGTTGCGGCTGCTCTGATCTCGTCGATCTCCGATATCCTCGTCGAGGTGGCACCACATCACCGATTCTTTAAACGGGCTCCCGCCTCTGACTTGAGGCAACTCGATCGTCAAGTTTGCTAAAAGAGACGACCAAGAATGATGTAGAGAATGAGTAGATGACTTTGTCTCTCTTCGTCTAAATCCGTGGACGATCGGTTAATGAAGTTCCCGAGGGAATCGGGTGATGGAATGAAATGAGCTGTGAATTCCATACACCCCAAATACTATCATATCTTTTCTACAAACTAAAAACATCAAGTAGTGAGAGAGAGGAGAGGGCCGGCCACTTATAGCAAGAGGGGGGTGACCGTAGGAGAGGGGGGTGACTACAAGAGAAAGCTTCTCACTCAAAATATCCTAAGCTTAACAAAACTCATTAAAGCAAACAATGAGTCACAAAGATACATTGAATCAAAAAACCTAGTCACCAAAAGCATTAATGACACCATTAATGCACTAATGACTCACTAGCCTCATCACCACTTCTAGAAGCTTCTAGAATGATGACTCACCTCAACTGAAGAAAAGATAAATCCGTCTTTAACCGAATGTTAAAAGACGGCTGATAGAAAACTGGAAACTGGCAACTTCCAAAAGTGATCCTGAAACGACTTTCAGGATAACCCCGAAACTGTATAAATATACCCGCATTTGTATTACGACCGAATACAAATGCAACTGAGACAAAGATATTATACCTACTCAATATAATACTCGGATCCGGCTTAAACCAAAGCCGACCAGTATCATCTGCCCGAAAAATAACACGTGCGTAAACGCACGTGCATTTTCCGAACCCTGCCATAAAACCATACGGCCTCTACAACGTTTCGCCCGAACTTGGGAAACTGTCTGTGGGGGACTCTAATGACTCGTCAGTACCCTGGCAGTGGGTTTAACCATAAACCGTCAGCGGCACTAGCAATGCGTAACGGCTGCCCATGGACTGACCTCAAGGGATGCCGATGAGCGAACTCATCCGGAAAACCCTACTGAGCCTAACAGTGACAATGTATATACAGTCCGGTCCGTTCGTCTATGAGTATCGAATATCTTCCTAGGGGGCTAGTAACGTCAGACCCCCAATAGCAGTATAAATCGTGTCGGAGTGAAGCCCAATAACACCCTGAGATACTACTGGAGTACCTACCAGTAAATCTCCTGCCATGGCCATGGACTTTGTGTAATGGCTCTCCTAGACACAGCACGACCTCGCCCCCAATACCGGGAGAGACGAATCCCCTGCCGATCCGCTCACATGCCTCCATATGGCTCGGGACTGTACCCAAAAACTACCTGTTTGCACGACTCCTTTGAGTCGTGGTAGGGTAGAAATCAAAGCACAGTGGGAACTCACACGAGACAAATGACGACCTCAGGTCGATGAACTAACCTGTACACATGTCACCAGGGAACTGCTATCTGACGGTAGATATAATACTAACTAGCAGATTCCCGGCGAGTCCTGTCCGGTGTACTCATAACCCAATGAGCACCTGTATACATCTTAGGTGATCCAACTGACACCAGTGGCTTATGAGACCCGCCACCGCCCCTCGTCGGGGTCTCGACTGTACACACTAGTCTACTCCGGAGTATCGATGCCCTGTCTCGAAACTCCCACGACTAGGGACCACAATTAAGGATATGCGTATAAACCACCCAACTCTCACGTATATGATCGCCATCATACTGTTGGTGGTAAAGCAAGATCCTAAGGGCTCTATCAAAGTGTAACATGTAATCAGTCACCTGAACATGTTCACGACTGATAAAGGCAAACCAGATAGCATACTATCATCTTGAGTAAGACTGTCCTACCGGTATAGGTCCTCCGCAATCATTGCAATCACGTACCTGTGATCCAATAATTGACTATGAGGGCACTATCTCCAACAATCTCCCACTTGCACTCAAGGCTAATTATTGCGATGTCGACTACTCACAGCCCGTGTGAAACCGAACATCCAACTGCTCTACTAATCAGTATCACAAAGCCCGTTTGTAAAACTATGGTGTTCGAGAAATAGCCTTAGTGAGTGGATCCGCCTAGAAGTTTCTTTCTATATCTCTCTTTATCTCAAGTTCGCGGAGAAAGCCATCTCCCGAATTGAGTAATACCTGTCTTAGAATATGTCTGGATATCTGATGGGACCTAGTTCATAAATGAACTCCAAATCCAAACTTCTTAGACTGTATCGATCACTGAGCCTAATCAGTATCCGGCACCATGCCACCCACAGTATCCTCTTGGACCACCTGTCCATAATACTGTCCCTCTTCGTCAGAGGGAAAAACTATAACTCTGACAATCACTCTGTCAACCATGTCACCTTTGAAGCTTGGAATGATAACCGTCTCCCGAAGGAGGCTGCCGTCATCAAATCCGTAGAACATGTACTTATGTTCTAAAACTGCTTCCTTATATTTCTCCAGGATTGGATTAATACAAAATTATTGCATCTAGTGAAAAACCAACATTTGGTGTGGTACTTGACATCTCATGATTGACTCAATTGCTTAAGCAAGTGATCTGCCAATCATGCACATCCCTCTCCCCTTTAGTCTGTAAGACACCTTTAGAGAGGGTGACTCCATCACCTGCAGGTACACCACCATGCTAGGAGTCAACTATTCCAAAAACCATTAGAATATCTGTCAAAGTACCCACATTGAGAAACTACCCAAATCCAGATCTAAAACCATAGATCTAGAAACCAGAATGTCAAATATTATATCCATATCCTGTCTGGAGAAACAACTGTGTGACGACCACAGTTCAACCGATCGTAGTATAGGAATTTTACTTCCTACTCTGTGTATGTCATCCTGATACCATGACATCACACCCTACTACCTTCTTAACAGATCCATCCCCTATTCTGATTGAAGTCAAACCCATGACTGTCATATCAAAATTAGATGATCTATCTCCGCTATAACTGCTCAAGTCTATAAATAGATATAAGCTACTTGCCCACTATGCTTCTAATGCTCCCACTGACTATGACAACCCTCCTACCGGGTCTCACAGCCTGGAACAACAGTAGTGTCAAGTCTGGGTAGGTAAGAACCTCCCTGTCACCGTCTCTGAGGCTACCGAAGTACCTCTCGGGCGTCTGAGGTTACCTACCATACCTGCGGAGTGGCTATTGGAATGTCAAATCTGATTGAATATATAGGTCCTATTAAATTTTCCGTAATCGTTCGCGGTTCTGGAATCACTTCCAGTTCTACCATACTCCCACTACTGTTTTCTGAAAAAGATCCATTTTTACTAAAACTGTGGCAAGTCAAGAACAATATCACTATTGATCTTCCAAATCGTAGAATATCAACCCTCGTCATAGCGAGGGTCAACCCACAAACAGCCATTACAGAAACGTGCCCTGAGTTATCCAGAGTCTGGTTTTAAGCATAAGTTGGACAACTCCCCGTACCTTAATATCTTTTAAGGTACGATCCATTCTATATCCAATACAGAAACTTTGGCACTTATTTAATTGGAACCAGATTCAAATCATGCAGCTGTCTCCAGTGCATTTCATCTTTAATGGAAAGAGGCTAATCAGCATTACTCAACTTAGGAATCCATCCAATTATGAGTAACCTGAAAGAGAAACACGTTTCTCAAAACCATCACTATCATCTGAATACCAATCACAAGAATCTACATCTTCGATCTCTTTGAAGAATCCCGATACTTGTGACACCTGGTTCTCTACTTTATTCTTATACCCACAACTTCTCAAAACTTAGACCTTGTATTTCTACGAAACACTCGTCTAAATACTAGAGAAGTTATAAGTAAACAGAACATAGTACGAGGACCTACCCCTTTGTCCTGATGGACACTTGGACAACATACAATACTCTGTATAAGTCCGCTGAGTTAAACAACTCAAAAACCTGTGCGTCGTAGGTTGAAAACTGTACCCTGGCGATTTCCTCAAATATCACCAATTATGACGAATTCCGATATAATGAAGATGATCACCTAATTCCCAATATCTTACTCCCACTCATCATCTGTAAAACCATACAGATATGAGAATGAAACCTGGTAAATACATACCCTTGGAGTAAGTGTCTAATCGGGAAAACAGTTTTTCTTTAACAATGCACTGAAACATGAAAATGTTTCGTAGGGGTATCCTGGTATTCATAGTAATGCCTCTTCCATAATCCAATTCATGACTTTAACCGTATATTTTATTGCCATCTCTCCAAATCCCTTTATTTGTCTTTAGTCGTTACCTTCTGTACACCATCGTTAGGCTAAATGGTTTTCTTCCTTCCCTACCGTTCGGCACCAGCCTATGGTTTGGAAGAAGACTATCCAGTAAGCATAATAGGTGTACCCTCCTAAACCAAGGAGTACTCGCATCTCGAGAGAAGGTGATGATAAAAGACAATTGAATAATACCTTATTCTTTTAAAGGTGAAATAGGAGTGGCGATGAAGTACGCGGTTTTGGTCGTGAATGATAACAGTCGCAATTTACTTTGCCCTCTTTCTAATCCCTTTATTTTGTCTTTACATATTACCTTCTGCACACCCTACTTAGGCTAATTGGTTTTCTTCATTCCCTACCTTTTGGCACCAGCCTATGGTTTGGAATAAGACTATCCAATAGGCGTAATAGGTGTACTCTCCTAAACCAAGGAGCTCTCGCAACCTGAGAGAAGGTGATAATAAAAGACAACTGAATAAACCAATTCTATTTATCCTGAACCTGGATCCATCCTCGAAGAAGTCCCTTCGAGTTCGTATATAACCATACGATGGATCTATCCAATGGAAGTGGATATCCGTAGTAATACGGGTGTTCTGAGAAATGCAAAGGGTAAAAGAAGGAGTGGCAATGACTTATGCAACTCAGACAATCCAAAAGCCAGTATTTTAAGAAGGTTCGGTCAACCTGGTCACTGAGTCATAGTCTAGGGTCGGTCAAAGGTCGCTGCCAAAGAGAGAGAGAAAAAAAACACTCTGTGTGCACTCTAACCTAGATCAGAATGGTCATCACTTTATCTAATCCGGAAACCTCCTACTGTCCTGTCAAATTCTCCTCCAAACCTAAAGAAGAATCAATCAGGATCACCCGAAGAGTAAACCAACTCATCAGTGGGAATCGGGATCCAACTCTCATCGCATGATAACGTGATGGAATGCATCCACGTTACTCATACTCTAGATGGTATGCGCATACTTGGCAAGTTTCAGTTTCTTTAGAAACTCCCGATATGATTTTTGCCCCATGCTCTTATAACCTTGGCGTTAGGTCAAAATGTCATAAGTCACATGCCAAGTTCTACCCATCACTATCTTGTTAATTTGAACCCACCCGCACATGCCCTTGGCGTTAGGTCAAAATGGCAGAACGGCTGTCCCAAACCAACTCATCTATCTATGCAACAATTGAATACCCAGCAGCTACCAAACACTATGCCTTGGCGTTAGGTCAAAATACATAGCTTGAATACTACTGAATACCCAAAAGAAATGACGGAGGGCTACGGCTGGTTTTTGGCGAAAAACCTTTAACGTAGTGAACTTGATATCGCTGAAGGAACCTGATAGCTTTTTAAAATATAGTGGCGAAAACCTTTTGCTAAAGAGGTCACTCCCGGTAAAGGGATCTCGGCTCTTTCCTCGTGGAATGAGGTGCAGGATATTCCACTGAATACCGCTATGCAAAGCAACTTGTAATCGACTATAGTGAAGTTATTACGCTGACGCAAACTTCTGCCGAAGGGGTCAGTCCCGGTGAAGGGATATCGGCCCTTGCCCCGTCGAATGAGGTGATGGATATTCCACTGAATACCGCTATGCATAACAAAAGGAAACGTCTTTGCAATAACACCTTTTAAATTGTTCCAACAACTGTAAACAGGTTTGTTTTACTTTGCATTGATCAGAATCAATGCAGTCCCATCAATTATCACACCAGAAAAGAACGAAAATAAAATGTACGTATATGCCATCCGCATTCGTCACTGGGTCCCGTCATCACCCGTTAGGTTACTTAACTAACGACAGAGCAGGGACTGGACTAGCGCGGGTGTAAAACATATACAACATCTAATAGTATATAAACCAATATACAATAATCGCTCCAGGCGTGATAATATGCAACATTACAGAAAAGTAATAAGCATCATAGAACAATACAGATATCTGGGATCCCCGGGTTTCACAGAGCCGCTGCTGAAACCCGACGTTCCCCTGTCGTGTGGATAGCCTGTGCAATGAAACCTAGACCCCTACGGGTGCGGCAAGTTATCCGCCAAAACCTGAAGCGAGGCAGCCCCCTTACAGCATAGTGAATGGACCACCCAGCACTTCACAGAATCCGGTAGCTTGAGCACCCCTCCTTGGGTCAACCTGTACCCCCTACGAGTGCGGCGAATAGTCTGCCAATTCTAGAGTGGGACCCCTCTGCCTCTCAAAGCCATGAGATGCGGACCCGTTGCCCCCCAGAACCCGGCTATCCGTGCACTCCGTCGCGGGGCAAAACCTAGTACAGTAATGAAAAATAGTACAATAGGTACATCGACCGCAACCTGGTCGTGCCCCAAAAGAATATTATACAACAGGCAGTGACGGCAGTCCACAAGTTGGACGCTCGCCCCGCAATATCAAATGTACAAATAAACTCAACCTGCACTATCATTGCACACTGCTATCCACCACGACAAATCCGCAACATCACAGCACAACACAGAACATCAACGCGAATGTCACGTTCGCAAACCCGTCTAAAAGAACTATAGCAATCAAACGCGGTTTACCGATCAAATGACATTCCCGGTCGGAGATATAATGTAAGCACTGTAAACTAACGTGTTTAAATTTCGATCGACAAAATATCAAAAAAAGTGGGCCCCACGACTTACTGGTGAACAGTAACAAAATCTGGGCCAAAACGATATTTACCAAAAACCACAAATTCCATAGAAGAACCCACTGACAAAATTTGGGAGCACGAGCTCACCACGTGGCCGCGGATGCGCGGTCAAACCATGGGTTTGACCGCGTTTCCGCGGCGGTTTAGTGGGGTCACGTGCCCAAATTTTGTCGTGGTTCTTAGAAAAGCCTACACAGTATTCTGAGATGTGTAGAAAAATTTTAGGAGGCCATTTAAAATCAACAGAAACTGTCAAATTGAAATTTTGTAGTTTTCGATTTCCGGTTCGATCGATATTTTAAACGCGTTAGCACAAGTTAGTATAGCAAAATGGTGAGGCTCTGATACCACTGTAAGTCTACGCTAGCACCCCGGCAGTCTACAGACGCCAAATGCGGAACAAAAACTTTTAAACTGGCGCTATCGTATACTTTAACCCGGATCTGCCATTATTGCTAAACTAACAAACTGTAAAGAGTGTAGAAAGGTTATACCGAACGATCCGAGTCCTTCGTTCTTCAACCATCATCCCACGCTCCGTTGCGGCTGCTCCGATCTCGTCGATCTCCGATATCCTCGTCGAGGTGGCACCACATCACCGATTCTTTAAACGGGCTCCCGCCTCTGACTTGAGGCAACTCGATCGTCAAGTTTGCTAAAAGAGACAACCAAGAATGATGTAGAGAATGAGTAGATGACTTTGTCTCTCTTCGTCCAAATCCGTGGACGATCGGTTAATGAAGTTGCCGAGGGAATCGGGTGATGGAATGAAATGAGCTGTGAATTCCATACACCCCAAATACTATCATATCTTTTCTACAAACTAAAAACATCAAGTAGTGAGAGAGAGAGGAGAGGGCCGGCCACTTATAGCAAGAGGGGGGTGACCGTAGGAGAGGGGGGGTGACTACAAGAGAAAGCTTCTCACTCAAAATATCCTAAGCTTAACAAAACTCATTAAAGCAAACAATGAGTCACAAAGATACATTGAATCAAAAAACCTAGTCACCAAAAGCATTAATGACACCATTAATGCACTAATGACTCACTAGCCTCATCACCACTTCTAGAAGCTTCTAGAATGATGACTCACCTCAACTGAAGAAAAGATAAATCCGTCTTTAACCGAATGTTAAAAGACGGCTGATAGAAAACTGGAAACTGGCAACTTCCAAAAGTGATCCTGAAACGACTTTCAGGATAACCCCGAAACTGTATAAATATACCCGCATTTGTATTACGACCGAATACAAATGCAACTGAGACAAAGATATTATACCTACTCAATATAATACTCGGATCCGGCTTAAACCAAAGCCGACCAGTATCATCTGCCCGAAAAATAACACGTGCGTAAACGCACGTGCATTTTCCGAACCCTGCCATAAAACCATACGGCCTCTACAACGTTTCGCCCGAACTTGGGAAACTGTCTGTGGGGGACTCTAATGACTCGTCAGTACCCTGGCAGTGGGTTTAACCACAAACCGTCAGCGGCACTAGCAATGCGTAACGGCTGCCCATAGACTGACCTCAAGGGATGCCGATGAGCGAACTCATCCGGAAAACCCTACTGAGCCTAACAGTGACAATGTATATACAGTCCGGTCCGTTCGTCTATGAGTATCGCATATCTGCCTAGGGGGCTAGTAACGTCAGACCCCCAATAGCAGTATAAGTCGTGTCGGAGTGAAGCCCAATAACACCCTGAGATACTACTGGAGTACCTACCAGTAAATCTCCTTCCATGGCCATGGACTTTGTGTAATGGCTATCCTAGATACAGCACGACCTCGCCCCCAATACCGGGAGAGACGAATCCCCTGCCGATCCGCTCACGTGCCTCCATATGGCTCGGGACTGTACCCAAAAACTACCTGTTTGCACGACTCCTTTGAGCCGTGGTAGGGTAGAAATCAAAGCACAGTGGGAACTCACACGAGACAAATGACGACCTCAGGTCGATGAACTAACCTGTACACATGTCACCAGGGAACTGCTATCTGACGGTAGATATAATACTAACTAGCAGATTCCCGGCGAGTCCTGTCCGGTGTACTCATAACCCAATGAGCACCTGTATACATCTTAGGTGATCCAACTGACACCAGTGGCTTGTGAGACCGGCCACCGCCCCTCGTCGGGGTCTCGACTGTACACACTAGTCTACTCCGGAGTATCGATGCCCTATCTCGAAACTCCCACGACTAGGGACCACAATTAAGGATATGCGTATAAACCACCCAACTCTCACGTATATGATCGCCATCATACTGTTGGTGGTAAAGCAAGATCCTAAGGGCTCTATCAAAGTGTAACATGTAATCAGTCACCTGAACATGTTCACGACTGATAAAGGCAAACCAGATAGCATACTATCATCTTGAGTAAGACTGTCCTACCGGTATAGGTCCTCCGCAATCATTGCAATCACGTACCTGTGATCCAATAATTCACTATGAGGGCACTATCTCCAACAGTCATGACACCCAACCGCCAGATATCGTAGTCATGGTATGTAGCCATGGCAAGTAGGATCTGGATGGACTTAAGCATAGGCCCCAGAAAAGGTTTAATCATTAGCCACAACTGGTCTATGATGCAAACCTTTAACAAGTCTTGCTTTGAAAGTCTCAACTTTTCCATGTACACCAAGTAATCTTCTCAAGATATACTTGCTCCTGATGGGGATTTAACCCTTCAGATAAAGCAACCAAAGTCCATACTTTGTTGGTGTATAAGGATTCCATCTCAGATCGATAAGCATCCAGCCATTCTTACAGAGTCCTACTCCTGATGGCCAGCTCAAAACTTGTTGGGTCATCATCTCATGATGCAATCCTCGCTCCCACTGTCATAGAGAAACTAAAGTATCTCTCAGGTGGGTGAGGAAACCTACTGGATCGGCGGAGAGGCTGAGGTTCGTTGGTTGCTATTGAATCCTTTGGTTCTACCAATTCAGCAGCTGCAGTTTGTATAGCTGGAACTGTTTCCAGTTCTACCTCATGTCCACTTATTTCTTCACAAGAAATTCCCTTTCACAAAGGTGGTATGCTGAGAAACAAAACATTTTTGTTCCTCGGTTAGGTAGAAGATATTCCCTTGCGTATGCTTGGGATATCCAACAAACTTCCCCAGATCTGACTTTGCCTCGAGCTTGTCCGGATTATGCTTTTAGACATAGGCTGGACAACCCCAAATCTTAACAAACTTAAGATATGGGCTCTTCCATTTCCATATCTCATATGAAGTGGTAGGCAGTTGATTTGATCGGAACCCAATTCAATAGGTATGCAACTTCATAAGTGCATAACTCCCTAAAAGGAAATAGGAAACTCAGTAGTACTCATCATAGAGCGCACCATATCATATAGGGTGTGATTGCTCCGCCCCGATATACCGACGAGCTGTGGTGTATACGGAGGAGTAATGCTGAGAGAGAATCTCATTCTTAGAATAGTCCAGGAATCCCGTGCTCAAGTATTCTCCTCCTTGATCACATCAAAGGACATAATACTTATACCTGTTTTTGGTTCTCTACTTCTAAATTATATTCTGTGAATATCTCAAAAGCTTCGGACTTGTGTTTCAACAGGAACATATGTCTGAATCTCGAGAGATTATCAAAGAATTTAATGAAGTACAAAGAACCGATCTTGGCATTTATAGACAGGGGACCTTCATACATCAATATGTATCATCCCAAGAGTTAACTAACTCTTTCTCTGTTTCCATTAAACAGAGTTATGGTCATCTTATCTTTGTGACATGACTGGCAAGTTTCACAAGATGTAAATTCAAACTGATTTAAAAATGCATCTTAATGTAACTTAGCTAGTCGGGTCGCATTGATATGACCTAGTCTATAATGCCTCAAGAAGGATTCCTTCATTTCTGAACTCTTTCTCTTGTGTGTGTTCTGTATACTAAGAACTGTAGTTTGATTTAGAACGTTAATGCTTTTAGATAACGTGCCTGAACCGATCAACTCTTGATTTAGGAAATGTTCAAAACATTATCCAACAATACAAAATTATATCCTTCTTTATCTAAATAAAGAGACTGATATAATTTTGTATATCAGGTTCGGTATCTAATAACATTTGTTCAGAATCAATGTATTCTGGTAATACAGGATGACAGTGACCAACAGACTTGGCTGCAACACTTGCACCGTTTTCTGCCTCATGAAACTTATCACCCGTTCTCAGTTCTCTACCTTTATGTAGCCCATGTAATATATAACACATGTGGGATCCTGATCCGGTATCATATACCCAG
The DNA here is from genome assembly GCA_030015575.1 of Agapanthus africanus. NCBI lineage: Eukaryota > Viridiplantae > Streptophyta > Magnoliopsida > Asparagales > Amaryllidaceae > Agapanthus > Agapanthus africanus. The sequence goes on from CM057339.1 coordinate 549,347,927, forward strand.
GACGTAAAGGACACTGAGAAACAGTTCTCTGTAATGAACACACCCGAAGATGATTCATCGGTATGCACTTTCTTCGTTTGGGCGGCACGGGAATTCTGGTAATCCCCAATTTCCTGCTCTGTCTTATAACAATTATAAGTTGGAGCGGGACCAACGTTCCCCAGCTCAATATAACAAGCGGGTTCGGTCAATACATCCGTTTTATTATCTTGATTAAGGCGTGACATGGTCGCTACCTGGAGAGAGAGAGAAGAAAACACTCTGTGTGCGCTCTTGCAAGATCAGATTAGTTATTATTTTATCTAATCAGGATGGCTCCCACTGTTTTTATCAAATCTTCCTTCAAACCATAAAAGGAAAGACTAGCCGGGATTAATTACACGCTACAAGTTCGCCAATCTTTCAGCCAGGCCAGTGTCGGTACTTTAAGGGAGGTTCCCCGTGCTTTCGCACGGACCTAATTAAAGTAAACCTCGTTTTCCCAGAGGCGTAACCCCGTTGACACCTTTCTAAACACCTACTTGATCGGCTAATTGTAATGTGTAAAACTCTCTCAGGAGTAACAATTACTCGTAGTGGGTATCGGGATCCAACTATCTCATAGAAGGTATGCAATCTCATTGCAAATTTCAACACTTGAAATTCCCGATAATTTTGCCCCGAACGATCTATGACCTTGACAAGGTCAACAAACCATAGACCGTAAGTCAAGTTCTACCCGTCATTTCTTGATTGAATCAAACCCACCCGCACGACCCTTGACAAGGTCAACAAGGCCGTACGACTACCCTAAAACAATCTGCATCATATGCATAAGCAGATAAATACTGGTTAGCTACCGCACACCGCGCCTTGACAAGGTCAACAAACGCAGCACGAATACTAAGCAGGACTTATCTGAAATGACGGAGGGCTACGGCAGGTTTTTCTGAAAACCTATTGCGTAATGAACTTGATATCGTTGTAGAATCAAATGATTTTAAAATGGAGTGTTTTTTAGGCTTTTCTAGTTTTGCTAAAGGGGTCACTCCCGGTGAAGGGATCGTCGGCCCTTTCCTCATCGAATAAGGTGCAGGATATATCATATATACCGCTGTGCAAAGCAAGAACTATAGGAGCAATCAAAAGACAAACCGAGGGTTGTAGCATCTGCCAGTCATTGCTAAAGGGATCACTCCCGATGAAGGGATCTCGGCCCTTTCCTTATCGAATAAGGTGCAGGATGTTCTACAAGGAACACCGCGATGCAAAGCAAGAACTGTAGCTACCTGTTTTTGAAAATTCGATTCCACAACATCTTTTAGGTTTCTTTTCTTTCATTAATCATATTAATGAAGTCCCATCATTTAAATCACCTAAACATCACAGATAAATACGACGTACACTTATGCCATCCGCATTCGCCTCGATGTCCCCTCGTGCACCGTTAGGTTAGGTGACTAACGGCAGAGCGGGGAAAGGCTAGCGCGGGTGTAAAACATAAGTAACGTCTATATAATATATCATATATATCATATACAGTATCCATCTCAACATATCAAATGATCACATCACAGATATCGCAGCAGAAGAAACATATGAAACATTGGATATACTAGGACGTCCGTGTTTTCAATACGAGCCTGTATAAAACACGGATTCCACGGTCGCGATGAATAGCCAAACCCACACCCCTAGACCCCTACGAGAGCGGCAAGCAACCCTACCAATTCTAGAGTTAGGAGACCCGGACTCGACTCCTCGAGTTGGTCTCCCACTGGACTCTAGAACCCGGTTACTTGTGCTCTCCTCCTTGAGTCTATCCTAGTGCGGAAAAGTAAATAATATACAAATGGTGACAGCAACCTCAACCCGGAAGTGCCCCAATAAAAGAATATTACATACAATTAATTTTACATGAATGAAAATAAAAACTCTCATCTCACATAAAACCCTCGGCTATTCAAAACGCGACGATCCAACATAACATATCCAGCAACACAGAACATCACATGTCATCAACGTAAGTAAATGTGCGCATCCCAATTGTCGTTGACATATAGCAACGAAACCGGCGATATCACACATTACACTTACGGTCGTAGAAAAGAAAGTGTAAAACTACAACAGTTGGAATCCGTATCCTCCTTAGACATCGCATGCCTAACAGTTATAAACGCCGAATTTTAGTCTCTATATCGAAAACACTTTTCAATATTCAATCAGGCAATTCAACAAGATTCCCGATATACTGATCGAATGCTCGTCGCAAACTTTAGTAGACGGCCGCACCCCGGATGCCGTCGACGAAGTGCACTAAGTCAGAACACCGCAGCCGCGAGCACCCAAATGGATGCTTTTGGCGACGGGGTTCTCCTACAGTCACTTGGTCGGGGCTATGGGGCGTGGCTATCTATTAAGTTTACCCGGCGAGTATCCGCGTACGCTACGTGATTGCGACGGACTTTTGATCGCATCAAAATCCCGTGGCAACTGATCATTTGAGACTAAACTGCTATGTTTATAACATTCAAATCAGTTATCTCATAACTACTTGTGGATTCCAAATATTGTATCACATTCTAGATAAATAGAAAATGTTAAACTTTCCGATCGAACAATCAAACACCCAAGTTTTCCCGAAACAGCTCAACACTTGAAATAAGTTTAAAAACATACATTTCATGCCACAGTACCAACGGTCCAGCCGTAGAAGGGTCAAGCCAACGCCTTACATGTGGCACGCCGTACTGCCCCAAACTCTAAGGTTCAAAGGGCAGTTCAAGACGGTCACATAATCGAGTTAAGGTTTGTTGTCTTCTAGAGGGTCCATCGTGTTACTTGCACTACTTAGAATGATCTTAAACAACGGAAAAATCCAACAATTGGAAGTTTCCGGGCAGGGGAAAAAGTGGGTTTTTATATCCGGTCGAACTTTTTAACATGTTCTAAAATTACCCGGAAAACATTACGAAATTAAATATTCCGATCGAATCATCGAATACAAAATAAACCCCAAAAATACTCAACACTTGAGTGACTGTTAAAAATACCCAGAAAATAGAAACAACAGAGGAAAGTATTACTGTGCAAAAAACCGTCACTAATACCCATACGTTGCCGCGGAACCGCCGCCAAAAGTGGCTTGTTGCCGCGGTTCCGCGGCCATGTGGAGGTATTGGGTGACCGTTTTTCATGGTAATTCTAATAAAACCCTGCTGAATATTTTAGGCATTTTTAATTGAGAAAAATCCCAGATTTCAAAAATTTTCCAGAGAGGGGGTTAACTTTGACACGTCGGGGTTCGATCGGAGTTTTAACATCGTAAACACATCGCCTAATACTCTAGCTAGGCTCTGATACCACTGTAGGGCTACTAGGCACACTCAAGAGGTTCCACAAGGCATCAACCATGCCAAATTCAAATTTTTATGTGCCGAGAAACCCTAATGAAGATCGTTAACTAGAGGTTAGGCGAAAATAAAAGCTAGCAAACAACTTTGCTACAAAGGAAATGGATTACAACCTTTGTAGATCAGGTCCTTCACTTCAATAGCTCCATGTTGACGTCCCTTCGCTGCGATCATCGGGATCCTGGACTCTAGCGTTGGTTTCGTCAGAGAAATGAGCGGGCTAGGTCGTTGACTTCGAGGCCGAAGATGATCTACGCCAGGGAGACTCAAACTCAAGCTATTCCTTCACTTGGTCAAAAACTTTGTGAAGAGAACACCCTATACTACATGGCAAGTAGTAGAGGATGAAGAAATAGGAAGTGGGTTCACTTTAGAATTGGATTTCTCACTCCTTTTCTCATGGCACCATTGGAGCTAGCAAGCTTTTGTGGAGCTTGATGATGAAGAAGAAGAAGAAAAAAATCAATAGCATTAAAAGAATAATATGAAACTTATCTTTTTAATTATGGCACCATGGTTGAGTTAAGCCCTCATGCTTAACTCATGTAGAGAATTAACCAAAGCATTAGGTTAAGGGTTGGGTTAACTAATATCCTAAAGAAATGACGAAAGATTTGACTTTGTCAAAGTTTCTTCAAGCTTCATGAAGCTTGATAACTTTGACCAAAGTCACACTTCTTTTGTTATTTGTTAGGAGATTAGTAAACCCTAATTTAACCTTGATTTGGTATAGGTCTCATACACACAACTTGTATGTATCATCAAGCATGATACAAACTTGTACACTTGCATATATCACATATAAATAATGTGCACATTCAAGTGAGAAAATCAATCTTAAGTGAACCAATACTAGTTAATGTAAAGTAATATATCAAATATATAATTATACATTAAATCGTTAAATCAACACTTGATTTAATGATCCGGTCATATTGCATATAACCGACTAATATCAATAGTAACAACTTATCGAATCAACACTTGATCCGATAACCCGGCTATATCGCATACAACCGATTAATGTCACAAATCGCGAGAATAGAATACAGTATCACATACTGGTATTATTCTCGGTCCCGCACATATCTCATATGCGCTCCTATTTCGTTTCGCTTGAGCCAGGAAACCCCTGTGTAGGACTCTAAAGACTCGTCAATACGCCGGCAGTAGGTGATGATCATATCAAACACCCACAAGCCGCAAGCGGTCTGCTAAACGTAACGGCCACCCGGGTATTGAGCGATCAGAAGATCAACAAGCAAGCTTTCTCACACTCCTGTGAATCCAACCAGTAACACTACCGTACAGTCCGGTCTGTTCGTCTGATATGTCGCATATCTCGTCTAGGGGTGGTAAACGTCAGACACCAATAACTCGATAAGTCGTGTCGATATGAGGCCCATAACGGGTCGAGAAACTACTGGTAACACTTACCAGTAAATCCCTAAAGTAGCCTTGGCCAAGGACTTCCTGTTATAACCAATCGAGCATAGCGCAACATCAACTCCCTATACCGGGAGAGACGAAACCCCTCCTGTCGCTCATTGCCTCCATGTGACTCGGGACTGTACCCAAAAACCACCGTTTTGCACGCCCTCTTGGACGTGGTAAGGTGGAAATCAAAGCACAGTGGGAATCACACAAGACTCTATGATGATCTCGGGTCTACAGACTAACCTGTACCAGTGTCACCAGAGAACTGCCATCTGACGTAAGGTATAATACCATCTGGGAGTTCTCGGCGAGTCCGTCCAGTGTACCCAGTCTCCACTGAGCACCCGTATATCATCTCTGATGTCAAACACCAATGGATATTGGATCATCCATCGCCCATCTATATGGGTCGAGAAGGTACACGCTAGTCTACTCTGGTATATCGATGCCCCATCTCGATACACCCACGACTAGGGACTTTGAAGGAAGTACTTGTGGACTACCATGTCCCCACTAGTATGATCCGCATCATAGTCCAGGTAGTCAAGTACACATCCTAAGGGCTTTACCAACATGTAACAGAGAGACAATTAGTATACACGTTAAGGTAAAGTGTAACCAGATAGCATACTATCATATCGAGCAAGAAAGTCATCCCTATATATGTCCAAGCATCCACTACAATATACATCCTATGTATAGTAATAGCCTCTAGGGCATACATATAACTAACAGTGTATGCACAGTTGACAGAGGCAGAGGTAGAGAATTCTCATTAGGGTTGTTGACCATTTGACTTTGGTTGACTTGTTGACCGTTGACTTTTCTTTAAACCCTAATGAGAATATGATATATGATTAATAATATTAATTAAGTATTATTGTGCCATGGTTGAGTTGAAAGTTTGACTTTTGTTGACTTATTGATTTTGTTGACCGGTTGACCATTTTGGACTTGTTGACCATCATCATTTCATGGCTATCATTTCATGGGTATGACTTTTGCTTGCCTGTTGTTTGCAAAAGCAATAATAGCATGAAATGATAATGGTCATTGAAACTAACCATCACCATATACTCAATTATTATTATTATTATCATTATTCTCACTTTTGTGAGATGGGTTGGATGATGAGAGCTCATTCTATCACTCTCTTTCTCTCTCCTAGAAAGAATGCTATCCCTCTTCCTCTTCCTCTCTCAAGGTTCAAGTGTTCCATGAGTTGGAAATCATAAACCTTTGAGACAAAACCACCATCACTCTTCTCTACTCAATCTAAGGTATTAGGTTTAGCAAACCAAACACCTTAGTCATCTCTAGGTTGAGATAGGAGCCCAATTTCGAGACCCTCGGGTGGATCCATTTATGGCAAAGAGGAGACGACAAGGAGGATCCGTTCAAGAGACTACGAGGAACAAGAAAGAGGAAGAACCACAACAAGAAGAGAAGGAGTTCAAGACCAAGGTATAGCCATTCTACATAGTAGTTAGAACTTGTAGAATATTTGTTAGTTTTTGTTAAGCAACGATCCTTCATGAAACGGTCCATGTTACCTAGCTAGGGAAAATTTTCGTTTTACCTATTCCGCCTCCCCGAAAGGACCCGGGGTGGGTAACGTGGACCCAACACCATCAATTTGTAACCTATCACACCAGAAAAGAACGAAAATAAAATGTACGTATATGCCATCCGCATTCGCCACGGGGCCCCCTCATCACCCGTTAGGTTACTTAACTAACGACAGAGCGGGGGCTGGACTAGCGCGGGTGCAAAACATATACACCATCTACTAGTATATATATAAGTATATATAACATTCGTCCGAGGCATGATAATAAACAACATCACAGATAACAATACAGAATGGTGGATAATCTTGGAGCCCCGGGTTTCATTTGAGCCGCAAATAAAACCTGACATTCCCGGTCGTGTGGATAGCCTGTGCAATGATAACCTGTACCCCCTACGAGTACGGCGAATAGCCCGCCAGTTCTAGAATGAAGCCCCCTCAGTCTCAGCGCCTTGAGATGCGGGATTGTTGCCTTCTAGAACCCGGCTATTCGTGCACCCCACCGCGGGGTCATCCTAATACAGAAAATGAAAATAATATATACAAGCGGTGACATCGACCTCAACCCGGTCGTGCCCCAAAAAATTATACAACCCGGCAAAGACGGCAGTCCACATGTCGGACGCTCGCCCCGCAATAACAAATGTACAAATGAATTATAAACTGTATTTCTAACATTGCACCACATGCTATCCACCACGACCATCCAACGACTATCCAACCACAATCACAGCACAACCACAAAACATCAACGTGAATGTCACGTTCGCAAAACCCGTCTAAATGAACATATAGCAATTAGATGAGTTTTACCGATCGAGTGACATTCCCGGTCGCAGATAAAAGTGAATGTACTGAAAATAAAATACGTATTTTAAAATTACGATCGACTAAACTTTCCAAGTGGGCCCCAAGTATTAAACCAACACTGTAACAAAACTGGGCCCAAAAAGAATTTTCCCAGAAACCACAATTCCAAAAATAAGAGGCCCAAAAAAAATTTTGTTCACGTGGGCCCCAAAACGGCCGCGGAAACGCCGCCAATAGGGGGTTTTCGCGGCGGATCCACGGCGATTTAGAGGGATCACGTGACCAGTTTTCTTCTGTCGTCTTAGAAAAGCCTGCATGATTTTCTGAGAGCAAAAAATTGATTTTTCGAGCACTTTTAAAATCGACAGAAAACCCATGATTTGAAATGCAGTTTTTGAAATTTTCAGTCGATCGTTATTCTAAACACGTTTAAACAAGCTAGTATAGATTTTATGGGATGGCTCTGATACCATGAAAGGTTACCCTAGTGCCCCGGCCAACTTCAATAGCCAAATGCGGAACAAAATTTTCTTGCGAATAAAACTTGGCACTAGTTTAACTCTAAAATATGGATCTTTCCATAAAACTAACTAGCTACACTAGGAGAGCTATCTACTATGATGAGGAATTCTTACCAAACGAACCAAGTCCTTCGGTCTTCGTTCTTCATCCTTAGCTCCTACTAGCCACCTTGAATTTGCTTGATCTTCTTTCCTTGCTCCGTCGGTTCTTCGGGATCGAGCTTGTTCTCCGGTCTTCCTTGGTCCTTGATGATACACCCGGGGAGTATGATCCATGGCTCTAGCTTCTAACTATGTAACAAAAGGAGCAACTAGAAAACTTGGTTTGCTAAACCAAGTAGTATAGGATGTAGTTTAGGTTTCTAAGTGTAAAGTTATCTCTTTTTTGCCTCTTCACTTGATTCTCAACACATGAGAAGGTAGTGAAGAGGAAGAAGATGAAGGTGGAGGAAGCTAGAGAGGAAAGGGGAGAGCAAGAGCAAAAGAGAGCTCAAGAAAAATAATGAAGCATATCATGAAAGAGAAAATACACACATAGGTTTTGTGTATAATTTCTTTCATTAAACAATTAGCAACCATGCTTCAATAGTAACTCCAAAATGAATTATAAATTCATTTGACTACTATTGAAGCATGGTCACTACCTTTCCTCCCTTACCTCTCACTTTACACCTCATTTCCATTTATGAAATAAATGGAAAATCCAAAATGAGGTGGCCACCGTCTAGAAGGAAAACTGTAATAAATACGGATTTCCGTCTACTGTACATACATACCGGCAATCAGATAAAAATCCGAACGCCCAAGGAGATAGAATAACACGAAGAACGTAATACTAGAATATATATACCGAGATACATATATGTAAATTATTAAATCAATACCTGATTTAATAATCCGGCTCAAACCCGAGCCGGCGAGTATTACAAACTGTCCGATCGAAAATACGAGTACAAAGTACATCGATCGATCGAACCCTGCACATATCCAATACGGCTACTACATCTTTTCGCCTGAATCATAGAAATTCTCTGTGTGGGACTCTAAAGACTCGACAGTACTCTGGCAGTGGGTTTAACCATAAGTACGTCAGCGGCACTAGCTGTACGTAATGGCTATGTAGGGTTCCTAGGCACTCTAATGGAGTCTTGCAAGTGATCAAACACGGCCAAATTAAATTTTACAAGTGCCTACAAACCCTAATACGGATCGTTAACTAGATATATAGGCTATGCGATGCAAGTAAAAGAATTTATCTAAGAGGAAAGGGGCTACAACCTTTGTAGATCCGTTTCCCCACTTCCTAAGCTCCGCGACGATGTCCCTCCGCTGTCCAAGTCGGATCCCGAACTCTAGCATCGGCTTCATCGAAGAAATCGGCGGGCTTGATCGTCGGTTCGATGCCGAAGATGATCTACGTCGAGGCATCACAAGAACAAGCTCCAACTTCACCAAGCCATGAAAACTTGTGAAGGAAACACCCTATACAACTTGGCAAGAGGTAGAGGATGAAGAAATAGGAAGTGGGTTCACTTTAGAATTGGATTTCTCACTCTTTACATCAAGTTGCCATTGATGAAGGAAGGTTTTCTTCAAGTGAAGAAGAAGAAGAAGATGATGAAGAAAGAATATCATATGATAGAATTATGATAAGTTATTATTTAAAAAAGGAAAACAATATGATACTTATCATAATTCAACCATGGTTTAGTGTAGAGATTTAACTAAGGTTAGATGAATGGTTAGGGTTAGACATGAGACAAGAATGGTGGACTTGTTCAAAGCTTCAAGAAGCTTCAACAAAAAACAAACTAAGCCACCATTTCTTTTTCTCTTTATCTTTTCCAAAACAATAATAAATAGATAAATAAATAAGAGAAAAGAAACCCTAACCATTCACTAAACATAGTTTAATTGTAACACCTTAGGATAAGGGTTAGTGTATAATTATAATTAAATAATGTTTTTTTTTTATAAAAAGTTTACCAAATTGTGTTTTAAATATTTTTCCTAATTTAATAAATATTTTTCCAAAATTTTATTAGGCTTGCACAAACATGTGCATGTAAACTAGGGTTTTTAAATCAAGTAAATACCATAATTATTAACCATGGTGGGTTAATTGTAGGATTAATTCTTTTGGAGTTTAAGTAAGTTTAATTAATTAGTTAAGAGGTTGCTTTAATTTGAATTTTAGATCTAGTGTTGACTTGTGAGAGAGAGAGAGAGGGTGCATCATGGCTCAAGCCATGCTTGCATTAAATGAGGTGAGAGAGAGAGAGAGGGGTGACTTTTGTGTGATGATTGTGGTGGCTCTCAACTCTTTTTGTGTTTTCTCTCAAGTCCCTCACACTCTCACACTCTCACATACACAACACACCAACACACTCACACAACACACTTACCTTCAGCTCCAGAAGCAGCAGCAGGCACAGCAACAGCAACAGCAAGCTTCCAACAGCAACAGCAGCAGCAGCAAGCACAAACAGCAGCAACAGCAGAGGCAGTGAGCAGCAGCAGCCCCAGCTCCTAGTGCAGCCTCTTCCCTTCACTTCTTCTTCTTCCTGCAGCTCCCTAGGGTTAAGTATGAGGTATATTTCCTAAACTTATTCCCTAGTTAGCTTAGTTAGTGTAGTTTTGCATCGGTTAGTGGATTTTAGTGTATTTTAGGGTGATATGAGGTGTTTTGTGGGAACTTCGTGCTAGGGTGATGTGTTTGGGTTTCAGTAGCTTGTTAGTGAGTTAGTGAGACCATTGTAACCTAGTCCAACCCCGATTACACTAAAATACCACCAGTTTTCATATTCGATGCAAATGTCGTATTTGTGCTAAAATGAGTTTTTCTGGATCTGCTTTTGACCCGGTGATTTCAGAATGAAATTGGGAAGACTGTAGCATTGTGGAGTAGAGCTGATACCCCAGATGAAACCCGACCCCCTGACTCCCCACTCCGGCCGCCAAAATCACCATTCTGGCCGCAAATTGCGGCCAGACAGGGGGTGTTTTGGTGTTTTTTGGGTTCTGTGGGGGTCTGCTTGTGAGTAGGGTCCCTTGGTATATATATTTTTGTAAGATTAGTTCTGTAGGAAAATCTGGGACCAAATACCTGTTTTGCCGTTTTCTAAACCTTCGCGACACGCGTGATACGTGAGTGGATTTGGGTTTCTGCGTATCGCGGCGCGTCGGGTAGTTTCGTGGCGCGTGATTACACGTTTTAGCGTATCGCGCACACGCGCGATTGGTTTGCGACAGGGGTTTCTTGTTGGATCATAATGTAGCGTTTCTGTGAATTAAGCTTATGTGTGGTTTATGTTATGTGATTTTAGGTCCGCAGGCCAGTGAGACGGACGCTGCGAAGAAGGGCAAGCAAGTGGTTGGATACACTTAGAGCGAGACACGGTGAGTAGATTTCACATCTACGGGGATATCGCCCGCATGGCGTTATGCGTCAGGGCTGATAGGACCTTATTGTTATATACTGCATATACCATACCATGGATTGTCATCGCATATTGCATTCCCTGTTATATATATATATATTGCTTAGAACTGATAGAACTGCCATGATCATACTGTCGTACATTGTTGTAGCTCATCTATACTTGACATGACTTGGAATTTTATACTTGATACCTATCACATCACAGTTACTTGTATTATTGTTGGGATTTCATATGATTTCTGGATTTGGGAACCATGGCCTTTTTCAAGTAAGTAATCATTTAAAAACCCGGTTCCCTTGATATGATATTTTGGGGCATCACCCCGTGTTTTCTCGGTGCTTGAGGAACGGATTGATAGAGGGCTGACCCGGACTGACGGATGCCCGATGGATTGATAGAGGGCTGACCCGGACTGACGGATGCCCGATGGATTGATAGAGGGCTGACCCGGACTGACGGATGCCCGATGGATTGATAGAGGGCTGACCCGGACTGACGGATGCCCGATGGACTGATAGAGGGCTGACCCGGACTGACGGACGCCCGATATATTGAGAGAGGGATGACCCGGACTGACGGATTCCCGGTATATACCTTGAGAGAGGGCTGACCCGGATTGACGGAGGCCCGATACAGGATGTTTTGCGTGTCGATGCTAGACACGAGTATTTATGATATTTGGGTGCCGATGTTGGGCACTCGGGATTTTCAGGGATATACAGGATATGAGGGCCGATGGAGTACCGGCGTTGAGATGTTGGGATTAGTGGTGCGTACATACTTATGTAGTCCACCTCGATATTTCATGTAGATACTATATCCCCATGCTCGGCATTCATTATCACATCTCATCCTGTAGCATATCACCTGATAGAGGACTTGCATTATTACCATGCATGCTGTTTACCTCGCATTGATATCATCTGCTGGCATTTGTCAGAGTAGCGCTATATGTGCATGCTTGCGATTACCTTTATATGTTATCTCTATTCACCAGTTGGCAACTCACCCCCGTTGTGCCACAGTGTCTGCAGGTTGCCCTTGGGAGTAGTCACGCTGTTACCGCATCTTTTGGCACAGATACCCCTTTTGAGCAGAGATAGCCCTTTTGCTGTTTAGGTGGGTTTTGTACGGTATCTGTTATCATTTCAGTTGTATATTGATGTATCTAGTACTCTCCATCTACCTTCTGTATTGACTTAGAGACAGTTGTGAGGACGATATGTATGATTTTACATTCTGGTGTCGAGCTCGCATGTGAGCCGACGTTACTTTAGGCAGTCTCGTCTTTTATGATATTGTCCTTGTTTTACTGTGTATTCTTCGCTACGGCGTCGTATATCATATTGTGATGCTTTATTCATGTCACTTGTTATTTCTGCTATACCTTGCTTTTACCCGACTTTCAGGGCGAATGTTTTAAAGGGGAAATGTTACCAAAATTATAAAACTTATAACTTTTGAACTTAAAAAGGATTTCTACTAAATAAATGGAAGTTTTTCGGACATGTACGATTGTTTTTTTTCAAGATGTATTAAAATCACTCTATATTTATTGGTTTTGATTTCTGGGTTCGGCTTGCTTAGCCGCGTTACGCCTGTGGACGTTGCGTGGTTAGGTGCCGGTCACGAGTCGAATTTTCGGGTCGTGACAAAGTTGGTATCAGAGCGTAGGTTTTACCTTCGGAGTGTAGGATGACCCTGGTATGATGGAGTAGGTAGCTGCAGCAGGGTAGCGTAGCGTGCGTATGTTCCGCGGCATACTCACGACACGGTACTCCGCTTACGCGACCTTAGGACTTATTGATTTGATCCCTCCTTATATTCTTGCGATTCGATTTCCGTGTTCTTATCGAATCCATATTTTCTTTCAGCCATTATGCCGCCTAAGACTACGAGGGCACAGAGAGCGGCCGCGAGGGCCGAGATTCGAGTTGACTCGTCCGAGACGAGGACTGATCCGGGCAGTGCACCCATTGTACCCGAGCAGGCTGTTCCTGCCGTGACAGAGCAGATCGCCACGCTAGGGGCTGGTATGCAGGAGATGCGCCAGACGGTGGGATCTAGCATGCAGGAGATGTGTCAGATGATAGGATCGCTTGTTGAGACGCTTCGAGCACAGCGACCAGAGGTAGCTCCACCAGTTCCAGAGACCGCTATGGTACCTACCGCACAGCCAGTTGCCCCTGCAGCCACGGAGGTGATTACAGTATCATTATAAGAGTTCATGAGGCTGAAGCCTCCGGTTTTCACAGGCACCGATACAGCCGAGGACCCACAGTCTTTCATCGACAGGATGGCCAGGATATGCCGTTCCCTCATATGCGCAGATGCGAGATGGGTCGAGTTCGCGAGCTTTCGCCTGGAAGGTCTTGCGCAGAAATGGTGTGATTCAGTGGAGAAGGGCAGAGCAGCAGGTCTTCTTCCTATGACCTGGACGGAGTTCGTAACCATATTTCTAGCCCGTTTCCTTCCCCGGAGTGTTAGAGATGCCCGAGCACGCAGGTTTGAGTCCTTGCGCCAGATGCCAGGGATGACAGTGGCAGAGTATGACGTACTGTTTACAGAGCTAGCAGTCTACGCCCCACATTTAGTGGCCACCGAGGAGTTGCGAGTCCGGAGATTTGTTCGAGGCTTGCTTTCACCAGTGTTCCTCGCGATCAGCGCGCAGCACTACGAGACCTACGCAGCAGCTGTAGACGCAGCCCTAGTGGTCGAGGAGCACCTTGTCGAGACTTCGGCACTTCCAGAGCCGAAGAGAGATCGTGCGGATACTTCAGCACAGAGACAGCCTTTTCGGCGCCGTGATAGACGTATTGCGGGCAGCAGAGATTCAGGGCGGGGCCGGTTATTCAGTTCCTATTCCCAGGATGGTCAGCGGCCGTCGTCGGGATGTTTTCGCTGTGGGAGTTCTTACCACCGTGTACGGGATTGTCCTGAGTTACCCCGGAGAGAGGCGACAGCACCGCATGTCACGTTACCACCTTCACCACCCCAGAGAGCGATGCCTGTCGTACCTACCGTTGCTCCGCGCCAGACTCATACACAGCGAGGTCGTGGGCGTGGAGGAGTTGCTCAGAGAGGGCGAGGTGACCGAGGCAGAGGGCAGCCAGTCACAGGTGGTGGACAGGCGAGGGTTTTTGCTTTGACACATCAGGACGCGCAGGCGTCCAATGCAGTGGTTTCATGTATCCTCCCTGTATGTTCAGTTGATGCACATGTACTGTTCGATCCCGGATCCACACACTCGTACGTATCCACGCACTTTGTGCCGAGTTTGGGTAGAGAGTCCGGCTTGCTTGATCAGCCGCTTGTGGTGACTACTCCTGTGGGAGAGTCGTTTGTTGCTAGGCACGTGTTCCGATCCTGTATCGTCTGTATTGGCGAGAGAGAGTTGCCTGTCGACTTGATCCTTTTGGAGATGTTGGACTTCGACGTTATTTTGGGCATGGATTGGTTAGCCACGTGCTATGCTTCTGTGGACTGCCGCGAGAAGACAGTTAGATTCTGTTTCCCCGGTGAGTCGGGTTTTGTTGTGTTGGGGGCCGTGGTGCCCCCCCTCACAGTGTGATTTCTTCTTTTCGCGCTGTACAGCTTTTGAGGAAGGGATGTCAGGGATTTCTCGCCTATGTTTGCGATGCTCGCGCTACAGAGGTTCCATTGGATCAGGTTCCGGTTGTTAGCGAGTTTCCTGATGTGTTCCCTGACGAGCTTCCTGGGTTGCCTCCCGAGCGCGACATTTCTTTCTGTATTGATTTGGTTCATGGCTCGGGGCCTATTTCTATACCGCCTTATCGGATGGCCCCGGCGGAACTTCGGGAGTTGAAGGAGCAGTTGCAAGATTTGCTGGACAAGGGACTTATTTGACCCAGTGTTTCTCCTTGGGGGTGCTCCAGTCCTGTTCGTCAAGAAGAAGGACGGCAGTTTGCGTCTTTGTATCGACTACCGCCAGCTGAACAGGGTGACAGTGCGGAACAGGTATCCTTTGCCGCGTATCGACGATTTGTTCGACCAGCTTCAGGGGGGCAGGGTACTTTTCGAGGATCGATTTGCGATCGGGCTACCATCAGCTGCGGGTTCGGCAGGAGGACATTCCCCGGACAGCTTTCCGTACGCGCTACGGCCATTACGAATTTTTGGTGATGTCGTTCGGACTCACCAATGCGCCAGCAGCATTCATGGATTTGATGAACCGTATTTTCCGGTCTTATTTGGATCTGTTCATCATAGTCTTCATTGACGATATCTTGGTGTATTCCCGGAGTAGTGACGAGCACGAGCAGCACCTGCGGATTACATTGCAGACATTGAGGGAGCACCAACTTTATGCGAAATTCTCCAAGTGTGCTTTTTGGCTAGACAGCGTGGACTTCTTGGGTCACGTGATTTCACGAGACGGCATATGTGTTGACCCGAGGAAGATCGAGGCCGTTCAGCGTTGGCCCAGACCCACATCGGTGACGGAGATTCGCAGCTTTTTAGGATTGGCCGGCTACTACAGGCGTTTTGTGCAGGACTTCTCACGTATTGCTACACCGTTGACCGGGTTGACCCGGAAGGGAGTTTCCTTCGATTGGACGGAGGAGTGCGAGCACAGTTTCCAGCAGTTACGGACTCAGCTGACGACGGCACCGGTGTTATCTTTACCTTCCGGATCGGGCGGATATGTGGTCTTTTGTGATGCTTCTCGAGTGGGATTGGGATGCGTTCTGATGCAGCATGATAGGGTGATCGCGTATGCCTTGCGACAATTGAAGAAGCACGAGCAGAACTACCCCACTCATGATTTGGAGATGGCAGCAGTGGTCTTCGCACTTAAGATCTGGCGACACTACCTATACGGCGAGTCGTGCCAGATATTTACGGATCACAAGAGTTTGAAATACATATTCCAGCAGCGGGATCTGAACCTTCGACAGCGTCGATGGATGGAGTTAGTGAAGGATTATGACTGCGAGATCTTATATCACCCGGGCAAGGCAAATGTGGTGGCGGATGCTTTGAGCAGGAGGCCCGGGGGTAGTCTAGCTTGTTTGAGCGCAGCACAGGGACAGTCATCCGCAGATTGGCAGATATTATGCGACAGTCGAGTACAGTTCGAGTTCACGTCGATTGGAGGACAGATAGCGCATGTCCGTGCACGCCCACAGTTGATCGATCGTATACGTGAGGCACAGCTCAGTGACAACCGGTGCTCAGAGATCATGGCACAGATGGGACAGAACAGATTTTCCGAGTTCGTGGTCGATGATCAGGGGATACTACGGTTTGGAGTCAGACTGTGCGTACCTGATGCAGAGGGACTGAGGCGTGAGATTCTTGAGGAGGCACATCGATCGGTGTATAGCGTCCATCCCGGTTCCACCAAGATGTATCATGATATGAGAGATGTTTACTGGTGGGATGGAATGAAGAGGGACATTGCAGATTTTGTATCGAGATGCCTGACTTGTCAGCAAGTCAAGGCTGAGTACCAGAGGCCCGAGGGAGAGCTACAGCCGTTACCCATTCCGGAGTGGAAATGGGAACAGATTTCGATGGATTTCGTTATGGGTCTATCCAGGACTAGTCGGGGGTATGACTCTATCTGGGTGATCGTGGACCGTTTGACGAAAGCGGCTCACTTCCTACCGGTGAAGACGACTTTCGGATTTACTCAGTATGCCCAGATCTATATTGACGAGGTAATGCGGCTACACGGAGTACCGACGTGCATTGTGTCCGACAGAGGCACCCAGTTTACCAGTAGACTATGGCAGAGGCTTCAGGAGGCTTTGGGCACTCGCTTGAGTTTCAGCACGGCATTTCATCAGCAGACCGACGGACAGTCAGAGCGGACCATCCAGACTCTCGAGGACATGCTCAGAGCTTGTGTACTAGATTTCGGAGGTAGCTGGGACCATCATTTGCCCTTAGTAGAGTTCTCCTACAATAACAGCTACCAGGAGACCATTCAGATGGCACCGTTTGAGGCTCTTTATGGGAGGAGATGCAGGTCGCCTACTTGTTGGACAGAGCTCAGTGAGAGCAGTATCTTAGGGCCACAGATCGTTGAGGAGACGACCGCGAAGGTCCAGTTGATTCGCGATAGGATGAGAGCAGCGCAGAGTAGGCAGAGGGCTTATGCAGACCGTCGACGACGCAGACTTGAGTTTGCTGTTGGTGATTATGTTTTCTTGAGGGTCTCCCCAATGAAAGGTGTGATGAGGTTTGGGAAGAAGGGGAAGCTCAGTCCCAGGTATGTGGGCCCCTTCGAGATCCTCGAGCGTGTCGGTGCAGTAGCTTACCGGTTAGCCCTTCCGCCCAGCTTTCCAGACGTGCACCCCGTATTCCATGTCTCGATGCTCCGCAGATATCTACATGATCCTTCGCATGCGATTCAGCATCCGACGATCCAGCTTGAGCGTGATCTTTCCTATGCAGAGCAGCCGGTGATGATCTTGGATCGACAAGTGAAGAAATTGAGATCGAAGGAGATTCCATCAGTTAAAGTACTTTGGCGTGGGCAGAACCGTGAGGAGGTCACTTGGGAGACTGAAAGCGAGATGATGAAGACGTATCCCCATCTTTTTGAAGGTAACCTTAGTTAGATTTTTGAAATTCGGGGACGAATTTCTTTAAGGGGGAGAGATTGTAACACCTTAGGATAAGGGTTAGTGTATAATTATAATTAAATAATGTTTTTTTTTATAAAAAGTTTACCAAATTGTGTTTTAAATATTTTTCCTAATTTAATAAATATTTTTCCAAAATTTTATTAGGCTTGCACAAACATGTGCATGTAAACTAGGGTTTTTAAATCAAGTAAATACCATAATTATTAACCATGGTGGGTTAATTGTAGGATTAATTCTTTTGGAGTTTAAGTAAGTTTAATTAATTAGTTAAGAGGTTGCTTTAATTTGAATTTTAGATCTAGTGTTGACTTGTGAGAGAGAGAGAGGGTGCATCATGGCTCAAGCCATGCTTGCATTAAATGAGGTGAGAGAGAGAGAGAGGGGTGACTTTTGTGTGATGATTGTGGTGGCTCTCAACTCTTTTTGTGTTTTCTCTCAAGTCCCTCACACTCTCACACTCTCACATACACAACACACCAACACACTCACACAACACACTTACCTTCAGCTCCAGAAGCAGCAGCAGGCACAGCAACAGCAGCAGCAAGCTTCCAACAGCAGCAGCAGCAAGCACAAACAGCAGCAACAGCAGAGGCAGTGAGCAGCAGCAGCCCCAGCTCCTAGTGCAGCCTCTTCCCTTCACTTCTTCTTCTTCCTGCAGCTCCCTAGGGTTAAGTATGAGGTATATTTCCTAAACTTATTCCCTAGTTAGCTTAGTTAGTGTAGTTTTGCATTGGTTAGTGGATTTTAGTGTATTTTAGGGTGATATGAGGTGTTTTGTGGGAACTTCGTGCTAGGGTGATGTGTTTGGGTTTCAGTAGCTTGTTAGTGAGTTAGTGAGACCATTGTAACCTAGTCCAACCCCGATTACACTAAAATACCATCAGTTTTCATATTCGATGCAAATGTCGTATTTGTGCTAAAATGAGTTTTTCTGGATCTGTGTAGCGTCTTGAAAAGTCGTTTTGGTGTTTTCTTGAAATTCGGTGAAAATTCGGTATTTTTCCGAAAACCGTCTTTCTCGATATTTTGCAGTTTAGGGCTAATTATACCTAAAATGGATAGGTAATTACTTGTTTTTAGTAGCTAATGAGTTAATTATGAAATTTTGGTCATTTAAAATTTTTTCCCTATTTTTCAATTTTTAATATTATTTTAAGCCGGTAAGAAAATACATTAAATTAGCAATAAATACAAATTTTTCCGGGCTAATTTTAATCTCTAAAATTATGATAATTATAATCTAGTGATAACATGAATTTTTAGTAATTTATTTTGATTTTTAACAAATTTTTATGTTATGAAACGAATTTATTGAATTTTGAGCTAAAACTTGCAATTTTTGAGTTGTAGGGGGCCTTTTTGCATAAAATTTCTTTTGTAAAACCCCTCTCTCTTTTCCCTCAGCCCTAGGACAGCCCAACCCTGACCAAGTCCAGAAAATTCTGATCTCTTTTCTTTAGTTGCTTTCTTGAGTTGATTTAAGGGGTTTTTTTGATTTATTTTAAATATAATGAATAAGTTATGATACATTTGACTTTGGAACTTGACCCTTGACTTTCCCCACTTGCCCACACCCTCCCCCATCCCTCCTCTGACCGAAAAACCTGCACACCCTCTTCTTCCTCTCTTTTCTTTTCATTTTCCTTCATTTTCTTCAAAAAACCACATCAAAATCCATGATTTATTAAAAAATCCAAACAAATCCTTATGCTATCATTTTCCTTAGCCATTCTAACTTGGATCTTGGTGCTTGAGGCCATCAATTGGAGCAAAATTTTCTTGCTTGATCCATAGATCAAGAGGTATAATTTCTATCATGTTAAATTCTTTTGTTTAAGTTCTTATGTTAGATGGTTTAGTGTTAATTTAGTGTAGTTTAATCTAGTTTCTTAGGTTTTGCTTGAAAATTTTAGCTAGGGTTTTGAAGCCATAATACTTAATTAGATTGTTTTATAGTTAATCTAGTGGTTAATTAACTAATCAATATAGTTATATTGTTGATGTAGTTTTCAATTATGCTAATTTGGTTAAATTTAGAAGTGTGAAATTGCTTTTTAGGATTTTCAAGAGAGGGTTTTTATATGGAATTGGTTTGTGAAGCTTGATTAGTGAGTGGATTAAGTTTTAGAAAGCATTATTTAATTGATTAAACCTAATTTGCTATCTAGTGTTTTGCTAACCTTAATCTAAGTGGTTAACTTGCTTATTAGGCTAAAATCTAGTGTTAAATTAAGGTTTTTCATATATAGTTTGGTTTATGTTTGCTAATTACAAAAATCAAGAGAAGGTTTTGTTTATGGAAATTAGGTTTTTTAAGCATAGTTGATGGTTTAAAATTAGTGTATTGGCTAGCTATTTGGTTAGTTTGGATGTTGGTGTTGGGTGGTGTTGGCTTTGTCGCTAAATTGTCGATATTTGCATCAAATTGCAATTTCTGCTTACTAGATTTTTATATAAATTATGTGATGGATTATTTTCGACATCTTGATGATTGTAATGGCTTGTCCTACGACTTTTGGGATGCGTGAGTGCGGATTTTTGGGTATTCGGGTTTTAGTTTCGCCGGGCGACCCGAATCGGCGTTTTTTTAGCAGTTTTTGCGATTTTCGCGTGTGTTCCGCGCACTTTGTGCACGTTGTACCGAGCTAGCGAACTTTAGAAGTTTCGTTGGGGTTTTGTGTCGTTCTTGATATGTAACCTTATATTTGGTATTGATGTAAATTCCAGGTTCGGTCGCGGAGACGTCAGACGCGGCGCGAAAGGGAAAGGCGGTGATTGGACACAGCTAGCCAGGGATCCCAGTGAGTAGATTTAACATCTACGGGGGACGATCGTTTGGATGGCGCAAGTCGCCCGATAGATTTAGTAAACTGGAAAATAGTAAATTGGATAATCACTTGTGACATTAGAATAATAATACTGGCATGATAATTGCTGCAATTAGATCAATATGTTATATCCATATACGCAAACTCAATTGTAGGACACATGCACCATTACCAGGTTTTTATATGCAGCACGAGCACTATTCATGTTTACACACACACCCTGGTAATTGCCATGCCACCACACTAGATAACCTTTAATTTAAACCTTTTACTAATTGATACTTAAATTGTGCTATTTCCTTAAAATGAAACCGTAGGATTGCTATTCATGTGCATGTACTTCATCATATTCATTGTTCATGCTTAATACATTAATCACACATCGCAACTTGATTATTGATATCATACGCATTCATTATCATTGATATATGCACTTATGAGGATTTCTTGAGATTTTATGATATTGCTGGATTTCGGGGGAAAGCCGCCAAATTTCTAAACTTATTATATTTTTAAAATATGTAAATTGCGGTTTTCTAGTGATGTAAGTGTCGTCCACCATGAGTTTGCTGTGGATTTGGAAATCCGTGTCGAGGAGTGGAGGAACCGGCACGGGTACATGGTGGGCCCGATAAGGTACCCCGGGGCAAGAGGAATGTGGTGATGACGTTGAGCCTGGCAGGGGACGGATTACCTACCGGTGACTTCATTGGGCACGGCGGATATCCAGAGGATACCGACCGGGGCCGCGAGAGGATGAGATATTGATATTGAGATGGGTCAGCCGGATGGCTGAGGCCAGAGACACTATGACATGGATTTATGAGATTTGAGACAGCTTTTGGGTGTCGTTGCTGGACACCGATTTTCGTCGATTCATTGACATTATGCTGGCATTCTAAAAGAGTTTCAAAAACAAAAAGAGATAAAATATTTCCTATATATACCTATTGAGACCTCAGATATTCATGTTGCATACATATTAGTACACTGATGTTATATACACACCTGCTAGTGCATCCAGTCATACCCGTATTATAGATGCTAGGATGCTTGTGTGCATGCATACGATAGCCTTTGTAGATGTTATTTATTACTCACGAGTTGGCAACTCACCCCCGTTGTGCCACAGTCTTTTGCAGGTCTGCTCCGTCAGTTCAGTAGCGGCGGGCGCACTTGTCTTTTGCCTCTTTTGCCTGAGCTCGAGATTTGCTCATAGGTGGGTTATGTTATTATTTTGTACCACTTGTATATTCTTTGTATCTAGTGTACTCCATCTACTGTTTCTACTAGATTATTGTATATTGACCTAGAGATGAGACTGTGAGGTTTGTGGATTTTATGCTGTATTTTGGGGTCGAGCTCACTTGTGCCGACATGCTGCTTTTCTCATGCCTTATTATGATTATTATGCTTGCTGTCATTTACATTGCGTGGGATTTGTGACCGCCTTATGGCGAAGAGCTAGCTCCCGCTTGGGGATGCCCTATTTTGTTGGATTCATGTATATATTTTGTTGTACCCATTTTTGGGGGCCAGTATTTACAAAGGAGACTCTGCCGAAATTTTTGGGAAAATTAGTATTGTTTTTAAAAAGGGTTTACATGACTTATTTGATAAACTTGCTTTCAAATTTCTTGGGTTTTCTTCACTCTTTTGCTTAATTGGTTTTGTTTTCTGGGCTTTGGCTTACTTATTTTACGGACGTCTTTAGACGTTTCGTAAACTTAAGTGCCAGTCGCGTTCCGTACCCTGGGGGTCGTGACAAAGTTGGTATCAGAGCGATAGGTTTTACCTTTGTGAGTGTAGGATGACCCTTGGTAGATGGAGTAAGTGACTTAAGCAGGGTAACGTTGCGTGCGTATGTCCGCGGCATACTTACGATACGGTACTCCGCCTAAGTGACTTTAGGATACTTGCTTGGAAATTTCCTTCTTCAATTCCGTGTATCCTATGATCCTATCGCACTGTCCTTACTATCCGTTTTCCGGTAACAGCCGCTATGCCGCCGAAGGCTACGAGGGCACAGAGGGCTGCCGCTAGAGACGAGATTCGAGCTGGCTCGTCCGAGACTAGGACTGAGCAGGGTGGTATGCCTACGCCGCAGGGACAGACCGATCCACCTTCCCCAGGCCGTATGGATAGGCTCGAGACCGGTATGGAGGAGTTGCGACAGATGATGGGAGGCATGCAGGAGCTACGTCAGATGGTAGGATCCCTAGTTGCAGCCAGTCGTACACCGAGGCCGGATGACGTACCTACTACATCACAGACGACCATGATACCTGCTCCTACTACTACCACCGTGGGCATTCCGGTTTCACTACAGGATTTCATGAGGCTGAGACCTCCAGTATTCACCGGCACCGAGGCAGCGGAGGACCCACAGACGTTCCTTGACAGTTTAGCCAGGATCTGCCGTTCGCTGAGATGTTCGGATGATCGATGGGTAGAGCTTGCGAGTTTCCGACTAGAGGGTCTCGCGCAGACATGGTGGGAGTCAGTCTTGAGAGGTCGAGCTGCAGGTCTACCGCCTATGACTTGGGTCGAGTTTACAGCGGTCTTTCTAGCCCGTTTCCTTCCAGAGAGCGTTCGTGACGCCAGAGCTCGTAGCTTCGAGGGCTTAGTCAAGACACCTGGGATGACGGTGTCTGAGTATGACATCCAGTTTACACAATTATCCCGATATGCTCAGTATTTGGTGGATACCGAGGAGAAGATGGTGAAGAGGTTCGTACAGGGACTTGATGCCCAGCTATATCTTGCCATTGGCGCCCAGCACTACGACACCTATTCAGCTGCTATGGATACGGCATTGCGGATGGAGGCACGCATATCACGGACTTCGGCCGTTTCTGGGCCGAAGAGGATGCGCACCGATGTACCGCCTCAGAGGCAGCGCGCCAGATTCTTTCCGAGAGATAGGCCTGGCAGAGGATTTGGGCGGGGACAGTTATATGGTTCTTATCCCCAGGGGCAGCAGCCGTCGCCAGGATGTTTTGGGTGTGGGAGTCTGCACCATCTTGTCAGAGACTGTCCAGTGAGACGACAGGGAGCAGCGACAGTTCCGCATGTGACCCTACCACCATCACCACCCCCTCCTCAGAGAGCCCTACTTCCTACCCCAGGCGATGCTCCACGCCAGTTAGGTGCACCGAGAGGCCGTGGACGCGGCGGTCCTGTTCAGAGAGGACGAGGAGGCAGAGGCCGAGGTCGAGGTCAGCCCGCTATCGGTGGAGGACAGGCCCGAGTTTTTGCTTTGACACCGCAGGATGCGCAGGCATCCAATGCCGTTGTGACAGGTACTTTGCCAGTTTGTTCTTTTGACGCACGGGTATTATTCGACCCAGGTTCCACACATTCGTACGTATCTACACACTTTGCACCGATGTTGGGCCGTGAGGAGTCGTCGTTGGATCAGCCGCTTGTTGTTGTTACTCCGGTAGGCGAGTCGTTTGTCGCTCGGTTTGTATTTCGTTTGTGTTCCGTTCGTATCGGGGAGAGGGATTCATCAGTTGATTTGATACTCCTCGATATGTTGGACTTTGATGTGCTTCTGGGCATGGATTGGCTAGCCACTTGTTATGCTTCGGTGGACTGCCGTGAGAAGGCAGTCAGATTTAGCTTTCCGGGAGAGCCAGTCCTTGTTATTCAGGGAGACCGCAGTGTCACCCTTCCCAGTTTAATTTCGTCTCTTCGCGCTGGTCAGCTCTTGCGGAAGGGATGTCAGGGATTCTTAGCGTATATTTGTGATACTCGAGCTGCAGAGGTTCCGTTGGACCGGGTCCCGGTAGTTTGTGAGTTCCCTGATGTTTTCCCTGATGAGCTACCTGGGCTACCGCCTGAGCGCGATGTTGAGTTCTGCATTGATTTGATTCCCGGTTCGGGGCCTATTTCTATACCACCTTATCGGATGGCCCCGGCAGAGCTTCGAGAGCTGAAGGATCAGTTGCAGGATTTGTTGGATAAGGGGCTTATTCGACCTAGTGTTTCTCCGTGGGGCGCTCCGGTCCTGTTTGTCAAGAAGAAGGATGGAAGTTTGCGCTTATGTATCGACTACCGCCAGCTGAACAAAGTTACCGTTCGGAACAGATATCCGTTGCCGCGTATTGATGATTTGTTCGACCAGCTTCAGGGTGCGGGGTATTTTTCGAGGATCGACTTGCGATCCGGATACCATCAGCTGCGAGTTCGACAGGAGGATATACCGAGGACAGCTTTCCGTACACGCTATGGCCACTACGAGTTTTTGGTGATGTCGTTCGGACTCACCAACGCCCCAGCAGCATTTATGGATTTGATGAACCGTACATTCAGGCCGTATCTTGACTTGTTCATCATCGTGTTTATCGACGATATCTTGGTGTACTCCCGGAGCGGAGAGGAGCACGAGCAGCACTTGCGGATTACGTTACAGACTCTGAGGGAGCATCAGCTGTTCGCGAAGTTCTCCAAGTGTGCGTTCTGGCTAGACAGCGTCGGATTCTTGGGTCACGTGGTTACGAGAGACGGCATTTGTGTGGACCCGAAGAAGATTGAGGCTGTTCAGCAGTGGCCCCGACCTACATCGGTTACTGAGATCCGTAGTTTTCTAGGCTTGGCGGGCTACTACAGGCGTTTTGTTCAGGACTTCTCCCGTATAGCTGCACCGTTGACCAGTTTGACCCGGAAGGGAGTTCCTTTCGTTTGGACAGAGGAGTGCGAGCGCAGTTTTCAGCAGCTGCGGACATGTTTGACTACGGCGCCGGTATTATCTTTGCCTTCGGGATCAGGCGGATTTGTTGTCTACTGTGATGCTTCGCGGGTGGGTTTAGGATGCGTTTTGATGCAGCATGGCCGGGTGATCGCTTATGCTTCTCGGCAGTTGAAGAAGCATGAACAGAACTACCCCACTCATGATTTGGAGATGGCTGCAGTGGTCTTTGCACTGAAGATTTGGCGACATTACCTATACGGCGAGTCGTGTCAGATATTCACCGATCACAAGAGCTTAAAGTACATATTTCAGTAGCGAGACCTGAACCTCAGACAGCGTCGTTGGATGGAGTTGGTGAAAGACTACGACTGCGAGATATTATATCATCCCGGCAAGGCAAATGTGGTGGCAGATGCGTTGAGTAGGAGGCCCGGGGGTAGTCTATCCTTTTTGCGCGCAGTTCAGAGGCAGTCGTCAGCAGATTGGCAGATGTTATGCGACAGCCGAGTTGAGTTCGAGTTCACTCAGACAGGGGGGCAGCTCGCGCATGTTCGTGCACGCCCACAGTTGCTTGACCGTGTATATGAGGCACAGCGCAGTGACGACCGTTGCTCAGAGATCATGGCACAGATGGGACAGGGCAGATTTTCCGAGTTCGTGGTTGACGATCAGGGGATTTTACGATATGGATCTAGACTGTGCATACCATATGCTGATGGATTACGGCGCGACATTCTCGAGGAGGCACACCGATCAGTGTATAGTGTCCACCCCGGTTCCACCAAGATGTACCATGATATGAGAGAGACCTACTGGTGGGACGGGATGAAGAGGGACATTGCGGAGTTCGTTTCGAGATGCCTGACTTGTCAGCAAGTCAAGGCCGAGCACCAGAGGCCCGCAGGAGAGCTACAGCCGTTACCCATTCCAGAGTGGAAATGGGAGCAGATTTCGATGGACTTCGTTGTGGGTCTACCCAGGACCAGTCGAGGGTACGACTCCATCTGGGTGATCGTGGATAGATTGACGAAAGCGGCTCACTTCCTTCCAGTGAAGACGACTTTCAGCTTCGCTCAGTATGCTCAGCTCTATATTGACGAGATCGTGCGACTACATGGCGTACCGACTTGTATCGTGTCAGATCGAGGCACTCAGTTCACCAGCCGACTTTGGCAGAGACTTCAGGAGGCTTTGGGTACTCGTTTGAGCTTCAGCACAGCGTTTCATCCGCAGACAGACGGACAGTCAGAGCGAACCATTCAGACTCTCGAGGACATGCTCAGAGCGTGCGTTTTAGACTTTGGTGGTAGCTGGGATCGTCATTTACCTCTAGTGGAGTTCTCCTACAACAACAGCTTCCAGGATACTATTCAGATGGCACCTTTCGAGGCATTATATGGTAGGAGATGCAGATCGCCCGTCTGTTGGACAGAGCTCAGCGAGAGCAGCATTTTGGGGCCGCAGCTTGTTGAGGAGACGACAGCGAAGATACAGTTGATCCGAGACCGGATGAGAGCGGCTCAGAGCAGGCAGAAATCGTATGCAGACAGGCGCCGTCGCAGATTAGAGTTCGCAGTTGGCGACCATGTTTTTCTGAGGGTCTCTCCGATGAAGGGCGTGATGCGTTTTGGGCGAAAGGGGAAGCTTAGCCCTAGATTCGTAGGTCCCTTCGAGATCCTCGAGCGTGTTGGCGCTGTTGCTTATCGTTTGGCTCTTCCACCCAGCTTTCCCGATGTTCACCCCGTTTTTCATGTTTCGATGCTCCGCAAGTACCTTCACGACCCTTCGCATGCGATTCAGCACCCGACAGTCCAGCTAGAGCGCGACCTTTCTTTTGCAGAGCAGCCGGTGGCCATCCTGGATCGACAGGTGAAGAAGTTGAGGTCGAAGATTATACCAACCGTCAAGGTCCTTTGGCGTAGCCCGAGCAGCGAGGAGGTTACCTGGGAGACCGAGGGCGAGATGAGGAAGAGATATCCCCATCTCTTCGAAGGTACGCGTAGCTATATTTTTAAATTCGGGGACCGAATTTCTTTAAGGGGGGAAGATTGTAGTGTCTTGAAAAGTCGTTTTGGTGTTTTCTTGAAATTCGGTGAAAATTCGGTATTTTTCCGAAAACCGTCTTTCTCGATATTTTGCAGTTTAGGGCTAATTATACCTAAAATGGATAGGTAATTACTTGTTTTTAGTAGCTAATGAGTTAATTATGAAATTTTGGTCATTTAAAATTTTTTCCCTATTTTTCAATTTTTAATATTATTTTAAGCCGGTAAGAAAATACATTAAATTAGCAATAAATACAAATTTTTCCGGGCTAATTTTAATCTCTAAAATTATGATAATTATAATCTAGTGATAACATGAATTTTTAGTAATTTATTTTGATTTTTAACAAATTTTTATGTTATGAAACGAATTTATTGAATTTTGAGCTAAAACTTGCAATTTTTGAGTTGTAGGGGGCCTTTTTGCATAAAATTTCTTTTGTAAAACCCCTCTCTCTTTTCCCTCAGCCCTAGGACAGCCCAACCCTGACCAAGTCCAGAAAATTCTGATCTCTTTTCTTTAGTTGCTTTCTTGAGTTGATTTAAGGGGTTTTTTTGATTTATTTTAAATATAATGAATAAGTTATGATACATTTGACTTTGGAACTTGACCCTTGACTTTCCCCACTTGCCCACACCCTCCCCCATCCCTCCTCTGGCCGAAAAACCTGCACACCCTCTTCTTCCTCTCTTTTCTTTTCATTTTCCTTCATTTTCTTCAAAAAACCACATCAAAATCCATGATTTATTCAAAAATCCAAACAAATCCTTATGCTATCATTTTCCTTAGCCATTCTAACTTGGATCTTGGTGCTTGAGGCCATCAATTGGAGCAAAATTTTCTTGCTTGATCCATAGATCAAGAGGTATAATTTCTATCATGTTAAATTTTTTTGTTTAAGTTCTTATGTTAGATGGTTTAGTGTTAATTTAGTGTAGTTTAATCTAGTTTCTTAGGTTTTGCTTGAAAATTTTAGCTAGGGTTTTGAAGCCATAATACTTAATTAGATTGTTTTATAGTTAATCTAGTGGTTAATTAACTAATCCATATAGTTATCTTGTTGATATAGTTTTCAATTATGCTAATTTGGTTAAATTTAGAAGTGTGAAATTGCTTTTTAGGATTTTCAAGAGAGGGTTTTTATATGGAATTGGTTTGTGAAGCTTGATTAGTGAGTGGATTAAGTTTTAGAAAGCATTATTTAATTGATTAAACCTAATTTGCTATCTAGTGTTTTGTTAACCTTAATCTAAGTGGTTAACTTGCTTATTAGGCTAAAATCTAGTGTTAAATTAAGGTTTTTCATATATAGTTTGGTTTATGTTTGCTAATTACAAAAATCAAGAGAAGGTTTTGTTTATGGAAATTAGGTTTTTTAAGCATAGTTGATGGTTTAAAATTAGTGTATTGGCTAGCTATTTGGTTAGTTTGGATGTTGGTGTTGGGTGGTGTTGGCTTTGTCGCTAAATTGTCGATATTTGCATCAAATTGCAATTTCTGCTTACTAGATTTTTATATAAATTATGTGATGGATTATTTTCGACATCTTGATGATTGTAATGGCTTGTCCTACGACTTTTGGGATGCGTGAGTGCGGATTTTTGGGTAGTCGGGTTTTAGTTTCGCCGGGCGACCCGAATCGGCGTTTTTTTGGCAGTTTTTGCGATTTTCGCGTGTGTTCCGCGCACTTTGTGCACGTTGTACCTAGCTAGCGAACTTTAGTAGTTTCGTTGGGGTTTTGCGTCGTTCTTGATATGTAACCTTATATTTGGTATTGATGTAAATTCCAGGTTCGGTCGCGGAGACGTCAGACGCGGCGCGAAAGGGAAAGGCGGTGATTGGACACAGCTAGCCAGGGATCCCAGTGAGTAGATTTAACATCTACGGGGGACGATCGTTTGGATGGCGCAAGTCGCCCGATAGATTTAGTAAACTGGAAAATAGTAAATTGGATAATCACTTGTGACATTAGAATAATAATACTGGCATGATAATTGCTGCAATTAGATCAATATGTTATATCCATATACGCAAACTCAATTGTAGGACACATGCACCATTACCAGGTTTTTATATGCAGCACGAGCACTATTCATGTTTACACACACACCCTGGTAATTGCCATGCCACCACACTAGATAACCTTTAATTTAAACCTTTTACTAATTGATACTTAAATTGTGCTATTTCCTTAAAATGAAACCGTAGGATTGCTATTCATGTGCATGTACTTCATCATATTCATTGTTCATGCTTAATACATTAATCACACATCGCAACTTGATTATTGATATCATACGCATTCATTATCATTGATATATGCACTTATGAGGATTTCTTGAGATTTTATGATATTGCTGGATTTCGGGGGAAAGCCGCCAAATTTCTAAACTTATTATATTTTTAAAATATGTAAATTGCGGTTTTCTAGTGATGTAAGTGTCGTCCACCATGAGTTTGCTGTGGATTTGGAAATCCGTGTCGAGGAGTGGAGGAACCGGCACGGATACATGGTGGACCCGGTAAGGTACCCCGGGGCAAGAGGAATGTGGTGATGACGTTGAGCCTGGCAGGGGACGGATTACCTACCGGTGACTTCATTGGGCACGGCGGATATCCAGAGGATACCGACCGGGGCCGCGAGAGGATGAGATATTGATATTGAGATGGGTCAGCCGGATGGCTGAGGCCAGAGACACTATGACATGGATTTATGAGATTTGAGACAGCTTTTGGGTGTCGTTGCTGGACACCGATTTTCGTCGATTCATTGACATTATGCTGGCATTCTAAAAGAGTTTCAAAAACAAAAAGAGATAAAATATTTCCTATATATACCTATTGAGACCTCAGATATTCATGTTGCATACATATTAGTACACTGATGTTATATACACACCTGCTAGTGCATCCAGTCATACCCGTATTATAGATGCTAGGATGCTTGTGTGCATGCATACGATAGCCTTTGTAGATGTTATTTATTACTCACGAGTTGGCAACTCACCCCCGTTGTGCCACAGTCTTTTGCAGGTCCGCTCCGTCAGTTCAGTAGCGGCGGGCGCACTTGTCTTTTGCCTCTTTTGCCTGAGCTCGAGATTTGCTCATAGGTGGGTTATGTTATTATTTTGTACCACTTGTATATTCTTTGTATCTAGTGTACTCCATCTACTGTTTCTACTAGATTATTGTATATTGACCTAGAGATGAGACTGTGAGGTTTGTGGATTTTATGCTGTATTTTGGGGTCGAGCTCACTTGAGCCGACATGCTGCTTTTCTCATGCCTTATTATGATTATTATGCTTGTTGTCATTTACATTGCGTGGGATTTGTGACCGCCTTATGGCGAAGAGCTAGCTCCCGCTTGGGGATGCCCTATTTTGTTGGATTCATGTATATATTTTGTTGTACCCATTTTTAGGGGCCAGTATTTACAAAGGAGACTCTGCCGAAATTTTTGGGAAAATTAGTATTGTTTTTAAAAAGGGTTTACATGACTTATTTGATAAACTTGCTTTCAAATTTCTTGGGTTTTCTTCACTCTTTTGCTTAATTGGTTTTGTTTTCTGGGCTTTGGCTTACTTATTTTACGGACGTCTTTAGACGTTTCGTAAACTTAAGTGCCAGTCACGTTCCGTACCCTGCGGGTCGTGACAATCTGCTTTTGACCCGGTGATTTCAGAATGAATTTGGGAAGACTGTAGCATTGTGGAGTAGAGCTGATACCCCAGATGAAACCCGACCCCCTGACTCCCCACTCCGGCCGCCAAAATCACCATTCTGGCCGCAAATTGCGGCCAGACAGGGGGTGTTTTGGTGTTTTTTGGGTTCTGTGGGTGTCTGCTTGTGAGTAGGGTCCCTTGGTATATATATTTTTGTAAGATTAGTTCTGTAGGAAAATCTGGGACCAAATACCTGTTTTGCCGTTTTCTAAACCTTCGCGACACGCGTGATACGTGAGTGGATTTGGGTTTCTGCGTATCGCGGCGCGTCGGGATAGTTTCGTGGCGCGTGGGGGTAGTTTCGTGGCGCGTGATTTCACGTTTTAGCGTATCGCGCACACGCGCGATTGGTTTGCGACACGGGTTTCTTGTTGGATCATAATGTAGCGTTTCTGTGAATTAAGCTTATGTGTGGTTTATGTTATGTGATTTTAGGTCCGCAGGCCAGTGAGACGGACGCTGCGAAGAAGGGCAAGCAAGTGGTTGGATACACTTAGAGCGAGACACGGTGAGTAGATTTCACATCTACGGGGATATCGCCCGCATGGCGTTATGCGTCAGGGCTGATAGGACCTTATTGTTATATACTGCATATACCATACCATGGATTGTCATCGCATATTGCATTCCCTGTTATATATATATTGCTTAGAACTGATAGAACTGCCATGATCATACTGTCGTACATTGTTGTAGCTCATCTATACTTGACATGACTTGGAATTTTATACTTGATACCTATCACATCACAGTTACTTGTATTATTGTTGGGATTTCATATGATTTCTGGATTTGGGAACCGTGGCCTTTTTCAAGTAAGTAATCATTTAAAAACCCGGTTCCCTTGATATGATATTTTGGGGCATCACCCCGTGTTTTCTCGGTGCTTGAGGCACGGATTGATAGAGGGCTGACCCGGACTGACGGATGCCCGATGGATTGATAGAGGGCTGACCCGGACTGACGGATGCCCGATGGATTGATAGAGGGCTGATCCGGACTGACGGATGCCCGATGGATTGATAGAGGGCTGACCCGGACTGACGGATGCCCGATGGACTGATAGAGGGCTGACCCGGACTGACGGACGCCCGATATATTGAGAGAGGGATGACCCGGACTGACGGATTCCCGGTATATACCTTGAGAGAGGGCTGACCCGGATTGACGGAGGCCCGATACAGGATGTTTTGCGTGTCGATGCTAGACACGAGTATTTATGATATTTGGGTGCCGATGTTGGGCACTCGGGATTTTCAGGGATATACAGGATATGAGGGCCGATGGAGTACCGGCGTTGAGATGTTGGGATTAGTGGTGCGTACATACTTATGTAGTCCACCTCGATATTTCATGTAGATACTATATCCCCATGCTCGGCATTCATTATCACATCTCATCCTGTAGCATATCACCTGATAGAGGACTTGCATTATTACCATGCATGCTGTTTACCTCGCATTGATATCATCTGCTGGCATTTGTCAGAGTAGCGCTATATGTGCATGCTTGCGATTACCTTTATATGTTATCTCTATTCACCAGTTGGCAACTCACCCCCGTTGTGCCACAGTGTCTGCAGGTTGCCCTTGGGAGTAGTCACGCTGTTACCGCATCTTTTGGCACAGATACCCCTTTTGAGCAGAGATAGCCCTTTTGCTGTTTAGGTGGGTTTTGTACGGTATCTGTTATCATTTCAGTTGTATATTGATGTATCTAGTACTCTCCATCTACCTTCTGTATTGACTTAGAGACAGTTGTGAGGACGATATGTATGATTTTACATTCTGGTGTCGAGCTCGCATGTGAGCCGACGTTACTTTAGGCAGTCTCGTCTTTTATGATATTGTCCTTGTTTTACTGTGTATTCTTCGCTACGGCGTCGTATATCATATTGTGATGCTTTATTCATGTCACTTGTTATTTCTGCTATACCTTGCTTTTACCCGACTTTCAGGGCGAATGTTTTAAAGGGGAAATGTTACCAAAATTATAAAACTTATAACTTTTGAACTTAAAAAGGATTTCTACTAAATAAATGGAAGTTTTTCGGACATGTACGATTGTTTTTTTTCAAGATGTATTAAAATCACTCTATATTTATTGGTTTTGATTTCTGGGTTCGGCTTGCTTAGCCGCGTTACGCCTGTGGACGTTGCGTGGTTAGGTGCCGGTCACGAGTCGAATTTTCGGGTCGTGACATTAATCTTCACACAAACCCAAATGAGCAAGTATCATCAAACATGATACAAACAAGTGCACAAAAATATATCACATATACAATGTGCATTTCAAGTGAGAAAATCCTTTTAAAGTGAACCAACACTAGTTAATGCAAAGTAATATATCAAATATATAATTATACATTAAATCATTAAATCAACACTTGATCTAACGATCCGGTCATATCGCATATAACCGACTAGTATCCAATGTATCGGCTTATCGAAACAATCCTTGATTCGATAACTAGGTTATATCGCATACAACCTTTCGACACATTCATCGCGAGAATGGAATACGGTATCACATACACGCATTATTCTCGGTCCCTCACATATCTCATATGCGCTCCTATTTCGTTTCGCTTGAGCCAGGAAACCTCTGTGTAGGACTCTAAAGACTCGTCAATACGCCGGTAGCAGATGATGATCATATCAAGCACCCACAAGCCGCAAGCGGTCTGCTAAACGTAACGGTCACCCGGGTATTGAGCGATCAGAAGATCGATGAGCAAGCCCGCTCATACTCCTGTGAATCCAACCAGTAACACTTACCGTACAGTCCGGTCTGTTCATCTGATATGTCGCATATCTCGCCTAGGGGTGGTAAACGTCAGACCCCAGTAGCTTGATAAGTCATGCCGACGTAAGGTCCATAACATTCGTGAAACTACTGATAACTCTTACCAGTATATCACTGCAACCCTGGCCAGGGATTTCCTATTATGGCCAGTCGAGCATAGCGCAACATCAACCCCCAATACCGGGAGAGACGAATCCCCTCCTATCGCTCATTGCCTCCATGTGAATCGGGACTGTACCCAATAACCACCTGTTTGCACAACTCAGTAGAGCCATGGTAGGATGGAAATCAAAGCACAGTGGGAGACACACAAGACTCTATGACGATCTCAGGTCAACAGACTAAGTTGTACCAGTGTCACCAGAGAACTGCCATCTGACGTGAGGTATAATACCATCTGGGAGTTCTCGGCGAGTCCGTTCAGTGTACCCAGTCTCCACTGAGCACCCGCATACCATCTCTGATGTCAAACACCAATGGATATGGGATCATCCATCGCCCATCGCATGGGTCGAGAAGATATACGCTAGTCTACTCTGGAATATCGATGCCCCGTCTCGATATTCCCACGACTAGGAACAATGAAGGATGTACTCATTGACTACCCAGGCCCCACTAGTATGATCTGCATCATAGTCCTGGAACTCGAGTACACATCCTAAGGGCTTTATCAACATGTAATCAGAGAGACAGAGAGTATACATGTTAAGATAAAGAGCAACCAGATAGCGTACTATCATGTCGAGCAAGAAAGTCCTACCTATATATGTCCCAGCATCCACTACAATATACATCCAATGTACAGTAATGGCCTCTAGGGCATACATATAACTAACAGGCTACCCAGGTACCTGTCGAAAAGAAGGCCGATGAGCAAACACATCCGGATCTCCTACTGAGCCTATCCGTACAGTCCGGTCTCTTCGTCAAAGAGTATCGCATACCGGGTCTAGAGGATGGTGAACGTCAGACCCCTAATAACCTGATAAGTAGTGCCGATGTGATTCAGGACCAATCCGGGAAACTACTGATCAACCTATCAGTAAATCCCAAGTGCCTTGGCCAAGGTCTTATGGTCCTGACCAATCGAATCACAGTGCGATATCGACTCCCTATTCCGGGAGAGACGAATCCCCAACAATCGCTCACTGCCTCCATGTGGCTCGGGACTGAACCCAACCAAAACCTGTTTGCATGACTCAGTAGAGCCATGGTAGGGTAGTGATCAAAGTTCAGTGGAAACTCACACGAGACAAATGCCGATCTTGGGTCCAAAGACTAACCTGTACACATGTCACCTGAGAACTTCCATCTGACGATAGGTTTAGTACCACATGGAAGTTCTCGGCGAGTCCGTCCAGTGTACTCACACCCAGTGAGCACCTACATATGATCTTAGGTGCGTCAGACCAATGGCTGTGGGACCAACCATCCCCCGACGGGGGTAGAAACGTACATACCAGTCTACTCTGGAGTATCAGTGCCCAATCTCGATACTCACGCGACTAGGGACCATTTAAGGATGTGCTTATGGACTACCCTGCTCTCACAAGTATGATCGCCATCACAACGCAGGTAATCAAGCAAGATCTTAGGGGCTTTATCAACATATAACCGCAATATGTAATAATGAGTATGACATATGCCATGTTAAGATAAAGACAAACCATAATAGTATACTACCGTATCGAGTCTTTATCAATATGTGCAAACCAGATATAACAACAATACAAATAAATACACATATCCCGATAAAGACAAGTCAAATAATATACTATAAAACTGAGCAAGATTGTTATGTACATATGTATCCCTAGTATCCATATGTATACATATACGCTACTGGCCTCTAGGGCATATACATCCAACACCTACTTGCCATCGCTGCATACCATGACTACGAAATCTGGAAAATGGATGTTAAACCCGCCTTTCTAAATGGTGATTTAGAAGAGAGCGTGTACATGACTCAGCCGGAGGGCTTTGTAGATAGTGGGAGCAGCGGAAAGGTGTGCAAGCTGCTTAAATCAATCTACGGGTTGAAGCAGGCATCGCGGAGATGGAACATCTGTTTTGATGAGGTAGTCAAAGAGTTTGACTTCATCAAAAATATAGCTGAACCTTGTATATACAAGAAGGTCGCAGAGAGTAAGGTCGTCTTCCTCGTATTGTACGTGGATGACATACTCTTAATTGGAAATGAAGTCCCTATGCTCAAGCTCTTCTTATCACAAAGATTCTCAATGAAAGATCTAGATGATGCCTCCTACATCTTGGGGATTAAGATCTATAGAGATAGATCTAAATGGATACTGAGATTGTCCCAATCTAGGTACATTGACACCGTACTAAAGAGGTTTAGTATGGAAAATTCCAAGCGTGGAAATATACCCATGATCTCTGGACTCACTCTCTCCAAAGAGATGTCTCCCAAGACTGATTTGGAGAAAGCTCGCATGCAAGGGATACCCTATGCTTCAGCAGTAGGCTCTATCATGAATGCGATGTTATGTACCAGACCCGATGTAGCGTACTCACTAAGTGTAGTGAGTAGGTATCAAGCAGATCTAGGAGAGAATCACTGGACAGCTGTGAAGAACATTCTCAAGTACTTGAGAAGGACTAAAGAAATGTTCTTAGTGTATGGTAACGGTGAACTCCAAGTGGAGTCCTTTACGACTCGAGCTTCCAAAGTGATAAGGACGACGGTAAGTCGGTCTCGGGTTTTGTCTTTACCCTCAACGGAGGGGCGGTGTGTTGGAAGAGTTCCAAGAAAGACACCGTTGCAGGCTCGATGATGGAGGCTGAATACATCGCTGCCAACGATGCTGCCAAAGAAGCTGTCTAGATGAAGAAGTTCATTGCTGAGCTTGGTGTGGTTCAATCCATTGAGCATCCAATACTTGTGTATTGTGATAATAGAGCGGTGGCTTTGGCCAAGGAACCCAGGTCCCATCAGAGATCCAGACATATTCTGAGGCGTTATCACCTGATCCGGGAGATAGCTGATTGCCGGGAGATTGAGGTCAGGAGAGTTGACACGAAGGACCATGTAGCGGATCCACACACAAAGGCCCTTCCCCAGACACAATTTGAGAGACTTTTTGGGATGTTGGGTATGAGATACTACAACACATGGCCTTAGTGCAAGTGGGAGATTGTTAGTTTTATGTATGCCCTAGAGGCCATTATTATACATATGATGTATATTATAGTTGATGCTTGGATATATAGAGAGAGGACTTTCTTGCTCGACATAATAGTATGCTATCTGATTGTTCTTTGTCTTAACATGTAGACTTGTATTGTGATACTGTCTTGCTCTCACATGTTGATAAAGCCCTTAGGATATTTACTTGACTACCAGGACTATGATGGAGATCATACTAGTGGGGCCAGGGTAGTTCACAAGTACATCCTTTAATTGTTTCTAGTCGAGGGAATATCGAGACAGGGCATCGATATTCCAGAGTAGACTAGCATATACGCTTCTTGACCCATATGATGGGTGATGGATGATCCCACGTCCATTGGTGTTTGACATTAAAGATGGTATACGGCTGTTCAGTGGAGACTGGGTACACTGAACAGGACTCGCCGAGGACTCCTATGTGGTAGTATACCTATCGTCAGATTGCAGTCCTCTGGTGACACTGGTACAGGTTAGTCTGTAGACCCGAGATCGTCATAGAGTCTTGTGTGGCTCCCACTGTGCTTTGATTTCCTCCCTACCACGCTCAAGAGGAGTTGTGCAAACAGGTGGATTTTAGGTACAGTCCCGAGTCACATGGAGGCAATGAGCGATAGGAGGGGTTTCGTCTCTCCCGGTATTGGGGGTTGATGTTGCGCTATGCTCGATTGGTTATAACTGGAAGTCCCTGGCCAGGGCTGCTGCCGAGATTTACTGATAAGTGTTATCAGTAGTTTCTCGAACCGTTATAGGCCAGACATCGGCATGACTTATCACGTTACTGAGGTCTGACGATTTCCACCCCTAGACATGATATGCGACATATCAGACAAAAAGACCGGACTGTACGGCAGTGTTACTGATAGGCTTCATGGAGAGTATGGACGAGCTTGCTTGTTGATCTTCATATCGCTCAATACCCGGGTAGCCGTTACGTCCAACTAGTACAGTTGACGGCTTGTAGGTGACTGATGTGATCATCACCTACTGCTGGCGTATTAACGAGTCTTTAGAGTCCCACACAGAAGTTTCCTGGTTCAACCGAAACAAAGTAGGACACATATGTGATATGTGTGTGTGCCTGATTAAATACGAGTATGTGATACCGTATTGTAATCTGGCAGTTATCTGTTATCAGTCAGGTTATATGTGATATAACCGGATTATCGAATCAAATGTTGGTTTGATAATGTGATATTCAGATTAATGATATTAGTCGGTTATATATGATATAACCGGATTATTAGATCAAGTGTTGATTTAACAATGTGATATATATTATATATGATATAATTATATCTTAACTAATATCATTAGCTCACTAATTGCTTTATTTATATATGTATATATATTAATGTATATTTGATATATATAAATATATATATATATATATATATTATATGAAGCATGGCATGTTTTTCTATTTTTTAGAAAATAGAAAAATGAGGTGTAAATTGTGGAGATATTTGTGGTATGGTTCAAGACATGGGTTTATATGTTTTTATATTACTCTTGACTCACTATTCAAGCATGGTTGCAATTTTAATTGCATTTTTATTCCAAACTTGAATGAGTGAGGAAATAGATGATTCATTTTATTCATTCTATACTTGCTTCATGGTTCATGCTTTAGCCATTTTTTCAAGAGCTCTTTTCTTCTCTTGCTCTCTACAATTTTCTTCACCCCACCTCCAAGCTCAAAACCCTCACATGAGATGTGAATCATTAAGCTTGTGAGACCTTAGTGAGCTTTACTTATCCCCTACTTCATCATCCCACACCAAACTAGCGATTTGGTGTGGTGTGTTTCCTACACTAAAAGTGTTTAGTGTAGTGAAAAGCTTGTGCTTGTGGACTTCGGGTGAATCGTCTTTGGCATGAAGATCACGAAGGAGGTTCGTTCAACTCAAAGAGGAGCCTTGAAGAGTCGAGTGGACTTCATCCCGGAGCTTTTGAAGAGAAGGACACGAACTACAAAGGTTGTATGCTCTTAAACTTTCTCTTAAGTTTTATCACATCAAAAAGGAAAAACCTAATATTCTAGTAGTGATCTTGGTAGTCTAGCTTAGCACCTAAAAAAATTAAAATTTGACATGCTTCATGCCTCTTGAACCCCTTGACGGTGCTAAGGTCGACTTTCAGGGATAACCCACAAACTGCCATTACAGAAATGTGTCTTGAGTTATCCAGAGTATGGTTTTAAGCATAAGCCGGACAACTCCATATACCTTAACATCGTTAAAATATGAACCATTCTATATACCATATAGAAACAGAGGTACTGATTTAATTGGAACCGATTCAAATCATGCAACTGTCTCAAGTGCATGTCAACTAAATGGAGAGAGACCGATCAGTATTACTCAACTTAAGAGTGCATCTAGATATGAGTAAGCTGAAAGAGAAGTAATTTCTCTAAATATTACTATCAACTGAATACCAAACACAAGTATCTACATCTTCGATTACCTTGAAGAATCCCGATACTTGTAGCACATGGTTCTCTGCTTTATTCTTGTACCCATAACTTCTCAAAACTTGGACCTTGTATTTCTACGAAATACTTGTCTAAAACTGGAGAAGTCACAAGTAAACAGAATATAGTACGAGGACTAACCCTTTTTTCCTAATAGACACTGGACAATATACAATACTTTGTATAAGTCCCCTGAGTTGAATAACTCAAACCCTGTGCGTCGTAGGTTGAAAACTGTACTATGGTTAAGAAGAATTACACCGTTGTTTAATGCTCCTTACCCAATCATCAACTGATATAGGTAAATGTCATGAACATAATTTCAAAAAGTTATCTCACTTTATAAAATAAACGTACAGATATATCAGTTTGAAATTGGTGCATAACAATGGATATTCAAAACCAAATATTTGTCGTCAGGCAAAACCCCAGGTGATTTCCTCAAATATCACCAATTACAACGAATTCCGATATAACGAGGATATAATCACCTAATTCCCAATAACTTACTCCCACTCATCACCTGTAAAACCATACAGATGTGAGAATCAAACTTGGTAAATACATACCCTGGAGTAAGGATCTAATTGGGAAATCAGTTTTCTATTAACAATGCACAGTGAAACTGAAATATGAAAATGTTTCGAAGGGGTAGCCGGGTATTCCTAGTAATGCCTCTTCCATTATCCAGATTCATGACTGTAATCTCATATTTCCTTGTCATATCTCCAAATCCCTTTATCTTTTTTTATTCATTACCTTCTGTACACCACCCTTAGGCTAAATGGTTTTCTTCTTTCCCTACCGTTCGGCACCAGCCTATGCTTTGGAAGAAGATTATCCAATAAGCGTAATAGGTGTACTCTCATAATCCTAGGAGCCCACGCAACCTGAGAGAAGGTAAAGATAAAAGACAACTGAATAATCCTTATTCTATTTCTCCTGAATCAGAATCCATCCTTGAACTGGAACAAGTTCCTTCTAGTACGATGGATTATCCAATAACTGTGGATCTTCGTAGTGATACAGGGTGTTCTGGAGAAATGCAAAGGTGAAGTAGGAGTGGCGATGAAATACGTGGTTTGGTCGTGAATGATAGTAGTCGCAATTTACTTTGCCCTCTTTCTAATCCCTTTTATTTTGTCTTTACTTATTACCTTCTGTACACCACACTTAGGCCAATTGGTTTTCTTCCTTCCCCACCTTTCGGCACCTGCCTATGGTTTGGAAGAAGACTATCCAATAAGCGCAATAGGTGTACCCTCTCCTAATCCTAGGAGTCCTCACAACCTGAGAGAAGGTAAAAGAAAAAGACAACTGAATAGTCCTATTCAATTTCTCCAGAACCAGAAACCATTCTCGTATCTGAAATAAGTTTCTTCGAGTTCGTATGTAACTATATGATGGTCATATCCAATAAATATGTGGATCTTCGTAGTGATACGAAATGTTCTGGAGAAACGCAATGGGTAAAAGTAGGAGTGGCAATGAAGTATGCAACCCTAACAATCCAAAAGCCAGTGTTTTAAGATGGTTCGGTTAAGTTGGTTACTGAGTTATAGTCTAGGGTCGAGACATGGTCGTTGCCAAAGAGAGAAAGAAAATAAATACTCTGCGTGCACTCTAACCTTGATCAGAATGGTTAATCACTTTATCTAATCAGGATGTCTCCCACTGTATCCTCAAATTCTCCTCCAAACCTGAAAGAAGAATTAGTCGAGATCATCTAAAATCACCCGAGGAGTAAACCAACTCATCAGTGGGTATCGGGATCCAATTATCATCGCATGATAACCTGATGGAATCCACTCACGTTATCACACTCCGGAAGGTATGCGCATGCCTGGCAAGTTTCTTGTATGTTTGAAACCCCCGATGTGATTTTTACCCTATGCTCTTATGACCTTGACGAAAGCCAACAAATCATAAGTCATATGTCAAGTTCTACCCATCATTGTCCAGGTTAATTTGAACCCACCCGTACTCCCCCTTGACGAAGGCCAACAAGGCTGTATGACTGTCCCAAACCAACGCATCTATCTATGCAACAAAAAGGTAACAAGCAGCTACCATACACTATGCCTTGACGAAGGCCAACAAGCATAACATGAATACTAAGTGCTACTCGTCTGAAAAGACGGAGGGCTGCGAATGGTTTTTGACGAAAAACCTTTAATGTAACGAACTTGATATCGTTGAAGGAACCGGATAGCTTTTTACAAATATATAGTGGCGAAAACCTTTGCTAAAGAGGTCACTCCCGGTGAAGGGATCTCAGCTCTTTCCTCGCAAAATGAGGTGCAGGATATTCCCACTGAATACCACGATGCAAAGCAAAAAGTAATCGACTATAGTGAAGTTATTACCCTGGCGCAAACTTATGCCCAAGAGGTCACTCCCAATGAAGGGATCTCGGCTCTTGCCTCGTCGAATGAGGTGCTGGATATTCATAACTGAATACTTCTGTGCAAAACAAAAGAAAACGTCTTTGTAATAACAGCTTTTGAAAATTTGTTCCAATAACATCAAATAGGTCTGTTTTCCTTGCATTGATCTGAATCAACGCAGTCCCATCAATTAATCACACCACAAAAGAACGAAAATATGATGTACGTATATGACATCCGCATTCACCACTGGGTCCCGTCATCACCCGTTAGGTTACTTAACTAACGACAGAGTGGGGACTGGACTAGCGCGGGTGTAAAACATAAATAACATCTACTAGTATATATAAAGCAATATATAATAATCGCTCCAGGTATAATAAATGCAACATCACAGACAAGCGATAAGCATCACAGAACAATACAAATAATCTGGGAGCCTCGGGTTTCTTTTGAGCCGCAAGTGAAACCCGACGTTCCCCTGGTCGTGTGGATAGCCTGTGCAATGAAAA
The DNA here is from genome assembly GCA_030015575.1 of Agapanthus africanus. Taxonomy (NCBI): domain Eukaryota; kingdom Viridiplantae; phylum Streptophyta; class Magnoliopsida; order Asparagales; family Amaryllidaceae; genus Agapanthus; species Agapanthus africanus. The sequence goes on from CM057339.1 coordinate 549,390,384, forward strand.
CCTAGACCCCTACGAGCGCGGAAAGTTACCCGCCAAAACCAGAAGCGAGGCAGCCCCCTTCATCAAAGTGAATGGGCCACCTGGCACTTCATGAAATCCGGTAACTTGAGCACCCCTCCTTGAGTCAACCTGTACCCCTACGAGTGCGGCGAATAGCCCGTCAATTCTAGGGTGAGTCCCCCTCCGTATCAACGCCATGAGATGCGGACTCGTTGCCCTCTAGAACCCGGCTATTCGTGCACTCCATCACGGGGTAATCCTAGTACAGAAAAGAAAAATATGTACATCGGTGACATCGACCTCAACCCGGTCGTGCCCCAAAAGAATAATATACAAACAGGCAGTGACGACAGTCCACATGTCGGACGCTCGCCCCGCGATATCAAATGTACAAATGAAACTAAACTGTACTATCATTGCAACCAAGCTATCCACCACGACGATTCCGCAACAACACAGCACAACACAGAACATCAACGTGAATGTCACGTTCGCAAACCCGTCTAAAAGAACTATAGCAATTAGACAAGTTGTACCACTCTAATGACATTCACAGTCGCAGATAGAAATGTATGTATTGTAAACTTTAAACAATGTTAGAAATATCGACTTCGAAATAACCCCGAATAGCCCCAAACAACTAGACAAAACCATATCCAAACCGGGCTAAACTAGCAATACCACTGAACCAATATTCCAGAGACTAAACAGCACACCAAAACTCAAGTCCCAGATCCACTAAAAAACCGGCTAGGCCGGATTTTAGATCAATGTGGCTGGTCTAATTATGGAGTTAGGGGCTCGTATTTGGAGTATGTTCTAGTGGTCATACAAGTAGTCTTCTGCAGTTGCTAAAATATTTTTAGAAGACTAATAAAAATTCGACAGAGAATGGAATACTACGGGTATTGTTTCGGTTTTGAAACTTTAATATCGTCTAAACAAACTAGTATGTGGTTAACGGGTTGGCTCTGATACCATGTTGGGTTACGGAAGCGCCCCGGCCATCAATCCGTGGCCAAATGCGGAACAAAAACTTTTAAAACCCGGCGCTAACGGAACCCTAATCAATGGATCGTACCATTAACCCTATACTGGTTATTGAAAAGGAGTTTAGAGAGGTTATATCGATCGATCTGTGTCCTTCGGTCTTCTACCTCTGTCACAAGCTTCTCGCGGCTTCCACCATCAAGTTTGATCTCCGGTCTCCCCACATCGAAGAAGATCCACGTCGAGCGTTCGTAATACGGGCTCCAACCTCAAAACCGAAGCAACTCGGGCATCTAGTTTGCTAGCCTAGATACCCAAGATGAAGTAGATATAGTGTGTGAATACTTTTCTCAATACACCTATGGATTCTCAACTCATGAGAGGGATGGGTGGAGGTTGAAGAAGATGCCCATGGAGGAAAGAAGTGTGAGCTCAAGTTTTGGCTAAAGAAGAAGCAACCAAAGAAAAGTGTCTGCTTTTTTTTTCTTGTGTGTTTTTGCTAAGTGTTTTTGTGTGTGTTATTTATTGTTGTGAGCAAGAGCAACTCAAGAAAAGCTCACAAGAAATGAGCTGCCTCCACACCAACAAATATCTCACACAAAATATCTTAGCAAAACCAAGTAATCCCATGACCCAATACCATGAGTCACCAAGACCACATGCACCATTCAATGCCAAATGCCAAGACTTGCACTCACAATTTCCACACAATTAAACATTAAACTAAATGTTTAAATCCACAAAAGAAATGGCAACTCTAAAGTAATCTTGTAACGGAATTACAAGAATACCCCTCATCCGTATATACATACCGGCCTCTGTATTCCGACTGAATACGAATACAATGAGATGAAAGTAATCCAACAATATAATACTAGGATCCGGCTTAAACCAAATACCACTAGTATTATCCGTCCGATCATAATCCGTGCACAAGTGCACGAATATGATTGAACCCTGCAATAAAACCATACGGCCTCTACAACGTTTCGCCCGACCCAGGAAAACCCTCTGTGTAAGACTCTAAAAACTCGTCAATACGCTGGTAGTGGGTTTAACCACAAGCACGTCAGTGGCACTAGCTGTACATAACGGCTACCCAGGTATTGAGCGAAAGGGAGGCCGACGAGCAAACTCATCCTGAAACCCTACAGAGCCTGACAGTGACAATATCCGTACAGTCCAGTCCGGTCGTCTATGAGTATCGCATATCGGGTCTAGGGGGTGGATAAAGTCAGACCCTTAATAACTTGATATTTAGTGTCAGTATGAATCCCATCATTACCTGAGAAACTACCGATCCTAGATCAGTAATTCTCGACTACCTTGGCTAAGGATTTCTGGTGATGGTCATCCGTGCACACCGCGACATCAACCCCCAATACCGGGAGAAACGAATCCCCTGATGATCCGCTCACTGCCTCCATGTGGCTCGGGACTGTACCCAACTAAAACCTGTTTGCACGACTCCTTGAGCCGTGGTAGGGTAGTAATAAAAGCACAGTGGGAACTCACACGAGACAAATGAAGATCTCAGGTCGATAGACTAATCTGTACACATGTCACCAGAGAACTGCTATCTGACAATAGGTATAATACCAACTAGATGTTCCCAGCGAGTCTGTCCGGTATACTCATAACCCAATGAGCACATGTATACATCTTAGGTGAACAAACTAACACCAATGGCTTGTGAGACTGGCCACCGCCCCTCGTCGGGGTCTCGATCAGTATACACTAATCTAGTCTGGAGTATCGATGCCCAGTCTCGAAACTCCCACGACTAGGGACACTTTAAGGATGTGCTTATAGACTGCCCAACTCTCACGTATATGATCGCCATGATACTGCTGGTAGTCAAGAAAGAATCCTATGGGCTCTTTCAACATGTAATAGTGATCTGTAATGTCACCTGAAGCATGTACACGATGATAAAGACAACCTAGATAGCATACTATCATCTCGAGTAAGACTGTTCTACCAGTATAGGTCATTCCTCAATCATTGCAATCACATGCCTGCGATCCAATAATTGACTTGAGGGCATTATAGCCAACATCAACGACAATCTGATCATCGCAGGGCTTTCATATCCAAAAGGTTACATTCCTCATCGGTCATCTTCTCGGGCATTTCTCCTAACAGCGGAAGATACAGATCATTTTGATGCACACAGTCCTCCATCTGCATGCACCATCAACCAAAATCATGACTATTGAATTTCTCGATTCTTATCTTATCCTCAGCCTTCTTTTATTTGTGTCGCAGCAAACTCGACTTCTCTCTTGATCTGAACCAACGCTTTCAAAACGACAATCTAAGAAAGAGGGAAAGAGGGCGTAGTTGTCATTACCCACCGTTGACCTAGATCGTAGAATTGAAGAACCCTAGGTTCCTTAATCACGCTCTGATACCAGTTGTTGGAAGATGAGTCGATCCACAGAACAATGCTCGCAACACCAAATCATACAATCAACACAATCACGCAACTAATCAACGAAAAATCACAAATTAATAAGTGCGAGAATAAATAAGAAATCAAATACAGAACAAAGAAGCACAAGAAATTTGTTAACGGTGTTCACCTACTGTATGGCTAGTCTCCGGTAAAGCGGAATCTGCAAACGTCTACTATATTGTGGTCAAGTTTTCAAGCAAGAGTAACCCCAGAAGATTTCTCTCAAATCTATCTATACAAATCTCTCTGCCTCTCCCACAAATCTCGCTCAACCTCGGCCAATAATATTCTGCAATCACCAAAAAAACTCCTCTGGATTTATTTATGTTGCTACAGACATTACTTGATTGGAGATGCAACCAATTAATGCCGCAGACTTCACAAATCAATGGTCGTAGCCTATAAAAAGGCTTCTGTTGTGTTGTGATTTAATTGGTCTAGAGGATTTAATTTTCCATCACAAGCACCACTAATTTTTGGCTCTGTGAAATAGTCGATTTCAACTAATCAACTATATCGTAGGTATGTCTTCACCTAACCCAAATATTGTCTATTCAAGCCCCCCTCTCCATATGTTGCTGCTCCATTTTCGTGGGTTCAACCTCAAATATTTTGCATCACATTTTCACAATTATCAATATATTGGGAGTCGAAATAGTAAAATTTCTAGCTAACCTTATTCTATGAATAGTAGAGGTTATGATAATTGTACTCTAGTGTTCAGTATATCTATGCTTAAATTTTGTACTCGTGGTTGATTTTAATATTATTGCAGCCAAATATTCGTTAATATATAGACAAATTTTGCTCTTCAAGTCAAATTTAATGTACATGGAATCAAATTTATCTATTATCTAGTGTTGCTAAAATTGAGATGGATGGTCGGTGAAAAGTAACACGGACATGAAATCTTACAAAGGTATTCCAGGATATATAGAAAATAAAAGGTTTACAGATTTAGTGATCTAATAAAAGACGGGGACTTAGTTTCATCGCTATAAAATTGCCGGGACCTATTTACATTTTCCAATGGAATTTCTTTAAAAGCATATGCAATAGATTAAGACTTACTAAAATGGCTACCATATTTATCATGACAGACATGATTTGGATCCGAGTGCTCTAGAATATGAGAAAATAGGCAAAGATCGGGTCAAGAATTCTTATATCCCAATTATCTTAATACATATTATTGTTAATATCTTAATCCTCTATTGACTGTGTAGTAAAAATAATTGGTGTCGGGCATCTTCATATTTTGGCCACGTTTCCATCTCAGACAAGTGGCCTTTCTAAATTAATAATGGATTCTTTTTTCTTTTTCTTAACCTTTTTTTAAAAAATATTTTTGCAATAAGTTAGGCTGTCATCATGTAAATATTGTTTCCTTGTACCATTTAATATCTTCTTAAGCTAATTACATTTTTTGTTGGTGAGCCTCCTTAGCATCTGTCCACCAATGCGCTGCCTGCTGCCTACAAACGCCCGCCACCACCAATTGCCATCATCCGCCAATGGACATCCTCAACAACAACCCGCCAACTGTCGTTTATCGATAACCGCCGCTGGCCATAGCCCGTCGAGGATCACAATGCTGGAAATCGCTCATCAATGCCGCCGCCTGCGTCCGTCCATCGAGAATCGTTATCAATGACCGATGCTGGAACCGTCCGCCAATAACCGCCACCAACAACACAGCTAGCTAATTGACGCCAGCGTCCTTACACCGTCGGTTGTCTTCATGCTGTCATTTATTTTAGATTTACTTAATACCGTTTATTTGAAAAGCATAAGGATTTCGAAATCAAATTACCGACATTTTGAAATGAAAAGAAATTATATCCAAGTGATCCTCATTTGATTTTTGAAATTCATGATTCTTAATTAATTACCCAGGACTGACACCCCTTACTGCTGAAGAATGATTATTATATTACTTTTATTGATGACCTCCAATATCTCAACAATTTAGGGCCTGTTCGGAGGCGCTCCCCGAGCGGCGATTCTCCGCTACCCCGAGCATCACTTCACCGCTCCCCGGAATGAGGGAGCGGCGAGCGGTTCCCACCACTCCTTGAGCGGTGGAGAAGAAAAGGTGGCCATTTTGTTGCCTTTTTAATTGAAGAGGTCGAGGTCAAATTTTTAATAATTTTAATTTTTAAAGAATTTTTCCTTCAAATCATGGTTTAGGTAATCCAAACATCTCATATTTACAAAACCATGATTTCACACCGCTCTTCCGAACATACCTCAAAATATGATTTAGTTACAAAACCATGATTTCACAACTATGGTTTCACATCCCTCATCCAAACTGGCCCTTAATTGTAATAGTTGCACATATGGACAATCATGGTTTTACTTTTATGTTTTAGCCTTTTATTACTTTATATCCCCATTTAAAATGTACAGTCAAAATAGTTCATAATACTCATTGGGAATGTACCAACCACATGAACTATGAATGATTATGAACAAATGAATAGTATGTTACTCCTATTATGACAAACGATTTGGGCAATTTGAATAACTTGGACGATAGTACAATGGTATTAAGGTGTTGTAACGAATGCATTAGTGCGTACATATTAAATTACAAGTAAATTTGTACCTAGTTCTTGATCAAGAAGCTTTTGGACAAGGCAGGGCTTAACATAACCTCAATTGACCAGCATCCTGCAAATTAATATGTGATAATAAAAACTTTGCATAAATATATTGATACTGTGCAAGTATCGATTATTTCTGAGTTGTCATCACCATCCAAACATTCAAACTAGCCCCCCCCCCAACCCCCCCCCCCCCCCCTCCAGCCAGATGCATAGCGCACTTGACATTTAAGGATGAAAATAGTGGCTTGACATTAATATGCAGCTAAGGTTCAGACCTTCGATTTCTATGTTGCTGACATTTGTAATCCCTCCCTTCTCATCATTATTCATCAATGCCTTTTCTGGTTGTCAATATGGGGTTGGATATCGGATGCGAAGCAAGGCCCAATATTTGACATCTGTAAACAAGAAATAAACTAGGCAGTAATTATTTGGTGAAGTACATAAATTTGTTATGGAATCAACAAACTGCAATGTTAGCCATTATCATATTAAGGTTTTGCATTGAAAATGGAAACTCAATTTAAACTTAAAAGTTTAAGGAAAGAAATCTGCTGAATACAAAGAAGAAAAAAGGGGGAACATGTTCATGAGCTATACGAATCTATCAACCAAACCCACCTTACCGAGATTAGATCAGAGACTTCAGTATGTTGATTGGCGATATTACTACAAAGCTAGCGGATTGGAAAACTAAACTCCTATCCTTCCCCGGCTTACGCTTATAAGAAAAGTGATTTATCTATCACCTTCTTATTATTTTAGAGCAACAGTGATTCCAAAAGTAGTAGTAAGAGAGATGAATAAGATAATGGGAGATTTTTTTATGGGGAGGTAACAATGCTATTTGAGGTTGCTCGATGATAAATTGCCAGCTGTGGGGTGGATGATGAGACGTAGCATGATACTGATGAACAAGTGTGTGTTTTCTGCAACCAAGCAAACTAAGGACTTTAGCTCGCTTATTTAGTAATTGCCCTGCTTTGCAAATGTTTTGGGCAGAGATAGTGAGACTTGACAACATTAATCACAAAAAACCCATAACATTCACAGCAGTAATGGATAATATTGAAAAGGATTTTGGATGCGCACAGCCTATTCAATTTTGCTTTGGATTTCATGGAAATTTCAACTCAAATTAGATTTACTAGCATGGAGGACACAAATATTGTGAATGAGGCGATTAAAGCAGAAGCACTAATTGTAGAGCGACGATGAATAGTACATGTACCTGAAGGAGTTCCTCATAACACATTTCCATAGGTTAAAATATACAAAAGAGAAGATGGAATCAAATTCAAACTGTAAAATTGCTTATTAGTTTTGGATAACTAGCTTACCTGGACCAGAATTGCATGAGGTAACTTGATAGCCCATCTTTCTGAAATATAGCCATGGCATTCTAAATCCACAAATATCTGTGAAATACAATCCTCGAAGGAGAAATACCAAGTATTTGATGAAGATACCGCAGCCAAAAGACCAGCCCTCTATTGATACCTGAGCAATGCCCGAATTAGACCAAAGTTGAGGTATGGGTTGATGATATGTGAGAGCTGCCTAGGTATGATCAAATTTAGCTTCGAATTTTTCCGTATCCAAAAATTCCATTGGGATGCATTCAACAACCGAGTCTCGAGTAACCTCGGGTTTTTATACTCGAAGTCTATTTTCTGTGTAGATTTCCATCAGCAGTATCGTCGTCATCATAAGCCTTAACAAAAAGAACTCACAAAATTATAAATCCCAAAAGAAACCACCAATATCATCAAGAACCCCCTACTCACACTTTCCGGTTGTAATTCCTCTTCTTTTTTCTCTTAAAATCTTCAGGGCCGATAAGCTTTAAAGTGCTACAATTCATTTCTTCCATTAAAATCAATGCCATTTCAAACCTTCCAAATTTTTTTAGATTACTGATCATCGCACGGTACACATATATTGAAGGTCGCTGAAGTTTTTTCATCTCATCAAAGAGTTTCATCGCATCCTCAAAATGCCCTGCTCGGCCAAACCCATCAATGAGTGCAGTATAAGTTCTTAAATCCAATTTGATCCCTCTCTCAACCATTTCCTTTGCAAAAGATTTGCACAAATCCAATCGCCCAAGCCTCCGCAAACAATTAATCAATGTATTGTAAGTAATAATATCAGGATCAAGATCAAAATCCTTCATTGCATTAAACTCATACAGCATTTGATCAACTTTACCTGCTCTGCCCAACATTACGAGAACTGTGTTAAATGTAACAGTATCAACATTAGCTTTTGAATTCTTCAGCTCTTCGAATATCATCAAGCTTTTATCAAGTTGCCCGGATTTTGCTGCGACAAAAATAATCCTGTTCATTATTATTGGCGCTCTTTGAATGGTTATTTCTGAAATTTCCCCGATGAATTTTAATAATATGTCTGAATCAGATACATTTCGAAAAGCCTTTGCAACATGAACATAAGAAGTGAAATCAGGAGGCAGTTCAGAAAGTAGTAATCGCTTGAATACCTCAGCGAAAAGATTGAAATTGTTCGTTTCACTTGCTGCATTCAAAAGAATGTTATAAGTATTGAGCCCGAGATGGATTTGTTTATTATGCAGGTAGCAAAACGCATAAACAGCATCTGATAGATTTCCGGATCTTATGACCCTCTCGATGAAGACACTGCACATGTCCTTTTTAGAAAGGGTTGGGTCCTCAATTGTCGACAGAAAATTTTCCAAGGCTTTTATCACTTCTCGTTTCTCAACAGAGCCCACCCATGTCATTATAGATCGTTTATTGTGATATGTTGGTAAGAATCTATGCAGACTCGCTGTGAAAGCTAATGAATCGTTGTCCACAGAGGGGATGTACACCATAAATTTCTGCCGGTGGTAAAAAAAAAAGTTAGTAAATATGATATAGACAAATATGATATGAAATCAAACGGTTCGTGAAAATCATTAATCTTGCTAATTAGGAATACACTAATTAAAAAGGCTTAATGTAACATTTTGGAAAATTAAGAAGAGTTAATTATAAATTTTATTATAAAATAATGAAATTGATATTTTTACGGAAGTGATATAGCTTATGAAATTGAGTATCGGAATCATATCCGAAAAATGTGATTATTTTGATAAATATGAACAAAGTGGGTGATATCAAGAAAGTGATATTTTAACTATTTTATCATGACATGGTATTTGTCACTAAGCTAACAATAATTAAATAATAGATTTATCATTTCATATCCTTTATGTTATATGAAATTAAATTATGATATGAAGGTTTTTACTTATTGTTATATTTTATTATAGATGGCATATATCATTATGTGTTAACACTCACACAAAACACCTCCTTTCACCCTTAATTATAAGTTGACACATTTTCCTTCATTACCTTTACACCTCCTCCTTCAAATCCAACACCTCATCCTTGTATGAATCACTCATGCTTCTTCAAGTGACGCAACCTCCTTCCTCCATGTCACCTCCTCCTTTCTCTACAACAAACCCTCACTCTTTTCTTTACCTCACCCCCTTTGTTCAGTTCATAAGATCAGAAACTTTAAAGAGAAGGAAAGGAAAAGAAAAACTTAAGAAAACACAGAGAAAATAAGAAAAGAAAGAAGAGAAGAAGAGCAGGTGCTAAGGCTTCACCGTCACCCTCTAGCTAGGACCTTGAGCTTGTGCATCTTAGAGAGTTTTTCCAATGATCTTACTGTAGGTATATCTTCCTCTTTCTTCAAATTATTCAGTTCTGTTCGATTCAGTTTTGTCTGAAATTGGATATCGTATTTTGCTAAGATTAGCCTCTGTTTGAATCTGCTGTACTTTAGTTAATAAATAAACTAATCAAACAACTACAAAATCTTATATACTAGACCTAGAATAAACCATAGGAGTACGAGCCCATGACCTCGGATTTTGGCCGGCGACCAACACCCAAAATCCGATCTTACCGGATTTCTTAGAGAAATTGCTTATGTGGTTTTTAGGGTAGGTCTATGGGTATGAATTAATGTGTTTGGTATTGTTTAAACAAGTTAGTTTTTTAGTGGGTTAGAACTGTGAGCTAATATCAGTTTAAAAATGAAACTATATTTACGACACGTATCATATTTAGTGGTTGTGATAATTTAACTACAGAAAAAGAATCTGGAACTAATAAGTATAATCACTAAAAAAAACTAGCAAAATCAAAAGTATAATGAGCAAACTAAAAGATTACACTTAAAATCAGAGCCCCAAACTCACCACAAAATCCGGCGACCACCTTAAAAATTCCGGCGACACCGGCCCCCTTGAGAGTTTGGTGTTGGTTTATCTCCTGTAACTTTGTTTTGGAAATTTATAATCTCTGTATTGTTTATTTTGTCTAATTATTCATACAGAGAAATCTGGGAATGTTTTCAAATGGTTTTATCAAAATTCAGATATTTACGATACGAAGTTTTCGTATTTTGATATTGCAGCTGAACCGTTAACGTTTATACGTTAACGACAGAATTATATGGTCGTTTTTGAGTTTAGTATGCTGTAGGTTCTAATCTACAGGTGTTTAACTTGTTTTGATTTCCGGTATGATATTTACATCTATGCGATTTAAATGCGAATAAAGATACGATTCGAGAATTTCAAGATGGAGTGGACGATGTGTTGGATATATATATGCCCAAGAGGCCATTATATGATAGTGGATGTATTTATACATGTCTATATATATATATATATATATATATATATATATATAGTGTACATTCTTGCTCGACATGATAGTATGCTATCTGGTTCTTCTTTATCTGATATGTTGATTTGATCATGTTTTTATTCATTCATACATGTTGATAAAGCCCTGAGGATATAGGCTTGACTACTGTGATTATGATGGAGACCATACTAGTAGGACATCTGTAGTTTATAAGCATATCCTGAAAAGTCCCTAGTCATAAGTGTATCGAGACGGGGCATCGATATACCAGAATAGACTAGCGTATATGATACTAGACCCATATGATGGGCGATGGATGTTCCCACATTCATCGATGTTTGACATCGAGATCGTATACGGGTGCTCAGTGGTGACTGGGTACACTGGACGGACTCACTGAGAACTCCTATATGAAATTATATCTATCGTCGGATAGCAGTTCTCAGGTGACACTGGTACAGGTTAGTCTGTAGACCCGAGATCGTCATAGAGTCATGTGTTCTCCCACTGTACTTTGATTACCACCCTACCACGGCTCTACTGAGTCGTGCAAACAGGTGGCCGTTGGGTACAGTCCCGAGACACACGAAGGCGATGAGCAATAGGAGGGGTTTCGTCTCTCCCGGTATTGGGAGTTGATGCTGTGTTGTGCTCGATTGGTTATATTAGTACGTCCCTGGACAGGGCTGTTGAGACTTACTGATAAGTGTTATCAGTAGTTTCTCGATCTGTTATAGATCACTCATCGGCACGACTTATTGAGTTATTGGGGTCGACGTTACCATCCCTAGACTCGATATACAGCATATCTGACGAAGAGACCGGACTGTACGGTAGTGTTGCCGGTTGGCTCGACGGGAGTTGTAACAGGTTCGCTTGTTTTCTTCTGATCGCTCAATACCCGGGTGGCCGTTACGTTTAGCTGACCGCTTGCGGCTTGGGGTGCTTGATATGATCATCACCCACTGCCGGCGTATTGACGAGTCTTAGAGTCCCACAATGGAGTTGCCTAGTCCAGGCGAAAAGATGTGGTGCGCATATGAGATATGCGCGTGGACCCGGTTGAAATGCGCGTATGAGATACCGTATATTAATCGGGCGGTTTGCTTTAGGTCGGGTCGTATGTGATATGACCGGTTTGCCAAATCAAGTGTTGATTTATCATTGACCATTAGTTTCTCACTTTAAACCATTTTCTTGTCTTTATGTTGTATGCATGCATGTATGCATTTATTCTCATTCATGCACATATTGATTTGCATGCACACATACATGCATACATAATTCTATCATGGTTGTTGATATAGTGGATGATGGCAATATAAGACTCACACCATATATATATATAAATATATAGATATTATTTTTTGGAAAAGAAAAATGGAAATGGAAATTGTTATCATGGTTTATTATTTTATTCATGCACTAACCCTTCGGTTTAACCATGATTCATTTTCTATGGCCATTTTTGATCCAAAACAAATATCTAGATATTTTATAACTGTGGTTAAGAATGAAAAAGAGAAAATATATATATATTCATATCTCATTTTCATTCTTATGCTTATCATTATCTTGAGCGCTTTACAAGCCATCATCTTCTTCCTCCTTTCTCTCTTGCTCTTTAGTTTTCTCAGGTGAGCAAAAGAGTCATCAAGTTAGGATTTTGAAGTGAGAAAACAAACCACATCACCATTCTACATTAGTCTTGCCCATTAGTCTAGAGTGTTAGCTTCTACTTCTTCTCTTGATCTAGTGGAGCTTAAAGCTTGAACAAAGAGGACTCCGGGTGGATCGTCGTGGACCTAGAAGATCTCAAGTGAACATTTTTCCAACCCTCAAGTAGCCAAGGAGTCCAGCGTAGGGAGCTACAAAGGTTGTACTCTCAAAAACCCTAGCTTTTACTACTTGTGTTATTGTTAAAGTTATGTTACCCTATATTTTCTAGCATGATCCTTAAAATAGTTTCTATAGCACTATAAAAAATTTAAATATGGCATGTGTGTTGCCTCCAAACCCTTGTAGTGGTGCTGTAAAAAACCTTTCATGGTATCAGAGCCAAGCTAGAGCCTTAGGGTAACCTAGACGACGTTAAAAACCTCGAACGAACGAAACACGACGCCCGGGGGATGCTCTCTGGAAATTTTTCTAAAACCTGGATTTTTTCAAATTAAAAATACTTTAAAAATTCAGCAGGGTATTTTATGGGCCCACCAGAAATACGAAGCCCTAACTCATCCGTACGACCGCGGAACCGCGGCCATAGTGGCCTTTCTGCGGCGGTTCCGCGACGCGGTAGGAGAGTTATGGGCCGTAGTTTCTTCTGCAGGCCCGTATGTATTTTGTTCTGTTACTGGTAATTTTTAAAACTGCTCAAGTGTTGAGCTTTCTGAGAAGTCTTTGGGTGTTCAATCGTTCGATCGAATGTTTTAACGTCGCCTAGTTTATTAATATTTGATACAATAATTGGAAACTACAAATTTATTTGTTGCGTGTAAATCTAGCAGTTCGGTCTCGGCAACAATCGGAAATCTTGTTGAATTATCCGGCTTGTTTTGAAAAGGTGTTTTCATGAATGAGACCGAAATGCGAGCTTTACATTGTTGGGCATGAAATCTTGTATATGTGATATTCCGGGTTTGTGTTGTCTAAAAGCGGTTACGATTCCAATTGTCGTAGTTTTTCATTTTATTTCTCTGTGACCGTAAGTGTAGTATGTCGCATATCGCCGTTTTCGTTGCTATACATCAACGACAATCGGGGTACGCATACTTACTTACGTTGATGATATGTGATATTATGTGTTACTGAGACTTGAAATGTAGGATTGTCGTGATTGAATAGCCGGGGGTTTGATGTGAGATGAGAGTTTTCTTTTCATTCATGTAAAATTCAAATGTAATGTAATATTCTTTTATTTGGGGCACTTCCGGGTTGAGGTTGATGTCACCAGTGTTGTATATTATTTACTTTTCCGCATTAGGATAGACCTAAGGAGGGGAGCACAAGTGACCGGGTTCTGGGGTTCAGAGGGAGGCCATCTCGAGGAGTCGAGCCCGGGTCTCCTAAACTCCAGAATTGGTAGGGTCGCTTGCCGCTCTCGTAGGGGTCAAGGGGTATGGGCTTGGCTACTCATCGCGACTGTGGAATCCGTATTTTCTATTGTTGGCTAAATACTAAATACAGACGTCCTAGTATATCCTATATTATCATATCTGTGTTTCTGCTGCCTGTATACTGTGATGTGATATCTGAGACGAATGCTACTTTATATATGAGATATATAGTAGACGTTGCTTATGTTTTACACCCGCGCTAGTCTCGTCCCGGTATGCCGTTAGTTAAGTAACCTAACGGTGCATAACGGAACATTGCGGCGAATGCGGATGGCATAAGCGTACATTGTATTTTCGTTTCTTTTCTGTGATTTGCTTAAGGACTTAAATGATGGGGCTACATTAATATGATTAATGTAAAGAAAATAAACCTAAAAAGATGTTGTAGAATCGGATTTGAAAACCACTCGGCTCTTTATGAAAAAGCTACATTTCAAAATTGCGGAGCTCAAGCCACTCCTTTTGAAAACCATTGATTCTACGACGATATCAAGCTCAAAGCGTTAAAGATTTTCTTAAAAATCGTCCGCAACCCTCCGTCATTTTAAGAAGTAGAGTACTTAGTATTCGTGCTACGTTTGTTGACTATAGTTAAGGCGCAGTATACGGTAGCTAAGTGATGTCTTCCTATACTGCATATGATGCATATTAATTAGGACATTCATGCGACTTTGTTGACCATAGTTAAGGGTCATGTGAGTGGGTCTAATTAATCAAGAAATGACGGGTAGAACTTGACTGGTACTTATGATTTGTTGACCATAGTTAAGGTCATAGGTACTAGGGGTAAAAACCACATCGGGAATTTCAATAGTTGAAATTTGCAATGAGATTGCATACCTTCCATATGATGGTTGGATTCCGATCCCACTGTGGGCAATAGTTGCTCCCAGGAGAGTTTTGCAGTTTACAATTAGCTAACTCATTATGTGTCTAGAAAGGTGTTAAACGGGGCTACGTCTCTGGGAAGACGAGGTTTATATTAATTAGGTTCGTGCGAAAGCACGGGGAACCTCCCTCAAGTACCGACACTGGCCTGACTGAACGGTCAGCGAAGTTGTAGACTGTAATTAATCCTGGCTAGTTTTCTTTTTAAGGTTTGAAAGAAAAACTTGATTAAAGCAGTGGGAGACATCGATTAGATAAGATAATAACCAATCTGATCTTTGCAAGAGCTTTCGCTGAGTGTATTCTTTTCTCTCTCTTAATGGCAGATACCAATGACAGGACTCAAGCTTCTACTAGATAAAAATAAACTGAATGAGACCAATTATAAAGACTGGCTGAGGAATCTTAACATTGCCTTGACTTATGATAAGGTATCATATGTCCTCACGGCTTCAGCCCCGTCCGTCCCAGGTCCTAAATCCTCAGTTGCGGATATTGAAGTCCGCAAGACATGGGACGCTGACTGTGCCACGGCCAAATGCCTCGCGCTTGCATCGATAGATAACACACATCAAAAGCAGCACGAGAATATGGACGTTCACGCCATATTCCTCCATACAAAGGAGTTGTATAGAGAGCAATCCCGCGTATTACGATACGAAGCATCAAGAAAACTGTTTCAGATGCGAATGGCCCCTGGCACACCAGTAGGAGACCATGTTCTGAAGATGATAGCTCTCATAGAAGAGCTTGAGGACCTTGGATGGACAATGAACAATGTACGGATATTATTCTGCAGTCCCTCCCCTCCATCTTTGCTCAATTTATAGTTAACTTCAACATGCACAACATGGAGAAGGAACTTCCTGAACTCCTTAATATGTTAAGGAGTGCAAGGAGCACACTGAAATCAGTGAAAACTCCCGTTTTGAGTGTTGGGCAATCTTCCTCTTCTTGCCAAAAGGCTAAGACCAAGGGAAAGATGAAGAAGAAGCCCACCAATCCTAGGGGTGGAGTTAAAAAGGTTAAGGGGAAGGACAAGTCCAAAGCTGAAGAATCGGGGAAAGGGGAATGTTATCACTGCCACAAAACAGGACATTGGAAGCGCAACTGCACGGAGTACTTAAATCTCAAGAAGAAGCATGGGGATGCTTCCGCTTCAAGTGTGTTTGTGACAGAAAACTATTTTGCAATAAACTCTGCTTCCTGGGTATTAGATACCGGTTCAGGTCCTCACATTTGCAATTCTTTGCAGGGGCTGAGAAATAGCAAGGTTTTGAAGACAGGTGACCATACTCTCCACGTTGGAAATGGTTCCAATGTACATACAGTTGCAGTGGGAGAGAATCATTTGGGGTTGCCATATGGGTGTATATTGGTTTTGAACCCATGTTATTATGTACCTAGTATGCTTTGTAATATAATATCCGTTTCCTTGTTAGACAATGAAGGATATAATTTTGTATTGCAGAATAATGTTATGAACATTCACCTGAATCAAATGTTGGTTAGGTATGGTACGCTTAATAACAGGATATACGTCCTAAATCAACACACGGTTTTCAGCATACAACACACTAATAAAAGAAAACTTTCAGAAATAAATGAACCTTTTCTTTGGCACTGTAGACTGTCATATTAACGAAACAAGACTAAACAAGTTACACAAAGATGGATATTTAAACCCTTTTGAATATAAATCTTATACGACTTGCCAGTCTTGTATCAAGGGTAAAATGACCAAAACTCCGTTTACCGGACACGGAGAAAGAGCTACTGAGCTCTTAGGCCTCATATATAGTGATGTATGTGGGCCAATGTCTACACAGGCAAGAGGCGGTTTTTCATACTTCATTACTTTCACTGATGATTTCTCAAGATTCGGTCATGTATTTTTATTAAAGCACAAATCCGAAGCTTTCGAGAAATTCACTGAATACAAACAAGAAGTAGAAAAACAAACTGGCTTGAGTATCAAAATGCTTCGATCAGATCGAGGTGGGGAGTATCTCAGTACAGAGTTTGCAAACTTCCTAAAAGAGAATGGGATTCTCTCTCAGCTCACTCCTCCTTACACACCACAGCACAACGGTGTGTCAGAACGACGGAATCGGACCCTATTAGATATGGTCCGTTCCATGATGAGTGATGCTGAGTTGCCCGTCTCATTTTGAGGGCATGCATTGGAGACTGCAGCGTTTCTACTAAACAGGGTCCCAACCAAAACCGTGTCTACCACACCATATGAGATATGGCATGGGAAGAGACCATCTCTTAAACGAATTAAGATTTGGGGTTGTCCGGCCTATGTTAAAAATCAGAATCCGGACAAACTCGAGACACGGTCGGTCATGTGTAATTTTGTGGGATATCCAAAGAACTCTCATGGATATCTATTCTACCACAAGGAGGAACAAAAGGTGTTTGTTTCTCAGTATGCCACATTCTTGGAAAAAGTGATTTTTACAAATGAAACTGATGGCAATATGGTGGATCTAGAAGAGGTTCTAGAGACACAAACTACAAATAACGACTTGGTTGAACCGGCTGTTGCAATAGAAACTGAGGAATCTCGGCCACTCCGTAGGTCTGGTAGGACTTCTCGCCCACCGGAGAGGTACTACGGTTTCCTCATTGATGGTGACAGAGAAGACTGCATCATGGAGGATGATGATCCTACCAGTTTTCAGTAAGCTATCACGAATGGAGACTCTGTGAGGTGGTTGGATGCCATGAGATCCGAAATGGAATCTATGTACACCAACAAAGTATGGACTTTGGACGTTGTACCCCCTGGGGTAAAACCTGTGGGGTGCAAATGGATCTTTAAAAGAAAGATTGGTGTAGATGGACAGGTAGAGACCTATAAGGCAAGACTTGTGGCGAAGGGTTTTCGTCAAAGACCAGGTTTGGACTATGACAAAACTTTTTCTCCCGTAGCCATGCTTAAATCCATTCAAATCCTACTTGCTATTGCTGCTCACTACGACTATGAAATCTGGCAGATGGACGTTAAAACGGCATTTCTAAATAGAGATTTAGAAGAATGCGTTTATATGGATCAGCCAGAGGGCTTCATTGACAGTGGGAGCAGCGGGAAAGCATGTAGATTGCTTAAATCCATTTATGGGTTAAAGCAGGCATCACGGAATTGGAACATCTGTTTCGATGATGTTATCAAAGAGTTTGATTTCATCAAAAATCCAGATGAACCTTGTGTTTATAAGAAGGCTGTAGGGAGAGCTGTCGCATTACTCGTATTGTACGTGGATGACATTCTTCTGATAGGAAATGATATTCCTATGCTACAGTCGGTCAAATCTTTCTTATCACTACGGTTCTCCATGAAGAACCTGGGTGATGCCACATACATTCTGGGCATTAGGATCTATAGGGATAGATCCAAAAGGTTATTGGGATTGTTCCAAACCAGGTACATCAAAACCATCCTGAAAAGGTTTAGTATGGAAGACTCCAAGTGGGGTGCCTTACCCGCTTGCCATGGGTCACTCTCTCTAAGGACTCTTGCCCAAAGACCGATGAAGAGAGAGCTCGCATGAGCATTATACCCTATGCTTCGGCAGCAGGATCTATAATGTATGCGATGTTATGTACACGCCCAGATGTAGCTTATGCACTTAGTGTTGTAAGCAGGTATCAATCCAACCCAGGGGAGAATCACTGGATAGCTGTGAAGAACATTCTTAAGTACTTGCGAAGGACTAAAGAATTATTCTTGGTGTATGGTAATGGAGATCTCCAAATGAAGGCCTTTACCGATTCGAGCTTCCAGAGCGATAAGGACGACAGCAAATCTATCTCCGGGTTTGTATTTACCCTCAATGGAAGGACGATAAGTTGGAAGAGTTCCAAACAGGATACCGTTACAGACTCTACGATGGAGGCCGAGTACATTGCTGCAAATGATGCCGCCAAGGAAGCCGTCTGGATGAAGAAGTTCATCTCGGAGCTAGGAGTAGTTCCAACCATTATTGATCCAATACCATTGTATTGTGATAATAATGGGGCTATGGTGTTAGCCAAGGAGCCCAGGTCCCATCAGCGGTCCAGACACATCCTGAGGCGCTTTCATTTGATCCGGGAGATTGTAGATCGCCGCGAGATCGAGATTAGGAGAGTAGACACAAAGAATAACGCTGCGGATCCACTCACCAAGGCCCTCCCTCAGCCGCAGCATGAGCGACTTTTTGAGATGTTGGGTATGAGATACGCTAATAACTGGCCTTAGTGCAAGTGGAGATTGTTAGATATATGTGCCCTAGAGGCCATTATATGATAGTGGATGTATTTATACATGTATATATATATATATTCAGTGTACATTCTTGCTCGACATGATAGTATGCTATTTGGTTCTTCTTTATCTGACATGTTGATTTGATCATGTTTTTATTCATTCATACATGTTGATAAAGCCCAGAGGATATAGGCTTGACTACTGTGATTATGATGGAGATCATACTAGTGGGACATCTGTAGTTTATAAGCATATCCTGAAAAGTCCCTAGTCGTAGGTGTATCGAGACGGGGCATCGATATACCAGAGTAGACTAGTGTATATGATACTAGACCCATATGATGGGCGATGAATGTTCCCACATTCATCGATGTTTGACATCGAGATCGTATACGGATGCTCAGTGGTGACTGAGTACACTGGACGAACTCACCGAGAACTCTTATATGGAATTATATCTATCGTCGGATAGCAGTTCTCAAGTGACACTGGCACAGGTTAGTCTGTAGACCCGAGATCGTCATAGAGTCTTGTGTGTTCTCCCACTGTACTTTGATTACCACCCTACCACGACTCTACTGAGTCGTGCAAACAGGTGGCCGTTGGATACAGTCCCGAGACACACGAAGGCGACGAGCGATAGGAAGGGTTTCGTCTCTCCCGGTATTAGGAGTTGATGCTGTGCTGTGCTCGATTGGCTATATCAGTAAGTCCCTGGCCAGGGCTGTTGAGATTTACTGATAAGTGTTATCAGTAGTTTCTCGATCTGTTATAGATCACTCATCGGCACGACTTATTGAGTTATTGGGGTCGACGTTACCATCCCTAGACTCGATATGCAGCATATCTGACGAAGAGACCGGACTGTACGGTAGTGTTGTCGGTTGGCTCGACGGGAGTTGTAACAGGTTCGCTTGTTTTCTTCTGATCGCTCAATACCCGGGTGGCCGTTACGTTTAGCTGACCGCTTGCGGCTTGGGGTGCTTGATATGATCATCACCCACTGCCGGCGTATTGACGAGTCTTAGAGTCCCACAATGGAGTTGCCTAGTCCAAACGAAAAATGTGGTGCGCATATGAGATATACGCGTGGACCATGTTGAAATGCGCGTATGAGATACCGTATATTAATCGGGCGGTTTGCTTTTGGTCGGGTCGTATGTGATATGACCGGTTTGCTAAATCAAGTGTTGATTTATCATTGACCATTAGTTTCTCACTTTAAACCCTTTCTTGTCTTTATGATGTATGCATGCATGTATGCATTTATTCTCATTCAAGCACATATTGATGTGCATGCACACATACATGCATATATAATTCTATCATGATTGTTGATATAGTGGATGGTGGCAATATAAGACTCACACCATATATATATAAATATATAGATATTATTTTTTGGAAAAGAAAAATGGAAATGGAAATTGTTATCATGGTTTATTATTTTATTCATGCACTAACCCTTTGGTTTAACCATGATTCATTTTCTATAGCCATTTTTGATCCAAAACAAATATCTAGATATTTTATAACTATGGTTAAGAATGAGAAAAAGAAAATATATATATTTTCATTTCTCATTTTTATTCTTATGCTTATCATTATCTTGAGCTCTTTACAAGCCATCAACTTCTTTCTCTCTTGCTCTCTAGTTTTCTCAAGTGAGCAAAAGAGTCATCAAGTTAGGGTTTTGAAGTGAGAAAACAAACAACATCACCATTCTACACTAGTCTTGCCCATTAGTCTAGAGTGTTAGCTTCTAATTCTTCTCTTGATCTAGTGGAGCTTCAAGCTTGGACAAAGAGGACTCCGGGTGGATCGTCGTGGACCTAGAGGATCTCAAGTGAACTTTTTTCCAATCCTCAAGTAGCCAAGGAGTCTAGCGTAGGGAGCTACAAAGGTTGTACTCTCAAAAACCCTAGCTTTTACTACTTGTGTTATTATTAAAGTTATGTTACCCTATATTTTCTAGCATGATCCTTAAAATAGTTTCTATAGCACCATAAAAAATTTAAATATGGCATGTGTGTTGCCTCCAAACCCTTGTAGTGGTGCTGTAAGAAACCTTTCACGATGTAGCAGCGTGGATTCAGCAAGCTTATCAAGTTGGTGAGTAGATTTACATCTACTGGGGAAGTCGGGTGGATGGCGTATAGCATCCCCTCAACCTTATAACTATTATTATGATAGCTACTTAAGATTAGCTTTTCGTCAAAGCATTGATATGTTATTGCATCTTGTATACCCTTCATTTTTCATAAAGTGTCATATGTAGTTTTTAAATGAGATATACGCGATATTTGATCTGTACGATATGGGTATGATTTGATGAGTTTGTACAAGAGATCATGTCGTACTTAAGATGATATGGATATAGTAATATGATGAGCTATAATACAAGGATTTATACGTATCGGAAATGATGAACTTTGTATACCGAATAACGTCCAATTTATTCTTTGACTCGTAGAATTAGATTATGTTCTGTTTTAGGAGGTAATACTGGTATGAGCTATATTATTTTAAAAACCACGGTTCGTTACATTTTTAAATAAACTACCAGGATGCATGCCAGTTTCTAAAACAAACATCTCTTTTAAATCTAAGGCAGCTTCCTTATTTCAAACTTAACGTTCCGATCATTTCTAAAGATAATGGTATAGCTCATACCAAGTAATTACAATAAGTACGTTTAGATTACTTTACAGGTTTGTATTATATTATCCATAATATATGTTTCTGCGTTACGCACACTCTGATAGAACACTGCACAAACACCAATAAGTACCATGCTGCACAAGCACGTGAATATATGTTACACTACACCTCATTGGTACTGCCATATCACTGTAGAACCGTGCTGTTATATATGTATTAAAATAATTAGGTTGTTACACCGTAGAACACTTGCACAAATACTAATGATTGCCATGTTGCACGAGCACAGACGCATATGCTACACTACACATCATTAGTAGTACCATGTCACGGTAGAATTTAAATCTATGATTATGTGATGTAATTACGTAGTCTTCTTTATTCCTGTTGTAATTTGCGAATATTACTAATATAAATGTTGTATTGGATTCTTATGGATTTTCTGGATATTTTACTCCTGATGATATATATCGGTGGTATGGGACACTGTTATATATGTATATATATTATATATCATCAATACAATCTATGCACGTTTCTTATTCCTCACTTGATATTTTATATGATGAGTAAAACGTCCACCATGAGATTTGTGTTTTCTGATTTTAATATTCGGACCGAGTCTGTGGGTATACGGTTACGGATTTATAATTTTTATCCAGACCGAGTCGGTGAGGAAACAGTTGGATACATGGTGGACCCGGTCGAGACCGAGGGGCAGGATAGCCGCATTATAGGCGAGGAGCCTAACGAGGTAACTCGATTCCGGAGATAAAAAAAATGAACATGGCAGATATCCAGGGGATACTGACCGTAGATAGAAACGAGCACGGTAGATATCCAGGGGATACTGGCCGGGGTTCGATTGGGCACGGCGGATATCCAGGGGATACTGATCGTAATCAGGGATACCGGACGGCGATCATCTGTTGAGATGGTGTCGACGGTACCTATATTTACGTGTCGATGATGGACACGAGAGATTTCGGATTTGAGATGTCGATGCTGGACATCTATATATATGTATATTGATATGGTCATTATCATGAGGTACACAGTTAGATATTAATTATTGGATTCATCAGGACTGATTCGGGGAAACAGTACCTACATATATTTGTACAGATATTCATAGACAAAAAAGGGAATTCCAATATAGATTATAGATTCATGATTTTGACTCATATGACATTGAGGTACTATATTTGGGATTGCATGATAGTTAAAATTGCACCTAAGTATATCATATAGTATATCGATATAGATTATGATAGTACTATATTTATGACTTAGGTATCGTCATGCATTTCGATTTCTACCTTTAAATGTACTTTTATTCACTGAGTTGGCAACTCATCCCCGTTGTGCCACAGTTTCTTGCAGGTTTTACCGTTTGGATTATCAGCGGCTTGGACACATATTCTTTTGGGGATTTATGGGTAAGTGAGTTATTATTGTATCATACTCGCTCTTGATTATTCATATATTCTTATATCTAGCGGAAACTCCATCAACTTAGAAGTGATATATTATAGACTTAGAAGCAAGACTTAGAGTATTTTTGTTGTGATGTCGCACTCTTTGGAATCGATTTGTAATTTAGATTGTTGGTTGCTCCATTGTTTGGACATGGAGACTAGCTTCCGTTGGGATGCTATGTTTTTATGTTGTATCGGGTTTTATTAAACTGCAAAGGAGGTGATGTTAAGTTTTCAAAACGTCATAAATGTTTTTCAACATACTTAGTTAAATCTAGATGTTATTTAAATGGATTTTGTCGGATGATTATTTAAACCTCACCTCAAATGTTTTTAAAAAGGGTTTAGATTCCGGGTTTCGGTTTATTTAAACTGCGTCGATATTTTGAGATGTCACGTGATTTAAGTGCCGGTCACGTGCCACATTTGGGTCGTGACACTTAAAAAGTTTAATGATAGCAAGGCTAAAATATTACTCAGAATTTTAGCTTCTAAGCAGTTAATAGTCAAGCCCTTGTGTGTGTGTGTGTGTGTGTGAAGAAGAACCTTTCTTTGGTCTAGGAAAATGACTCCTATTTGTTTGCTTAAGTATCAATTCTGATGATCAAATACAACTAGTCATGATTTCACTAATTGTGAACTCAGAGCGACAGATCACGTAAGAGCATAGGGTGTCTCTCTGGAATTGAGTGACTTCTTCAATAAGGTAATTTTTCAAGATGTCATATTAATTGGTCTAGGATATAATAGCATCTTGAATTATCCTCAACCAAGACTTGAAATGCATGAATGATAACTGAAGTAGACACAACCTCCTTGTTCCTGCTAGTTATTGGTTATACCTTTGCGTTGTCCTTATTCTTGCTGGTTCTAAGTGAAATTTCCATATGTCTACAAGAGAAAGTTCATTGATCTCTTTATCTCCAGTTTGTGAGGTAATGCATGCCTAAAACGAGCCAAGATGACATCTGCTTATTGTCAAGTTTTCAACTTCAGCGTTAAAGCGAGATTGAGGAGAGGGATAGAATCCTTAACCCAATAAGCCAAACATAGTCATAAAAAGTTTATCTACATCGATTCTTAGTGGTAAGATATGACAGATTAGCAGCCTTTATGTAACTCTATAATACTTTACTAAGAGACGATGCTATTGCTATATCAAACTTCATCACTTATCCATGAAGGCTTCTCTTTTGGCATCACAAAGATGCTAAGTTGATGCTTGTCACATTTATCGAGAGTAAAAACCTTTATGTTCGCCTAAACTCTTGTAGTCTAGGAGAATTTGAAGGATTGCTTAGATGAAGAGCATTTCATGGTTCAATTCCTATCTATCGATTAGTGTTAGCCCCTACTAAAAAAAAATAAGGAAAAAAAACATTTTGATTAGAATTAACAACAAATCAATAGAAACGTAAGATTTTTTCACCGTGGAATTGAAATCGCAGTAGAAAAAAGAAAAACATTTACCAGTTTCGGAGACCAAGAGCTGAAACGGCCATGGGGACAATAAGCACGAAAACCCCTTTCGTTGAAAACCCTAACCCTAGATCGAGCGTGGGCCCCGCAAAAGGATCCAGCAGTAGAGCAGTAGAGCTTGCATTGGAAGTGGATCCATCTCATTGACGATTGACTGAAGGCGGAGCAACCTCCAGTTGGCGGTGCTACGGCGGCGCTTGGTTGAGAGTTGGAAACCAAGAGGTTTGCTGATATGAACAGGATTTTGCGGGTCGGGTTGCAGCAGCTTTGGTAATATCTACCCGCTAACTCAATGCGAGAGGAATGAGCATGATGAGGAGTAGCCGAGCAGGGATGAAGGCAGGCCAGGCTCGATGGTTTTTTAACTACTTAAGCTTGAAGTAGGAGGCCGGTCAATCAGGTCAGATCAATGTTGGGTCGAGGTTTACCCGGCAATAAACGGGTCAACCCTAACCCTGCCTGATTATTAATCGGTTCAAAAATGCAAAACCGAACCTGATGATGCTCTATATTGGCGATCTCCCAGATCAGGACACGTGGCAGATGACGTATCCCAGAACTCAGAAGAAAGGGCCCACAGGGGCCGACCATGCCACCTCCGTACCCGACCTGCAAGCACAAGCTGGCTCACCTCGGAGCCCCCTGCAAATTGGCCTCCACAGCCTCTCAGCTCGCCCCCGAGCTACCACAGGACCAAGATACCTCGGCCCTCCCGCTCCTTCCCGAGCTCTCCCGCCGAGGCCCTCTTCCCCGGTCCCTCCGACCGACCAACTCCACCACTCACAGGCATAACTGCTGCTCCGCAAATCTCGCCATACGCGGATTCTCCGCCGGCAACATCCCACGTTTCATGCCATCACGATCCCCATTAACAGGCGATCCTTTATTACGCGGGCGTAACGTCGGGAGCGTAACCGCCGGCAAGATTCTCGCGCCTGCTACTGCGTGCTGCCGCCACTTTATAAACCCCCATCACAGAAGGGTCAAGTACGCTTTTTTCACCCCACTTGGCCGTTACTCTGCTCGGATCCTGTGCTAACTTGATCGTCGGAGGGTCCTCGGTGGTACCAAACCACCATGGGACTTCCTTGCAGGTATTCGGCGCAAACTCCTCAAAACCACCAATTTCCTCAAAACCCAATGAGACCCACACGCAACTGGAGATCACCTCCAAGATCCACCGAAAGATTGACGGAAGACAACATCTGACGGAGACCTGAAAAGGACCTCCATCAGTTGGCGCCGTCTGTGGGAAACTAAACTCCACAAAAAACAAAGTTGGCCTTCCAATCTCCATCCACATGGCAAGCGATCACCCTGAAGATCCAAGCACCCTCCGCCGCCTTCCCCTCAACGGAGGCGCGGGTGAACCTCCGTCGAATGTCATCAACCCCTCCGCCGGCCACCGCCTTACGGACTCCAGCGGTCGCAGGTCCCTCGATCCATCCCACTCAACCTCACCACGGGGCCTAAGGGACCTCACTGGAAGGAACCGAGGCCCATCAAGAACTACGGTCATGACGACAGGGGGTTAGTCGAGCGCCTGTGAGACTCAGCACCCTACGCCGGCAACGGAGGCCAACGGCCGCTCGAGCAAAATGGCGAGGGACCACGAGCCTATCACCTTTGGCGACGGGGATCTCCACGGCATATCTATGCCCCACAACGATCCTCTGGTGATCACGGCCTGAATCCACCGATACGAGGTCCACCGGATACTTGTCGACTCGGGCAGCTCGGCAGACATCCTCTTCCACGACTGCTTTTTGCGTATGGGGATCACCCCAGCAGACTTGAAACCGATCTCCCACATCCTTTCAAAGTTCACCAACCACTCCATCCCGGCGGAAGGGGTGGTCACCCTGCAGTTCAACGTCGGGGAGCCCGGCTGCACCCGTACGTTGCCTGTGGACTACATCGTAGCAAAGGTCCTATCGGCCAACAACGTCCTCCTCGGTCGCCCGACGCTGAACTCCCTCCAGGCCCAGATATCGACCTACCACCTGGCGATGAAATTCCCTCTCGATCAGGGCGGGATAGGTTGGGTCTACGGAGACCAGCGGGTCGCGAAGGTATGCCTTACCGAAACATCCTTGTCCGAGCAGCCGGCCGATGACCCTGAGGTAAAAGACGACATCAAGGGTTCTCTGGACACCCGAGACGAGCAGAAGGAGGTCCGGGGGACACCGGTCGAACCACCGACCGAGGTGCCCCTGACAGAGGGGGACGATGAAAAAACCGTCCAGGTCGGATCGCTCCTGACAGGTACTCAGCGAGATGACCTGGTCGGTTTCCTCAGAAATAACTCTGACGTCTTCGCCTGGGCGCCTGCTGACATGCCTTGGATCGACCCCAAAATCATTTCACACAAGATCGGGGTTGATCCTATGGCCTGACCCGTCAGACAGAAAAAGCGAAGCTTCGCCCTAGTTAAACAGAAGGCTATCGAAGACGAGGTTGATCGACTTCTTGCCGCCAACTTCATCCGGAATGTACCCTACTCGGAGTGGCTGGCGAACGTAGTTCTGGTTAAGAAGTCAAGCGGGAAGTGGCGCATGTGCGTCGACTTCACCGACCTCAATAAGGCCTACCCCAAGGACAACTATCCTCTCCCTCGGATAGATCAGCTCGTCGACAGCTCGGCCGGCCACGAGCTGTTGAGTTTCATGGATGCTTTCTACGGCTACAATCAGATCCGTATGAATCCGGAAGATGAAGATCTTACCGCGTTCACAACGGAACGGGGGGTATACTGCTACAAGGTGATGCCCTTCGGCCTCAAGAACGCCGGGGCCACGTACCAACGATTGGTCAATCGCATGTTCAAGCCACAGATCGGCAGGAATATGGAGGTATACGTTGACGATATGCTCGTCGGCCGACTACGCCAAGGATCTGGGCGAGGCCTTCGAAGTGCTCCGCAAGTTCAAGATGAAGCTAAACCCCGCCAAATGCGCATTCGGAGTCACCGGGGGAAAGTTCCTCGGTTTCATGGTCACTCACCGTGGAATCGAAGCTAACCCAGAGAAAATCGACGCTATCCTCAACATGGCCGCGCCCAAGACCAACATCGAGATCATGCGGCTCACGGGACGAGTCGCTGCTCTGAGCCGTTTCATGTCCAGGTCGGGGGAGAAATGCCTCCCGTTCTTCAAAGCTCTGAGGAAGATCCCGAGGTTCGAGTGGTCGGAGGAGTGCCAGGCCGCATTCGACCAATTAAAGAAGAACCTCGCGACGCCACCTCTGCTCACCCGACCAGTTGAAGGAGACGAGCTGTCGCTAATCTGGCGGTATCCGACCAAGCAGCGGGCGCGGTGCTCGTCCGAGAGTTCGGTGGAGTGCAGAAGCCGGTGTACTATGTGAGCCATGTATTTAAGGACGCAGAAACGAGATATCCAGCCATAAAGAAGATCGTCTTGGCCCTCATGGCGACCTCAAGGAAGCTATGGCACTACTTCCAAGCACACACCATCCTCGTCCTCACTGAGCGCCCGTTGGGGGCTATCCTTGCATCACCGGAATCCTCGGGCTGCTTAGAGAAGTGGAGGTGAGAACTATCTCAGTTTGACATAAAATATAGCCTGAGGCAGGCCATCAAAGCGCAGGCCCTGGCCGATTTCATCGTTGAATGCACCATCCCTAGCAAGGAACTGGAGTCCACGCCGACCCTCGCAACTCAGTATCCCATCACGGAAAGGCCTGGCCCGGTTCCTGAGTGGGCTACGTCGACGGGTCTTTAACCGAGGAAGGCTGTGGCGCCGGCCTCATTATCCGGGGCCCGAACGAGGCTGAAATGGAGTACTCTATGAAGCTCGGTTTCAAAGCCTCGAACAACGCGGCAGAGTACGAGGCCCTCCTGGCTGGACTACGCATGGCCGCCGAGCTGGGGCTGAAAACAATTCGAATCCGCAGCGACTCGGCCCTAGTCATCGGCCAAGTGATCGGCCGCTTTGAAGCTCGGGAGCCTCTGATGATGAAGTATCTGGACGAGGTAAGGAAACTCCGGAGTAACTTTGACGAAGTCCAAGTAGAACAAATACCCAGGCAGCTGAATGCCCAAGCCGACGCCCTGAGCAAGCTGGCTTCGTCATACTCGGCCAACAATAAGCAGTCTATCCTTTTCGAAACCTTGCCTCAGCCCAGCGTGGAATACAGAGCGACAACGCTCCACGTATATGCGGTGCAGGAAGGCGACCAAGATTGGAGGAAGCCCCTCGTAGAATTCCTGAAGGACGGTATGCTCCCAGAAGATCGGGGAGCCACCCGCCGTCTCCAGGCCAAAGCCCGTCACTCATCTGGAGCAATAGGAACCTCTACAAGAAATCCTTCACTCAGCCCCTGCTCCGGTGTATCGACCCCCACGAAGCCGACTACGTCCTCCGTGAAATCCATGAGGGGGTTGGCGGTGTGCACCAAGGGCCCCGAACCTTGATCCAAAAGGCGTTGCTCCAAGGGTACTATTGGCCCACTGTTCACGAGGACGCCCAGAAGCTAGTCAGAAGATGAAAGAGTTGCCAACTCCACGGCAGCATCCCTCGCCTCCTATTCAGTTGATAAAACTGCATATTTGTTACTACATTTTTCCGACCATTTCCATATTTAAAAAGGTCTTTATTATAATATATCATACATATGAGGGTTTATTTGTAAAAATACTATTTTCCATGTGTTGATATATTATAATTAGCATTTGGTAGGAAAATGTATGCAAATAATATCATTGACCAAATCGTAGTAGAACAAAGTCTACTAAATATTATTTAAGTTGTTGTGCAGAATTTTTCCAAGTTGTTGTGCAGAATTTTTCAAGAAATCAAGTTGTTAAAGAAAACTTGCCTAATTAAGAAAGCAAAACTTGGAGATCAAGTCTGGCAGCAACTACGAGAAGATTTCAAAGATTCAAAGATTCCAGAGAACACCAAATGTCACAAAGATAGAGCCCCAAGAAAATGATGAACGGCCGAGATCATATGGCCGCGGATCCGCGGCCATACCCCCCCTGGGCCGCGGATCCGCGGCAAGATTTAGGAGACAGAGGTTGCAAAATTTTTGGGTGAATCTCTGCTGTTATTTACCTAATTTGGAAGCAAATGTTTCTGGCTTTGGACTATAAATATGGACCGAGAGCCTTTTGGAAAATTCATCAAGCCGACGAGATCACGAAGTCCCAGACGGCTCACGCATCCAGGCTGATCATCAACTGTTCGTCTACCTCCTTAGAAGAGATCGAGAAGCAAACTAGTATTTGTAATCATTTTCTAAGGAATCAAAGTGTAATGAATATTGTTGATTAATAAAGGTAGCTCTTTTTCCTTATTCTATTTCTTCGTAGTTTAATTATGCAATTTCTTTCCATCTCTTTTTCTCCCAACATGCGCGAGTAATTCTCCGCTTGTTAGGGTTCGTAGGATTAGGGTAGGCTAATGGATGATGAACATCCCTAAACTCTTTTTAAGTCCTATAAAGTTTATAAACTTTATCAAAACAATCATTAATATCCTAATCGGGCGCGCTAACAATTCTTTGTTAGTTCCGACCGCGATTAGAGATTAGATTAATGATTGTTTTGGCAAAGGCTAGATATGAACGGAGTTCCATGTCGAGATAAGGGTTAAGAGTGGGATTCCTTTTCCCTCCAGAAACCTTAATCTACACGCATCACCGTCGTTCTAGTTTTAATCTATTAAAAGATAAAAAGGGTAACTTTTATTTAATCGTCCATAACTACTAAATCCTAACGAACCCTACAAGCCCTCTTATTATATTAACTACATCCCTAAAATAATCTAGATCTATATATTTTGCATTCTTGCTTAACGTAGATCTAGAAACCTTTCCACAAAATTCTTTATTCCTCCTCTCTTTTTCAACACATCTAAAGTAAGAGTAAAAGATTCAATGTTTCCCTGAGGACGACCCGTACTCACCTCGGTCTAGCTACACGCGACACCGTTCTGATTGCGGTTATTCTACAAACACTTTTTCGAACCAATCAAATGGCGCCGTTACCGGGGATACGTGCGTAATTTTTTATTCTTACTATTTGTGTTGAATTCTTAGACGATTCATATCATTATTAACAAGAAACTGCAAATTGCATATTTAACGATTTGTGCGTGAATTTTGCAAGAAGATCTGGAGTCACAGACTTGAGGAAACAGTAGATCTAGGGTTTAAACTTCTCTGGTATCTTTCTTAACTCTTTCTCTCTCCTCTCAAATCCAATAAAATCTATTTTCTGCAGGATTCTTTGCAAAATAGCGCCGCTCAAAAATCTTTTTGCAAAAGTTTTGTGATTGGTTTTGTTTTGCATATTTTAATACGGACTTTAAGGGGAAAAACCAAATCAAGATTAGGTGGTGATTTCATCACCCTTCCTAAGCCCCACAAATCACAAACCGAGCATCCGCATCAACCCTACATTAATTTAAAAAAATATCTAGACCAGACTCTAAGGACTGTCGCGCTCATTAAGGACAAAGGAATGTCGTGGGTAATCTATCACTGATCTGCATTACTTTTGTGGTGCCTAGGCAAGTGTGTCTAAGGCAAGTGGTTTACTTAATTAGGCCCGCTATTTTCGGTGATTCGTATAGCGGATACCTCCCACTTACCTGGCACTTACCTGGCCACAAGAGTAGTAAAGAGGCGGTAGAGGATTGATCCTGCGGCTTGTCCTTTGGAAGTCTAGGAGCGGTGTAGAGACTGGACCTAGGTGACCTTAGTTCTAGGGTTGCTTGTGCATTTTAGAGTGATTTGTCTTGAGTCCCACTTTTTTCAAAACAAGCCAATTTTAAATCACACACACGCTGCCACTTGCACTAAACCCGCTTAGTGCATGCTCGGCTGGACACGGGATCCTAGTGCCCGTCTTGTCCGCGTTCCTGCTATCGACGCCGAAGTCGGTACTTCTTCATCTTCTTTTCCCCCACCACACACTATGACCGAGATGGACGGCACTCCATCAGAATATAACACCACGCTGCCACCGCCCGTAGGTGCGCAGAATCCACCGCGCATCTCTCTCCAAGAGAGATGCTATCCTATCCGTGGTCCTCTTCCCACTTGTCTATCTCTTCCACCAGCTAACGGGGATAATTTCGAAATTAAACCCCACTACATCAATCTGCTGCCCAAATTTCATGGGCTTGAGTCGGAAGATGCGTACGTTTTCATCACCAAATTCGAAAACGTATGCGCAATGATGGGTACTTCACAATTGACTGTGGATGTTATGCGCTTACGTCTTCTCTCATTCACACTGTGCGACTTGGCAGAAAAATGGCTTTACAATACTGCCGCACACTCTATCACTAATTGGGATGAATTCGTCATAGCATTTCTTAAGAAGTTTTACCCAAACCATAAGACTGCCCGTGTTAGGAGCGAGATCAATCAGTTCACTCAGCTTCCCAATGAACCCTTTTGGAAGTGCTTTGAACGTTTCAAGGATCTTCTTGTCCAATGTCCTCATCATGGAATCAATAGATGGGATTTATGTCGGATTATATATGAGGGCATTAATCCAGCGACAAAACAGATGCTTGAAACAATGTGTCAATGCAATTTAATGTCTAAAGATGACGGTGAAGCATGGAAATACCTGGAAGATCTCGCAGAAAACACTTTGCAGTGGGAAAGCGTAAGACCGCCTTCATCTAGGGGAGGTGTTCACCAGCTCGATGTTTCCATCGCAGTGAAAGCCGAAATGGCAGCGATACAGAAGAAACTCGACGCTATTGAGAACAGATTCTCATCAGTCTCCCTAAATCAGGTTACGCTTCCCAAAACCATCTGTGGTTGCTGTTCAGATCCTTCACACTTAACGGAAGAATGTTCTATTAATGCACCGTTTCAAGGTCACGAGCAAACTAATGCTGCTTTTCAGCAGCGACCTAGAAACGATCCTTATTCTTCCACGTACAATCAAGAATGGAGGAATCATCCTAACTTTTCTTGGA
Organism: Agapanthus africanus; assembly: GCA_030015575.1. Lineage (NCBI taxonomy): Eukaryota > Viridiplantae > Streptophyta > Magnoliopsida > Asparagales > Amaryllidaceae > Agapanthus > Agapanthus africanus. The sequence goes on from CM057339.1 coordinate 549,422,979, forward strand.
ATCAAAACCAACAAAGCAATTATCAAAGACCTCCTCCACAGCAACCACAACCACAAAGTCAGCTCCCCTTTCAGTCACAAAATTTCCAAAATCCGGCCAACATTTCTACACCACAAGTGGCCGGTACTGACAACTCTTCACTTGCGCAAACTTTGGATTTGTTCATGAAACATTCCATGCAATTTTCGGCTGAGATGAAGTCTTCTATTGATACCATACAGAAAAACTCTGCCTCCCACGGTGAGAGTATTAAATCAATAGAAAACCAAATTGCACAGTTGAACGCCACAATGAGTGCTAGAGAAAAAGGGAAACTCCCATCTCAACCCCTACCGAATCCTGGCCATTCACAAAATCATAATGTGAATGCCGTTACTACGTTGAGATCGGGGAGAGTGCTGAATAACCGAGTGGGTGAGCAATTTGATGTTAGTGACACCATTGATACCCCAGCTTCTTCTTCTTCTTCCCCTAATTCGTCTAGTCTCCCACCTTCATCCGAGCCTATTCTCCGTTTTCCCCAAGGCTCGAACATTTCGCCAAATCTATCTAAGTCGATTCCCACTCCAATTTTGGGATCGAATCCGTCCCCACAGTCTTCTCGACAAACGTTGGACCCAAAACTTATTGATCATGCTCCATTTCCAAACAGATTAAGGGCCAACGGACCTAACCCGCAAATGGAGAAGATTGTGGAAATGTTTAAGCAAGTTAGCGTGAATATTCCTCTCCTAGATGCTATTCAACAATTCCCATCTTATGCAAGAATCCTTAAAGACTTGTGCACTAGGAAGAGAAAAACTCAAGTGCCTAAGAAGGTTTTCATGACGAGTAATGTTAGCACCGCTTTTACCCAACAAATACCAAAGAAACGTAAGGACCCCAGCTGTCCTACAATCTCTATTTCTATTGGGGGTAAAAATATTAATCGTGCTTTACTCGATCTAGGCGCTAGCGTTAACTTGCTTCCTTATTCAGTATACGAGCAGTTAGGAATTGGAGAGTTAAAACCCGCCTATTGTACTCTCCAGATGGCAGACCGATCTATCACCAAACCTCGGGGTGAACTAGAGGATGTGTTAATTAAAGTCGGGGAATTCATATTTTCCGTGGACTTTATTATTTTAGATACACAACCTGTGGCAAACCCACGCAATCAAATCCCGGTGATACTTGGTCGAACCTTCCTAGCAACTTCTAACGCTGTAATTAATTGTCGTAACGGTTCTATGAACTTATCCTTCGGGAAAATGACAATTGAGCTAAATATTTACAAGCTAGGAAGTCAGCCATCAGAACCTTCTGCTCATTTTCTAGATGTTTGTTCCATCCACGAGATAGCTCCCGAAAGCTGCACGGATGAGGAACTTTGCTTTGATGATCTCGAAAACATTAATGAGACATCGTTTGATCTTGCACCGCTTCATAGTGAGGATATGTTCAATGAGTTCGCCCTTAAGTTTGAACCTGTTGACTCGTTGCAAAAGTCAGCAGCACTTTCCGAGTCAATATCTTATGCAAGTTTTGAATCTCTTAGGGAGTCCGAATATCATTCCGTTACCCCATCTTCTATTGTCTCTGCACCAATTCTTGATCTCAAACCGCTACCTTCTCATCTTAAATATTCATATTTAGGAGAGAATGAGACTTTTCCGGTGATTATTTCCGCTTCTCTAGCCTTAGAGCAAGAGAACGCACTTTTGGCAGTGTTGAGATCGAATAGGCAAGCATTTGGTTGGACAATGGCCGACATCAAAGGGATTAGTCCCTTAATTGTTGAACATTACATACATCTGATGGATGAAGCCAAACCAACCCGAGACCCACAAAGACGGTTAAATCCCGTTATGAAGGAGGCGGTAAAAAAAGAAATCGTCAAGTGCCTTGATAGTGGAATAATTTACCCCATATCTGATAGCCAATGGGTAAGTCCAATTCATGTGGTCCCTAAAAAGTCTGGCGTCACGGTCATCACTAATGAGGCTAATGAGTTAATCCAAACACGCAGCCAAACTGGGTGGCGCGTATGTATTGATTACAGGAAACTCAACGCCGCGACGAGGAAAGATCACTTCCCTCTACCTTTCATTGACCAGATGTTAGAACGATTAGCCGAACACGAATACTACTGTTTCTTAGACGGATACTCTGGCTATAACCAGGTCCCCATCGCCGAAAAGGATCAAGATAAAACCACATTTACTTGTCCTTTCGGTACTTTTGCTTATAGGCGCATGCCCTTTGGGTTATGCAACGCTCCTGCTACATTTCAGCGGTGCATGATGAGGATATTTTCAGATATGGTGGAGAATTTTCTGGAAATTTTTATGGACGATTTCTCCATTTTTGGGGACTCCTTTGAGGACTGCCTTCGTAATCTTGACGCGGTTCTTACCCGCTGTAAGGATAAGAACTTGACTTTGAATTGGGAAAAATGCCATTTTATGATCCAAGAAGGTATTGTACTTGGACATATAATTTCACGAAAAGGCATTGAGGTTGACAGAGCTAAAACAGAGCTAAAATAGATGTCATTCATAACCTCCCTCGTCTCAAATGCGTCAAAGATATACGATCCTTCCTTGGTCATGCAGGATTTTATAGAAGATTTATTAAGGACTTTAGCAAAATTGCTAGACCCTTAACCCTTCTATTGGCCAAGGATACTACATTTCACTTCGATTCGGATTGTGAGACTGCTTTTGAATCGCTTAAAGGATCACTCACTACAGCCCCCGTTCTATCATCTCCGGATTGGAACCACCCGTTCGAGCTTATGTGTGATGCATCAGATTTTGCTATTGGTGTTGTTTTAGGACAGCACATTGATAAGATGCCACATGTAATTTACTATGCAAGTAGGACCTTGAATGATGCACAAATAAATTACACAACTACCGAGAAAGAACTCTTGGCAGTTGTATTTGCATTAGAGAAATTCAGGCCCTACTTGATTGGCTTGCCTATTGTGGTTTACACTGATCGCTCCGCCCTACGACATCTTTTATCGAAGAAGGATGCGAAGGCCAGGCTAATACGTTGGATCCTATTGTTACAAGAATTTGTTCTTGTCATCCGAGACAAGAGTGGATGTGAAAACGTTGTAGCCGACCATCTCTCACGCATCACTTCTTCGCCAACTTTGACCGTGCCGATAAATGACCCATTTCCTGACGAACAGCTCTTGACTGTATCCTACGAACCTTGGTTCGTGGATATCGTGAACTATCTTGCGACGGGACTTATTCCTAGCAATTGGTCGAAACAAGACAAATTTCGATTTCTATCCCAAGTAAAATACTTTTACTGGGATGAACCTTATCTATTCAAGTATTGTTCCGATCAAATCATTCGCAGGTGTGTCCCTAACGATGAATTCAAGAGCGTGTTATCATTTTGTCATGATCGGACATGCAGCGGTCATTTTGGTCCTCGAAAAACGGCGGAGAAAGTTTTGCAATGTGGCTTTTATTGGCCAACATTATTTAAAGATGCATATGAACATTGCAAAACTTGTCCGCGATATCAGCATTTGGGTCGGATTTCACGAAGGAACGAGATGCCGCTCCAACCTATATTGGTTGTGGAAATATTCGATGTGTAGGGTATTGATTTTATGGGCCCTTTTCCCAATTCTTTTGGGAACTTATATATCTTGTTAGCGGTTGATTATGTCTCGAAATGGGTGGAACATATACCGTGTCACACTAATGACAACAAATTTGTCATTAAGTTCCTTAAAGAAAATATCTTTTCGCGATTCGGACACCCTCGCGCTATAATCAGCGACAACAGGACACATTTCTGTAATCGGTCTTTCGAGGCCTTGATGCGGAAATATTCAATCACTCACAAGCTTTCTACGCCCTATCATCCCCAAACAAGCGGGCAGGCTGAGATCTCAAATAGGCAGATCAAACAAATTTTGGAGAAGACGGTTTCGAAAAACCGTAAAGATTGGTCAACCAAATTGACGGATGCTCTTTGGGCATTCCGCACCGCTTATAAGACCGATCTTGGTATGTCTCCATACCGCCTTGTGTTTGGGAAGGCATGCCACTTTCCTGTTGAGAGCGAACATAAAGCAATGTGGGCTATTAAAGAGCTTAATTTTGATCTTGATCATGCAGGCAGGTATCGGAAGCTGCAATTGAATGAGCTAAGCGAACTCCGCGATGAAGCTTACGATAATGCGATGATAATAAAGAACAGGACTAAAGTGTTCCACGATAAAAATCTTTCAGAAAAACCTTCACATCGGGGCAACAAGTCCTTCTTTACGATTCCCGTCTCCATCTTCATCCGGGTAAGCTTAAATCTCGTTGGAAAGGACCTTTTGTGGTGCGGTATGTACACCCGCACGGGGCAGTTGAAGTCGAAAACTTGAAAAACGGTTCAATTTTTAAAGTAAATAGGCATAGATTAAAACCGTATTTTTCTGCTGACCCCGCGGAGGAGTTCCTGTTTTTACAGGAGCCTCTTTATCAAAACTAAAATTCCTCCGCCTCACCTCCATGTTTTGATAACATTTTCTCATTTTAAGAATGGGGGTGAGTGAAAATGGATTTAATTGAATATCTGTGCGTGCCAAAGAACAAGTTTGGGGGTAGTTTTCATTTAACTATTATTTTACCCCTTGTATCTCTCCCCTAGTATACAGGTCCATGACTCTCAAAAGGCTACATTAGTGAGGACACTGCTGAAAACAGGTTTGGGGGGGGGAGGTTTGTATTCACTGAATTATCTTTGACACTATCTTTGACACCGGGCATTAAAATTTTTTTATAACAAAAGAGTAGAAAGTGAAAAATTACATCCAAAAGATAGGAATAGTTTAAGAAAACCAAGAAAATTAGAAGTTTTCTTAAACGAACTGGTAATAAGTAGTTATGATCTGTTGTCCCAAGGGTTTGTAAGATGAAGGAAGTCACTAATCTGAGGATAAAAATAAGTCTGAAAAATAATTTCTATTTTGGAAGCCAAACATTTGAATGTTGATACCCTACTATATGCACTTACACACGTCTTGAAACTTGGGATAGTAGAGGATACCTTGAAATGCTCTTGTTTAAAAGCCAAAGTATGAAGGAAATGAAAAAAAAATGAAGAAAATACAAAAATGGTGAGAAGAAAAATGAACACTGGTTTTGTTATCGCCAAGGCAGCAATAAAAAAATATTGCGAGGGTGCCTCTTCACCTAGTGCCCTAAGGCCAACTGGTCTGAGAGTCACTGCTAAGCCTTAGGTGGTGCAAGACGAGGAAAATACTATCACCTAATCAGCAAGCACATGAGTAATCGGTCGGTTAGTACCTCAAGAAGTATTAACAGTCGCATGAAAATGTGTGAGCAAATCTAAATATTTATCAAGTTAAAAAGTACCGAGGTAGATGGACAAGAGCATGATAGCTTGAATTGAATTCTCCGAGTGTAGGGATGTCCATTTCACACACGTAGGGGTATATGATCGATGTTTGGATAAAAGGTAGGAACGAAAAATAAAGACGATGTTTTATTGAGGGATGATGTGATTTCTAACATTTTTTCATGACTATTAAGATAGGGCTCTTGACAACTGAAAAGCTAGTGTAGTTGGAAACTCTAAATTTTCAAAGTATTTCTTTTATGGTTCTTATCTTTATATGTAAATTTCACTATCTCTCTTTTGTTATAGGATTTTGTGGGTGTAATCCGCTGAAAACCCTCAGGAGACAACACTCCTTCTACTAGGGACACCTAGAGGTTTAACGGCTTGTTGCACGTGCTCAGTGCAATCGTGGTTGCCTACGAAAGTGTGCTTAGTTTTCTCCTTCTCTTGAATAAACTAGTTTGCTCGGGACGATCAAAGATAAGTTTGGGGGTATTTGTTCAGTTGATAAAACTGCACATTTGTTATTACATTTTTCCTACCATTTCCATATTTAAAAAGGTCTTTATTATAATATATCATACATATGAGGGTTTATTTGTAAAAATACTATTTTCCATGTGTTGATATATTATAATTAGCATTTGGTAGGAAAATGTATGAAAATAATATCATTGACCAAATCCTAGTAGAACAAAGTCTACTAAATATTATTTAAGTTGTTGTGCAGAATTTTTCAAGAAATCAAGTTGTTAAAGAAAACTTGCCTAATTAAGAAAGCAAAACATGGAGATCAAGTCTGGCAGCAACTATGAGAAGATTTCAAAGATTCAAAGATTCCAGAGAACACCAAATGTCACAAAGACAGAGCCCCAAGAAAATGATGAACGACCGAGATCATATGGCCGCGGATCCGCGGCCATACCCCCCGTGGGCCGCGGATCCGCGGCAAGATTTAGGAGACAGAGGTTGCAAAATTTTGGGTGAATCTCTGCTGTTATTTACCTAATTTGGAAGCAAAGATTTCTGGTTTTGGACTATAAATATGGACCGAGAGCCTCTTGGAAAATTCATCAAGCCGACGAGATCATGAAGTCCCAGACGGCTCACGCATCCAGGCTGATCATCAACTGTTCGTCTACCTCCTTAGAAGAGATCGAGAAGCAAACTAGTATTTGTAATCATTTTCTAAGGAATCAAAGTGTAATGAATATTGTTGATTAATAAAGGTAGCTCTTTTTCCTTATTCTATTTCTTCGTAGTTTAATTATGCAATTTCTTTCCATCTCTTTTTCTCCCAACATGCGCGAGTAATTCTCCGCTTGTTAGGGTTCGTAGGATTAGGGTAGGCTAATGGATGATGAACATCACTAAACTCTTTTTAAGTCCTATAAAGTTTATAAACTTTATCAAAAGAATCATTAACATCCTAATCGGGCGCGCTAACAATTCTTTGTTAGTTCCGACCGCGATTAGAGATTAGATTAATGATTGTTTTGGTAAAGGCTAGATATGAACGGAGTTCCGTGTCGAGATAAGGGTTAAGAGTGGGATTCCTTTTCCCTCCAGAAACCCTAATCTACATGCATCACCGTCGTTCTAGTTTTAAATCTATTAAAGGATAAAAATGGTAACTTTTATTTAATCGTCCATAACTACTAAATCCTAACGAACCCTACAAGCCCTCTTATTATATTAACTGCATCCCTAAATTAATCTAGATCTATATATTTTGCATTCTTGCTTAACGTAGATCTAGAAACCTTTCCACAAAATTCTTTATTCCTCCTCTCTTTTTCAACACATCTAAAGTAAGAGTAAAAGATTCAACGTTTCACTGAGGAAGACCCGTACTCACCTTGGTCTAGCTACACGCTGCCTCATATTAAGCTCCTTCTGTGTGAACACATACTTCAAGCTCTTATGATCCATGAAAACTTCGACCCTTTCGCCCAAAAGGTAGTGTTTCTAAATCTTCAAAGCGAAAATCACAGCCGCAAGCTCCAAGTCGTGAGTTGGGTAATTCTTCTCATGGGCCCATGATGAAGCCTGCAATTCCAGAACAGGTTATTCCGAAGAGAATAGCCATCCCTGCTCCCGAAGTCGTCAAGACGGCTTCTCCTGCCAAAGGGTCGGTCTTCACAAGACTGACTGTTCCGGCTCCCACTCCGGCTCCCGTTCCTACTCAAAAGTCTGTCTTTGACAGATTAGACACTGCTGCTGGACGGACCTCGGTCTTCAAGTGGCTGGTACCAGGAACGCCTCACCAGAACAAGGGGCATGACAAAGACACCCCCGTCACCGAACCAACACCATCGGCTCAACACGCTCGACGTCGCTACTAGCGCCGAGTAAGGAAGGCTGGGGAAAACTCCCTCTCTGGGCTAACTCCACCAGCCCCAACAGTGGAAGTCAATGCTGCCGTTCCAACCGGGAACAACTTTGAACTGCTGAACAAGATGCGCAGGAACTCTCCTACCGCCGTACTGAAAAGGTCTCCTCCACCAGTGGAGAATGTTACAGAAATAAAGCCGGATCAGCCCCCTCAGCGGCTGTACTCCAAAGTTTACAAAGTCTTGGCGACGGGTCCATGAGTCAGTGATTGACCAAGACTATCCCCGTCGACAGAAGAAGCTGAAGGTTCAGCAGGAAGAGAACCGTCCTGGTAAGCCACAAAGGACGACAACCATCTGGGTGTCCGCTGCAACGGCCCCCTCAACGTCAACTGCTCAAAAGAAAAGGAGGCCAGAGAAAGCCCATGTGACTACGGCAGAACGCAAAGACGCTGAGCCCAAACGCCCCAAGTCTGGGGGCATAACGGTCCATACTGTTTACATGCCTTCCAGAAAGTGGAAAGCCGCGCTTCGACGGGTCACCGACTGCTCACCCGATCCGTGACAAAAGCCCAGGAGCAGCAACAGAAGCTTCAGGAAATGCTAACACAAATGGCCGCACTTACCGGGCCAAAAGAAAGCCCGGAGGCTTCATCAGAGCAGCGTCACGAACAAGAAACCGATGCTGACTTCCTCCGCAGGGTCCTCGAAAAGAAGGACATGTAGGGTTCCAAGGCACTCTTACAAGGGTTAATAAGGCATCAACCATGCCCGAATAAAAATTTAGACGTGCCGAACAACCCAAAGCCGGGATCTTTGCTAGATTATTAGGGTTTAACATGCAAGTAAACATCTTTACAACTAAGTGTGAGGGATTACAACCTTTGTAGTCCGCTCCTTCGCTTCATAAGCTCCGAGTAGAAGTCCCTTCGCCGTGATCCACGATCTCCCAGACTCAAGAGAGGCTCCACAACTCGAACGATCCATGCTAGCTTGTAGTCTTCCTTTTCTCCTATGATCTACCTCGAAGTTTCTATAACTCAAGCTCTCTCGCTCTAATGAGGTGAACACCCTAATCTAATTGGCCAGATTAGATGAGGATGGTGGAGTAGTATTTATGCTTTCTTTTTATATCAAATTCTCACACTTAAACATCACATAAAGAAAAACTTAGTAAGCTTTCTCAAAGCTCAAGATTGAAGAAGAATAATAATAATGAAATGCAACCATGGTTAAGGATGACAAGGATAACCCTTGTAGAGAATTAACTAGGGCTAGGGTTTGGGTTGAGTTAAAGAATGAGTCATAAGAAAATATCAACCATAATATCTTTTTCATGACAAAAGAAATCCTTCTAGAAGCATCAAGAAGGAACTAACCCAAATCAAACCCTAACCTTGTTTAATCTCCACTAAACATGTTTCATTATTAATCATATCATGTTACAATAATATATATCACATATATATTATATATTTGTAACAAAAGAAAATAATACAATTAACATATATCGCATATATATCAATGTATTACCCGGTGAGAAAATGAAATAATAAAGCGAGCCAATATTAGATAATGTAATGCAATATATCATATATATTATTATACATTAAATTATCGAATCAACACTTGATCCGACAATCCGTCTATATCGAATATAACCGACTAATATATCATGTACCGATTCATCGAATCAACACTTGATCCGATGACCCGGCTCATATCTAAATATCGTGAGAATATAATACGGTATCTCATATCGCATTATCCTCGGTCGTGTACATATCACATATGTGCCCCTACTCCGTTTTGCCTGAGTCAAGAAACCTCTGTGTAGGACTCTAAAGAATCGTCAATACGCCGGTAGCAGGTGATGATCATATCAAACACCCACAAGCTGCAAGCGGTCAGCTAAACGTAACAGCTACCCAGGTATTGAGCGATCAGAAGATCAACAAGCTAGCCTATACATTCTCCTGTGAATCCAATCAGTAACACTCCCGTACAATCCAGTCTCTTCGTCTGATATGTTTCATATCTGTCTAGGGGTGGTATACGTCAGACCCCAGTAACCGATAAGTCGTGTCGATGTGAGGCTCATAACGGGTCGAGAAACTACTGATAACACTTACCAGTAAATCTCTATATCAGCCCTGGTCAGGGACTTCCAGTTATAGCCAATCGAACACAGCACAACATCAACTCCCTATACCGGGAGAGACGAATCCCCTCCTATCGCTCATTACCTCCATGTGATTCGGGACTGCACCCAAAAGCCACCGTTTTGCACGCCCTCTTGGACGTGGTAAGGTGGAAATCAAAGCACAGTTGGAATCACACAAGACTCTATGACGATCTCGGGTCTACAGACTACCCTGTACCAGTGTCACAGGAGAACTGCCATCTGACGTGTGGTATATCACCATCTGGGAGTTCTCGGCGAGTCCGTCCAGTGTACCCAGTCTCCACTGAGCACCCGTACACCATCTCTGATGTCATAACACCGATGGATATGGGATCATCCATCGCCCATCATATGGGTCAAGATGCGTATACGCTAGTCTACACTGGTGTATCGATGCCCTGTCTCGACACACCCTCGACTAGGAATAGTTATAGGATGTACTCATCGACTACCGTGGCCCCTCTAGTATGATCTCATCATAGTCCCAGTAGTCGAGTACAGATCCTAAGGGCTTTATCAACATATGAGAGTAAGACAGTAAACATATACAAGTCAACATGTTAAGATAAATGAATACCAAATAGCATACTATCATGATGAGAAAGAAAGTCCTATCTATATATATCCAAGCATCCTTTATAATATACATCATATGTACAACAATGGCCTCTAGGGCATATACATAACTAACAATATCCCACTTGCACTAAGGCCAGCTGTTGTAGTATCTCATACCTAGCATCCCGAATAATCTCTCAAAATGTATCTGGGGAATGGCCTTCGTGAGTGGATCCGCAGTGTTGTTCTCCGTATCTACTCTCTTGACCTCGATCTCCCGGCGATCAACTATCTCCCCAATCAGGTGATACCGCCTCAGAATATGTCTGGACTTTTGATGGGACCTGGGTTCATTGGCCAAAGCCACAGCTCTATTGTTATCGCAATGCAGAGGTATTGGATGTTCAATGGATGGAACCACACTAAGTTCACTAATGAACTTCTTTATCCAGACAGCCTCTTTGGCAGCATCGTTGGCAGCGATGTATTCAGCCTCCATCGTCGAGTCTGCAACGGTATCCTGTTTGGAACTCTTCCAACATACCGCCCCTCCATTGAGGGTAAAGACAAATCCTGAGTGCGACTTAGAGTCGTCCTTATCACTTTGGAAGCTTGAATCGGTAAAGGACTCCACCTGGAGTTCTCCGTTATTATACACCAAGAACATCTCTTTAGTTCTTCTCAAGTACTTGAGAATGTTCTTCACAGCTATCCAGTGACTCTCTCCAGGATCTGCTTGATACCTACTCACTACACTTAGTGAGTATGCTACATCGGGTCTGGTACATAGCATCGCATACATGATAGAGCCTACTGCCGAAGCATAGGGTATCCCTTGCATGCGAGCTCTCTCTAAATCAGTCTTGGGAGACTTCTCTTTAGAGAGAGTGAGTCCAGAGATCGTGGGTAGGTTCCCATGCTTGGATTCCATACTAAACCTCTTTAGTATGGTGTCAATGTACCTGGATTGGGACAATCCCAGTATCCGTTTAGATCTATCTCTATAGATCATAATTCCCAATATGCAGGAGGCATCACCTAGATCTTTCATTGAGAATCTTTGTGAACATCATTTCCTATCAAGAGTATGTCATCCACGTACAATACGAGGAATACAACCTTACTCTCTGCAACCTTCTTATAAATACAAGGTTCATCTATATTTTTGATGAAGTCAAACTCTTTGACTACAACATCAAAACAGATGTTCCAACTCCGCGATGCTTGCTTTAACCCATAAATGGATTTAAGCAGCTTGCACACCTTTCCGCTGCTCCCACTATCTACGAAGCCCTCTGGCTGAGTCATGTACACACACTCTTCTAAATCACCATTTAGAAAGGCGGTCTTAACATCCATTTGCCAGATTTCGTAGTCATGGTATGCAGCAATGGCAAGTAAGATCCGTATGGACTTAAGCATAGCCACTGGAGAAAAGGTTTCTTCATAATCCACACCTGGTCGTTGACGAAAACCCTTTGCAACAAGTCTAGCTTTGAAAGTCTCAACCTTTCCATCTACACCAATTTTCTTTTTAAAGATCCACTTGCTCCCAATGGGTTTTACCCCTTCAGGAGAATTTTCCAAAGTCCATACTTTGTTGGTGTACATGGATTCCATCTCAGATCGCATTGCATCCAGCCATTTCACAGAGTCACTATTCGTGATGGCCTGCTCGAAACTAGTCGGGTCATCATCAACCATGATGCAATCCTCGCTTCCACCATCAATGAGAAAACTGTAGTATCTCTCAGGTGGATGAGAAACCCTACTAGATCGACGGAGAGGCCGGGGTTCGTCGGGTTCTACTGAATCTTCTGGTTCCACTAAATCTTCAGTTGCAGTTTGTGTTGCTGGAACTTCTTCCAGTTCTACCTCAAAGCCACTAATCTCTATTATAAGAAATTCCTTTTCTAAAAAGGTGGCATGTCGAGAAACAAACCCCTTTTGTTCCTCGCGATGGTAGAAAAGATATCCATGTGAATGTTTGGGATATCCCACAAACTTGCATAGAACTGACCGTGCCTCGAGTTTGTCTGGATTTTGCCTTTTGACATAGGTCAGACAACCCCATATCTTAACTCGTTTAAGACATGGTCTCTTCCCACTCCATATCTCATACGGTGTGGTAGGTACAGATTTAGTTGGAAATTGATTCAATAGGTATGCTGCTGTCTCCAGTGCATACCCCCAGAAGGAAATAGGTAACTCACCTGTACTCATCATAGAGCGCACCATATCTAATAGGGCGCGGTTCCTCCGTTTCGATACACCGTTGTGCTGTGGTGTATAAGGAGGAGTAAGCTGAGAGAGAATCCCATTCTCTTTTAGATAATTTAGGAACTCATTGCTTAAGTATTCACCTCCTCGATCAGATCGAAGAATCTTAATACTTTTGCCCGTTTGGTTCTCTACTTCGTGCTTATATTCTCTGAATTTCTCAAAAGCTTCAGACTTGTGTTTCATCAGGAACACATATCCGAATCTTGAGAGATCGTCAGTGAATGTAATGAAGTAGGAAAAACCGTTCCTGGCATGTGTAGACATGGGACCGCATACATCACTATGTACCAGCGCTAAGAGTTCGGTAACTCTTTCTCCGTGTCCACTAAATGGAGCTTTGGTCATTTTGCCTTTGAGACATGAATGGCAAGTATCATAAGATGATAATTCGAACGGATTCAAATATCCATCCTTATGTAACTTAGCTAGTCGTGTCGCATTGATATGACCAAGTCTACAATGCCACAAGAAGTATTCGTTCATTTCTGAACTTTTCCTCTTGTGTGCGTTTTGTATATTAAGGACTGTATTTTGATTGAGAATGAATATGCCATTATGTAACGAGCCTGATCCAATCAACTTTTGATCTAGGAATATGTTCATAACATTATCCTTTACTACAAAATTATATCCTTCTTTACTTAATAAAGAAACTGATATAATGTTGCACATTATGTTCGGTATATAATAGCACTCATTCAGAATCAGTGTATTACGACTTGGTAATACTAGGTGATATTCGCCAACTGCTTTGGCTGCAATACTTGCACCATTCCCTACTTGAACGGAATGATCACCTTTTTCCAGTTCTCTACCTTTACGTAGCCCATGTAACAATTTACATATGTGGGATCCCGATCCAGTATCTAATACCCAGGACGTAGGGTGAACTGAGAAACAGTTCTCAATAACTAACACACCTGAAGAAGGTGCATCAACATGCATGTTCTCCGTTTGGGCGGCGTGAGAATCCAGATATTCTCCTATTTCCTGTTCAGTCTTACAACTCTTATAAGAAAGAACGGGACCAACGTTCCCCTGCTCAGTATAATAAGCGGGTTCAGTCAATACATCCATATTATTATCTTGATTATGGCCTGACATGGTCGCTACCTGGAGAGAGAGAGAAGAAAAATACTTTAGCGTATGCTCTTGCAAGATTAGATTGGTTATTATCTTATCTAATCAGGATGTCTCCCACTGTTTTTATCAAATCTTCCTTCAAACCCTAAAAGGTAAAATTAGCCGGGATTAATTACACCCTACAATTTCGTCAATCTTTCAGCCAGATCAGTGTCGGTACTTGAGGGAGGTTCCCCGTGCTTTCGCACGGACCTAATTAAAATAAACCTCGTCTTCCCAGAGGCATAACCCCGTTAACACCTTTCTAGACACCTACTTGATCGGCTAATTGTCCTGTGTAAAACTCTTCCAGGAGTAACTCTTACTCGTAGTGGGTATCAGGATCCATCTATCTCATAGAAGGTATGCAATCTCATTGCAAATTTCAACATTTGAAATTCCTGATAATACTTTTACCCCTAACCCCCTATGACCTTGACAAAGGCCAACAAACCATAAGAAGCTAGTCAAGTTCAACCCGTCATTTCTTGATTGAAATAAACCCACCCGCATGACCCTTGACAAAGGCCAACAAGGTCGTACGAATGCCCTAATCCAATCACATCACATGTTTAAACAGATAAGTACCAGTCAGCTACCGCACACTACGCCTTGACAAAGGCCAACAAACGCAGCACGAATACTGAATAGTCTTTATCTGAAATGACGGAGGGCTACGCAGGTTTTTCAGAAAACCATGAGCGTAATGAACTTGATATCGTTGTAGAAACAAGTGATTTTGAAAAGGAGTGTTTTTGAGGCTTTTCTAGTTTCGCTAAAGAGGTCACTCCCGGTGAAGGGATCTCGGCTCTTTCCCCATCGAATAAGGTGCAGGGTATATCATATATACCGCTGTGCAAAGCAAAGACTATATAAGCTGTCAAAAACTAAACCGCGAGTTTGTAGCATGTTAGTGTATATGCCCTTGGGGCCATTATTGTATCATACTAGTTTGTATATTACTTAATGGAAGCTTGGGATATTCACATGTATATAACAGTCTTGCTAAACATGGTAGTATGCTACTTGGTTTTTCTATCTTAATATGTGAGTATACGTATTGATAGAGCTCTTAGGATCTTGCTTGACTACCAGCGTTGTGATGGCAGTCACACTAGTGGGGGCTGGGTAGTCTACAAGCACATCCTTATTCAGGTCCCTAGTCGTAGGATTATCGAGACAGGGCATCGATACTCCGGAGTAGACTAGTGTGTACGCTTCTCATCCCAGTTGGGGTGATGGTCTGTCCCACAGCCGTCAGTACGTCGTACTGGAGATAGTATGCAGGTGCTCGTTAGGTTACGGGTACACCGGACAGGACTCACAGGGAACTGTTGGTTGGTTTTATACCAGTCGTCAGTGAATAGTTCCCAGGTGACATGAGTACAACATAGTCCGCAGACTTGACACTTCTACTTCGCCTCGAGTGTGTCCCACTGTTCTTAGATTGCTACCCTACCACGGCTCAAAGGAGTCGTGCAAACAGGTAGCAGTTGGGTGCAGTCCCGAGCACTTGGAGGCAGTGGCGGTTAGACAGGATTCGTCTCTCTCGGTATTGGGGGTTGATATCGCGCCGTGTCAGAGAGCCATTACGCAAAGTCCCTGGCCAGGGCAAGCGAGATTTGCTGGTAGGTTCCAGTAGTTTCTCATGGTGTAATGGGCTTCACTCCGACATGACTTATACCGCTATTAGGGGACTGACGCTTGCCGCCCCCTAGGCCCGATATGCGATAGTCTTAGACGAACAGACCGGACTGTACGAAGATTGTCACATCAGACTCAGTAGGAGTTCGGATGGGTTTCCTCATCGGCCTTCTTATCGACATCTACCTGGGGACCGTTACGTACAGCCAGTGCCACTTGCGGTCTGTGGTTAAACCCACTGCCAGCGTAGTAGTCGAGTCTCTAGAGTCCCACACAGAGAGTTTCCCTACTCCAGGCAAAACGATATAGAGGTCGTATGATTTTACGACAAGGGTTCGGACGCATACGTGTGTTTACGCACGTACGACATCCGGACAATTTTTACTAGCCGGCTTTGGTTTAAGCCAGTTTCTAGTATCCGGTTATTGGATTTATACAGTCTAAAGTTTTTCCGTGTTTTCACGGATAGCAGGGGCGTTCTCGTAATTGCGCGAGAAGCTTCTAGAAGATGGTGACTTGGGGGTTAAGGTGGCATATGCATTAAATGAGATTAGTGAGTCATTTGAGTGATTCATCCATGTCATTAATGCATCATAAATGCTTAATGACTCATGGAGATGAATCACCCTCTTGTATTTATTAAGCATGATGATTAATCCTTTATTTTCTTTTATTGGATAAATGATAATGCTTGATATATATTATGATAGATCATTATCTCATCTCATTCTCTTGCTCACTTTCTCTCTCCTCAAGCTCTCTCTCTTCAAACCCTAATCCTCCCCTCTTATGTGTTGAGACCAAGGATTAGAGTAGACTACTTAATCCTTAACCATTCTCTATATCACCTAGGTTACTTAGATTAGCGATTTAAGAAACCTAGTTAGCTCAAGTTAGAGGTGAAGCTTGTAGTAAAGCTCTCGGGTGGATCTTCTACTACATAGAGAAGGCCGGAGAGGACGTGGAGAACGACAAGACGAAGGACTCGGTTCTTTAGGTATAATCACTTATCATAGTAGTTAACTCTTCAATGGTTTCTTGTTAGTTATTGTTTATGCAAAGATTCTCGGTTAGTCGATGTTTACGCCTAAAACAAGATCGTTTTTCATTATTCCGCCTCCCCGCAAGTTGTGGGGTGTTGTACATCGACTTACAGTGGTATCAAAGCCTCGCTAAACAATAATTAACTCATTAGCAAAGTCGTATGAATTTCGAACGCAAAACGAACCAAAAAACGACATCGATATAACAAGTTTCTGTCGAATTTTAAACAGGCTCTAAAAAATTTTCAGGTTGCTGCAGAGTAACAAGTATAGAAAGATAAGAACACTGGAGAAAAATGGGTTAGTGAATCGGCCATACAGCCGTGGAACCGCGGCCGATCCCACCGATCCGCCGCGGATCCGCGGCCGAGTTGGGGCCGATTCGACCCAGTTTGCTCCTGTTATTCTTTTGTGATATTGTTGTGTTTTCTGGAATGTTTATTTTCTGCTCAAAGTCTCAGGTGCACAGAGAAGTTTTGGGAGTAGAATATGATATGTTTGCTCGATCGAAATTATACGATATTTGCTAATATGATTATATCTGTGTTTGTATAATGTGTTCGTAAACCTCCCCTAACTGCTAGTATGTCGGTTGGCAGGGGGTTGCACATTTCTGTAATGGTTTTTACTGTTTGTGGTTGTGAACTGTATTGGACTGTTGCGATGATTAGCCAGGGTTTGAGATGGGTTGTTATATTCATTCATTCAATGTAATTGTAATATGTTGTAATATTATTTTGCGGGGCACATCCAGGTTGCGGTTGTAGCCACCGTTGTATTATTTCATTTTACTGTTTTTGCTCCTAGGATAGACCCAAGATGGGGTGCACAAACTACGGGGTACTTTGAAGTGTTTAGTGGCCTACTCACTTTGTTGAGGGAGACCGCTTCACTTCGGGTATTTGGCGGGTAGTTTGCCGTACCCGTAGGGGTCTAGGGTGGGGTAATGGCTATTCATCACAACTGTGTAATCCGTCTTTTGTTGCAGGCTCTAAACAAACACGGATTGCTTGCAAATCCAATAAAATTCATATGAGATCTGGAATGCCTATTATTGCGTCTGACGAATGTACAATATCTATATATGATAGCTATTTAGACGTCACTTATGTTTTACACCCGCGCTAGTCCAGCCCCCGCTCTGCCGTTAGTTAAGTAACCTAACGGGTGATGACGGGACCCACTGGCGAATGCGGATGGCATAAGAGGACGTTGTATTTTCATTGTTTTCTGCAATGATAGGTTAATGATGGGACGCATTATTTATAATGCAAAGAAAATAAACCAAAAAGATGAATCGTTGGAACAATTTAAAAGAAACCACTCGGTTATTTTAAAACAGATGATATTTTTTAAATTGCGGAGCTTTAACCACTCCTTCTAAAAAGCTATTAAATTCCTTCGGTCATATCAAGTTCACTACGTTCACGGTTTCGCCAAAACCATTCGTAGCCCTCCGTCATTTCATTTGGGTATTCAGTAGTATTCAAGCTATGTATTTTGACCAACGCCAAGGCATAGTGTTTGGTAGCTGCTGGGTATTCATTTGTTGCATAGATAGATGAGTTGGTTTGGGACAGTCGTATTATCATTTTGGCCAACGTCAAGGATATGTACGGATGGGTTCAAATTAACAAGATAATGATGGGTAGAACTTGACATGTGACTTATGACATTTTGACCAACGCCAAGGTCATAAGAGCATGGGGCAAAAATATATATCGGGAATTTCTAAAGAAACTGAAATTTGCAAAGAGTTGCATACCATTTGGAGTTTGATGAATGTTGGTAGGATTCCTTCAACATTATCATACGATGATATTTGGATCCCGATCCTACTGTGAGTATATGCTACTCATCAGGATATTCGTCACTTAACGATCAATGCTATAAACCAAGTAGGTGTCAAGAAAGGTGTCAGCGGGGTTACGCCCCCAGAGAAAAGAGGTTATTTAATTAAGGAACTTCGCGAAAGCGTTGGAAAACCTCCCTCGAAGTACCGACACCAGCCTGGCTGAACGGTTAAGCAAGTATTGTACAGTGAGAATAGTCCTGGCTAATTCTTCTTTTATAGTTTGAGGAAGGATTCGAGAAACAGTGGGAGCCATCCAGTTTAGATAAATTAAAAACCACTCTAAACTTGCAAGAGCATCATGCTAAAGAGTTTTCTTCTCTCTTTCCTAATTGCAGCGACCCTGAAAATGACTGGACTTAAGTTACTTTTAGAGAAAAATATACTGACAGGGCCAAACTATAAAGATTGGCTGCGGAATGTCAAAATGGCTTTGACCTATGACAAATTGGGGTACGTCCTCACCGCTAAGGCACCTGCTGTCCCTGGTCCCAAATCCAGTAATGCGGATAAGGAAATCCGCAAAACCTGGGATTTCGATTGCACGAAAGCCAAGTGCATCGTGCTTGCCTTGATGAACAATGAACATCAGAGGAGGCACGAGGATATGGAACTAGATGCCATATTTCTCCATACAAAGGAACTTTATGGAGAGCAATCTCGTATAGCAAGATACGATACCTCTAAGAACTTGTTTCGAGCGAGGTTGGCTGTCGGATCATCGGTAGGAGAACATGTCCTAAAGATGATTGGCTACATAGAAGAGCTCGCAGACCTTGGGACGACTTTGGATAATGAGCTCTATACAGACCTTATTCTCCAGTTCCTTCCTTCCACCTACACCCAGTTTATTCTGAACTTCAACATTCAAAGAAAAGAAGTTGAACTTTCGGAACTCCTTAACATGTTGAGGAGTGCAGAGGGCACCTTGCAGAAGGCAAGGGAAACACCCGCTATGTTTGTTAGCAGTGCTTCTTCTTCTGGGTCCAAGGCTAGGGCCAAAGGAAGGAAAAAGAAGGCCACCACCAAACCTAGAGGAGGTGTAAGTAAGGTGGGAGGGAAGGGAAAGAAAAAGTTTGCAGTACCGGTAGTGGGCCAGGATGAGTGCTTCCATTGTCACAGGAAAGGGCACTGGAAAAAGGATTGCAAGGCGTGGAACGCCAAGAACCAGGAACCGAAGCAAGCTGTGGCTTCGACTTCAGGTGTGTTTGTAATTGATAATTGTTTGTCAATCAACTCTACTTCCTGGGTATTGGAAACCGGATCAGGATCTCATATTTGCAATTCATTGCAGGCACTGAGAAACCGTAGAGTGCTGAAGGAAGGTGATATGACCCTGATGGTTTCTAACAGAGCTTGCGTGGGAGCTGTGTCTGTAGGGGATTATTACTTGGGATTGACGAGTGGACACATTTTGGTTTTACATAACTGTTTTTGTGTACCCAGCTTAACGTGTAATATCATATCTGTTTCCTTGTTATCAAATAAAGGTTATGATTTCATGTTTGTAAGTGGTGTTGTTAACATCCACCTTAATCATAGTTTGATTGGGTCCGGTACACTGGAAAACGGTATATATGTGTTAAACCAACTCCAAATTTTCAATGTCCAGAACACACTAAAAAGAAAGTCTCCAGATTTAAATAAAGCTTTCTTATGGCATTGTAGACTGGGTCACATCAATGAGAGAAGGTTGACTAAGTTACATAGAGAAGGATATTTGGAATCGTTCGAATATCAAACTTATGCCACTTGTCAATCTTGTCTCAAAGGAAAGATGACAAAGACTCCATTTACTGGACATGGAGTAAGAGCGAGCGAGCTCTTAGGACTCATACACAGCGATGTATGTGGTCCAATGTCTACACATGCAAGAGGTGGTTTTTCCTATTTCATTACTTTCACGGATGATTACTCAAGGTACGGATTCATTTATCTGATGAAACATAAATCCGAGGCTTTTGAGAAATTCCAAGAGTTTAAGAATGAAGTAGAAAACCAAACCGGCAAAAGTATCAAGACACTAAGATCTGATCGAGGTGGTGAATACTTGAGTGCCGAATTCCTAGGTTACCTAAAAGAGAAAGGAATTCTCTCTCAGCTTACTCCTCCATACACTCCACAGCATAACGGTGTATCGGAGAGAAGGAATCAAACCCTATTGGATATGGTACGTTCCATGATGAGTAATGCTGAGTTGCCGCGATCTTTTTGGGGTTATGCGCTAGAATCAGCGGCATATCTTTTGAACATGGTACCTACCAAGATCGTACCTACCACGCCATATCAGATGTGGAGTGGGAAGAAACCCTATCTTCAGTATCTGAAAATATGGGGATGTCCAGCTTTTGTTAAAAAGCAGCATGTGGACAAGCTCGAGGCACGATCAGTAAAGTGTAAGTTTATGGGATATCCAAAGAACTCTAAGGGGTATCTATTCTATTACGCAGAGGAACAAAAGGTATTTGTTTCTCGTAATGCCCATTTTCTAGAATATCAGTTTTTAGAAAAGGAAATAAATGGGAGCGAAATAGAACTGGAAGAAATTCCAGAACCACAAACTAATACTGAAAGTTTGGTAGAACAAGTAGTTCAAGAAGAACAGGACATTCCAGCACCCCTCCGCAGGAGTAGTAGGCCGTCTCATCCGCCTGAGAGATACTACGGTTTTCTCATAGTGGGGATAGAGAGGATTGCATCATAGATGATGATGAACCTACTAGCTTCCAGCAGGCCATCCAGAGCGGCGACTCGGTACGATGGCTAGATGCAATGCAGACCGAAATGGAGTCCATGTACACCAACAAAGTATGGACTTTGGACTTTGCTCCAGATGGGGTAAAACCCATAGGATGCAAATGGATCTTCAAGAAAAAGATTGGAGTAGATGGACAAGTGGAAACCTATAAGGCTAGACTTGTTGCAAAGGGTTTTCGTCAAAGACCTGGTTTGGACTATGACGAAACTTTTTCTTCAGTGGCTATGCTCAAATCCATTCGGGTCCTTCTTGCTATTGCTGCCTTCCATGATTATGAAATCTGGCAGATGGACATAAAGACGGCTTTTCTGAATGGTAATTTAGAAGAGTGCGTCTATATGGATCATCCAGAGGGTTTCAATCAGAGTGGGAGCAGCGGGAAAGTATGCAAGTTGCTTAACTCCATTTATGGACTAAAGCAGGCATCGCGGAGTTGGAACATCTGTTTTGATGAAACAGTCAAAGAATATGACTTTATCAAAAATCCAGATGGACCGTGCATATATAGTAAAGTTGTAGCAAGAACTGTCGTATTCCTCGTCTTATACGTGGATGACATTCTATTGATAGGAAATGACATTCCTATGCTACAATCTGTCAAAGGATTCTTGTCACACAGGTTCTCCATGAAAGACCTGGGTGATGCCTCTTACATTCCGGGGATCCGGATCTATCGTGATAGATCCAAGAGGATGTTGGGACTTTCGCTGTCCAGGTATATCGACACTGTACTGAAAAGATTCAGTATGGAAGATTCTAAGCGCGGTAATCTACCGGCTTGTCACGGAATCACCATATCCAAAGAGATGTCTCCCAAGACTGATTTGGAAAGGGAACGCATGTCTATTATACCCTACGCTTCTACGGTAGGCTCTATAATGTATGCGATGTTGTGCACCAGACCAGATGTAGCTTACGCACTGAGCGTGGTAAGCCGGTATCAGTCAGACCCAGGGAGAAGCACTGGATAGCAGTAAAGAACATTCTCAAGTACTTGAGGAGGACTAAGGAGATGTTCTTGGTTTACGGCGGAAAAGACCTCAGGATGGAGGCCTATGCTGATTCTGGCTTCCAGAGTGATAAGGAAGATTCCAAGTCCATGTCAGGTTATGTCTTTACCCTCAATGGAGGGGCGGTGTGCTGGAAGAGTTCCAAGCAGGACACCGTTGCTGACTCGACGATGGAAGCGGAGTATATTACTGCTTGCGATGCCGTAAAAGAAGCGGTCTGGATGAAGAAGTTCCTAACAGAACTTCAGGTGGTTCCTACCATTGTTGATCCAATACCTCTGTATTGCGACAACAACGGAGCTATAACTTTAGCGAAGGAACCAAGGTCCCATCAGAAGTGCAGACACATCCTAAGGCGGTATCACCTGATCAGGGAGATCATTGATCGTCGGGAGATCAAGGTTCGGAGAGTTGCTACTGAAGAGAACATTGCTGATCTATTCACAAAGGCCCTACCTCAGATTCAGTTCGAGGGGCTACTCGAGATCATCGGTCTTCGATATGCCAGAACATGGCCCTAGTGCAAGTGGGAGATTGTTAGTGTATATGTCCTAGGGGCCATTATTGTATCATACTAGTTTGTATATTACTTAATGGAAGCTTGGAATATTCACATGTATATAACAGTCTTGCTAAACATGGTAGTATGCTACTTGGTTTTTCTATCTTAATATGTGAGTATACGTATTGATAGAGCTCTTAGGATCTTGCTTGACTACCAGCGTTGTGATGGCAGTCACACTAGTGGGGGCTGGGTAGTCTACAAGCACATCCTTATTTATGTCCCTAGTCGTAGGATTATCGAGACAGGGCATCGATACTCCGGAGTAGACTAGTGTGTACGCTTCTCATCCCAGTTGGGGAGATGGTCTGTCCCACAGCCGTCAGTACGTCGTACTGGAGATAGTATGCAGGTGCTCGTTAGGTTACGGGTACACCGGACAGGACTCACAGGGAACTGTTGGTTGGTTTTATACCAGTCGTCAGTGAACAGTTCCCAGGTGACATGAGTACAGCATAGTCCGCAGACTTGACACTGCTACTTCGCCTCGAGTGTGTCCCACTGTTCTTAGATTGCTACCCTACCACGCCTCAAAAGAGTCGTGCAAACAGGTAGCGGTTGGGTGCAGTCCCGAGCACTTAGAGGCAGTGGCGGTTAGACAGGATTCGTCTCTCCCGGTATTGGGGGTTGATATCGCGCTGTGTCAGAGAGCCATTACGCAAAGTCCCTGGCCAGGGCAAGCGAGATTTGCTGGTAGGTTCCAGTAGTTTCTCAGGGTTTAATGGGCTTCACTCCGACACGACTTATACCGCTATTAGGGGACTGACGCTTGCCGCCCCTAGGCCCGATATGCGATAGTCTTAGACGAACAGACCGGACTGTACGGAGATTGTCACATCAGACTCAGTAGGAGTTCGGATGGGTTTCCTCATCGGCCTTCTTATCGACATCTACCTGGGGACCGTTACGTACAGCTAGTGCCGCTTGCGGTCTGTGGTTAAACCCACTGCCAGCGTAGTAGTCGAATCTCTAGAGTCTCACACAGAGAGTTTCCCTACTCCAGGCGAAACGATATAGAGGTCACATAGTTTTACGACAAGGGTTCGAACGCATACGTGTGTTTACGCACGTACGACATCCGGACAGTTTTTAATAGCCGGCTTTGGTTTAAGCCAGTTTCTAATATCCGGTTATTGGATTTATACAGTCTAAAGTTTTTCCGTGTTTTCACGGATAGGAGGGGCGTTCTCGTAATTGCGCGAGAAGCTTCTAGAAGATGGTGACTTAGGGGTTAAGGTGGCATATGCATTAAATGAGATTAGTGAGTCATTTGAGTGATTCATCCATGTCATTAATGCATCATAAATGCTTAATGACTCATGGAGATGAATCACCCTCTTGTATTTATTAAGCATGATGATTAATCCTTTATTTTCTTTTATTGGATAAATGATAATGCTTGATATATATTATGATAGATCATTATCTCATCTCATTCTCTTGCTCACTTTCTCTCTCCTCAAGCTCTCTCTCTCTTCAAACCCTAATCCTCCCCTCTCATGTGTTTAGACCAAGGATTAGAGTAGATTACTTAATCCTTAACCATTCTCTATATCACCTAGGTTACTTAGATTAGCGATTTAAGAAACCTAGTTACCTCAAGTTAGAGGTGAAGCTTGTAGTAAAGCTCTCGGGTGGATCTTCTACTACATAGAGAAGGCCGGAGAATACGTGGAGAACGACAAGACGAAGGACTCGGTTCTTTAGGTATAATCACTTATCATAGTAGTTAACTCTTCTATGGTTTCTTGTTAGTTATTGTTTATGCAAAGATTCTCGGTTAGTCGATGTTTACGCCTAAAACAAGATCGTTTTTCATTATTCCGCCCCCCCGCAAGTTGTGGGGTGTTGTGCATCGACTTACATAGCATCTGCCAGTTTCGCTAAAGAGGTCACTCCCGGTGAAGGGATCTCGGCTCTTTCCTCATCGAATAAGGTGCAGGGTATATCATATATACCGCTATGCAAAGCAAAACTGTAGCTACCCTTTTTATAAAGTTTTGATTCTACAACATCTTTTAGATTTCTTTTCTTTTTATTAATCTTATTAATAAAACCCATCAGCTTATGCTTCCTAAGCATCACAGAAGAAAACAAAAGCAGTAATATTTATATATCAACATATATATATATAGTATAAGCATTCGTTTCAGGCAGTAATATGATCTCATCATAGAACATTGCAGCAGAAGAACATATATGAAATATTGGATATACTAGGATCTCCGTGTTTTAATACGAGCCTGTATAAAACACGGATTCCATGGTCGCGATGAATAGCCAAACCCACATCTTTAGACCCCTACGAGAGCGGCAAGTAACACTGCCAGTTCTAGGATTAGGAAACCCGGTTTCGACTCCTCGAGATGGCCTCCCACTGGACCCTAGAACCCGGTCACTTGTGCTCCCCTCCTTGGGTCTACCTAATGCGGAAAAGTAAATAATATACACTGGTGACAACAACCTCATCCCGGAAGTGCCCCAATAAAAGAATATTACATACAAATGAATTTTACATGAATGAAAATAAAAACCCTCATCTCACATAAAACCCCCGTTTATTCAGAACACGACGATCCAATATAACATATCACAGCAACACATAATATCTCATATCATCAACGTAAGCAAGTATGCGTATCCCGATTGTCGTTGATGTATAGCAACGAAGCCGGCGATACACCACATACTACGCTTACGGTCACAGAAAAGAAAGTGTAAAACTACAACATTTGGAATCCATAATCTCTTTAGACATCGTAAATCCGAAATATCACATACTTCGCATTTCATGCCTAACTTTATGAATTCCACATATTGTATCACATTCCAGATAAATAGACAATATTAAACTTTCCGATCGAATAATCAAATACCCAAGATTTCCTAAACAGCTCAACACTTGAGCGGAGTTAAAAAAAAGTCCCAGAATACGTCACAGTACCAATGGTCCAGCCGTAGAAGGGTCAAGCCAACGCCTAACATGTGGCACGCCGTACTGCCCCAAACCCTAAGGTTTAGAGACGGTTCAGACGGTCACATAATCGAGTTAAGGTTTGTGTTCTTCTAGAGGGACCACCGCGTTACTTGCACGTTTTTCCGAAAGATTTAAACTCAAGAAAAATTCAACACTTGAAAGTTTTTCGTGCCGGGAAAAAGTGAGTTAATGATATCCGTTCGAACATTTTAACAGTTTCTAAAATATCCGGAAAACAGAACGAAATTAAACTTTCCGATCAAATCAACGAATTCAAAATAATCTCCAGAACACTCAACATTTGAGTCAGATTAAAAATACCCAGAAGCAGCTACAAATACCTACGGATGTACTGTGCCAAAAAGCTAAACCTAATTCTACTGTGCTGCCGTGGAACCGCCGCAGAAGGCATGGTACGGCCGCGGTTTTGCGGCGCTTTAGTGGAATTGTGGTGTCGTTTTTCACAGCAACTCTTAGAATTCCCTGCTGATTTTTTGAGTATTTTTAATGCAGAAAAAATCACATTTTCACAAAATTTCCAGAAAGGGGTCATTTTTGACGTATCGGGGTTCGATCGGACATTTAACTTCGTATACACGTCAACCATAATATCTTTTTCATGACAAAAGAAATCCTTCTAGAAGCATCAAGAAGGAACTAACCCAAATCAAACCCTAATCTTGTTTAATCTCCACTAAACATGTTTCATTATTAATTATATCATGTTACAATAATATATATCACATATATATTATATATTTGTAACAAAAGAAAATAATACAATTAACATATATCGCATATATATCAATGTATTACCCGGTGAGAAAATGAAATAATAAAGCGAGCCAATATTAGATAATGTAATGCAATATATCATATATATTATTATACATTAAATTATCGAATCAACACTTGATCCGACAATCCGGCTATATCGAATATAACCGACTAATATATCATGTACCGATTCATCGAATCAACACTTGATCCGATGACCCGGCTCATATATAAATATCGCGAGAATATAATACGGTATCTCATATCGCATTATCCTCGGTCGTGCACATATCACATATGTGCCCCTACTCCGTTTTGCCTGAGTCAAGAAACCTCTGTGTAGGACTCTAAAGAATCGTCAACACGCCGGTAGCAGGTGATGATCATATCAAACACCCACAAAGATGGAAGCGGTCAGCTAAACGTAACAGCCACGCAGGTATTGAGCGATCAGAAGATCAACAAGCTAGCCTGTACATTCTCCTGTGAATCCAATCAGTAACACTCCCATACAGTCCAGTCTCTTCGTCTGATATGTTGCATATCTAGTCTAGGGGTGGTATACGTCAGACCCCAGTAACCGATAAGTCGTGTCGATGTGAGGCTCATAACGGGCCGAGAAACTACTGATAACACTTACCAGTAAATCTCTATATCAGCCATGGCCAGGGACTTCCAGTTATAGCCAATCAAACACTGCACAACATCAACTCCCTATACCGGGAGAGACGAATCCCCTCCTATCGCTCATTGCCTCTATGCGATTCGGGACTGCACCCAAAAGCCACCGTTTTGCATGCCCTCTTGGACGTGGTAAGGTGGAAATCAAAGCACAGTGGGAATCACACAAGACTATATGACGATCTCGAGTCTACAGACTACCCTGTACCAGTGTCACCGGAGAACCGCCATCTGACGTGTGGTATATCACCATCTGGGAGTTCTCGGCGAGTCCGTCCAGTGTACCCAGTCTCCACTGAGCACCCGTACACCATCTCTGATGTCATAACACCGATGGATATGTGATCATCCATCGCCCATCATATGGGTCAAGATGCGTATACGCTAGTCTACTCTGGTGTATCGATGCCCTGTCTCGACACACCCTCGACTAGGAACAGTTATAGGATGTACTCATCGACTACCGTGGCCCCACTAGTATGATCTCATCATAGTCCCAGTAGTCGAGTACAGATCCTAAGGGCTTTATCAACATGTGAGAGTAAGACCGTAAACATATACAAGTCAACATGTTAAGATAAAGGAATACCAAATAGCATACTATCATGACGAGCAAGAAAGTCCTCTCTATATATATCCAAGCATCCATTATAATATACATCATATGTACAACAATGGCCTCTAGGACATATACATAACTAACAGGACAGAGAAGCGGCAGAACAAGCGGCCAACATAAAACGAATGGCGCTTCTCTTCCAAGACATGGTCGGGATGATGTTACAGCCGGATCCTTCAGGTGATGACCCTCCAATCATTATTGAAGACGATAGAGGGGAGACATCAAACCCTCTGCTGGCTCTGTCAACAGTCAAGGAGGAAACCATCTCAAAAGCCATGCTCGATGATTATATAGCTCAACAAATACGAGCTCACCGAGCGAACGAAGCGGCTGGCCAAGTCGTTAAAATTGGGCGACCATATCCAGGCTGGTATGATCAAATAAGTTACCCGCCGGGATATACGATCCCCAAATTCCATGTGTACAAGGGGACAGGCAATCCCCATCAACATGTCGCTCAGTTCAGGGCTCTTTGCGGCAATACTGGAGGTGATGATAAACTTCTACTTCGCCAGTAGTTTAGCAGACATAGCTTTTGAATGGTACTTGGAGCTTCCCGACGACTCCGTCAAAACGCTTACAGAAATGGAGTTGCTATTCACTCAACGGTTCGCAAGCGCCAGTGAACGCACCCCAATCACGGCGTTGATCAACGCCAGAGTAAAGCCGGGAGAGACGTCGGTGCAGTATGCAATCCGGTGGCGGAACCTATGGTCGAAATGCAAACAATGCATAGAAGAAGCTCCTGCCGTGGGCATGTTCATGTGGACCCTTGACCCTCAGTCGACTATCTCCCAATTCATGATGTTCTTCAAGCTGACCACCTTCCAGGCCTTGATCGACAAGCTGGACCAAATGGACCAGATGGGCCATAGGCCTTTCCCTTCAAAAATGGGTTTCCGAAATGAAAATGGTAACGGGAAAGCGACCGTTGTCGCCAACGCTCAGCGACAGCCGAGTAACCCAAGACCGTCTGTTCGTCAGAGCAGCAAGCCGCGATCCCTCGATGAGAAGTTGAAACGTCCTTACTCATTTCCCAGGGATAAAACAAGGAGACTATTCGAACTGGCAGTGCACAAGGGACTCATCACTCTGCCAGATCCAAAACATCCATCGCAACCGGGTGACGTTAACCATCCTAACTATTGTCCCTGCCACAGAGTAATGGGCCACCCACTCGAAGATTGCTACGTCTTCAAAGGCTGGATTGAGGATGAATACCAAAAGGGCAAATTCGAGTTGTCTGGCAACTGGAAGGTGAACCCGCCACAACTACATGCTCAGAAAAGGAAGGACATGCCAGGGGTATCATGCTATTTTATAGGGGAAGCTCCATGAGAAATTGTTCTTTCGGAAAAAACTAAAAGAGTGCTGAAAGATCTTCAAACATGTCCGACCTATGAACAAAGAGACCGAAACTTCCTTAAACTAACACCGGACCACTATGTCTTAAAACTGGCAACGGACCACTATGTCTTAAAACTGGCAACGGACCACTATGTCCTAAAACTGGAAATGGACCACTATGTCCTAAAACTAGCTGTTGACCGAGATGTCGATAAACTATGGTGGATTGCAACATCCTAAAGCTGATACAAAAAAAAGAAAGAATAAAAAAAAAGAGAAAAACGGTATGTCCATAAGCAAAATGGGCACGGATGAAAACCCGAAAGGGCTCTGTGAGTAAAAACAGTAGGGCTACTGGCGAGTTTTGTGAAAACCCGAAAGGGCGCAACCTCGTTAGAATAAAAAAAAAAGAGAAAAAAAGAAAACGGTATGTCTATAAGCAAAAAAGGCACGGATGAAAACCCGAAAGGGCTCCGTGAGTAAAAACAGCAGGGCTACCGGCGAGTTTTGTGAAAACCCGAAAGGGCGTAATCTCGTTAAAAGACACTTGCAAGGTCCTCTCGACTTTGTAAGGAGAAACCACCTGCATGAGATCCTTACGACTCACAAGGGAGCAACACACTTAGGGATCCTCACGATTCCTAAGGAGAAATTACACTTGCGAGATCCTCACGACTCGTAAGGAGAACCCTCTTATGGGACCCTCACGGCTCATAAGATTCAAAAGTCTTAAGCTACAGGGATCTGAACCTGTTCTTAAGCGGCCACCACAGCCTCCGACACTGCCCTACAAGCAGCTCAATGCTGACCCTAGTATAAAATCCACGGGCGCGAATAAACATTTCCCTAACAATGTCCCATCCATGACTAGGGATATGACTACACGGTGAACAAACACTTGTAGGTCCTCTCGACTTGCAAGGAGAAAATACTCTTGTAAGATCCTTACGATTTATAAGAGAACACACACTTAGGAATCCTCACGATCCCTAAGGAGAAACGACACCTGCGAGATCCTCACGACTCGTAGGGAGAAATACCTTCATGAGACCCTTACGGCTCATGAAGTCAAAAGCCTTAGTCGACAGGATCCTAACCCTGTTCGCTAAGCCACCTTTGTTCGATATCGACATAGGCAAATGATGATTCGCTCCTGGCAATATCCCAGTTGTAGCGGTGCTGATGCCGAAATCGGTGTCTAATTCCAAGATTGCAGTGAGAAGCTAGCGAGCCACACGTGCATACGAAATAGCCGAAATGATGGGGTAACTTGCAACAAAATCAGCAAGTAAAAATGTATGCATGCAAAATAGCCGAAATGATTGGGCAACCCGCAATAAAAAGCAGCGAGTAAAAATAAAACAAATAGCCGAAATGATTGGGCACCACGAAAAATAACCGAAATGATTGGGCAATCGCGACCTTCGCGATATAAAAGCTGAAATGATAGAGCATCGCGGAAAGAAAAATATATAAAATGAAAATTTTTCCCTACAGGTAAAATCACGTCGATCCCTGTATACAATCCAGGGGCACAAATAAAAAAGGAGGGGAACACCTTCCCACCAGGCTCCATCAGAAAGCGAAGCCAAATCTCGACGGTTCATAGACAACCTAGAGACAATCTCGACACTTGTTGCAATATTGCAGACACAATGTCAACAAACGAAGCGAAGGAAATATTCCTAGCTTCAGGGTCTTGACGGCAACTCATATAAAACCTGAAAGACTATCGGAGATCATCCCACACCAGCGCGGAGTGGTTATAACTCATCGGGGCTCCCAAACTGAGCCTAACCTCAAGTAAAAAGCGACATGGAATATCCCTAATGCTTGCTCTTTCGACGGTAATATCACCTGGAAGATTACTTGAAGACGTCTTGTCCAGCCCCCAAAGGGATCAGAGACACGACAGTCATGGGGCTACTCGAACAGCAAGATTATGCGTCGAGGAATACACCGGCCAACGCGACGGTGCGACGGGTAAAAAAACCCAGTACCACAGGCCTTAACGAACTTCTATTAGCAGGAGTTAACTGTGACGTTAGGAAATTCCTGCGAGAACTGCTCGATTTGTCTCGACTCGTGAGGAAATTAGTTTTCTTGCAAAAATTTCTTGATTCGTCTCGACTCGTAGGGAAAAGCCTTAGGCAATGGGGATGAGGACCTGTTTCCTAAGCACTGGGGTCCTGCAAGTCGGTCCAAAATGGACTCTTGCATACTATTCACGGACCACACTCTCTAAAGTCGAATCTCGACAAGGAGGGAAATGTCCACTTATGAGTCCCCTCGACTTGTAAGAGGGAAAAATTCTCTTGTGAGATCCTTACGACTCTTGAGAGAAACCACACTTAGGAATCCTCACGACTCCTAAGGAGAAAAGACACCTACGAGATCCTCACGACTCGTAGGGAAAAAAGTCTTTATGAGACCCTCACGGCTCATAAAGTTGAAAAGTCTTAGGTAGCAGATCTGAACCTGCTTCCTAAGCCATCACTACCTCTTGAAGAGTTCAAGATGAAATGTTCTTTATTATCTACAGGCCACACTTGCCAGGGTAACATACCAACAACACAGCAAAGAAAAGAAAACGACAGTGGGAGATAAGAAAAATGTGTCTTTACTCATGAACTCATTTGAATACAAGATACATCATATAAAAGAATAAAAAAATGGATACAAGTTATTTAAAGATTACAAGTGTGTAATTGGTACAAGGCAGCTACTGAGAAGGAGGCGTTTTCAATAAGTCAGCCAGTTGCTCGCGCACTCCTCTCAACTCCTTTTCAAGGTCAGCCGCTGCAGCCAGCTCCGCTTCAACTTGGGCCCGTTGCTGCAGACAAGATGAAAGTTTCTCATCAATTTCTTGCTGAACAGCCTCCCGACTCTGTGCGACCTGTTCAGTAAAGTCAAGCTTTTTCCTCAGCACTAGCCCGTCGGAAATACATCGTTGAAGGCTTTCAAAGATGGAGTTCAGCTGCGCAGCATTTGCTTCAACCTGAGCACGCAGTCGGATAGACTTAGCGGAAGTCGCCTCACGTTCCTTTCACTTGAGGGTTGCCTCTTGTTCAAAATGGCGAAGGAAAATGGCACTTCACTCAACCCATGCAGCCCGCTGGGAGTTCACGGCCAGAATCTCAGGAGCAGGACGCCTAAGCTCAAGCTCACGTAGGCAGGCCTTAATCTTCCTGCAGTGATCAACCCAAGACTCAACGACGCCCTCACTATGAAAGTTCACGAGCGTCGCCAGCATGGGATTAACCTCCGCGGCAAAATCCGCAGCGAATGTGGGAGTCTCCACGTCAAGCTCCTCAATGTAGTCGCTCAACATGCGCAGACTATTCGTAGCGCCTTTCGAGGATGGACGTCTGGAAAAGGGTCTGGCCGGCATTATGATGCGAGACTCGAACGGGGCTGGAATCGATGTGACCGCTGCAAAACAAATCATAGTCAAATGACGGTTCAAGAAGTATAAGAGGTTCATGAACAATGGAATTTACTATACCGGCTGCAGCGGGTGGCAAGGCCGGGAGTACCAGTGGTGCAACTGTTCTCTCATCTCCTCCTTCAATCTGTAGTACTGCAATCAAAAACAAAGAAGAATCAGAAATGATTTGACTGCCGGTAAAAGAAGGAACATTAGCTGAAGGCTGTATTCACCAGCGCCATTAGATGAAGCAATCTCCGATGGGAAAAAGAAGTGCGGGTTCAGCTCCTGATACAAATGATCAAGAAGAACCCTAGCGAGATCACGATGATACATGGTCAATACACGAAAGATGCTTTTCCCGATTTAAATTTATCACAAACCCATACCTTCCAGCATTTGAGAAGATATAAGAGAAGATGGAGGGGCGGTCACCGTCAAAGCGGTAACTGGTGGCGCTTCCTCGGGTGGCACAACCTCAACGCCTACCGCAGCTGCATTCAAAACAAAAGTATTGTCAGAAAAGGTAGAAAAGGGATTGCAGAATAGAATAGAAAGCAATAACCTGAAATTTACCTGGTAAGTCACCGGTCGGGACCACGACAAGGGCATCACTAGATGCAGCGACTGCCTCACCCCCCTCCGTGTTCCCGAGCACATCATCAGGGATGTCGGCTGGTATAATAACGTTCGGTGTAGAAGCAGTGACCATCGCTACACGATCCAATGAAATGACAGTGGCTTCGACCACCTGTCCCACAGTCGCCGGGCCGTCCCCAGAAAGATCCATTGGATCTGCAGCCAATGAAGATGCCTCTTCCGGAGGAGCAATCACCTGGAGAGCAAGAATCACCAAGGGAAGCTCCGTCGCAGGAACAACAATGGCGTCAACCCCCTCCACACTGATTAGTGCTTCATCGGGGTTATCTGTGAAGTCCATAGTCAGAGTGCGACTTGGACTCAGCTTCCCTGCCAGCGCCGAAGTCCCTGCAAAGTTTGTACGAGGATAAGGATATATATATATATATATATATATATATATATATATACAAGCAATACAAAATATTACAAAGAGATACATGAACATACCGATGCACAAGGGAGCTTCTAGTATGGATTTTTCAAGCCGACGCTTCTTCCTGAGGAGGTACGCTCGCCGAGGTTCGAGAGTAGACTCGTGCCCACCGGTCTATAATGAAAGTGCATCCTCGGCGTCGGCTGAGACGGCCTGCTTAAGAGCCCTTTCCCCCCATTCTTCCAGAGGGCCTATGAATAGTCGCCGTATCCACGGAGGGTCTTCATAAAAGATGACGGCAGGGTAAGACCTTTTCGGGATCCTTATATTCTCGGATTCGTCTTGTGAGCGTCTTATAGCCTTAGCTAATTGTGCGGCTTCCTCGGCAGATGAACCGGGAAAAAGAAGACCGTCTTCCGGTGGACTAGTAACGGTCTTCTTCCCCCGCTTTGGTCTAGAGCTAGTGATTGTAGAAGATCGCTTCTTTCCCCTCGCTATATGTTTTTTGGGCTGCTTCTCGGTTTTGACAGGGAGAGGAGACTTCTTCAGGACCTTCGCCAAGGAGATATTATCACCAGGGCTAGGTTTTACCTCCGGAACCGTTACGGTATCCATCATTGGTCGTTCAAGTGAAGCCTCTGTTGGAAATGAGGCGCAAAGCCTTTCCTCCTCTTCAAAGGTTTTAAGCGAAGCAGCAATGGCTTCTTCTGTAGAGGCACCTGTTAAAACAGGAGGCGTCAGTCAAAGTATGATAAAAAAAAAGAAAGAAGAATGAAATAAACAACGGAGAGATAAGGATAAAGTATACCTGACCGCGCAAGGGCGGCCAATTCCTTTTCGAGGGCGGCCAATTGTTTGGAAGCTTCAATGGCAACCTCTAAATCGGTATCATTAAGCATCCCGATTAAGCATCCCGAATAAACCATCGTTGGTCCCATATTTGCTCAAGCCTTCGCTAGACGGAACAGGGGGCGTCGAGCCTAATATAGTCTCCAAAGAAAGTACTTGCTTCCTTTTCTTCTGAGGACGAGCGCCGGTGGCCGATGACACGAGTTTGCGTTTGGTAGACGCCTTTGGACGACGAGTCCCAATTTCGTTTCCTACGTCCAACTCGGAGGACGCGACAACCACCTCTTTTTCAGGCGTGCTGAATGGGGGCAACCCGCGCGTAGGGCTTAGCACGTGTGGAGGCTCAACTACAGTGACCTCTCTCTGGGGAAGATGAACAATGTTCCATCGCTTCAGAGGAACATTTCGATCACCAGCCGGCACTGCACCCTTGCGATCGAGCAACAATCGCTTCTCTTCCCTGATGACGGCGCCTATTGAATGCTGATACCACGCTGCGTACACATTAAGGGCCTTTGGGACGCAGCTCGGTTCGCTGATAAAGAAGTTGGACCCTGTGTTCAAGCGCTTGAAATGATGCAGTGCGCTCCGCATTCCCTCTTCGGTAGCAGCAGAATCGACCAAAAAAGCCTCAAGTGGGACGCCCTTATTGTAACCTAATTGCTGGGCGAAGCGATGCGGGTTATACCTCATGAATAAAGCCGAGTCATTCATCTTGAATACAAGAAAGCCCGGCCGGATGGAGTACAGATGAAGAATCTCCCGAGCCTTCAAGACGGAGACCCCATCTTTAAATATGTCCTGCAAGGACAACATCGTCTTCCCCGACTCCTGGCCGACAGTCAAAACTTTATCAGTAAAAGACATGCCGGCCCCAATCGTGCGCGGGCGAAGAAGCAAGCCTCTAGCTTCCCGTTGCGTCGGAGTCACGATGGAAGCGCCAACCAGTTGCATGATCCGAGGGAACTTGCACCTGTCATAAAAACTCGGTCTCTTGTGGATGCCAAAGACGCCTAGCACGTGTAACTCGAGCTATGACGTGAAATAATGCATCGGGAAATTTACCGACTGCACCCCTGGCTCAGTAGTATCAGCTGCCAAGCTGAGGCCGTGATATATATGGGCTAACCCAGTAATCCCCACAGCTACTGGTATCCTGGCAACCATTCGATGCGCAGGATAGAAGACGGACGGCCTCATGCGGCGAGGGTGCATGGGAAGCGCGAACTAACACAGCCACAATCCAAGGAACCCTAAAAAGAACGTTTCTTCATTAATCCTAGGAGCCGCCAGCTCTGTAAAAGGGATGACCGGGGTATCAGGTAGAATTAAGCTTTTCTGATCTACCTCCGCCGCTGTCAGATTGCTTAAAACCAAGCCGAAGGGGTCGTCAAGACTGGCAAATTTATCGACTTCTTCCTTCAACATTTCCGGACGAAGAAAATCAGCAATAAAAGCCGTAAAATTAACTCCACGACCTTCGGATGCGAGAGAGAGGTTTTCATACATATTCAACACCTTTCTCAAGCACGGAAATTGGTGTTGAATAGCATTTTCGGGAGTAAGACCCATTACCATGGATTTGGTAGCGAAAACATACTCATCCGGAGGAAGCGATTCTTCATAATGTTCCCCCCAAACGGGTAAACCTGAGACCTCTGCAAACACCTCCAAAGAAATGGAGACTTCTCGATCTGACAGGAGGAAGGTGTGGGTTGGAATGTTTCACTGTTCCAGAAATTCCCTGACCCACCATGTAGGGGGTATGGAATATTGAAACAAAGAAGCATAAACGGCGGAATACAATCCGAGCTTCATCAACTGTGATTTCCTTGCCGATAAGATATATCGGGCCCACTGCAAATATCCGGCTGGGTGACGGGGAGTTAGTCCTACATTGTATGGTTGTCCTCAAAGACGCGACTCGCCTTGACATATGCGTCGCCCTAGGATGTCCAAAGCTTCCGGCGGCTGCACGGGTATTGCGGCGATAGAAGGCCGAAGGAGACCTTCTGAAGTCCAGTTGACCTCCTCCATAGTATAATTTATCGGAGGCGCATCTGCATAAGCAATCGCTGAAATAGGCTCCGAGGGTGTCGCACAGGAAAAGCTCCGTCGGCCCATGATAATTTGGTCATACCATTTACCTCATAAATGAAGGCTCTTATGCTCCGGGTCATGGTCTTTTATCAACGCAAAGACCTCACGGTTAACGGGTGCTTCAGAGAACCCGCCTTCTGAGCGAATGAACGGGAAGAAGGTGTCGGAAGACATAATTCCTGCGCGAAAAAGAGTGAATTTTCAGCTGCCCATGCTATAAATTAAATTCTATTACAAAGTACTATAATTCCGTACCGCACTGCAATGCAGTTAAAAGGGACCAAAGGGGACCCACAAAATCTGGATGACAGTTCATCATTAATAAAACAGCCTCATCATTGGATGAGGCTGTCATTAAAAGAGGAAATCCTCAAGAGATTCTCATTAAATGAGAGAAATCCCTCGGGCAGAGGAGTAAAACTCCTATTGAGAGCAGCGCTCTTCACTAGACAGACATATGTCAAATTCTAATGATGAAGGAATAAAATTCCTCAAGAAGAGCCTCGCTCTGTGAAGATGATCCATCAAAAATAAAATTTCATTTTTTTTGATCTTCAAGATCCATGAACAAACTCTTAAGAGTTCTTCTATATGATCTGAAAGGAGCAAAGCTCCATTAATGGATTAAAAAGTTATAAGTAAAATCCTTTCTAAGAGCAAAGCTCTGTTAATGAAACCCTAAACGGGTTTTCTTTAGATCAAAGATCTATGAAGAGCAAGGCTCTGTTAATGGGTAAAACCCTAATTTATTAAAAATTCTTAACTTTACCTAAGTTTTGATAGAGTTTTACTCTTAAAAAAGTTTTAAACAGGAGAGCTATGCTCTGTGGGAGAATGAAAATTCTCAGAAGTGAAAATTCTCAAAGAAAGAAGATGATAATCATCTAAGAGACCAAAGGTCCTATTTATAGGCATTGAAACGCCTCTTCAACTTCTGAGTTGATCCAAGGGCTCAGATGCTGCCACCGCTGCACTCACGTGTGCGCCACGTGAGCGCAACGGTGGGGGGGGCATTTGTTTCCCCCAATCAGAGCAAAGCTCTGTTTTAAAATTCAAAATTTAAAAGTTGAAGCAACGCTTCAGATCCAGCGCTAGGCGCGTTGTGCGCCACGTGTCAAACACGGATGCGCTAGCGCCAGATGCGCTGTGCTTTGCGCTGCGCGCCACGTGTCAAACGTAGGTGCACTAGCGCAAGGTGCGCTAGCACTGGAATTAAAAATTCCCCACCGTTAGATCAAAAGATCTAATAATGATAAATCATTAATTAATCAGAATTAAATTCTGTTATGGAAAGATCTTTCCAATCTTGTTAAAAAAAAAGATTGCCTTCTGTAAAACAGAAGCCCTAGGATCAAAGATCCAACGGCGGGGAAACATCCCCAAATCAATCAGAGAAAGATATCTTTAACTGATTTAACAAATCAATTTGCCCTATATAAAGGCCCCAAGACTTCAAGTTTGATATAGAGAAACCCCCCTACAAACTTGGAGAAAACTCAAAGAAAGAAAAGCAAGCTTTTAGCAAAAAGAAGATCATTTCTCCAAGGTAAAGAACATGATTCTTGAACACAGAGATGAAATCATCTCATGAAAAGAAGAACTATCTTCTAAATAAGATCATAGATCTACAAAAGACTAAGGTCTTTGATAAAAAAGAGATCAAAAGATCTCATCATAAAAACAAAAAGAAGTATTTACTTCATTCACAGATCATTGATCTACAAAGGCAGCGCCTTTTTTTTATAAATAAGAACTTTTGTTCTTGAATCTTGAGGCAAAGCCTCCTTTAAAAAGAACATAAACTTGTTCTCTGATCATAAATTTGATCAAATGTACTTTGCGCTATTGAAAAGTGCCTTGCACTCATGAACTGCGCTTTTGCGCTCTTTGGACCGGCGCTCAGCGCCAAAACGTGCCACGTGTCAACCACGTATACAACTTGCGCTTTGCGCTTCTGAAACAGCGCACTGCGCTTATAGGCCGGCGCTCAGCGCCAAGCGCGCCACGTGTCACTCAATGGTGCGCCAAAAAACTAGCGCAAAGCTCTCATAAACTGAAAGCGCAATGCGCTTATAAACTGGCGCTTAGCGCTAAGCGTGACACGTGTCCTTTTCGTATGCGCTACTTGGCAGAAGCGCAATGTACTCTTTAATTGGCGCAAAGCGCCTAGCGCGCCATATGGCGCGCTGTCAGAACACACATTGTTCTGATGAATGCTATGCATTCAATACAAGACAAAAATTGTCAGGATCTGATGCTCTGCATTATTAAAAGGGCTAAGCCCAAGTAAAGGCTCAACAGCCCAGAACAACAAAATGTTAAACATTTTAATGTTATTGGACTTAGCCCAATTCTGGCCATAAGTCCTCAACTTATATTTAATTGAGCCCATCTGCTCACGAATATTCAACAGATCTCAGTCCCAAACTGGGCTACAGATCTTTCAACCAACTCACACCGGTTTGAGGGTACATCTCTTTACTCCTATGATATCTGTCGTTGTAATCCTTCAACGTCTTCAGAGAGGTGATGGGTCCCGACAACCACACATTTCTACAGACTGTGGGGTCGTTAAACTCATGGACTACGATGTCCTTAAGCCTTATAGACTACGATGTCTCTAAACCGGACTGCGGGGTCCTTAAACTCATGGACTACGATGTCCTTAAACCTTATAGACTATGATGTCTCTAAACCGGACTGTGGGGTCCTTAAACTCATGGACTACGATGTCCTTAAACCTTATAGACTACGATGTCTCTAAACCGGACTGTAGGGTCCTTAAACTCATGGACTACGATGTCCTAAAACCTTATAGACTACGATGTCTCTAAACCGGACTGTGGGGTCCTTAAACTCATGGACTACGATGTCCTTAAACCTTATAGACTACGATGTCTCTAAACCGGACTGTAGGGTCCTTAAACTCATGGACTACGATGTCCTTAAACCTTATAGACTATGATGTCTCTAAACCGGACTGTGGGGTCCTTAAACTCATGGACTACGATGTCCTTAAACTTTATAGACTACGATGTCTCTAAACCGGACTGTGGGGTCCTTAAAATCATGGACTACGACGTCCTTAAACCTTATAGACTATGATGTCTCTAAACCGGACTGTGGGGGTCCTTAAACTCATGGACTACGATGTCCTTAACCCGGATCGAGATGTCCTTAAACTAATATTGGACGACCATGTCCATAAACTGGTAATCGACCGCAATGTTTCTAAACTAAACAATAGAGTTCAAATGCTCTTTTGTTGGATCTAAATGATCCTGTTAAGTTGATCTTAGTCTAAACATTAGACTAACGTATCCTTAACTAAAGTTTAAGTTGATCTTAGTTTAAACATTAGACTAACGTATCCTTAACTAAAGTTTAAGTTGATCTTAGTCCCAAATGAGGTTAACGTATCCTTAAACCCAACCCCCAAACCCAAATCTAAGAAGATACGGATTTGGACTAATTCACGCCATACGGGCGACAACATAAATTAGTCTCCGTATACAATCCACGGGCAACCACAAGCAAAACAAACACCCACGACACGAAGTGACCATTTGGAGAAGGAGAAAGTTGTTACCGCGATGCGGTAGCGTAATTAACTGCAAGGGCTTGCGCCTGCAGGGAAGATGTCCCCACAATCAAAACCCCCTCAAACGAGGGGGAATCTGACGAAGTTTGCTACATCGGACGCATCCGTTTAAACCTTCGATACATGGTGCCATAAATCAACTTGGCATCTTCGGAGAGGTGGACAGATAGCACTAAATAGCTTCTGCCCCCAAATTCAGGCAAGACGGACCTACGCGGTCGCGTCTCTGTGTTCGGCGGTAAACAACTATGTGTATTACCACTACAGGAAATTACTATAGTGCCACGTTATAGATTGTATCCTGTATAAATGTGTAACATTTCAGAAAAATATAAAATATTATTTTTGGAATTTAATATTAAAATAATATATTTCCCGAAAACTGCCCGATTTGCAAAATTGGGGTTTTCGAAAAAGGGTATAAATATATACCAATATTTGTGAAATAAATGAAAATCAAAATGATTTATTCATTTAATAATATAATTAAAGGATTTGGTATTTTTAAAAGTTTATTATACGCAGTTTCGATAAAAATCCGATTAGTGCACTGCTAATCGCGATTAAGCCAAATCCGTGTTTCTACAGTTTTCATGGTTAGTGCACCATGACATGATTCATTTGGTTACATGTTGTTTCATTTCATTTGGGTTATGTGTGATGGTTTATTGGTGGTGAGAAAAGAAAAAGAAAAGTCAAAAGGGGACATAATGATTAGGGTATGTATACTTTTGTGAGAGAGAGAAGTGTGAGAATAATAGTGAGTGAGAGAAAGGGGGGCTGCTGCCATGACTTATTTCCCCCATCATTTTCATCTCCCTCTTCATCTTCCTCAACCCCACTTCCTTCCACCTTTAAGCCCTAGATCAATCTCCATATAATCCCCAAAACCCTACACTCCCTTCACAAAAATTAATCCCCATCTCTTCCTCTACACTTTGAACCGAGCAAAGTGGGATTTTGACGACTTTGGGAAGTTAGTGCTGCCTAGAGGGGACCAAATGAGGTATAACTTCTTCCTTTTAGTTTAGTTTTGTACGATGTCGTATTTTGGTGTCGTTTTGAGACATCGACAACCTGTTGTGACCCCGAGACTTGTTGGTGAAAACAAACAGTGTGGTAATGTTTTACTTGTAACCCTAAGTGACCACCTGAAGAACGAGACATATCTGGGCGATTTGGGCCGGAGAGTATGGGGCCAAATCCGGCGACCTCGGGTGGGTAGGAGAGTTAGGGTTTGGGTTTTGTAGGGTAGTTACCTGAAGATATTTGGTTTTACTAGATTTTTCTGTAATGGATCTAGGTGAAATCTGGGAACTGTTGTGAGTGTTTGTGTGACCATGGTGACACGTTACCCTGACCTGAACCATAGAATTGAACCCGATGCACAAACATTAGAATTGATCCATGTCGGTTTTGTGAGTATTTTGGGTGTGCAGGGAAATCTGGAGCAACCCAGGGAATTTCTGAGAGTAGCAAACAATACCAGAGACCAATTTTAGACCAGAGAAGACCACCATGACAAAACGAGACCCAACTGAGCATGGAGGGCCGGGCTCGCCGGAATTTCTAGG
Source organism: Agapanthus africanus (assembly GCA_030015575.1). Classification (NCBI taxonomy): domain Eukaryota; kingdom Viridiplantae; phylum Streptophyta; class Magnoliopsida; order Asparagales; family Amaryllidaceae; genus Agapanthus; species Agapanthus africanus. The sequence continues at coordinate 549,464,666 of CM057339.1, forward strand.
GATGGGGCCGGCCACTTGGTTGTCTGGGGTGTTGGGGTTGGTTCAGTAGCTCAATTACACATTATACATCACCCTATACTTGTTTGCTTGCCTTTATTTGACCTGAGTCAAAATCTGGGAGCAGTTTAGTGTGACTTTAGCTATGTTTTCCGTATTTTTAAATGCTAATTCTTGATATTTGGTTTTGTATTTGGTTGTTGAATGTTTGTACATCAACGACTAGGGGTAATTTGTTGGTTTTGCATACGTGGGCTATAGGTTTTAACCTATGAGCGAAACGTATGCCGTTTTGGTTTTCCGTCTTGATTTTAACACGCATTGCGATTGTGTATTATTGTAGGTACCTTCACGTGGATTCCGAGACAACGGAGCGTGGCGTCATCGACTTCGGCAAACAAGAACCAAGGTGAGTAGATCTATATCTACGGGGGAAGTCGGGTGGATGGCGTATAGCACCCCCGCAAAGTTTTGATGGAAAACTGATTTATAGAATATGGTTAAGGAAACTTAAGAAACTAGGGTTAGAATGAAGATAGATATGAAACCATATTAGAAACTAGAGGATAGTTAGAAGTGATATATAACGACTATTATAGGATGACGGAATTTGAGAATGACATGTGGCGACATTGCCGTTTAGGGTACTATAGGACTAGATAGCCGATGTAGATGTGTCATCCGAACCATACCCTTTTCTAAACCGAAGAATCGCATGTACCTTTTAAATATATACTTTGAGGTGTAGGGTTCCTAGGCACACTATAGAGGTCTCACAAGGCATCAACCATGCCAATTTCAAATCTTACGGGTGCCGAGAAACCCTAATACGGATCGTTGACTAGAAGTTTAGGCGAAACATTAAACTAGTTAACGACTTAACTATAAGTGAGAGGCTACAACCTTTGTAGATCCGGTTATCCACTTCCTTAGCTTCATGTAGTTGTCCTCTCGCTGTCCATCTCGAATCCCGAACTCAAACGTCGGCTTCATCGGAGAATTGGGCGGACTAGGTCGTCGGCTTCGTGCCGAAGATGATCTACGTCGAGGTTGCACAAGTTCAAGCTCCAACTTCACCAAGTTGTGAAACTTGTGAAGAAAACACCCAAAACAACTTGGCAAGAGGTAGAGGGTGAAGAAATAGGAGGTGGGTTCACTTTAGAATTGGATTTCTCACATTAGAACTCAAGTTGCCATTGATGACATCAAGCTTTTCTTGAAGAAGAAGATGAAGAAGAAGAAAGAATATGATAAGTTTTTTATTTAAAAATGAAACTAAAATGAATACTTATCATATACTAACCATGGTCAAGTGTAGAGATTAAACTAAGGTTAGTTGGAATGGTTAGGGTTAAGGATGAGATAAGAATGGTGGACTTTTTCAAAGCTTCAAGAAGCTTCAACATAGAAACAAAATAAGCCACCATTCTTAATAATATCCAAAATTAATAAATAAATAAATAACTAAATAAATAATCAAAAACCTAACCATTCATATAACCATGGTTTAATCTTTACACAAACCCAAGTGAGCAAGTATCATCAAACATGATACAAACAAGTGCACAAAAAATATATCACATATACAATGTGCATCAAGTGAGAAAATCCTTTTAAAGTGAACCAATACTAGTTAATGCAAAGTAATATATCAAATATATAATTATACATTAAATCATTAAATCAACACTTGATTTAACAATCCGGTCATATCGTATATAACCGACTAGTATCCTATGTATCGGCTTATCGAATCAATCCTCGATTCGATATCTAGGTTATATCGAATATAACCAATCGATACATCCATCGCGAGAATGAAATACGGTATCACATACCCGCATTATTCTCGGTCCTGCACATATCTCATATGCGCTCCTATTTCGTTTCGCTTGAGCCAGGAAACCTCTGTGTAGGACTCTAAAGACTCGTCAATATGCCAGTAGCAGATGATGATCATATCAATCACCCACAAGCCGCAAGCGGTCTGCTAAACGTAACGGCCATCCGGGTATTGAACGATCAGATGATCGACGAGCTAGCCCGCTCATACTCCTGTGAATCCAACCAGTAACACTTACTATACAGTCCGGTCTGTTCGTCTGATATGTCGCATATCAAGTCTAGGGGTGGTAAACGTCAGACCCCAATAACCGATAAGTCGTGCCGATGTGAGGCTCATAACGGGTCGAGAAACTACTGGTAACACTTACCAGCAAATCTCTGATTAGCCCTGGCCAGGGACTTCCCTGTTACGGCCAATCGAGCACAGCACAACATCAACCCCCAATACCGGGAGAGACGAAACCCCTCCTATCGCTCATTGCCTCCATGTGACTCGGGACTGTGCCCAAAGACCACCGTTTTGCACGCCCTCATGGACGTGGTAAGGTGGAGATCAAAGCACAGTGGGAATCACACAAGACTCTATGACGATCTGGGTCTACAGACTAACCTGCACAAGTGTCACCTGAGAACTGCCATCTGACGTGAGGTATAATACCATCTGGGAGTTCTCAGCGAGTCCGTCCAGTGTACCCAGTCTCCACTGAGCACCCGTATACCATCTCTGATGTCAAACACCAATGGATATGGGATCATCCATCGCCCATCTCATGGGTCGAGAAGCGTATACGCTAGTCTACACTGGTATATCGATGCCCCGTCTCGATACACCCACGACTAGGGACCTTGAAGGATGTACTTATGGACTACCATGTCCCCACTAGTATGATCTGCATCATAGTCCAGGCAGTCAAGTACACATCCTAAGGGCTTTACCAACATGTAACTAAAAGACAGTTTAAAGAGACAAGTGTACATGTTAAGATAAAGAGTAACCAGATAGCATACTATCATATCGAGCAAGAAAGTCATCTCTATATATGTCCAAGCATCCAATATAATATACATCATCTGTACAATACTGGCCTCTAGGGCATACATACAACTAACAATCTCCCACTTGCACTAGGGCCAGCTGCTGTAGTATCGCATACCGAGCATCCCGAAGAGTCTCTCAAACTGTATCTAGGGAATGGCCTTCGTGAGTGGATCCGCCGTGTTGTTCTTCGTGTCAACTCTCCTGACCTCGATCTCCCGGCGATCAACTATCTCCCGGATCAGGTGATACCGCCTCAGAATATGCCTGGATCGCTGATGTGACCTGGGTTCCTTGGCCAAAGCCACCGCTCCATTGTTATCGCAATACAAAGGTATTGGATGCTCAATGGATGGAACCACTCCAAGTTCAGTAATGAACTTCTTGATCCAGACAGCCTCTTTGGCAGCATCGTTGGCAGCGATGTATTCAGCCTCCATCGTCGAGTCTGCCACGGTTTCCTGCTTGGAACTCTTCCAGCTAACCGCCCCTCCGTAAAGGGTAAAGACAAATCCCGACTGCGACTTAGAGTCGTCCTTATCACTCTGGAAGTTCGAATCGGTAAAGGACTCCACTTGGAGTTCTCCGTTACCATACACCAAGAGCATCTCTTTAGTCCTTCGCAAGTACTTGAGAATGCTCTTCACAGCTGTCCAGTGACTCTCTCCAGGATCAGCTTGATACCTGCTCACTACACTTAGTGAGTATACAACATCGGGTCTGGTACATAGCATCGCGTACATGATAGAGCCTACAGCCGAAGCATAGGGTATCCCTTGCATGCGAGCTCTCTCCAAATCATTCTTGGGAGACATCTCTTTGGAGAGAGTGACTCCAGAGATCGTGGGCAAATTCCCAAGCTTGGATTCTTCCATACTAAACCTCTTTAGTATGGTGTCAATGTACCTGGATTGGGACAATCCCAATATCCGTTTGGATCTATCTCTATAGATCCTTATTCCCAATATGCAGGAGGCATCACCAAGATCTTTCATTGAGAATCTTTGTGATAAGAAGAGCTTGACCGATTGCAGCATAGGAATATCATTTCCTATCAAGAGTATGTCGTCCACGTACAATACGAGGAAGACAACCTTACTCTCTGCCACCTTCTTGTAGATACAACGTTCATCTGGGTTTTTGACGAAATCAAACTCTTTGATAACGACGTCAAAGCAGATGTTCCAACTCCGCGATGCTTGCTTTAATCCATAAATGGATTTAAGCAGCTTGCACACCTTCCCGCTGCTCCCACTGTCTACGAAGCCCTCTGGCTGAGTCATGTACACGCACTCTTCTAAATCACCATTTAGAAAGGCGGTCTTAACATCCATTTTCCAGATTTCGTAGTCATGATATGCAGCGATGGCAAGCATGATCCGGATGGATTTAAGCATAGCCACTGGAGAAAAGGTTTCGTCATAGTCCACACCTGGTCTTTGACGAAAACGCTTTGCAACAAGTCTAGCTTTGAAAGTCTCCACTTTCCCATCTACACCAAGTTTTTTCTTGAAGATTCACTTGCTCCCAATGGGTTTTACCCCTTCAGGAGCAACTTCCAAAGTCCATACTTTGTTGGTGTACATGGATTCCATCTCGGACCGCATTGCATCCAGCCATTTCACAGAGTCACCACTCGTGATGGCCTGCTCGAAACTAGTCGGGTCATCATCTTCCATGATGCAATCCTCACTTCCACCATCAATGAGAAAACCGTAGTATCTCTCAGGTGGACAAGAAACCCTACTAGATCGGCGGAGAGGCTGGGGTTCGTCGGGTACTACCGAATCTTCTGGTTCCACTAAATCTTCAGTTATAGTTTGTGTTTCTGGAACTTCTTCCAGTTCTACCTCAGAGCCACTAATCTCTTTTGCAAGAAATTCCTTTTCTAAAAAGGTGGCATGTTGAGCAATAAACACTTTTTGTTGTTCACTGTGGTAGAAAAAATATCCATTTGAATGTTTAGGATATCCCACAAACTTACATAGAACTGACCGTGCTTCGAGTTTGTCTGGATTTTGCCTTTTGACATAGGCCAGACAACCCCATATCTTAACTCGTTTAAGACATGGTCTCTTCCCACTCCATATCTCATATGGTGTGGTAGGTACAGATTTAGTTGGAACTTGATTCAATAGGTATACCGTTGTCTCAAGCACATACCCCCAGAAGGAAATAGGTAACTCAGCTGTACTCATCATAGAGCGCACCATATCTAATAGGGTGCGATTCCTCCGCTCCGATACACCGTTGTGCTGTGGTGTATAAGGAGGAGTAAGCTGAGAGAGAATCCCATTCTCTTTTAGGAAGTCCAGGAATTCATTGCTCAAGTATTCACCTCCTCAATCAGATCGAAGGATTTTAATACTTTTTCCGGTTTGGTTCTCGACTTCTTGTTTATATTCTCTAAATTTCTCAAAAGCTTCAGACTTGTGTCTTATCAAGTACACATGTCCGTATCTTGAGAGATCGTCAGTGAATGTAATGAAGTACGAAGAACCATCCCTGGCATGTGTAGACATGGGACCACATACATCACTATGTATTAGTCCCAAGAGTTCGGTAACTCTTTCTCCGTGTCCCATAAACGGAGTTTTGGTCATCTTGCCTTTGAGACATGACTGGCAAGTGTCATAAGATGAAAATTCGAATGGTTTCAAATACCCATCCTTATGCAACTTAGCCAGTCGTGTCGCATTGATGTGACCTAGTCTACAATGCCACAAGAAGGATTCGTTCAGTTCAGAACTCTTCCTCTTGTGTGTGTTTGTTATACTCAGAACTGTTGATTGATTTAGAACATAAATGCCATTGCACAACGTGCCTGATCCAACCAACTTTTGGTTACAGAAAATGTTCATAACATTGTCCTGTAATACAAAATTATAACCCTCTTTACTCAACAAAGAAACCGATATAATGTTGCATATCAGGTTCGGCATGTAATAGCATTCGTTCAGAACCAATGTATTACCAGTTGGTAATGCAAGGTGATATTCTCCGACAGTCTTAGCTGCAACAATTGCACCATTTCCAACTCTAATGTCTTTATCACCTTCTCCAAGTTCTCTACCTTTCCTAAGCCCATGTAACTGATTACATATATGGGATCCTGACCCGGTATCTAATACCCAGGACGTAGAGCAAATGGAGAAACAGTTCTCAGTAACGAACACACCCGAAGAAAATGCATCAACATGTACTTTCTTCAATCGGGTGGCATGGGAATCCTGGTATTCCCCTATATCCTGTTCATTCCTATAACTCTTATAAGAATGAACGGAACCAACGTTCCCCATCACAGTATAACATGCGGGTTCGGTCAATACATCCATATTATTATCTTTATTAGGGCATGAAATGGTCGCTACCTGGAGAGAGAGAGAAGAAAACACTTTAGCGTATGCTCGTGCAAGATCAGATTGGTTATTATCTTATCTAATCAGGATGGCTCCCACTGCTTTTTATCAAATCTTCCTTCAAACCCTAAAAGGAAAGACTAGCCGGGATTAATTACACACTACAAGTTCGCCAATCTTTCAGCCAGGCCAGTGTCGGTACTTTGAGGGAGGTCCCCCGTGCTTTCGCACGAACCTAATTAATGTAAACCTCGTTTTCCCAGAGGCGTAACCTCGTTAACACCTTTCTAGACACCTACTTGATCGGCTAATTGTAATGTGTAAAACTCTCCCAGGAGTAACTCTTACTCGCAGTGGGTATCGGGATCCAACTATCTCATAGAAGGTATGCAATCTCATTGCAAATTTCAACACTTGAAATTCCCGATAATATTTTGCCCCTAGTGTGCCATGACCTTGACAGAGGTCAACAAATCATAGTGCACCAGTCAAGTTCAACCCGTCATTTCTTGATTGAATCAAACCCACTCGCACGACCCTTGACAGAGGTCAACAAGGTCGTACGACTACCCTAATCCAATCACATCACATGCTTTGCAGATAATTACTAGTTAGCTACCGCACACTACGCCTTGACAGAGGTCAACAAACGCAGCACGAATACTAAATAGTCTTTATCTGAAATGACGGAGGGCTACGTCAGGTTTTTCTGAAAACCTATTGCGTAATGAACTTGATATCGTTGTAGAATCAAATGAAGTTTTAAAATGGAATGATTTTGAGGCTTTTCCAGTTTTGCTAAAGGGGTCACTCCCGGTGAAGGGATCGTCGGCCCTTTCCTCGTCGAATGAGGTGCGGGATATATCATATATATCACTGTGCAAAGCAGAAACTATAGAAGCAATCAAAAACAAACCGAGTGTGTAGCATCTGCCAGTTATTGCTAAAGGAGTCACTCCCGGTGAAGGGATCTCGGTCCTTTCCTCATCGAATAAGGTGCAGGGTATATCATATATACCGCTATGCAAAGCAAGAACTGTAGCTACCTGTTTTGTTTAAAATTTGATTCTACAACATCTTAGGTTTCTTTTCTTTCATTAATCACATTAATGAAGTCCCATCATTTAAATACCTAAACATCACAGATAGATATGACGTACACTTATGCCATCCGCATTCGCCTCGATGTCCCCTCGTGCACCGTTAGGTTAGGTAACTAACGACAGAGCAGGGCAGGGCTAGTGCGGGTGCAAAACATAAGTAACGTCTATATAATATATCATATATACTATATAAAGTATCTATCAAAGAACATCACATGATCGCATCACAGATATCGCAGCAGAAGAAACATATGAAACATTGGATATACTAGGTCGTCCGTGTTTTCAATACGAGCCAGTATAAAACACGGATTCCACGGTTGTGATGAATAGCCAATCCCACACCCCTAGACCCCTACGAGAGCGGCAAGCAACCCTGCCAATTCTAGGGTTAGGAGACCCGGACTCGACTCCTCGAGATGGTCTCCCACTGGACCCCAGACCCCGGTTACTTGTGCTCCCCTCCTTGGGTCTATCCTAATGCGGAAAAGTAAATAATATACAAAAGGCGACGACTTCCGCAACCTGGAAGTGCCCCAAATAAAAGAATATTACATACAAGTTTTTACATGAATGAAAATGAAAAACACTCATCTCACATAAAACCCCCCGGCTATTCGAACACGACGATCCAATATAACATATCTAGCAACACATAACAATACATGTCATCAACGTAAGTAAATATGCGCATCCCAATTGTTGTTGACATATAGCAACGAAACCGGCTATATCATATATTACACTTACGGTCACAGAAAAGAAAGTGCAAAACTACAACAATTGGAATCCGCAATTACTTTAGACATCGCATGCCTAATCAAAAGAAATACTTAGACATCACATGCCTAACAATTATAAACCCCGCATTTTAGTCTCATTATCGAAAACTCTTTTCAATATCAAATGAAACTAAACCGCTAGATTTATATCATTCATTCAGTTATCTCATAACTGTTTGTGAATTCCAATTATTGTATCCCATTCCGGATAAATAGGAAATATTAAACTTTCCGATCGAACATTCGAACACCCAAGTTTTCCCGAAACCGTCCAACACATGAAATAGGTTCAAAAACATTCACTTCATGCCTCAGTACCAACGGTCCAGCCGTAGAAGGGTCAAGCCAACGCCTCACATGTGGCACGCCGTACTGCCCCAAACCCGAAGGTTCAAAGGGCAGTTCAAGACGGTCACATAATCGAGTTAAGGTTTGTTGTCTTCTAGAGGGACCATCGCGTTACTTGCACTACTCAGAACTTCCTTAAACCACAGAAAAATCCAACACTTGGAAATTTTCCGGCAGGGGAAAAGTTGGGTATTTATATCCGGTCGAACTTTTTAACATATTCTAAAGTTATCCGGAAAGCCACATAGACAAGATTTGATAATCCGATCGAAACGTCGATTCCCAATACAACCCCAGAACACTCAACTCTTGAGTCAAATTAAAAATTCCGAGAAAATTCAGCATAATAAAATAGTAATTACTGTGCAAAATGGGAGTGATGATATCATCATTTAGCCGCGGAACCGCCGCAGAAGCCAGGCTTCTGCCGCGGTTCCGCCGCACTCTTTACTGTTCATGGGATAAATTTTGCATCGTAATTCTTATATTTCCCTGCTGAATTTTTTAAGCATTTTTAATATGGAAAAATCCCAGATTTTAGAAAAAGTCCAGAGAGCACTTGGGTTTTAGGGTTTCGGGTTCGTTCGGGTTTCAAACGTCGTCTAGACTTCGCCTAAGGCTCTAGCTAGGCTCTGATACCACTGTAGGGTTCCTAAGCACACTATAGAGGTCTCACAAGGCATCAACCATGCCAATTTCAAATCTTACGGGTGCCGAGAAACCCTAATACGGATCGTTGACTAGAAGTTTAGGCGAAACATTAAACTAGTTAACGACTTAACTATAAGTGAGAGGCTACAACCTTTGTAGATCCGGTTATCCACTTCCTTAGCTCCATGTAGTCGTCCTCTCACTGTCCATCTCGAATCCCGAACTCAAACGTCGGCTTCATCGGAGAATTGGGCGGACTAGGTCGTCGGCTTCGTGCCGAAGATGATCTACGTCGAGGTTGCACAAGTTCAAGCTCCAACTTCACCAAGTTGTGAAACTTGTGAAGAAAACACCCAAAACAACTTGGCAAGAGGTAGAGGGTGAAGAAATAGGAGGTGGGTTCACTTTAGAATTGGATTTCTCACATTAGAACTCAAGTTGCCATTGATGGCATCAAGCTTTTCTTGAAGAAGAAGATGAAGAAGAAGAAAGAATATGATAAGTTTTTTATTTAAAAATGAAACTAAAATAAATACTTATCATATACTAACCATGGTCAAGTGTAGAGATTAAACTAAGGTTAGTTGGAATGGTTAGGGTTAAGGATGAGATAAGAATGGTGGACTTTTTCAAAGCTTCAAGAAGCTTCAACATAGAAACAAAATAAGCCACCATTCTTAATAATATCCAAAATGAATAAATAAATAAATAACTAAGTAAATAATCAAAACCCTAACCATTCATATAACCATGGTTTAATCTTTACACAAACCCAAGTGAGCAAGTATCATCAAACATGATACAAACAAGTGCACAAAAAATATATCACATATACAATGTGCATCAAGTGAGAAAATCCTTTTAAAGTGAACCAATACTAGTTAATGCAAAGTAATATATCAAATATATAATTATACATTAAATCATTAAATCAACACTTGATTTAACGATCCGGTCATATCGCATATAACCGACTAGTATCCTATGTATCGGCTTATCGAATCAATCCTCGATTCGATATCTAGGTTATATCGAATATAACCAATCGATACATCCATCGCGAGAATGAAATACGGTATCACATACCCGCATTATTCTCGGTCCTGCACATATCTCATATGCGCTCCTATTTCGTTTCGCTTGAGCCAGGAAACCTCTGTGTAGGACTCTAAAGACTCGTCAATACGCCGGTAGCAGATGATGATCATATCAATCACCCACAAGCCGCAAGCGGTCTGCTAAACGTAACGGCCATCCGGGTATTGAACGATCAGAAGATCGACGAGCTAGCCCGCTCATACTCCTGTGAATCCAACCAGTAACACTTACCGTACAGTCCGGTCTGTTCGTCTGATATGTCGCATATCAAGTCTAGGGGTGGTAAACGTCAGACCCCAATAACCGATAAGTCGTGCCGATGTGAGGCTCATAACGGGTCGAGAAACTACTGGTAACACTTACCAGCAAATCTCTGATCAGCCCTGGCCAGGGACTTCCCTGTTACGGCCAATCGAGCACAGCGCAACATCAACCCCCAATACCGGGAGAGACGAAACCCCTCCTATCGCTCATTGCCTCCATGTGACTCGGGACTGTGCCCAAAGACCACCGTTTTGCATGCCCTGATGGACGTGGTAAGGTGGAGATCAAAGCACAGTGGGAATCACACAAGACTCTATGACGATCTCGGGTCTACAGACTAACCTGCACAAGTGTCACCTGAGAACTGCCATCTGACGTGAGGTATAATACCATCTGGGAGTTCTCAGCGAGTCCGTCCAGTGTACCCAGTCTCCACCGAGCACCCGTATACCATCTCTGATATCAAACACCAATGGATATGGGATCATTCATCGCCCATCTCATGGGTCGAGAAGCGTATACGCTAGTCTACACTGGTATATCGATGCCCCGTCTCGATACACCCACGACTAGGGACCTTGAAGGATGTACTTATGGACTACCATGTCCCCACTAGTATGATCTGCATCATAGTCCAGGCAGTCAAGTACACATCCTAAGGGCTTTACCAACATGTAACTAAAAGACAGTTTAAAGAGACAAGTGTACATGTTAAGATAAAGAGTAACCAGATAGCATACTATCATATCGAGCAAGAAAGTCATCTCTATATATGTCCAAGCATCCAATATAATATACATCATCTGTACAATACTGGCCTCTAGGGCATACATACAACTAATATGAGGGACGTTACGGATTTTCAAATGATATCTTTTCCTTAAAAACACTGTAACTCCTATTTTCAAAACTACGATTCGCTTCCTTTAAAATCTGCTTGTATGGTTCGGGTGTGTATGTTAGATTAAATGCTTATACTTATAATAGAGATAGAATGCTTATGTAAACTCGACTTGATGTGAGATATAAATGCGATGAAAGAATATAAGACTGATATGATGTTATGTTGATATGATGATATGATGATATGTTGGTATACAGATGCGAGTCGATCGAGATGATTTATACCCTGCCGGTCCCCTGATATGAGATTATTGCGGATGTGACCTGGGACATAGGTACATATATATATATATATAATATTGTGAATCATGGATGATAGGCCGTACGTGATATTAGGCTGTACCCTCATTTGTCTTATAGGATGATAGTATCCCTATTAGCTTAATGTCGCCGTACGATGATTTTCCATGCGTGATGAGTTTGACTTGATGTTTGATCTATACCCTTGACTAGAGGCTGCCGTACGGTGTATTATACCGTACGCGATGTTGTTAGGCTGATGCCGATCGATAGATTTACCGACTCGATCATGTTAGATACCTATACCCGTCAGCATTTGCATATGATTACCTTATGCTGCATTCATATTATTCTCATTGCCTTGCTTATACCTGTGATAGTACACCTGCACCATTATCGATGATGCGTATGTTACACGTATACAGATTGTAGGCTCACACACTTCATCATCGATAATTTCCATGTCATTACACAGTAGGATTACTGCATCATGATATGACTCTTCGCATAACCTACTTGTGCACATACACATTGTATATTCATATTGGTGCACATATACATTGATACATCCATATTTGCGCACATACACATTGTATATTCATATTGGTGCACATATACATTGATACATCCGTATTTGCGCACATATACATTGTATATTCCTATTGGTGCACATATACATTGATACATCCATATTTGCGCACATACATATTGTATATTCATATTGGTGCACATATATATTGATACATCCATACTTGCGCATATACATATTGTGCCTACATAGATAACTGGTTTTATTGGGAAATTGGGAACCGCATGTTATATTTTAAAAACTGGAATCATTTTAAAAGAGCGGTTTTCCCTTAATATGTCATATCACTGTTCCATGTTGCATGATACACGGATATGCTCACATTTCTAGTATATGTCGCATACATCATACTCTATGATCTTACGCATTGAGATATGCCGTTTTCATGAGATTTCTGGATTTGAGAACCGTGGACATTTTAAAAGAGATTATGTGTTGTTTTAAAAACCCGGTTTCTCTTGATATGATATTTCAGTGCGTCCACCATGCGTTTTCTTGGTTCTGAGACGTGCGACATGTGAAACTCGATTCGAGGAGGCGGACGAGGCCAATTGCGGGTACATGGTGGACCCGGTATGGTACCCCGGGGAAAGAAAGGGATGCTGTGTATACAGACGGTGAGCCTGGCAGAGGGACTACTACCTACCGGTGATAGTATTTGGGCTCGGCGGATATCCGGAGGATACCGACTGGAGTCGAGAGATGATATGGGCCGATCCGGACTGACGGATCCCGTAGGCCGATCCGGACTGACGGAGCCCGATATATGAGGATTTACGTGCCGATGCTGGGCACGGTTTTCATGATGTTTTTGAGTGTCGATGCTAGGCACCTAGGTTCCATGATTTTGATGTGTCGTGAGGGACACCGTTGATTTACATCCTCATACTATCATGCACACTCTTTTATGATATTTACATGCATACATACATTGATTATATGAGTGGAAGAGATCCACATGCATACATATATTGATTATATGGGTGGACGAGATCCACATGCATACATACATTGATTATATGGGTGGACGAGATCTACATGCATACATATATTGATTATATGGGTGGACGAGATCCACATGCATACATACATTGATTATATGGGTGGACGAGATCCACATGCATACATACCTTGATTATACTGTTGGATGTTATCCATATGCTTATAGGCATTGACTACCTTGTTGGCACACATACCGACCCAGTCACCCTAGATATCATAGTATTACCTTTATGATATAGTTGACCTAGGAGTCGTTATTTATTCGATTTCTACTTGTTGATATATTTCTATTCACGAGTTGGCAACTCACCCCCGTTGTGCCACAGTTCTTGCAGGTTGCCCGTTTGGATCAGTAGCGGCTTCGCTGGCACACAGTTGCATCTGGGTGTTTTGCATTAGTAGGTGGGACATTTGTATCGTACCCACTCTTGTATTTATATTTTATTATTGTATCTAGTTAACTCCATCAATCAAAATTGGTAAATTGTATAAGTAATGAGACTCAGTGAGACTTGTAGTTGCGAGATTTGAGCGATGGGTTTTATATTCACTTTTGGGGTTATGTCTTGATTACTTCTTTATCTTTTGTGGTGAACTTCGCCGTTGGGCGTCGTATACTTATATTTACTTTCTTGCGTTATTATGATCCGCCGTTTGGCGAAGTGCTAGCTCCCGCTTGGGGATGCCCTTATCATTATTATGTATTTGTGGTTTTGGATCAAAATATACAAAGGAGGTGCTGCCAAAACTTTTAAAAGACGAAACACGTTTTCAAATTAGTAAATTTCACTTGCATTATTCATGTTCCTTTTCTATGCATTAAGAAAACTTGATTTCATTATATCTTTATTTCAAAACCCCACCTCCTTTATTTTTCTTAAAAGGTTTAGATTTCTGGGTTTCAGCTTACTTGAATTCCATTATGCCTTTAGACGTTGCGCGATTCAAGTGCTGGTCACGAGCTAATATTTCGGGTCGTGACAAAATGAGATTTGTATTATGAGAAAGATAAACATATAATAAGATTTTGGGCTGGTGGCTAATTTGTTGGTGTGGTTAATGGGTTTGGACAGCTGGACAATTGTTTTTGGGTTAGATAATGGAAATTTTAATTTTAATTTTTTTATAAATTATTCTTAATCGGGTTAGGCTAATGAACCTCAATCCGATCCTTATGATTATCAAGTCGGGTCGGGTTGACCCACATAATAAAATTACGGGCTTGGGCCAGGTTTGACCTGAAAACTTTGATCGAGTTTGAGTCGGGTTATTGACTCGGGGGTTATTTTGACAGGCGTCGCTCGAAACTAGGGGTGAGAGTTGGTGGGATTTGACCTGAATCTGAAAGTTGGTGGGTGATGGAGGGTGTGATCTCCTTCAGATGTTGTCCTCCATCGATCCTGTGATGACGGTTTTGACGGCTGAGATTTAGTTTGGGAGTTGTTGAGTGTGGATCTCAATGGATTGGTGTTGGACGCCAAGCTACCTGTAAAGAAGTCCCGGGGTGGGTGACTACCGGATCCTCCGACGTTCAAGTTAAAGCCGAGGTATAGGTGCAGAGTAGCCGCGTATTGAGATAAATTCGAGTTCCCTGAGTCGTCTGAGAAAGGGGTTTATATAGGGGTCGCGTGGAACGAGCAGGTGCGAGATCATCGCTGTCAGTTACGCTCTCGCGTTATCCTCGTCTTCAATGGCGGGATGCGCCCATTAATGGAGGGATACACCTATTAATAGAGAGATGCGCCAGCGTGGGACGCGGATCGTGGGGAGGCGGATATCTCGCCCTGGCGATATACGCGGAGCCGTTGTGAGGCGCATGGGATCTGCGCTCTAGGCTGATCGGGGGAGGCCGAGGAAGCTCGACATGTCAGGGGCACGGAGACGAGCCGGGAGGCTGTTCAGTCGATAAAACTGCACATTTGTAGTACATTTTTCCTACCATTTTTATATTAAAAAAGGACTTTATTATAATATATTATACATATGAGGGTTTATGTGTAAAAACATTATTTTCCATGTGTTAATATATTTAATTATCATTTGGTAGGAAAATGTATGCAAATAATATTATTGATCTAATCCTAGTAGAACAAAGTCTACTAAAATCTTATTTGAGTTGTTGTGCAGAATATTTCCAAGTTGTTATGAAGGATTTAACAAACAAATCAATTTGTTGAAGAAAACTTGCCAAATTAAGAAGCAAACTTGGAGACCAAGTCTGGCAACATCCACGAGAAGATTTCAAATATCTAAAGCTTCCAGAAATTGCCAAATGTCACAAGGATCTACCCACAAAAATATGATGAAGTGATCTCTACCTTTGGCCGCGGAACCGCGGCCAAACCCCCCTGTTGGCCGCGGATCCGCGGCGGTTAAGAGGAGTTGGAAGCCGAGATTTTTTAGGGTGAATCTTTGCTAAATTTTACCAACTCTGGAAGCAAAGGATTTTGGTTTTAGGCTATAAAAGGGCACCGAGAGCCTCTTGGAAAAGTTATCAAGCCGAAGAGATCACGAAGCTCCCGACGCTCACGCATCCAGGCTGATCATCGACTGTTCGACTACCTCCCTAGGAAAGATCTAGAAGCAAATCAAGTTTTGTAATCATTTTCTATGGATTAAAAGTGTAGTTTGAAGGAGTTGATTAATAAAGGTAGTTTTTTTTATTTAATTGTTTGTTTTTACATTATGTTCTCCCTCTCTTTCTTTTCATCTTCTTCTCCCAACATGCGCGAGTAATTCTCCGCTTGTTAGGGTTCGTAGGATTAGGGTAGGTTAATTGGGGATGAAAATAATTAAACCCTTTTTAAGTCCTATAAAGTTTAGGAACTTTATCAAAATAATCATTAACATCCTAATCGGGCGCGCTAGCAATTCCTTGCTAGTTCCGACCGTGATTAGAGATTAGATTAATGATTGTTTTGGTAAAGGCTAGATATGAACGGAGTTCCGTGTCGAGATAAGGGTTACGAGTGG
The DNA here is from genome assembly GCA_030015575.1 of Agapanthus africanus. Classification (NCBI taxonomy): domain Eukaryota; kingdom Viridiplantae; phylum Streptophyta; class Magnoliopsida; order Asparagales; family Amaryllidaceae; genus Agapanthus; species Agapanthus africanus. The sequence goes on from CM057339.1 coordinate 549,480,856, forward strand.
GATTCCTTTTCCCTCCAGAAACCCTAATCTACACGCATCACCGTCGTTCTAGTTCTAAATCTATTAATGGATAAAAAGGGTAACTTTTAATTAATCTTCCATAACTACTAAATCCTAACGAACCCTACAAGCCCTATTATTATATTATTTAAATCTCTAAAATAATCTAGATCTATATTTAACATTCTTGTTTAAAGTAGATCTAGAAACTTTTTCACAAAATTCTTTATTCCTCCTCTCTTTCTCAACACATCTAAAGTAAAAATAAAAGGTTCCACGTTTCCCAGAGGACGACCCGTACTCACCTCGGTCTAGCTACGCGCGACACCATTCTGATTGCGGTTAACTACAAACACACACTCTTTCGTAGCAATCAGAGGCCGAGGAAGCTCGGCATGTCAGGGGCTTGGAGACGAGCCGGGAGGATGGAAATGCTTGGAGACGAGCTGTTGGTAGTTTCCTAAGTGAAAGTGGAATGTATTCAGGGAGGTCTCCTGGAAGGTCAGATACATTCTTCACGACGAAGTCCCGATGAATCCTCATAATGCAACTCATTTATTCCATCTCCGTAGTCTTCGGGACACGTTATCCGCCATGTATCGTAATCTGAGGAGATACCACTTGTGAGCATCATCATTAGCCCTCCACTCTCATTCCGACCTATCCAAGGGTCGGGTCAAGATTGGTCTGCTCGGTTTTTCTTCTGCTCAATTTGACACCAAAAATCATAATGTGGATTGCTGCTGGAATGGCACGGCGTTTGGTGGTTGCGTTGTTTTGATCTTTAGAGACCACGTGTCGCCTCGTCGTCGCCTGAATCTTCACGCGTATCCCCGATGGCGTCAGCGGATCAAATGAAATGATCGCGCTTTAAAGAGGAGGCACCGTTTCAGTCGATCGTCAGTTGGGATACGGGCCACGTGTTGGACGTCGGTTAGCGGAAGTGACAGGCTGTCTCTGACTCCTGCAGTCGAAAAGACGACCCCAATGGCCGATCACCACGTGGAGCCCCGCCGATTGTTGAGTGTGACGTTTCGTTTTGGCGAAAATCAATCGGGGCCGTAGGATGTTCTCCTTTGGGGTGTATAAATAGGAGGGGGTCATCCTAGAGTTGATACTTTACTCAGATTCTCTTTCATAGTTGAAGATTGCCCGGCGCTCCTTCTTTTAGATCGGATCCCTTATTGATTTTACCTCGGTGAGTCCCTTCCTTTAAATCAGGTTTGATGTATTCATCTGAGGAGTCCGTAGAGGTAGTAAGGGTTGAGTCGGAGATGAGGCTCCCGTTGTTAGGGCCGAGTCAAGTGGATCTTCCTCCTCTTCGACTTCAGATAGCCAAGAGAGTTCTTCTTCTTCTTCTTCTTCTTCGTCCGCCGTGTCGAGTTCGTCCCCTAGAGTCAGGGCTGCCCCCGTCGCTCGCCGTCGGGCGATGGAAAGGGCCCCCAAGGTGCATATCGGGAATGCCTGCGATGCGTCCTCCGTTTTGAAGAGCCTGGACAAGCTTTCCGAAATTCGGGCTCTATTCCACATCCCTCTAACTATTCTATCCGTTTAGCTAGAGAGGGCGAGCGGGCAAACCAAGTGCAGGGCAAGGAGATTGCCCTGTATTTAGAAGTGTTCCAGGCTGGAATGCGTCTTCCTTTCACAATTGAAGTCTGCGGGGTTCTTCGTTACTTTCGTCTCGCCCCGAGCCATCCAGTGCCGAACTCGTAGAGAATTCTCCTCGGGTTTCTGGTCCGGTTGAAACTTGAAAATACCCCTTCAGCTTGACTCTCCTTATCTCCTTCATTTGTTATAAGAATCACCCCGACACCAGTAAGAACGAGCCGAGCTGGGTGTATTTTTCGTTCAAAAACCGTAAGGGTGGAGTGGCCGGGTCAGGAGTAGTAGCCGTCCCTTCTTCCATCCATGAATGGAAGGAGAAGTTTATATTCGTCGGCCCACCTGAAGGCGAGGATTGTCCTGTGCCTACACAGTGGCATATGGTCGACTGCCCGAGGGCAAAGCAGTGACTTCCCTCGAAGCGAGGGTGGTGTCCCATTGGGAGCCGATCCAATGAGCGGATGTCCTGCTGTCTGAGCAGGCACTGAGCTGGGTTGGGTTCAGTCCTGCGTGTTTCTTGGGTAAGTTAGGGTTTTGGGCGATCTATTCAGACTTTGCTGTTTTGTGTTGCTAACCCCCCTTTTGTTTGTGTGTTCCATTTTTGCAGAGCCTATGGACCGAGCAAAAATTCTAGCCGCCTTGGCCTCCAAGACCCAGGGAAAGAAGGTCGGAGGCGCAAGCTCATCCCGACCCGGTCCAAGCTCAGCCCCGAGGCCGACTCCACCGGCTAAGAAGAGAGCCACAAGCACTCGCGGGACCTGGCACCCCGGGCGCGAGAGGAAGAGGAGAAAGAGGGTGAGCCCGCTGAGGTCCCCCTCAAGAGGCAGAAGCGTACGGTCTTCCGGGCACCTTCGTCCGGGACCACAGTGTAGGAAGGCGACTTCTGCATTGAGGTGCCCCCGGGGCTTTCAGTTGCCGATAGCCTGCTCTCTAACATGGAGCAGGCGGCCGGGGTTAAAATACCTCGGGGGACAATGAAGGCCCAGGTAGCTGCCATAGCCCAGGAGGCGATTCAGGTTAGTTCTTGTCTTTTCTAAAAAATTCTTTAAGTCTTAATTCCTCAGTTTAAGCTTTCTAACCCGTTTTCTGTTTTCTTCAGGTCCTCCACCACTGCGCACTCTTCGTCGCCATGGAGTCCGAAGAGGTAGCCCCGGCCATGAAAAAAGCAGGTGAGTTCTCCAAGCTGGAAGAGGAACTCTGCCTCTAACTGCGGCAATCGGAAGAGAGGGCCGCTCTTCTCGATACTCGTTTGGTCGCCGAGGGGCTGACAAACTCAAAGCTTAAGGAGTCTCATCGGCTTCTGGATGAGTCCAACCGGGCTATTCAAGCTAAGTTGGAGGAGGTGAACGGCTTCTATCACTCAATGAAGAAGTCGAGGGACGCCCTCAAGAGGGATGTCCGGGTGGCCTTGGACGCGGTGAAGCTCGCCGAGAGCTGGACGGCGAAGGCCGTGGAGGCGTATAAAGAGTTGGATCAATTCTACTCCGATCTCGCCGAATCCGCGGCCGTCGTGTGGCACAGCGCCCTTGACGCCATCAAGGAGTCTACGCCGGGGGTCAATATCAGCGAGCTCCGCGCTAAATATCCCCTTTTCCAAGGAGGTGCCACAGGTGGAAGTTGCCGGGGTGGCCGCCGGGGGTGAGGCTGCGGTGGAAGCGCCAACCCATAGGTCGCAGTTTTGGTCCCCGACGCTGGCGTCTAGCAGGGCGAGATCCTCCCCGAGCCGATGGCATGAGCTTTCCTTCCTTAGCATTTCTTTTCTTCAAAATTTTGTAAGCCTCCGGGCATTTTTGTAAGGCTGAGGAGCCCATAATACCTTGTATTATTTTTTTTATCATAAATAAAGTTCGCCTTTTTCTTCATTGTCCAAATGTTTGCTCATTGTGCAAGTGCCTTTAGCTCGTATACTTTTATTTGTATCTTCACTCTGCAAGTATTTTTAGCTCGTAGGTCTTTTTTCTGGCAAGTACCAGAGTTGAACGATAGCGATGTGTAGGAAGGTCGGTACCTTACTTTTCTCCGGAGTGGAGGTAGCTATCGCGCGTTGGGTGCCAAGTGTAGGAAGGTCGGTATCTTTCTCTCTACTTAGCTACCTCTTGGTCAGGGCTTTGATCCGTAGTGTTGTTGGGCAGGAAGCTACCCACTGCAGATGGGCCGAGCAGGAAGCTACTCGGTCGCATCGCGAGGATAGCTTTAGATCCATAGTGTTGTTGGGCAGGAAGCTACCCGCTAGGGATGGACCGAGCAGGAAGCTGCTCGGCCACCTCGCGAGGAGGGCTTTCGATCCACAGTGTAGTTGGGCAGGAAGCTACCCACTAGGGATGGACCAAGCAGGAAGCTGCTCGGCCGCCTCGTGAGGAGGGATTTCGATCTACAGCGTAGTTGGGCAGGAAGCTACCCACTGCGGATGGACCGAGCAGGAAGCTACTCAGTCGCCTCGCGATGAGGGCTTTCGATCCACAGCGTAGTTGTGCAGGAAGCTACCCACTGCGGATGGACCGAGCAGGAAGCTGCTCGGTGGCCTCGTTAGGAGGGCTTTAGATCCTTAGCGTTGTTGGGCAGGAAGCTACCTGCTAGGGTTGGACCGACCGGGAAGCTGCTCGGCCGCCTCGCAAGGAGGGCTTTCGATCCACAGCGTAGTTGGGCAGGAAGCTACCTACTACGGATGGACCGAGCAAGAAGCTTCTCGGTAGCCTCGTTAGGAGGGATTTAGATCCTTAGCGTTGTTGGGTTGGAAGCTACCCGCAAGGGATGGGCCGAGCAGGAAGCTGCTCGGCCGCCTCATAAGGAGGGCTTTCGATCTACAGCGTAGTTGGGCAAGAAGCTACCCACTGCGGATGGACCGAGCAGGAAGCTGCTCGGTGGCCTCATTAGGAGGGCTTTCAAGACTCCCTTGGGTCCTCGTGAGGCGTCGTTCAAACTTCCATGGGCCGCATTGGAGGGAGTGAGGGCATCGTTCAACCTTCCGTGGCTCGCATAAGCGGGCGACAACTGTCATGGTCGACACATGGCAGTTCTTTATTGAGAAATTGAGATATCCCGTCGCTGCGTGAGTAAGTTTCGGCCGTTGGAAGATTTTGTTGAGTCTATAAATAGCGAAGGCATGTTAGTTTCCTCTCAATCTTGGATTCCCTCGAAGATGTCTAGGCGTATATTCCTCATCAGGGAGATCATCTCTCGTGACGACTTGTATCTTTACCACCTCATCGCTCCAAGCAGACATACGAGGCGGTAATAGACCGTGTGGAAGGCCACTTTGGTCGCTGTTCATATCAGAATTTTGCATTATTATATCGCCCATTCTTGATCACATTACATATAAATAGGTGCTTTTGACCCATGTCTGCTAAATAGTTGCAGGGCACAGGTTCTCAGATCATTACAGTGAAATTCATGAAAAGACGCTACAAATGTGAGACTACGACCAACAATAGATGAATCCGTATGATGCCGCCTACCAGTTCAAGGAATAAATGAAGATCAGTAGACAGTTCAATGCACAAAGCACAAGGGTAGCACAAGATTCAAGACTTCAACGCGAAGCTCACGGCAAAAAGTCCACAACATTCTGCACTGTGGAAAGAAAATAGAAGAGATTATGTGGAACCAAGTGAAGAAAACAGAAGGAAAAAGCAACATGAACCAACCCTAGAAGTTTGATACCAAGATCCCATAATATGGCCGCGGAACCGCGGCCAAACATGGCTTTCTGCCGTGGAACCGCGGCCGTGCAACGCACGTGTCGGTGCATGTGTCGGTGAGTGTCGGTGCTTTGACCCGGCTTTCTTAGAGTAGTCTTGTAAATTCAAATGTGGATCAGATGTAAACCTAGGGTTTCTCCTATCTATAAATACGAAAGCCAGAAGCCTAATTAGGCATGCCTCTTTTTAATTCTTAGATTAAAATTTTTAATTCAGTTCTAATGCATTATTGAGAGGTATCAATAAAGCAAGTTTTCATTCAATCTTGCATTCTTTTGTTTTATCTGAATTTAATTTCTGCATTATTTTTTATCTGTCTTTTATTATCTGCAATTTAGATAGTCTATTAAAATAAAATATAAAAATGAATTTTATCACCACTGTCCTAATGAGTGAGTAATTCCTCACTTGTTAGGGTTAGGATAGGGAAGGTTTGAGAGAATGGAATCTCTCTCACTCCTTTCTTTGCCCATATAATTTTTATAATACGGACTCTATTTAATTCAACCACACACCACTCACTATGGCACCCTATCCTAAATGATAGCGGTGATTTCCTAGTTAGACCGTTTGTGGATGAATTAACTGGAGGTTAGGGCTAAGAGCCAAGAAAGGCCGGACAAGGACCAAAAGGAAGAAACAAAGTTTCTTCCTAGTCGTGCTAATCCCCTTTGTTGACTATTACCCTAACACCTATATTCTTAACTAGGGCATTAAAAGCAGTGAGTAGAATCCCTATTCTAAACTAACCTAATCCTAACCCTAGCAAGCCTTTAAATCAATTTAATCTCATTCTTAGATTTTAAAACAAAACCTACCAAAAATAGGACTTAACTCGTTAGAACTTAAAAAAAGAACACCATTCCCCTGTGGACCGACCCGTACTCAACCGGCTAGCTACCAAGCGACACTGTCTTGATTGCGGTATTCTTTAATTTAAAACGCACGCAGAAAATCGAACAATCAAATGGCGCCGTTGCCGGGGAAACGGTAGTTTATTTCTTTTCGTAATTTCGGGTTAATTAAATAAAAAATATAAAAATTAAAAAAATATAAAATTAAAATGATAACCATCTTGTTATTTTTGATTGGTTTTGTGTGAATTGTGCAGGAAAATAAGACGGACTGATTCAGATCTGGAGCAAGCCCAGTGAACAAATCAAGAAACAGAGGATCTGAACAGGCAGAGGAGAACCATAACAGCACATAGAAAATTTTTGGAGATCCAAACCTACCAAGCCGCTGCGGAAATGCGGCATAAGCAGGCGTTTGACCACGGTTCCGCGCTCATCTGCTGACCTCAGCACCCCAAATTTCTCTGTGAGTATTTTTTTACTTCTCTTCTACCCTCTGAACTCCAGTGAAAAATTTTTCCTGCAAAGTTCTTTGCGCAAAAATTCTTCTCCCTCTCCAATAAATCATTTTGTGTAGGATTCTTTGCGCCGCAAATAAAAATAAAAATTTTTGGCAAGTGTTTTAGATTTTGTGTGTTACTGCTTTGCATATTTAAAATGGAATTTAAGGGGCTCTAACACCAATCAAGATTGGGTGGGGATTTCATTACCCTTCCTAAGACCCCAGAAATCATTAAAAGCATATGCATCACCCTTGAGCTAATTAAAAAATATCTAGACTCAGCCAATTAAGGACTGACGCGCTCATTAGGACAGAGGAAGGTTGTTGGTATTCAGTAGTTTATTTAAACCTGACTTTGTGGTGCCTAGGCTAGACAAGTGAGAAAGGTAACTTTAAAAGGCCCGTCTCACGGTGATTCGTGAGCGGAACCCACCTTTCTTCACTTGTGCTTACCTGGCCACAATAGGCGGTGAAGAGGCGATTTGAGGGATATCACACAACTTGTCGCTTTGGACCAGTTAGGAACAGTATAGTTGACTTAGGAGACCCTAGCTCTAGGCATGCTTTAATTGTGATTGTTGGAAAGTGTGTCGTAGTTCCGTACAATTTTTTTTGCAAAACTCTTTATAAAAAAATATAAAAACTGAAAAAAAAACACAAAACAAATTTTTTACAAAAACTTGCCATTTGTCGCTAGAATTCCATTGCACCCAACCTGCATTCACATTTCCCCATTGACGTTTTCTTACCCTCACATTCTACGTTTGACTACACTATAACTCGTTTAGTGTATGTCCGGTTGGACTAGGGACACTAGCGCCCGCTTAGTCCGTGTCTCGTTAGTCGCTACTGACGACGTGTTCGACTTCGAAGTCGAAACTCCCTCCACTCCTTTTTCATCTTTACATTCATCATCTTCTAAAGAGATGTCTTGATTCAATCCTAACAACCCTTTACCTACCTCGGGACTGATTCCACCTCAACTAGGTGCGAATAACCCGCAACACCCTTCCGTTGAAGCGCCACAGCAAATCGCGCTCCAGGATCGTTTCTATCCCACCCGCTCCACAATTCCTACTTGTCTTTCACTCCCGCAGGCAAATGGGGATAATTTCGAAATTAAGCCCTACTTCATCAATATGTTGCCTAAATTTCATGGACTGGAATCTGAAGATGCTTATATCTTCATCAACAAATTCCAGAATGTTTGTGCAATAATGAAGACCACCCAACTGTCCGATGATGCTATACGGCTACGAGTCATTCCTTTCACTTTATGTTACCTAGCTGAAAAGTGGCTGTATAACACCGCATCACATTCTATAAACAATTGGGAAGAGTTTGTTAAAGCATTTTTAAAAAAGTTTTACCCACATCACAAGACCTCAAGAATACGTAATGAAATTAACCAATTTTCCCAGCTTCCTTCCGAACCTTTTTGGAAGTGTTTCGAACGATTCAAAAACCTTCTTGTTCAGTGCCCTCATCACGGTATTGAGAGATGACAATTTTGCCAGACCTTATACGAATGACTGAACCCAGTAACTAAGCAGTTGCTGGAAACCATTTGTCAAGGTCACTTCCTAACCAAATCTGACGAGGAAGCTTGACAATTTCTCGACGATCTTGCTGAACAAATGCTTCAGTGGGAAAGCACTATACAGGCCACTTCATCCACTTCATCTACTTCATCCGGTCCGTCTAGGGCAGGCTTTCATCAACTCGATATGTCAATTGCAATGAAAGCCGAAATGGCAGCAATTACACGAAAACTAGAAGCAATTGAGAGCAAATTCTCATCGCCTTCTCCTGCCCCTGCTTTACCCCCTCGTACTATATGCCCTTGTTTTTCGGATCCATCCCATTTGACCGAAGAGTGTCCTTACAACCCACCTGCTCAAGGAAAGGATCAAGTCAATGCCGCCTTTCAGCAAAGACAAAGAAAAGATCCATACTCTTCAACTTACAATCCTGGTTGGAGGAATCACCCCAATTTTGCTTGGAATCAAAATCAACAACAATTCCAAGGCAACAACAATTTCCAGAGGCCTCCTCCTCAACAACAAGCTCATCAACAAACTCAATATCAGCAACGTTTCCAACCCCAACCTTAAAAAATCAAACGAACAATTTTGCACCAAACAACTCTTTTCCTCAAAACAATTTTGTTCCGCAAAATAACGATAAGGTTACCTCGTTAGAACGAAGTCTGGATGTGTTTTTAAAACAATCAACTCAATCATCCGCCAACATCCAGTCTTCCATTCAGTCTTTGGTGCAACACACTGCGTCACATGGGCAAAGCATCAAAACTATTGAAGCCCAGATTGCACAACTGAATGCTGCTTTAAGCGAGCGTGAGAAGGGGAAAGCTTCCATCTCAACCACTGCCAAACCCTGGTCACCCACAAAATGCACATATTGCTCTTGAACAACAAAACCATAATGCGAGTGCCATGACTACATTAAGATCTGGAAGGATGTTGCACAATAATGTTGGCATTGATGATAACACCCCGGCCGCCGCTTCTTCTTCATCTTCCGAGCCTGTTCTCCATTCTTCACAAGGCTCTACTTCTTCTACTGCTCCGAACGGACCCACATCTCACTCCACGAAAACACCAGCACTGGGATCCGTTCCAACTCCACAATCTCCACCACAAGTATTGGACTCAACCAATTTTCAAAATGTTCCATTTCCAAACCGGTTGAGATCCAATAAACAAAATCGACAAATGGAGAAGATTGTAGAGTTATTTAAACAAGTTAGCATTGACATTCCTCTCTTGGATGCAATCCAACAAATCCCTTATTACGCAAAAATCTTGAAGGACTTGTGCACCAAGAAGAGGAAATCACAGGTAGCTAGTGCAGTAAGTGATGCTCTTACCCAACCTTTGCCTCAAAAACGAAAGGACCATAGCTGTCCTACAATTTCAATAACTATTGGGGACAAGAACATCAACCGCGCACTTTTAGATCTTGGTGCCAGTGTTAACCTGCTTCCCTATTCGGTATATGAGCAACTAGGCGTTGGAGAGTTGAAACCCACACATTATATTCTCTAAATGGCCGACCGATCCATCACCCATCCTAGGGGTGAGTTAGAGGATGTGTTGATCTGTTAGTTATATGTATGCCCTAGAGGCCATTACTGTACATACGATGTATATTGTAGTGGATGCTTGGACATATATAGGGAGGACTTTCTTGCTCGACATGATGGTATGCAGATTATATTAGACAGTTATTTGTGAAATAGCCGGATTATCGGATCAAGTGTTGATTCGATAATTTAATGTATAATTATTTATATTTGATATATTAAATTACATTAACTAATATAAGCTCACTTAAAGATTCTTTTTCTCACTCGGGTAATACATTGATATATATGCGATATATGTTAATTGTATTATTTTATTTTATTACAATAAATATTGTATATGTGATATATAATATTGTAACATGTTATGGTTATAAATGCAACATGATTTGTGGAGTTTAAATATGGTTAGGGTTTGGATTAGGGGTTAAGCTTTCATGAAGTTTTCAAGAAGCTTCTTGAAGCTTTGACTTTGACCTTGATATTTTGCAAAGATATTTCTTTAACCCAACCCAACCCTTTAACCATAGTTGAATCTCTACATGGGTTAAGTCTTCTTACTTAACCCATGGTTGCATTTCTAACCTCACTTGATGTAGGGTTACTAGGCACTCTAACAAGGTTCTACAAGGCATTAACCATGCCCGATTAAAATTTTAGCCATGCCGAACAACCCTAAACAAGATATTTGCTAGACTATTAGGGTTTCACATGCAAGTAAATATCAATTACGACTAAGTGAATACGAAATACAACCTTTGTAGATCGGTCCTTCACTTCTAAAGCTCCTTGTCGTAGTCCCTTCGCTGAGATCATGGTTCTCCCAGGCTTTTACATGGCTTCACGAGGCGAAAGAAGCGTCCTTACTTGAAGTCTTCGAGGCCGAAGATGATCTACGTTGAGGGAATACCAACTCAAGCTACTACTTCACTAACTAGAGAATTAGAGAAGCAAACACCCTAAACTAAAGTACTAGTCTAGTAGAGGATGGAGAAATAGGAAGTGGGTTCACTTTAGAATTTATTTTCTCACAATGTTTCTCACTTTGGATCAAACCCTAGAGAGCTTTTTAGCTCAAGGAAGAAGATGAAGAAATAAAGAGAGAAAGATAATGATCAAGTGAGTAAGCTAACCATGGGTGAGTGAGTATCATATACTAACTCATGTAGAGACATAACCATGGCTAATTCAAATGGTTGGGTTAACTAAATATCTTAAGTAAAACAAATTGAGTTGAATTAGTCAAAGCACTAAAAGCTTTTACAAGCTTCATGCACTTAACAAATATCAACCAATTTAGATTTACTTTAAATATAAAAACCCCTCCAATAAAATTATAATGGTGTATGTCTTATACACCCATGTCAAGTGTATCAACAACCATGATACAAAAAGAAAAAACATTTTAATATATATCACATATATATTAAAGTTGTGCACATGTGAGAAAAATCCTTAAGTGAACAAATGTTAGTTAATGTAAATTAGTATATCAAATATACAATTATACACTAAATTATTAAATCAACACTTGACTTAATAATCCGGTTATATCTCATATAACCGACTAACATCCAATGTATCGACTTATCGAATCAACACTTGATTCGATAACCCGGCTATATCACATATAACCGACCGATACAAAAAGTCGTGAGAATAGAATACGGTATCACATACACGCATTATTCTCGGTCCCGCACATATCACATATGCGCTCCTATTTCGTTTTGCCTGAGCCAGTAAAACCTCTATGTAGGGCTCTAAAGACTCGTCAATACGCCGACAGTAGGTGATGATCACATCAAGCACCTACAAGCCGTCAGCGGTACTAGCTGGACGTAACGGCTACCCGGGTATTGAGAAATCAGAAGATCAGCAAGTAAGCCTGCTCCAACTCCTATAAAAGCCAGACGGTAACACTTGCCGTACAGTCCGGTCTCCTCGTCTGATATGTCGCATATCAAGTCTAGGGGTGGTAAACGTCAGACCCCAATAACCGATAAGTTGTGCCGATGTGAGGCTCATAACGGGTCTGTTAGTGTATATGCCCTAGAGGCCCTTAGGATCTTTGCTTGATTACCAGCGTTGTGATGGCAGTCACACTAGTGGGGGCTGGGTAATCCACAACCACATCCTTATGCAGGTCCCTAGTCGTAGGACTATCGAGACAGGGCATCGATACTCCGGAGTAGACTAGCGTATGCGCTTCTCATCCCAGTGTGGGATACAGTCTGTCCCACAGCCGTCAGTACGTCGTACTTGAGATAGTATGCGGGTGCTCGTTAGGTTACGAGTACACTGGACATGACTCGTCAGGAACTGTTGGTTGGTACTATACCTATCGTCAGTTATCAGTTCCCAGGTGACATGAGTACAGCTTAGTCTGCTGACTTGACACTGTCACTTCTCCTCGAGTGTGTTCCCACTGTACTTTGATTACTACCTTACCACGGCTCAAAGGAGTCGTGCAAACAGGTAGTAGTTGGGTGCAGTCCCGAAGCACTTGGAGGCAGTGACGGTTAGACAGGATTTGTCTCTCCCGGTATTGGGGGTTGACATCGCGCTGTGTCTAGGAGAGCCATTACACAAGTCGTCCCTGGCCAGGGCAAGCGAGATATACTGGTAGGTTTCCAATGTTATCTCAGGGTGTTCTAGGCTACACTCCGACACGACTTGTACCGCTATTAGGGGACTGACCTTTACCGCCCCCTAGGCCCGCCATGCGATGTTATCAGACGAACAGACCGGACTGTACGGAGATTATCACATTCAGGCTCAGTAGGAGTTCAGATGGGTTTCACCTCGTCCGTCTTCTTGTCGGCATCTACCTGGGGACCGTTACGCACAGCTAGTACCGCTTGCGGTCTGTGGTTAAACCCACTGCCAGCGTAGTGTCGAGTCTTTAGTGTCCCACACAGAAAGCTATTCGCCTTTAGGTAAAAGAGTAGAGGTCGCATGGTTTTGCGACAGGTTGCATGGTTTTGCGACAGGGTTTCGGTCACATCCGTGCACTTGTGCACGTTTTAGTGTCCGGACAGTTAACACTAGCGGGCTTTGGTTTAAGCCAGATCCTAGTGTACGTTTTGGGATTGGTTTTATCTCGTTTTTATTCGTGTTCCTCGGAACGCGGATGCGGGTGTGTATGTACAGTTGACAGAGAGACAGAGGCAGAGGATTCTCATTAGGGTTGTTGACTGTTGGTCATTGACTTTTGCTAAACCCTAATGAGAATAAGAAATATGATTAATGATAATATTAATTAAGTATTATTGTGTCATGGTTGGGATAAAGAGTTGACTTTGTTGACCGGTTGATTAGGTTGGACTAGTTGACCACCATCATTACAATGGCTATCATTTCATGGCAAAGACTTTTGCTTGCTTGTTTCTTTTTGCAAAATGAGTGCATGAAATGATATAACCATTTTGAATTGAACCATCACATAATACTCAATTACTATTATGAGTTATCATGATTTTGGATTATGAGAGCTTGGATGGCAAAAGGGTTACTCATTCTCTCATTTGCTTTCTCTCTCTTGCTTTCTCTCTCCCTCTTGCTCTCTCTCTAGCTCAAGGCAACTCCCTCTCATGAGTTGAGAAACATTGCCTTAGAGATAAAAGAAAACCCATATCACTTCTCTACTCATCCTAGTTCATAAGGTTTAGCAAACCAAGTGTTCTAGTTTCTTCTAGTTTGAAGAGAAGCCAAAGGTAGAAGCTTTTAGGTGGATCCATCTTCGGCGCAAGGAGTCGACGAAGTGAGGCCGATCCGAACACCGCAAGGAGTTGAAGACGAACGAGTTCAAGTAAGGTATAACCCGCTAACCGAGTAGTTAAAACTCCTAGTTAGGTTGTTAGGTAGTTGTTTAACAAAGATCCGTATTTCAAGTCCATGTTACCACCTCTAGAAAAATCGTTTTTCATCATTTCCGCAAGCCCGTAAGTACCGGGAGAGGTAACGTGGAATTACAGTGGTATCAGAGCCTAGTTAAGCACTATCTAACATGTTAGCAAAGTAACTAGAAGTTCGATCGGAGAAAAAGTCGCGAAACGAACCCGAAAAATCAAGTTTCTGTCGATTCTGTATTCTGTTCAAAAATTAATAAATCTTGCACCAAAAATCGACTCAGGCTTTTTAAAAGACACCCAAGAAATTTGGTCCACTGGCTCGGTCAAAGCGCCGCGGATCCGCGGCCGAGTTGACTCGGCCGTGGCACAAATTTCCTGCAGTGTGGTTCTGGGGTTGTTTTGGGATTTTTACAATATGATTTTTCTGCCCAGAATTTCCTGAAAGAAAAATTTGTTTTTGGGGCCTAAAAATCCGTATTTTGATCGAACTTCTAAAAGACTTAAGCTAACAGGTTATATCTGTGATGTGATATATGTATTGAACGTCTGCTAATCGCTGTACGTTGATTAGTGGGGGTTATACATATCTGTGATCTGTAATGTTGATGGTATGTGTATATGAATTCATTGGATTGTCGCGGATGAATAGCCGGGGGGTTGTGAGATGAGAGTTTTCTTTTCTTTCAATTCATGTAAATTTGTAATTGATGTAATATTATTTATTTTTGACCGCACAACCGGGGTGAGGTTGTAGCCGTCATTGTATAATTTCTTTTACTGTTTTTGCTCCTAGGATAGACCCAAGGTGGGGTGCACAAACTACCGGGTATCTCGAAGTGCCGAGTGGCCTACTCACGTCATTGAGGGAGGTTGCTCCGCTTCGGATATTTGGCGGGTAGTTTGCCGCACCCGTAGGGGTCTAGGGTGGGGTTTTGGCTATTCATCGCGACCGTGTAATCCGCTTTTCGTTACAGGCACGTACGAATTGCGGATTCCTAGTATATCCAATGTGTTCATCTGTGATCTAGAATGGCTATCATTGCAATATATCTATATATGATATTATTTAGGCGTTGCTTATGTTTTGCATCCGCGCTAGTCCAGCCCCCGCTCTGTCGTTAGTTAAGTAACCTAACGGGTAATGACGGGGCCCCGTGGCGAATGCGGATGGCATAAGCGTACGTCATATTTTGGTTGTTTTCTGCAATGGTAGGATTAAATGATGGGACACATTAAAATTAATGCAAGAAAAATAAACCAAGTAAAAGTCATTGGAACACTTTCAAAACCACTCGGTTCTTTTCAAAACCAAATTTTAAATGTGGAGCATGAACCACTCCTTTTTGAAAGCTATCTCGTTCCTTCGATTATATCAAGTTCGCTACGTTCACGGTTTCACCAAAACCATTCGTAACCCTCCGTCGTTTCACATGAATGGTCAATAAGTATTCAAGCTATGTATGTTGGCCAAAGTCAAGGCATAGTGATTGGTAGCTATTGGGTATTCATGTGCAGCATAGATAGATGTGTTGGTTTGGGACAGTCGTACTGCCATGTTGGCCAAAGTCAAGGGTAGGTACGGGTGGGTTCAAATTTATCTGGAGAATGACGGGTAGAACTTGACATGTGACTTATGATATTTTGGCCAAAGTCAAGGTCATAAGAGCATGGGGAAAAAATCCACATCGGGAGTTTCAAAAGAACTGAAACTTGCTAGCACTGCATACCATTTGGAGTGTGATGATTCTGGTAGGATTTCTTCAGTTTTGTCACGCAATGATATTTGGATCCCGATCCTACTGTGAGTATATGCTACTCCTCGGGAAATTTCTCACTTAACGATCAATGCTATAAACCAAGTAGGTGTCTAGAAAGGTGTTAGCGGGGCTACGCCCCAGGGAAAAGAGGTTATTTAATTAAGAAACATCGCGAAAGCGTTGGAAAACCTCCCTCGAAGTACCGACACTGGCCTGGCTGAACGGTTAAGCAAGTATTGTACGGTGAGATTGATCCTGACTAATTCTTCCTTTTTGGTTTGAGGAGGGATTCGAGAGACAGTGGGAGCCATCCTGCTTAGACAAATTAAAAACCATTCTAAACTTGCAAGAGCATCATGCTAAAGTGTTTCTTCTTTTTCTCCTAATTGCAGCGACCAAACATCATGACCGGACTTAAGTTACTACTAGATAAAAACATACTGACAGGGCCAAACTACAAAGATTGGCTCAGGAATGTCAAAATGGCAATCACTTATGACAAGTTGGGGTATCTCCTTACCACCAAAGCTCCCCCTGTCCCAGGTCCCAAAACCAGCGTCGCGGATAAGGAAATCCGTAAGACCTGGGAAATCGATTGCGCGAAGGCCAAGTGCCTCGTGCTTGCCTCTATGGACAATGAACATCAGAGGAGGCACGAGAATATGGACCTTGAATCCATATTTCTCCATACAAAAGAACTGTATGGAGAGCAATTTCGTATCGCCAGATATGAAGTCTCGAAAAAGCTGTTTTCGACGAGATTGGCCGTCAGATCATCGGTAGCGGAACACGTGCTTAAGATGATTGGCTTCATTGAGGAGCTCGCGGACCTAAGGACTACGTTAGAGAATGAGCTCTACACGGACTTGATTCTCCAGTCCCTTCCTTCCACTTACGCCCAGTTTATCCTGAACTTCAACTTGCAAGAAAAGGAAGTTGAACTTTCAGAACTCCTCAACATGCTTGCAGAGGGCACCCTACAGAAAGGTAGGGAAACATCCACTTTGTTTGTAGGAGGATCTTCCTCTTCTAGGTCCAAGGCGAAAACCAAGGGAAAGAAGAAGAAAGCCCCCGCCAAACCAAGGGGCGGTGTTAGTAAAGTGGATACGAAGGGAAAGGAAAAAGTAACAAAGATAGCGGGGAAGCTTGTGGGGAAGGAAGAGTGCTTTTACTGTCATAAGAGTGGACACTGGAAGAAAGATTGCAGGGCTTGGAAGGCCAGAACACAGGATCTGAAGCAAGTTGCGGCTTCAGCTTCAGGTGTGTATGTTATTGAAAACTGTCTATCAATAAACTCTACTTCCTGGGTATTGGATATCGGATCAGGATCTCATATCTGTAATTCTTTGCAGGCGTTGAGAAAGCGTAGGTTTTTGAAGGCAGGTGACATGACCCTCAAAGTTGCAAACGGAGATAGCATGGATGCTAAGGCCGTGGGGGACTATCACCTGGGAATGTCAGATGGACATGTTTTGGTTTTACGTAATTGCTTTTTTGTACCCAATGCAACTTGTAATATCATTTTTGTATCTTTAATATCTGAAGAAGGTTATGAATTTGCGTTTGTAAGTAATGTTGTAAACATTCACCTTAATCAAGTTCTGATTGGGTCAGGTACATTAAGCAATGGTATATACGTATTAAACCAACCACAGATTTTCAATGTCCAGAATACACACAAAAGAAAGTCTCCGGAAACAAATCAGGCTTTCTTATGGCATTGTAGACTGGGTCACATCAATGAGAGAAGGTTGACGAAGTTACATACAGAAGGATATTTGGATCCGTTCGAATATCAATCATATGCAACTTGTCAATCCTGTCTCAAAGGAAAGATGATAAAGACTCCGTTCACTGGACACGGAGTAAGAGCGAGCGAGCTCTTGGGACTCGTACACAGCGACGTGTGCAGTCCAATGTCTACGCATGCATGAAGCGGTTATTCTTACTTCATTACTTTCACGGATGACTTTTCAAGGTACGGATATGTCTTCTTAATGAAACATAAATCCGAAGCCTTTGGAAAATTCCAGGATTATAAGAATGAAGTAGAAAAACAAACCGGTAAAAGTATCAAGTCACTGAGATCTGATCGAGGTGGTGAATACTTGAGTGCCGAGTTCCTGGATTACTTAAAAGAGAATGGAATTCTCTCTCAGCTTACTCCTCCATACACTCCGCAACATAACGGTGTATCGGAGAGACGGAACCGAACCCTATTGGATATGGTACGGTCCTTGATGAGTAATGCTGAGCTACCGCGATCATTCTGGGGATATGCACTAGAATCAGCTGCATACCTTTTGAACCGAGTTCCAACTAAGACTGTGCCTACTACACCATATCAAATGTGGTGTGGGAAGAGACCCTATCTTAATCACATTAAGACATAGGGATGTCCAGCTTTTGTCAAAAAGCAGCATGCGGACAAACTCGAGGCACGCTCAGTACAGTGCAAGTTTGTGGGATATCCAAAGAACTCCAAGGGATATTTCTTCTATTGCGAAGAGGAACAAAAGGTTTTTGTTTCTCGTTATGCCCACTTCTTGGAAACTCAGTTTTTGGAAAAACAGATAAGTGGGAGCGCAATAGAACTGTAAGAAATTCCAGAACCACGAGCTATTACTGAAAGCTTAGTAGAACCAGAGGGTTCAAAAGAACATGACATTCCTACGCCGCTCCGCCGGAGTAGTAGGCAGTCTCATCCGCCCGAGAGATACCACGGTTTTCTCATAGACGGGGATAGAGAAGATTGCATCATTGATAGTGATGAGCCAACTATCTTCCAGCAGGCCATTCAGAGCGTTGACTCGGTAAAATGGCTGGATGCAATGCAGACCGAAATGGAGTCCATGTACACCAACAAAGTATGGACGTTGGACGTTGCTCCAGATGGGGTAAAACCCGTAGGATGCAAGTGGATCTTCAAAAGGAAGATTGGTTTAGATGGACAGGTTGGGACCTATAAAGCTAGACTTGTTGCAAAAGGTTTTCGTCAAAGACCTGGTTTGGACTATGAAGAAACCTTTTCTCCAGTGGCTATGCTGAAATCCATTCGGATCCTTCTTGCCATTGCTGCTTTCCACGATTATGAGATTTGGCAGATGGACGTAAAGACCGCTTTTCTAAATAGAAATTTAGAGGAGTGTGTCTATATGGACCAGCCAGAGGGTTTCATTCAGAGTGGGAGCAGCGGAAAGGTGTGCAAGTTGCTTAAGTCCATCTATAGACTAAAGCTGGCATCGCGGAGTTGGAACATCTGTTTTGATGAGACGGTCAAAGAATTTGGCTTTATCAAAAATCCAGATGAACCAAGCATCTATAGTAGATTTGTAGAAAGAACTGTCGTATTCCTCATATTGTACGTGGATGACATTCTTTTGATAGGAAATGACATTCCTATGCTATAATCTGTCAAGGGATTCTTGTCACACAGGTTCTCCATGAAAGACCTGGGTGATGCCTCTTACATTCTGGGGATCCGGATCTATCGTGACAGATCCAAGAGGATATTAGGACTTTCACAGTCCAGGTACATCGACACCATACTGAAAAGATTCAGTATGGAAGATTCTAAGGGCGGTAATCTACCGGCTTGTCACGGGATCACCCTCTCCAAAGAGATGTCTCCCAAGATTGATTTGGAAAGGGATCGCATGTCTATTATACCCTATGCTTCTGCGGTAGGCTCTATAATGTATGCGATGCTGTGTACCAGACCGGATGTAGCTTATGCACTGAGTGTGGTAAGCCGGTATCAGTCAAACCCTGGGGAGAAACACTGGATAGCGGTAAAGAATATTCTCAAGTACCTGAGAAGGACTAAGGAGATGTTCTTGGTGTATGGCGGAAAAGACCTCCAGATCGAGGCCTTTGCTGACTCCAGCTTCCAGAGTGACAAGGATGATTCCAAGTCCATGTCGGGTTATGTCTTTACCCTCAATGGAGGGGCGATGTGTTGGAAGAGTTCCAAACAGGAAACCGTTGCTGACTCGACGATGGAAGCTGAATATATCGCTGCTGCAGATGCCGCAAAAGAAGCCGTCTGGATAAGGAAGTTCTTAACAGAACTTCAGGTGGTTCCGTCTATTGTTGATCCAATACCTCTGTATTGCGACAACAACGGGGTTATAACTTTAGCGAAGGAACCCAGGTCCTATCAGAGATCCAGACACATCTTGAGGCAGTATCACCTGATCAGGGAGATCGTGGGTCGCCAGGAGATCGAGGTTCAGAGAGTTACTACGGAAGATAACACTGCTGATCCATTCACAAAGGCCTTACTCCAGACCCAGTTCGAGCGGCTGATCGAGATGATAGGTCTTCGATACGCCAGTACATGGCCTTAGTGCAAGTGGGAGATTGTTAGTGTATATGCCCTAGAGGCCATTACTGTATCATACTAGTTTGTATATTACTTAATGGAAGCTTGGGATATTCACCTTGTATAGACAATCTTGCTCAATATAGTAGTATGCTACTTGGTTTATTTCTGCTTTAATGTGTACATGTGTTTATTTTAGTATATCACCTATACACATTAGTGGAGCCCTTAGGATCTTTGCATGATTACCAGCGTTGTGATGGCAGTCACACTAGTGGGGGCTGGGTAATCCACAAGCACATCCTTATGCAGGTCCCTAGTCGTAGGACTATCGAGACAGGGCATCGATACTCCGGAGTAGACTAGCGTATGCGCTTCTCATCCCAGTGTGGGAGACGGTCTGTCCCACAGCCGTCAGTACGTCGTACTTGAGATAGTATGCGGGTGCTCGTTAGGTTACGAGTACACTGGACAAGACTCGTCGAGAACTGTTGGTTGGTACTATACCTATCGTCAGTTATCAGTTTCCAGGTGACATGAGTACAGCTTAGTCCGCTGACTTGACACTGTCACTTCGCCTCGAGTGTGTTCCCACTGTACTTTGATTACTACCCTACTACGACTCAAAAGAGTCGTGCAAACAGGTAGTAGTTGGGTGCAGTCCCGAAGCACTTGGAGGCAGTGACGGTTAGACAGGATTCATCTCTCCCGGTATTGGGGGTTGACATCGCGCTGTGTCTAGGAGAGCCATTACACAAGTCGTCCTTGGCCAGGGCAAGCGAGATATACTGGTAGGTTTCCAGTGTTATCTCAGGGTGTTCTGGGCTACACTCCGACACGACTTATACCGCTATTAGGGGACCGACGTTTACCGCCCCCTAGGCCTGCCATGCGATGTTATCAGACGAACAGACCGGACTGTACGGAGATTGTCACATTCAGGCTCAGTAGGAGTTCAGATGGGTTTCACCTCGTCCGTCTTCTTGTCGGCATCTACCTGGGGACCGTTACGCACAGCTAGTGCCGCTTGCGGTCTGTGTTTAAACCCACTGCCAGCGTAGTGTCGAGTCTTTAGAGTCCCACACAGAAAGCTATTCGCCTTTAGGGAGTAGAGGTCGCATGGTTTTGCGACAGGGTTCGGTCACATCCGTGCACTTGTGCACGTTTTAGTGTCCGGACAGTTAACACCAGCGGGCTTTAGTTTAAGCCAGATCCTAGTGTACGTTTTGGGATTGGTTTTATCTCGTTTGTATTCATGTTCCTCGGAACGCGGATGCGGTTGTGTATGCACAGTTGACAGAGAGACAGAGGCAGAGGATTCTCATTAGGGTTGTTGACTATTGAATTTTGCTAAACCCTAATGAGAATAAGAAATATGATTAATGATAATATTAATTAAGTATTATTGTGTCATGGTTGGGATGAAGAGTTGACTTTGTTGACTTGTTGACTTTGTTGACCGGTTGACTAGGTTGGACTAGTTGACCACCATCATTACAATGGCTATCATTTCATGGCAAAGACTTTTGCTTGCTTGTTTCTTTTTGCAAAATGAGTGCATGAAATGATATAGCCATTTTGACTTGAACCATCACATAATACTCAATTACTATTATGAGTTATCATGATTTTGGATTATGAGAGCTTGGATGGCAAAAGGGTTACTCATTCTCTCATTTGCTTTCTCTCTCTTGCTTTCTCTCTCCCTCTTGCTCTCTCTCTAGCTCAAGGCAACTCCCTCTCATGAGTTGAGAAATATTGCCTTAGAGATAAAAGAAAACCCATATCACTTCTCAACTCATCCTAGTTTACAAGGTTTAGCAAACCAAGTGTTCTAGTTTCTTCTAGTTTGAAGAGAAGCCAAAGGTAGAAGCTTTCAGGTGGATCCATCTTCGGCGCAAGGAGACGACGAGGTGAGGCCGATCCGAACACCGCAAGGAGTTGAAGACGAAGGAGTTCAAGTAAGGTATAACCCCCTAACCGAGTAGGTAAAACTCCTAGTTAGGTTGTTAGGTAGTTATTTAACAAAGATCCGTATTTCAAGTCCATGATACCACCTCTAGAAAAATCGTTTTTCATCATTTCCGCAAGCCCGTAAGTACCGGGAGAGGTAACATGGACTTACAGGGTCGAGAAACTACTGGTAACACTTACCACTAAATCTCTAAATCAGCCCTGTCCAGGGACTTCCCTGTTATGGCCAATCGAGCACATCGCAACATCAACCCCCAATACCGGGAGAGACGAAACCCCTCCTATCACTCATTGCCTCCATGTGACTCGGGACTGTACCCAAAAACCACTATTTTGAACGCCCTCTTGGACGTGGTAAGGTCGAAATCAAAGCATAGTGGGAATCACACAAGACTCTATGACGATCTCGGGTCTACAGACTAACCTGAACATGTGTCACCAGAGAAGTGACATCTGACGTAAGGTATAATACAATCTGGGAGTTCTCGGTGAGTCCGTCCAGTGTACCCAGTCTCCACTGAGCACCCGTATACCATCTCTGATGTCAAACACCAATGGATATGGGATCATCCATCGCCCATCTCATGGGTCAAGAAGCGTATACGCTAGTCAACTCTGGTATATCGATGCCCTGTCTCGATACACCTATGACTAGGAACATTAAAGGATGTACTTATGGACTACTCTGTCCCTACTAGTATGATCTGCATCATAGTCCAGGTAGTCAAGTACACATCCTAAGGGCTTTACCAACATGTAACTATAAGACAGTATCAAGAGACAAGTATACATGTTAAGATAAAGAGCAACCAGATAGCATACTATCATATCGAGCAAGAAAGTCCTCTCTATACATGTCCAAGCATCCAATATAATATACATCATCTGTACAATACTGGCCTCTAGGGCATACATACAACTTACAATCTCCCACTTGCACTTGGGCCAGCTGCTGTAGTATCGCATACCAAGCATCCCGAAGAGTCTCTCAAACTGTATCTGGGGAATGGCCTTCGTGAGTGGATCTGCAGTGTTGTTCTTCATGTCAACCCTCCTGACCTCGATCTCCCGGCGATCAACTATCTCCCGGATCAGGTGATACCGCCTCAGAATATGCCTGGATCGCTGATGGGACCTGGGTTCCTTGGCCAAAGCCACCGCTCCATTGTTATCACAATACAAAGGTATTGGATGCTCAATGGATGGAACCACACTAAGTTCAGTAATGAACTTCTTGATCCAGACAGCCTCTTTGGCAGCATCGTTGGCAGCGATGTATTCAGCCTCCATCGTCGAGTCTGCCACGGTTTCCTGCTTGGAACTCTTCCAGCTAACCGCCCCTCCGTAAAGGGTAAAGACAAATCCCGAGTGCGACTTAGAGTCGTCCTTATCACTCTGGAAGCTCGAATCGGTAAAGGAGTCCACTTGGAGTTCTTCGTTACCATACACCAAGAGCATCTTTTTAGTCCTTCGTAAGTACTTGAGAATGCTCTTCACAGCTGTCCAGTGACTCTCTCCAGGATCAGCTTGATACCTACTCACTACACTTAGTGAGTGTGCTACATCGGGTCTGGTACATAGCATCGCGTACATGATAGAGCCTACAGCCGAAGCGTAGGGTATCCCTTGCATGCGAGCTCTCTCCAAATCAGTCTTGGGAGACATCTCTTTTGAGAGAGTGAGTCCAAAGATCGTGGGTAAGTTCCCATGCTTGGATTCTTCCATACTAAACCTCTTTAGTATGGTGTCAATGTACCTGGATTGAGACAATCCCAATATCCTTTTAGATCTATCTCTATAGATCATAATTCCCAGTATGCAGGAGGCATCACCTAGATCTTTCATTGAGAATCTTTGTGATAAGAAAAGCTTGACCGATTGCAGCATAGGAATGTCATTTCCTATCAAGAGTATGTCATCCACGTACAATACGAGGAAGACAACCTTACTCTCTGCTACCTTCTTGTAGATACAAGGTTCATCTACGTTTTTGACGAAATCAAACTCTTTGATAACGACGTCAAAGCAGATGTTACAACTCCGCGATGCTTTCTTTAATCCATAAATGGATTTAAGCAGCTTGCACACCTTCCCACTGCTCCCACTAGCTATGAAGCCCTCTGGCTGAGTCATGTACACGCTCTCTTCTAAATCACCATTTAGAAAGGCGGTCTTAACATCCATTTGCCAGATTTCGTAGTCATGATATGCAGCGATGGCAAGCATGATCCGTATGGATTTAAGCATAGCCACTGGAGAAAAGGTTTCGTCATAGTCTACACCTGGTGTTTGACAAAAACCCTTTGCAACAAGTCTAGCTTTGAAAGTCTCGACTTTCCTATCTACACCAAGTTTTTTCTTGAAGATCCACTTGCTCCCAATGGGTTTTACCCCTTCAGGAGCATCTTCCAAAGTCCATACTTTGTTGGTGTACATGGATTCCATCTCGGACCGCATTGCATCCAGCCATTTCACCGAGTCCCCACTCGTGATGGCCTGCTCGGAACTAGTTGGGTCATCATCCTCCATGATGCAATCCTCGCTCCCACCATCCATGAGAAAACCGTAGTATCTCTCAGGTGGGTGAGGAGCCCTACTAGATCGGCGGAGTGGCTGGGGTTCATCGAGAACTACGGAATCCACCGGTTCAACCAAATCTTCTGTCGTAGTCTGTATTGCTGGAACCTCTTCCAGTTCTACCTCAGAGCCACTAATCTCTTTTGCAAGAAATTTCTTTTCTAAAAAGGTGGCATGTTGAGCAACAAACACCCTTTGTTCCTCACCGTGGTAGAAGATATACCCTCGCGAATGCTTGAGATATCCAACAAACTTACACAAAACAGACCTTGCCTCGAGTTTGTCCGGTTTTTGTCTTTTGACATAGGCCGGGCAACCCCATATCTTAATAATAAAATTAAGATATGGTCTCTTCCCCTCCCATATCTCATATGGTGTGGTAGGCACGGATTTGGTAGGAATCCTATTCAGTAGGTATGCCGCTGTCTCCAGTGCATAGCCCCAGAAGGAAATAGGTAACTCAGCTATGCTCGTCATAGAGCGCACCATATCTAATAGGGTGCGATTCCTCCATTCTGATATACCGTTGTGCTGTGGTGTATATGGAGGAGTTAGCTGAGAGAGAATCCCATTCTCTTTTAGGAAGTCCAGGAATTCATTGCTCAAGTATTTACCTCCTCGATCAGATCGAAGGATTTTAATACTTTTCTCGATTTGGTTCTCGACTTCTTGTTTATATTCTCTAAATTTCTCAAAAGCTTCTGATTTGTGTTTCATCAGGAACACATATCCGAACATAGAGAGATCGTCAGTGAATGTAATGAAGTACGAAGAACCATTCCTGGCATGTGTAGACATGGGACCGCATACATCACTATGTACTAGTCCCAAGAGTTCCGTAACTCTTTCTCCGTGTCCCGTAAACGGAGTTTTGGTCATCTTTCTTTTGAGACATGATTGGCAAGTGTCATAAGATGAAAATTCGAGCGGTTTCAAATATCCATCCTTATGCAACTTAGCTAGCCGTGTCGCATTTATATGACCAAGTCTACAATGCCACAAGAAGGATTCGTTCATTTCTGAACTCTTCCTCTTGTGTGTGTTTGTTATGCTTAGAACTGTTGATTGATTTAGAACATAAACGCCATTGCACATCGTGCCTGATCCAACCAACTTTTGGTTTAGAAAAATGTTCATAACATTATCCTGTAATACAAAATTATATCCCTCTTTACTCAACAAAGAAACCAATATAATGTTGCATATCAGGTTCGGCATGTAATAGCATTCGTTCAGAATCAATGTATTACCAGTTGGAAATACAAGGTGATATTCCCCGACGGTTTTAGCTGCAACAATTGCACCATTTCCAACCCTTATGTCTTTATCACCTTCTCCAAGTTCTCTACCTTTCCTAAGCCCATGTAACTTATTACATATATGGGATCCTGACCCGGTATCTAATACCCAGGACGTAGAGCAAATGGAGAAACAGTTCTCTGTAACGAACACACCCGAAGAAAATGCATCAACATGTACTTTCTTCATTCGGGTAGCATGGGAATCCTGGTATTCCTCTATATCCTGTTCAGTCTTATAACTTTTATAAGAAAGAACGGAACCAACGTTCCCCAGCATAGTATAACATGCGGGTTTGGTCAATACATCCATATTATTATCTTGATTAAGGCATGATATGGTCGCTACGTGGAGAGAGAGAGAGAAGAAAACACTTTAGCGAATGCTCTTGCAAGATCAGATTGGTTATTATTTTATCTAATCAGGATGGCTCCCACTGTTTTTATCAAATCTTCCTTCAAACCCTAAAAGGAAAGACTAGCCGGGATTAATTACACCCTACAACTTCGCCAATCTTTCAGCCAGACCAGTGTCGGTACTTTGAGGGAGGTTCCCCGTGCTTTCACACGGACCTAATTAAAGTAAACCTCGTTTTCCCAGAGGCGTAACCCCGTTGACACCTTTCTAGACACCTACTTGATCGGCTAATTGTCCTGTGTAAAACTCTCCCAGGAGTAACAATTACTCGCAGTGGGTATCGGGATCCAACTATCTCATAGAAGGTATGCAATCTCATTGCAAATTTCAACACTTGAAATTCCCGATAATATTTTCCCCCTAGCGTCCCATGACCTTGACGCAGGCCAACAAACCATAGTGCGCTAGTCAAGTTCAACCCGTCATTTCTTGATTGAATTAAACCCACCCGTACGACCCTTGACGCAGGCCAACAAAGTCGCACGACTACCTTAATCCAATCTGCATCATATGCATAAACAGATAAATACTAGTTAGCTACCGCACACTACGTCTTGACGCAGGCCAACAAACGTAGCACAAATACTAAGTAGGACTTATCTGAAATGACGGAGGGCTACGACAGGTTTTTCTGAAAACCTATTGCGTAATGAACTTGATATCATTGTAGAATCGAGTGAATTTTGAAATGGAGTGATTTTGAGACTTTTATTAGTTTTGCTAAAGCGGTCACTCCCGGTGAAGGGATCTCGGCTCTTTCCTTATGGAATAAGGTGCAGGATATATCATATATATCGCTATACAAAGCAAAAACTCCAAAAGCAATCAAAAACAAACCGAGTGTTGTAGCATCTGCCAGTTTTGCTAAAGAGGTCACTCCCGGTGAAGGGATCTCGGCTCTTTCCTCATCGAATAAGGTGCAGGATATATCATATATATCGCTATGCAAAGCAAAAACTGTAGCTACCCTTTTTGAAAATTTGATTCTACAACATTTTTTAGGTTTCTTTTGTTTCATTAATCATATTAATGAATTCCCATCAATTAAGTCACATAAACATCACAGATAAACACGACGTACATTTATGCCATCCGCATTCGCCTCGATATCCCCTCGTGCACCGTTAGGTTAGGTAACTAACGGCAGAGCGGGGCAGGGCTAGCGTGGGTGTAAAACATAAGTAACGTCTATATAATATATCATATATACTATATACAGTATCTATCATAACATATCAAATGATCACATCATAGATATCGCAGCAGAAGAATCATATGAAAGAATGGATATACTAGGAGGTCCGTGTTTTATTTTGAGCCTCTATAAAACACGGATTCCACGGTCGCGATGAATAGCCAACCCCACACCCCTAGACCCATACGAGAGCGACAAGCAACCCTACCAATTCTATAGTTAGGAGACCCGAACTCGACTCCTCGAGTTGGTCTCCCACTGGACCCTAGAACCCGGTTACTTGTGCTCCCCTCCTTGGGTCTACCTAATGCGGAAAAGTAAATAATATACAATGGTGACATCATCCTCATCCCGGAAGTGCCCCAATAAAAGAATATTACATACAATGAATTTTACATGAATGAAAATAAAAACCCTCATCTCACATAAAACCCCCGGCTATTCAGAACGCGACGATCCAATATAACATATCCAGCAACTCATAACATCACATATCATCAACGTAAGTAAATATGCACATCCCAATTTTCGTTGACATATAGCAACGAAACCGGCGATATCACATATTACACTTACGGTCGCAGAAAAGAAAGTGTAAAACTACAACATTTGGAATCCACAATCTCTTTAGACATCATAAATCCGAAATATCACATACTTCTCATTTCATGCCTAACTATATGAATTCCACATATTGTATCACATTCCAGATAAATAGACAGTATTAAACTTTCCTATCGAATAATCAAATACCCAAGATTTCCTAAATAGCTCAACACTTGAGCCGAGTTCAAAAATTCCAGAATACGTCACAGTACCAACGGTCCAGCCGTAGAAGGGTCAAGCCAACGCCTCACATGTGGCACGCCGTACTGCCCCAAACCCTAAGCTTTAGAGGCGGTTCAGACGGTCACATAATCGAGTTAAGGTTTGTGTTCTTCTAGAGGGTCCATCGCGTTACTTGCACGTTTTTCCAAAAGATTTAAACTCAAGAAAAATTCAACACTTGAAAGTTTTTCGTGTCGGGAAAAAGCGAGTTAATGATATCCGTTCGAACATTTTAATACTTTCTAAATTATCCGGAAAATGCACGAAATTAAATTTTTCGATCGAATCAACGAATACAAAATAATCCCCAGAACACTCAACACTTGAGTCGGATTAAAAATACCCAGAAGAATGTACAAGTACTTACGGATATTACTGCACAAAACATTAACTCAAATTCTACTATTCCGCCGCGGAACCGCCGCTCAAGCAAGGTATTGGCGAGGTTCCGCCACGCTTTGGTAGAATTAGATTATCGTGTTTTACAGTAACTCTTAGAATTCCCTGCTGATTTTTTTTGAGTATTTTTAATGCAGAAAAAAATCACATTTTTACAAAATTTCCAGAAAGGGGTCTATTTCGACGTTTCGGGGTTCGATCGGAGTTTTAACTTTGTAAACACGTCGCCTAATGCTCTAGCTAGGCTCTGATACCACTGTAGGGTTACTAGGCACTCTAACAAGGTTCTACAAGGCATCAACCATGCCCGATTAAAATTTTAGCCGTGCCGAACAACCCTAAACAAGATCTTTGCTAGACTATTAGGGTTTCACATGCAAGTAAATATCAATTACGACTAAGTGAATACGAAATACAACCTTTGTAGATCGGTCCTTCACTTCTAAAGCTCCTTTTCGTAGTCCCTTCGCTGCGATCATGGTTCTCCCGGGCTCTTGCATGGCTTCACGAGGCGAAAGAAGTGTCCTTGCTTGAAGTCTTCGAGGCCGAAGATGATCTACGTCGAGAGAATACCAACTCAAGATACTACTTCACTAACTAGATAATTAGTGAAGCAAACACCCTAAACTAAAGTGCTAGTCTAGTAGAGGATGGAGAAATAGGAAGTGGGTTCACTTTAGAATTTATTTTCTCACAATATTTCTCACTTTGGATCAAACCCTAGAGAGCATTTTAGCTCAAGGAAGAAGATGAAGAAATAAAGAGAGAAAGATAATGATCAAGTGAGTAAGCTAACCATGGGTGAGTGAGTATCATATACTAACTCATGTAGAGACATAACCATGGCTAATTCTAATGGTTGGGTTAACTAAATATCTTAAGTAAAACAAATTGAGTTGAATTAGTCAAAGCACTAAAAGCTTCTACAAGTTTCATGCACTTAACAAATATCAACCAATTTAGATTTACTTTAAATATAAAAAACCGTCCACTAAAATTAGAACGGTGTATGTCTTATACACCCATGTCAAGTGTATCAACAACCATGATACAAAAAGAAAACACATTTTAATATATATCACATATATATTAAAGTTGTGCACATGTGAGAAAAATCCTTAAGTGAACAAATGTTAGTTAATGTAAATTAGTATATCAAATATACAATTATACACTAAATTATTAAATCAACACTTAACTTAATAATCCGGTTATATCTCATATAACCGACTAACATCCAATGTATCGACTTATCGAATCAACACTTGATTCGATAACTCGGCTATATCACATATAACCGAACGATACAAAAAGTCGCGAAAATAGAATATGGTATCACATACACGCATTATTCTCGGTCCCGCACATATCACATATGCGCTCCTATTTCGTTTTGCCTGAGCCAGTAAAACCTCTATGTAGGATTCTAAAGACTCGTCAATACGCCGGCAGTAGGTGATGATCCATCAAGCACCCATAAGCCGTCAGCGGTACTAGCTGGATGTAACGGCTACCCGGGTATTGAGAGATCAGAAGATCAGCAAGCAAGCCCGCTCCAACTCCTGTAAAAGCCTGACGGTAACACTTGCCGTACAGTCCAGTCTCCTCGTCTGATATGTCGCATATCAAGTCTAGGGGTGGTAAACGTCAGACCCCAATAACCGATAAGTCGTGCCGATGTGAGGCTCATAACGGGTCGAGAAACCACTGGTAACACTTACCACTAAATCTCTAAATCAGCCCTGTCCAGGGACTTCCCTGTTAT
The DNA here is from genome assembly GCA_030015575.1 of Agapanthus africanus. NCBI lineage: Eukaryota > Viridiplantae > Streptophyta > Magnoliopsida > Asparagales > Amaryllidaceae > Agapanthus > Agapanthus africanus. Next base: position 549,511,010 of record CM057339.1, read on the forward strand.
GGCCAATCGAGCACAGCGCAACATCAACCCCCAATACCGGGAGAGACGAAACCCCTCCTATCACTCATTGCCTCCATGCGACTCGGGACTGTACCCAAAAACCACCGTTTTGCATGCCCTCTTGGATGTGGTAAGGTGGAATTTAAAGCACATTGGGAATCACACAAGACTCTATGACGATCTCAGGTTTACAGACTAACCTGAACAAGTGTCACCAGAGAACCGCCATCTGACGTAAGGTATAATACCATCTGGGAGTTCTCGGCGAGTCCGTCCAGTGTACCCAGTCTCCACTGAGCACCCGTGTACCATCTCTGATGTCAAACACCAATGGATATGGGATCATCCATCGCCCATCTCATGGGTCGAGAAGCGTATACGCTAGTCTACTCTGGTATATCGATACCCTGTCTCGATACACCTACGACTAGGAATATTAAAGGATGTACTTATGGACTACTCTGTCCCCACTAGTATGATCTGCATCATAGTCCAGGTAGTCAAGTACACATCCTAAGGGCTTTACCAACATGTAACTATAAGACAGTATCAAGAGACAAGTATACATGTTAAGATAAAGAGCAATCAGATAGCATACTATCATATCGAGCAAGAAAGTCCTCTCTCTATATGTCCAAGCATCCAATATAATATACATCATCTGTACAATACTGGCCTTTAAGGAAAACATACAACTAACACTTGATTCATTATTCATCACAAATTGATTTGCTTCTTCTTCTTCTTCCTTTTTGATGGAAAGCTTTCTAGCTTTTTCATAAGTGATGAAAATGAGTGAGATATTGAAAACAAATGAGAGCTAAATTCCTACTTCATCATCCTCATCTATTCTTGCCACATAGATTAGGGTGTTTGCTTTGCTAATACTTGATTGCCACATAGATCTGGAAATTTTTAAAAATGTTGATTTTTTTTTCTGTATTAAAAATACTCAGAAAATTAAGCAGGAAATTCTAAGGATTACTGTAAAAAAACGAGCCCATAATACCTTTAAAGCGCCGCGGAACCGCGGCAATACCCTGCCTTGCGCGGCGGTTCCGCGGCCAAAATGTTGAATTAGGGTTTACTTTTTGCACAGTAACATCCGTAGGCATTTCTACTTGCTTCTGGGAATTTTTAATGTTACTCAAGTGTTGAGTTTTCTGGAGATCTTTTGTATTCGTTGATTCGATCGGAAAGTTTAACTTCGTTTAAGTTTTTTCGGGTTATTTAGAACACGTTAAAAAGTTCGAACGGATATCAATAACTCACTTTTTCCCCTGCCGGAAAATTTCCAAGTGTTGGATTTTTTCCTTAATTAAAGAACATTCATAGTCGTGCAAGTAACGCGGTGGACCCTCTAGAAGAACACAAACCTTAACTCGATTATGTGACCGTCTGAACCGCCTCTAAACCTTAGGGTTTGGGGAAGTACGGCGTTGCCACATGTGAGGTGTTGGTTTGACCCTTCTACGGCTGGACCATTGGTACTGTCGCACGTGATGGATACTTTTTGAACTCCGCTCAAGTGTTGAGCTATTTGGGAAATCTTGGGTGTTTGTTTATTCGATCGGAAAGTTTAACATTGTCTATTTATCTGGAATGTGATACAATATTTGGAATCCACAAGTAGTTATGAGATAACTAATTTGAATGTTATAAATTTAGCAGTTTAGTCTTATTTGATCGGTTGCCACGGGATTTTGATGTGATCAAAAGTCCGTCGCAATCACGTAGCGTATGCGGATACTCGCCGGGTAAACTTAATAGATAGCCACGCCCCATAGCCCCGACCAAGTGACTGTAGGAGAACCCCGTCGCCAAAAGCATCCGTTCGGGTGCTCGTGACAGCGGTGTTCCGCCTTAGTGCACTTCGTCGACGGCATCTAGGGGTGCGGCCGTCTACTAAAGTTTGCGACGAGTATTCGATCAGGATGTCGGGAATCTTGTTGAATTGCCCGACTTGATATTGAAAAGAGTTTTCGATATTGAGACTAAAATGCAGGGTTTATAATTGTTAGGCATGCGATGTCTAAGGAATTCATTTGGTTAGGCATGAGATGTCTAAGGAGGTTGCAGATTCCAACTGTTGTAGTTTTACACTTTCTTTTCTGGGACCGTAAGTGTAATATGTGGTGTTTCGCCGGTTTCGTTGCTATACATCAACGACAATTGGGATACGCATATTTCATTACGTTGATGATATGTGATATTATGTGTTGCTGTGATATGTTATATTGGATCGTCGTGTTTTGAATAGCCGGGGTTTTATGTGAGATGAGATTTTTTCTTTTTCATTCATGTAAAATTCATTGTACGTAATATTCTTTTATTGGGGCACTTCCGGGATGAGGATGATGTCACCATTGTATATTATTTACTTTTCCGCATTAGGATAGACCCAAGGCGGGAAGCACAAGTAACCAGGTTCTAGGGTCCAGTGGGAGACTATCTCGAGGAGTCGAGACCAGGTCTCCTAACTCTAGAACTGGCAGGGTTACTTGCCGCTCTCGTAGGGGTCTAGGGATGTGGGTTTGGCTATTCATCACGACCGTGGAATCCGCGTTTTATACAGGCTCGCATAAAACACGGAAATCCTAGTATATCCAATATTTCATATGTTATCTTCTGCTGCAATATTCTGTGATGAGATCATATTACTGCCTGAGAGAATGTTTATATTATATATATGAGATATATGTTATATTGCTGATTTCGTTTCAAATGTGATGCTTGTGAAGCATAATAAAAATGGGACTTCATTAATGAGATTAATGAAACTAAAAGAAACCTAAAGATGTTGTAGAAACTTGTCTCAAAAGCTGGTAGCTCTATTTCTTGCTTTGCATAGCAGTGTTTCTTGTAGAACATCCAACACCTTATTCGATAAGGAAAGAGCCGAGATCCCTTCACCAGGAGTGACCTCTTTAGCGAAACTAGCAGATGCTATAAACTCGGTTTGTTTTTTGATTGTTTTTATAGTTTTTGCTTTGCATAGTGATATTTGTGAAATATCCTGCACCTTATTCGATGAGGAAAGAGCCGAGATCCTTTCACCGGGAGTGACCTCTTTAGCAAAACTAGAAAAGGCCTAAAAAACATTCCATTTAAAATCACTCGATTCTACAACGATATCAAGTTCATTACGCAGAGGGTTTTCATAAAAACCTGTCGTAGCCCTCCGTCATTTCAGATAAGTCTTACTTAGTATTCGTACTACGTTTGTTGATCTCTGTCAAGGCGTAGTGTGCGGCAGCTGACTAGTATTTATCTGCTGCATATGATGCGATTGTTTTAGGGTAGTCGTGTGACCTTGTTGACCTCCGTCATGGGTCGTACGGGTGGATCTAATTCAATCAGGAAATGACGGGTAGAACTTGACTAGAAGCATATGGTTTGTTGACCTCCGTCAAGGTCATAGGACGCTAGGGGTAAAATATTATTAGGAATTTTAAGAGTTGAAATTTGCTATGAGATTGCATACCTTCTATGAGATAGTTGGATCCCTATACCCACTGCGAGTAAGAGTTACTCCTGGGAGAGTTTTACACATTACAATTAGCCGATCAAGTAGGTGTCTAGAAAGGTGTCAACGGGGTTATGCCTCTGGGAAAATGAGGTTTATTTTAATTAGGTCCGTGCGAAAGCACGGGGAACCTCCCTTAAAGTACCGGCACTGGCCTGGCTGAAAGATTGGCGAACTTGAAGAGTGTAATTAATCCCAGCTAGTCTTTCCTTTTAGGGTTTGAAGGAAGATTTGACTAAAATAGTGGGAGATATCCTGATTAGATATATTAATAACCAATCTAATCTTGCAAGAGCATACGCTGAGTGTTTTCTTCTATCTCTCTCCAGGTAGCGACCATGTCACGCCTTAATCAAGATAATAATATGGATGTATTGACCGAACCCGCTTGTTATACTGCGCTAGGGAACGTTAGTCCCGCTCCAACTTATAATTGTTATAAGACAGAGCAGGAAATTGGGGATTACCAGAATTCCCGTGCCGCCCAAACGAAGAAAGTGCATACCGATGAATCATCTTCGGGTGTGTTCATTACAGAGAACTGTTTCTCAGTGTCCTTTACGTCCTGGGTATATGATACCGGATCAGGATCCCATATGTGTTATATATTACATGGGCTACATAAAGGTAGAGAACTGAGAACGGGTGATAAGTTTCAAGAGTTGGAAACAGTGCAAGTGTTGCAGCCAAGTCTGTTGGCAGTTATCACCCTGTATTACCAGAATACATTGATTCTGAATGAATGTTATTAGATACCGAACCTGATATACAACATCATATCAATCTCTTTATTAGTAAAGAAGGATATAATTTTGTATTATTGGATAATGGTTTGAACATTTCCTATATCAAGAGTTGATAGGTTCAGGCACGTTATCTAAAGCATAAACGTTCTAAATCAAACCACAGTTCTTAACGTACAGAACACACACAAGAAGAAGAGTTCAGAAATGAACGAATCCTTCTTGAGGCATTGTAGACTAGGTCATATCAATGCGACCCGACTAGCCGAAGTTACATAAAGATGCATATTTAAATTAGTTTGGATTTACATCTTGTAAAACTTGCCAGTCATGTCACAAAGATAAGATGACCACAGCTCCGTTTATTAGAAACAGAGAAAGAGTTAGTGAACTCTTGGGATTGATACATGCTGATGTATGAAAGTCCCCTGTCTACATATGCCAGGACCGGTTCTTTGTACTTCATTACATTCACTGATGATCTCTCAAGATTCAGACATATGTTCCTGTTGAAACACAAGTCCGAAACTTTTGAGATAATCACTGAATATAAGTTAGAAGTAGAGAACCAAAAACGGGTATAAGTATTATGTCCTTTGATGAGATCAAGGAGGAGAATACTTGAGCATGGAATTCCTGGACTATTCTAAAGGAGAATGAGATTCTCTCTCAGCATTACTCCTCCGTATACACCACAGCACGTAGGTGTATCGGGGCGGAGCAATCACACCCTATGTGATATGGTGTGCTCTATGATGAGTACTACTGAGTTGCTTTTTTTCTTTTGGGGTTATGCACTTGAGAAGTTGCATACCTATTGAATAGGGTTCCAACCAAATCAGATGCCTACCACTCCATATGTGATATGGTATGAGAAGAGCCCATCTCTTAAGGAAGTAAAGATTTGGGGTTTTCCGGCCTATGTCAAAAGCAAAATCCGGACAAGATCGAGGCAATGTCAGTTCTGTGGAAGTTTGTTGGATATCCCAAGCATTCGCAAGGGAATATCTTCTACCAAACTGGGGAACAACAGGTGTTTTTGTTTCTCAGCATGCCACCTTTGTGAAAGGGAATTTCTTGTGAAGAAATTAGTGGTCATGAGGTAGAACTGGAAAGAGTTCCAGCTATACAAACTGCAGCTGATGATTTGGTAGAACCAAAGGATTCAATAGTTTCCAACGAGCCTCGGCCTCTCCGCCGATCTGGTAGGGTTCCTCATCCACCTGAGAGATTCTTCGGTTTCTCTATGACAGTGGGAGCAAGGATTGCATCATGAGATGATGACCCAACTAGTTTCGAGCAGGCCATCGGGAGTGAGGACTCTGTGAGAATGGCTGGATGCTTAGCGATCTGAGATGGAATCCTTATACACCAACAAAGTATGGACTTTGGTTACTTTATCCGAAGGGTTAAATCCCCATCAGAAGCGACTATATCTTGAGAAGATTACTTGGTGTACATGGAAAGGTTGAGACTTTCAAAGCTATGCTTAAGTCCATCCAGATCCTACTTGCCACAGCTACATACCATGACTACGATATCTGGCCGTTGGGTGTCATGACTGCTTTTCTAAATGATGATTTGGAAGAGAGAGTCTATAAGTACACAGCCATAGGGCTTCATAGACAGTGGGAGCAGCGGAAACGTGAGCATGATGTTTTATGGGATAAATCAGGCATCGCGGAGTTGGAACGTCTGTTTTGATGAAGTAGTCAAAGAGTTTGACTTCATAAAAATGGTAGATGAGCCTTGTATATACAAAAAGATAGTAGGGAGTATGGTGGTGATCCTCGTATAGTGTGTGGATGACATACTCTTGATAGGGAAGGAGTTTCCTATGCTACGCTCGGTCAATCTCCTCTTATCACAAAGATTCTCCATATAGGATCAAGGTGATACCTCCTAAATCCTGAGTTATGGATCTATGAGATAGATCTAATTGGATGTTAGGAATCTCACTAGTTGTAGTGAAATGGTATCAATTGATCCTGGGGAGAATCATTGGAAAGGTTCCAGGGTGATAAGGACGACTGAATGTCAGTCACAGGCATTGTCTTTACCCTCAGTGTAGGGACGGTATGTTGGAAGAGTTCCAAGCTAGATACCGTGACTTACTAGACGATTAAAGGAAAGATACATCGTTACCAAAGATGCTACTAAAAAGACAGTCTGGATATATTTGAGTTCATGAGATGAATTTCGTTCCTACCATTGTGTGACAATGGAGTTGTGGTTTAGGCCCAGGAACCCCCGTCCCATCTGTGATCCAAACATATTTTAAGGCAGTATCACCTGATCATGGAGATGTTGATCTCCAGGTAGATCAAGGTTAGAGAGTATACACAGAGGACAACAGCGCGGATCCACTCACAAAGGCCTATTTCCCAGTAGAGACTTTTATGGGATGGTTGAGTATGAGATACTTCAACCACAGCTGATTGTTGGGTATGCGATATCACAACTGATGGCCCTAGTGCAAGTAGGAGATTGTTAGTTATATGTATGCCTTAGAGGCCATTACTTTACATACGATGTATATTGTAGTGGATGCTTGGACATATATAGGGAGGACTTTCTTGCTCGACATGATAGTATGCTATCTGGTTACTCTTTATCTTAACATGTACTCTGATTGTCTTTATGTTACATGTTGATAAAGCCTTTAGGATGAGTACTTGACTATCAGGACTATGATGCAGATCATACTAGTGGGAACAGTGTAGTCGCCAAGTACATCCTTCAAATGTTCCTAGTCGTGGGAGTACCGAGACAGGGTATCGATACTCCAGAGTAGACTAGCGTATGCGCTTCTTAACCCATATGATGGGCGATGGATGATCTCATATCCATTGGTGTTTGACATCAGAGAAGGTATACGGGTGATCAGTGGAGACTGGGTACACTGGACGGACTCGTCGAGAACTCCCAGATGGTATTATACCCCACGTCAGATGGCAATTCTCTGGTGACACTGGTACAAGTTAGTCTGTAGACCCGAGATCGTCATAGAGTCTTGTGTGATTCCCACCGTGCTTTGATTTTCATCATACCACGTCCAAGAGGGCGTGCAAAAAGGTGGCTTTTGGGTACAGTCCCGAATCGCATGGAGGCAATGAGCGATAGGAGGGGTTTCGTCTCTCCCGGTATAGGGAGTTGATGTTGCGCTGTGTTCGATTGGCTATAACTGGATATCCCTGGCCAGGGTTGCTGAGATTTACTGGTAAGTGTTATTAGTAGTTTCTCGAACTGTTATGGACCTCATATCGACACGACTTATCAAGCTACTGGGGTCTGACGTTTACCACCCTTAGGCGAGATATGCGACATATCAGACGAAGAGACCGGACTGTACGGGAGTGTTACTGGTTGGATTCATGGGAGAATGTACAGGCTTGCTTGTTGATCTTCTGATTTCTCAATACCTGGGTGGCTGTTACGTTTAGCTGACCGCTTGCAGCTTGTGGGTGTTTGATATGATCATCACCTACTGCCGGCGTATTGACGATTCTTTAGAGTCCTACACAGAGGTTTTCTGGCTCAGGCAAAACGGAGTAGGGGCATATATGTGATATGTGCGGGACCGAGAATAATACGTGTATGTGATACCGTATTAGATTCTCACGATATATGATATCGGCCGGGTATATGTGATATAGCCGGGTCATCGGATCAAGTGTTGATTTGATGAACTGATACAGATTATATTAGTCAGTTATTTGTGAAATAGCCGGATTATCGGATCAAGTGTTGATTCGATAATTTAATGTATAATTATTTATATTTGATATATTAAATTACATTAACTAATATAAGCTCACTTAAAGATTCTTTTTCATACTCGGGTAATACATTGATATATATGCGATATATGTTAATTGTATTATTTTATTTTGTTACAATAAATATTGTATATGTGATATATAATATTGTAACATGTTATGGTTATAAATGCAACATGATTTGTGGAGTTTAAATATGGTTAGGGTTTGGATTAGGGTTAAGCTTTCATGAAGCTTTCAAGAAGCTTCTTGAAGCTTTGACTTTGAACTTGATATTTTGTGATATTTTGCAAAGATATTTCTTTAACCCAACCCAACCCTTTAACCATAGTTGAATCTCTTCATGCGTTAAGTCTTCTTACTTAACCCATGGTTGCATTTCTAACCTCACTTGATTCATTATTCATCACAAATTGATTTGCTTCTTCTTCTTCCTCCTTTTTGATGGAAAGCTTTCTAGATTTTTCATAAGTGATGAAAATGAGTGAGATATTGAAAACAAATGAGAGCTAAATTCCTACTTCATCATCTTCATCTATTCTTGCCACATAGATTAGGGTGTTTTCTTTGCTAATACTTGATTAGCGAAGCAAGAGCTTGGGTTTGAGTTTCTTCAAGTTAGATCATCTTTGTTATTGAAGATCGGAAGCAAGCTTGCATCTTTCTCTTCATGGAGCCTCTCTAGAGTCCGGGTACTCGATGATCGCAGCGAAGGGACCTCAACACAGAGCATTAGAAGTGAAGGAACGGACTAAAAAGGTTGTAATCCCAAACTCTTAGAAGTAAAGTTGTTTACTTGCTATTGTTTTCACCTAATCTCTAGTCTAAGATCTTGGTTAGGGTTGTTCGGCACGTCTAAATTTTGAATCGGGCATGGTTGATGCCTTGTAGAACCTTGTGACAGTGCCTAGTAACCCTACATGATCAAAGTAGGGGACTTCATATTCCCTGTTGATTTTATTGTTCTCGACACACAGCCTGTAGCTAACCCCCGGAATCAAATTCCGGTGATATTCGGTCGTCCATTCCTTGCAACTTCTAATGCGGTGATCAATTGTCGAAATGGTTCGATGAACCTATCTTTTGAAAACATGATAATTGAACTCAACATTTTAAGTTGGGGAATCATCCCTCTGAATCTAATGCTAATATACTTGATGTTTGCTCGATCCAAGAGATCACCCAGGAGGACTGTGAGCTCGAGAAATTTCTGTTCGATCACAGCAATTTTAACGCCACTAGTGTGTTCCTCCTTGAACCTGACACTATTTTCACGCCCGATGATGACTACGAGTGTTTCACTTTCTCAGACTATCTCGACCAATCACCACCCGAGTTTGAATCCTTTGAATTTTCGGATGAGTTAGCTGAACCATCCGACTAGGTTGCTTACACTCGTTTTGAACCTCTGTTGGAATCCTTAGAGTTTGAGACAATTTCACCTATTTTACCTTCAATTGTTTCGCCTCCAACACTCGAACTTAAGCTATTGCCGTCTCACCTTAAATACGCTTACTTAGGTGAGAATGTGACCCTTCCTGTTATCATCTCGGCTTCTCTGCCCCCCGAGCAAGAGAAAGCCCATTTAACGGTCTTGCAAAGCAATCGGCAAGCTTTTGGCTGGACTATGGCGGGCATCAAGGGGATTAGTCCCCTAATAGTTGAACATCATATTCATATGATGGATGATGCCAAGCCAGCAAGGGATCCACAGAGACGACTCAACCCAGTCATGAAGGAGGCTGTTAAAAAGGAGATCGTAAAATGTCTTGATAGTGGTATCATCTACCCTATCTCTGATAGCCAGTGGGTTAGCCCTACTCACATTGTCCCAAAGAAATCGGGCATAACGGTCATAACTAATAAGGCAAATGAGTTAATACCTACTCGCACCCAAACTGGGTGGCGAGTATGCATCGATTATAGAAAACTCAACGCCGCGACACGGAAAGACCACTTTTCATTACCTTTTATTTACCAAATGCTTGAACAATTGGCTGGGCATGGATTTTATTGCTTTTTGGATGGATACTCCGGCTATAATCAAATTCCCATCGCCGAAAAGGACCAAGACAAGACCACATTCACTTGTCTTTTCGGTACGTTTGCTTACCGTCGCATGCCCTTTGGGTTATGCAATGCACCCGCTACTTTCCAGCGGTGTATGATGGGTATTTTTTCAGCCATGGCGGAAAAATCTTGGAGATCTTCATGGATGATTTCTCCATTTTCGGCGACTCCTTTGATGAGTGTTTGGTACATCTCGACGCAGTCCTCACCCGGTGTAAGGATAAGAACCTTACTTTAAATTCGGAGATGTGCCACTTTATGGTGCGAGAATGTATTGTCTTAGGACATATCATCTCGCAAAATGGATTTGAGGTAGAAAAAGCTAAGATTGAAGTCATTTCCAATCTTCCTCCTCCCAAATGCGTCCGAGACATTCGAGCTTTCCTTGGCCATGCCGGTTTCTATAGAAGGTTCATCAAGGATTTTAGCAAGATTGCTAGACCCTTGACTCTTTTGTTGGCCAAGGACACCGCATTTGATTTTGACTCGAGCTGTATGAAGGCGTCTGAGTCATTGAAAAACTCACTTACTTCTGCTCCCATTCTTTCGTCTCCTAACTGGACGCATCCATTTGAAATTATGTGCGATGCATCTGATTTTGCCATTGGTGCTGTCCTTGGACAACACGTCAATAAGATGCCACATGTAATTTATTACGCTAGCCGAACCTTGAACGAGGCCCAATTAAATTACACAACAACTGAGAAGGAATCCTTAGCTGTTGTGTTTGCATTAGAAAAGTTCAGGCCCTACTTAATCGGCTCTCCATTCATCGTTTACACTGACCACTCAGCTCTTCGCCATCTTTTTGCGAAGAAGGATGCTAAATCTCGGCTGATACGTTGGATTTTCTTACTACAAGAGTTTGACCTTGTCATCAGAGACAAAAGAGGATGCGAAAACGTAGTCGCCGACCATCTTTCACGTCTCCCTTCATCGCCGACGCTTCAATTTCCTATAAAAGACGTTTTCCCAGATGAGCAGCTCTTGACTGTATCATGCGAACCTTGGTTCGCAGATATTGTGAATTATTTGGCCACCGGACATATACCAAATGAATGGTCGAATCAGGACTGACTCCGATTCCTATCCCAAGTTAAACATTTTTATTGGGATGAACCTTATCTATTCAAATACTGTCCCGACCAAATTATTCGTCGGTGTGTTCCCGACAATGAGTTTAAGAGCGTGCTGTCATTCTGCCACGATCAAGCGTGTGGCGGGCATTTTAGCCCTAAAAAGACAGCCGAAAAGATCTTGTAGTGTGGATTCTATTGGCTACATTTTAAAGACGCATATGATTACTGCAAGACATGCTCCCGGTGCCAACACTTCGGCCGGATATCTAGGAGAAACGAAATGCCGCTCCAACCAGTATTGGTTGTGGAAATTTTTGATGTTTGGGGGATAGATTTTATGGGACCGTTTCACAATTCTTTTGAGAACGTGTACATTCTCCTCGCTGTTGATTATGTTTCTAAGTAGGTCGAGGCTGTGCCCAGCTGGACTAATGACAACAAGGTTGTCGTTAGATTTCTCAAAGAAAACATTTTCTCTCGGTTCGGGCACCCCCGCGCAATCATCAGCGATAATGGAACTCATTTCTGTAATAGGACTTTCGAGTCCTTAATGCGGAAATATTCCATTAATCACAAGCTATCAACGCTATATCAACCCCAAACTTGTAGGCAAGTCGAAATTTCAAATCGGCAAATTAAACAGATATTGGAGAAAACGGTTTCCAAAAACCGTAAGGATTAGTCTTCAAAACTTACTGATGCCCTTTGGGCATTTCGAACTGCCTATAAGACCGATCCTTGCATGTCTCTGTATAGGCTTGTTTATGGAAAGGCTTGCCATCTTCTAGTTGAAATTGAGTATCGAGCATTTTGGGAAATAAAAGAGCTGAATCTATCTCTAGGAGATTCTGGCAGCCATCGAAAGCTGCAATTAAATGAATTAAGCGAGCTTTGAGATGAAACTTACGAGAACGCGGTTGTCGTCAAAAACCGAACGAAGGTGTTTCACGATAAACACCTTATGCACAAACCTTTCAAACCTAGTCAACAGGTTTTACTTTACGACACCAGGCAACATTTCCATCCCGGCAAGCTTAGATCTCGATGGAAAGGGCCATTTTTGGTACGCACCGTATATCCGCACGGTACGGTCGACTTAGAGAATCCGGAGGACGGTTCCACTATTTAAAATGAACGGACATAGGCTTAAACCGTTCCTCACCGCGGACCCTTTGGAGGAGCTCCTGTTGTTGCAGGAGCCGATTTACATTGACTGATCTTCCTCCATCTACCACCAAATTTCGGTTCTCCAGTCATAAACAGTGGAAACACTGTTTCAAATAAGTTTGGGGGTATGTACCACTTGTAATTATATAGAAACAAAATAAAAAAAATGAAAATAAAAAATATTTTTTTTTCCAATTTTTAGGATGTATTTTTGTAAATTTTTAGTTTTAATAAAAAATAAAATAAAAAATTTTATTTGCAAATAAATTCCTTTTTTTAAGAGGGCCTTTTGGCAAATAACCAAAACACCCCCTATAAAAAGAACCCGACCCTTCTACTGTTTTTAGCAAACCCTAATTATTCCTCTCTAAAAACCCTAGCCGCCGCAGCAGCCAGAGCAAGGAGATCTTTCCAGAGAGCCGCGCTTCCGCCGCCGAAGGACTTTCTGACCGCTGATCCGCCGCGCCTCTGCTTCATCACCCTTTGAAATTTTCAGAGGAGGTTTGCCCTCCTTTTTCCCTCTCTGTCGATTTCATATTTTGGTATCTTGCTCTCTGTGATGGCACCCACATTGCAATTTGAAAGAGACTTTTCACAAATGTTTGCACACACGGTCTATGGTAGCTATTCCGGTGACGAGATCCGAAGGCGTGGGTGGAACTTTTTACTTTTCAACCATCCAAATTCCTTCGTGCTTCCGGATCTTGTAAACTGTTTTTACGAGTGCATGGAAGATGGTTTCCTCTCACAACATGGTTACATTAGGTTAATTTGGGGGGATAGGGAAATAATAATCGATAGGGACTTCATACATGAAATCACCTTAATACCTAGATTACCTATTCATGACCAACCCCTCCAATTTGAGGACTACCTACCCTTGATAGGTAATGATTGTTCGAGGGAGCCACGATAAGGAATCCAGTCTAGAACCCTCTTTGTGAATGTCTTAACTATGTGTCGTTGGGCACAAAATAATATTTTTGGTAGTTCGCGCAATACGACATTTTTCACACCATCCCTTCTTATCGTGCACACCTTGATGACTAGGAACCCCAGCTATTATATGTGCACGGTATTACTTCACTCGATTGGTGCGGGCAAGAGGGCTGCAAATTATCCATGCTCTATGTTGGTGACACAACTGTGTCGCCATTTCCTCCCTGTGGAGGAATTCGAATTTTATATGCATGGAGGGATCCCTATTAGACCTCTTCTTAAGGGTGTATCCACGTCCTATACCCGCTTACATGATGTTTGGTCGCGCACCGAGTCGTCCGAGGACGTGCCCGCCAAGACACCCAGCTCCAGCTCGACCGCGAGCGAGGAAGAGCTTACCCCCGCAGCATAAGCACGTTTACTTAGGAGAGCCACTAGGGGGATAAAAATATTGATAGGGATGGTGACCAACCTGGATCAGCGAGTGACAAGTATAAAGCATGGCATGACCACCCTGCTGGCGAGAGAGGAACGTTCCCGTTCACGTTCGAGGGGACGGCGAGGCCATGAGCAGTGAGGGAACTGCTTTTGATAAGTTTGGGGGTGGATTGTAAATAGTTATCACTGCATTGCATATTTTTATTTTTTTTGTACATATTTTTTTCTTCTTCTTTTGCATATTTAATTCCGCATTGCATGTTTATAAAAAAATATAAAATCTGAAAAAAAAAATTTAAAAAAAAAATTCAAATTAAAAATTGAATTTTTTTAAAGATTATAAAAAATTGAAAAATCAATTTTGGCCATATTTGACTTAAGTTCAACACGGCGGTTTAGTAGTTAGGAAAAACAAGATCCTAAACTTAGTAAATTAAAAACTCTAAAAATAACCTTTCTTAAAGATAACTATAGAAAATATATGTCATTGCAGTTTATTTAGAAATAGGCAAATTTTGAGTTCAGTTCTAGGGTTAAGTCAAAATAAGGGAAGAGTATTAAAATTTTTATTTGAAGTGTAAATCTGAAAAATAAATTTTGAACCTTTAGTCTAAATCCTGAAAATATATACCCTACTACATGCACATACACGCACCTTGAAACTTGGGATAGTAGAGGATACCGTGAAATGCTCTTGTCTAAAATCTTTATTATGAAGGAAAATATAAATAAAAAGTATAAGTGGTGAATAAAGAGACCTAAAAAAATGAACACTGGTTTTGTAATTGCTTAAGGCAGCATAAATAACAAAATATAGTAAGGGTGCTTTATCACCTAGTGCCTTAGACCAACTGGTTTGGGAGTCACTGCTAAGCCTTAAGTATAACAAGACGAGGAATTACGCCTAAATGCGTAAGCACATTTTGTAATCGGTCGTTTAGTACCTCAAGAAGTATTAACCGTCGCATGAAGAATGTGTGAGCGATTTCATCTAAAATTCACCAACTAAAAATACTTTGGACAATGGAAAAGAGTATGATAACTTGAATTGAATTTCCAAGTGTAGGGGTAAAAATTACACACACGTAGGGGTATATGATTGGGGTATGGATGAGAGATAGGAATGAGAGATAGGGCTTATACCTTCAATATAGATGATAAATATTCTTGAGTTGAGACTGCACCTTAGAAGGAAAATTCAAAAGATGCTGAAAGATTAATAATTTGCAAAACAAAAACGATCTTAAGTTAAATGAAAAGTGAGTGTGCAAAATACGGGTTGATGATTTATAAGTTGAAGATAATAGAATTTCTTGCTAGAATACTGAATTGAAGAATGAGAGTCAACATGCCAAATTGATCGGATTTTGTGAATAGTATCCGCTGAAAACACTCAGGAGACAACACTCCTCCTACTAGGGATACCTAGAGGTTTAACGGCTTGTTGCACGAGCTCAGTGCCATCGCGTTCCCTGCGAAAGTGAGGTTAGGATTTTTTTTTGAGAATAAATTGGCTTTGCTCGGGACGAGCAAAAGATAAGTTTGGGGGTATTTGTTCATATAAGAATTTTGCATTATTATATCGCCCATTCTTGATCACATTACATATAAATAGGTGCTTTTGATCCATGTCTGCTAAATAGTTGCAGGTTACAGGTTCTTAGATCATTACAGTGAAATTCATGAAAAGACGCTACAAATGTGAGACTACGACCAACAATAGATGAATCCGTATGATGCCGCCTACCATTTCAAGGAACAAATGAAGATCGGTAGACAGTTCAATGCACAAAGCACAAGGGTAGCACAAGATTCATGACTTCAACGCGAAGCTCACGGCAAAAAGTCCACAACATTCTGCACTGTGGAAATCTGGAAGAAAATAGAAGAGATTATGTGGAACCAAGTGAAGAAAACAGAAGGAAAAAGCAACATGAAGCAACCCTAGAAGTTTGATACCAAGATCTCACAATACGGCCGCGGAACCGCGGCCAAACATGGCTTTCTGCCGCGGAACCATGGCCGTGCAACGCACGTGTCGGTGCATGTGTCGGTAGGTGTCGGTGCTTTGACCCGGATTTCTTAGGGTAGTCTTGTAAATTCAAATGCGGATCAGATGTAAACCTAAGGTTTCTCCTATGTATTAATAGGAAAGCCAGAAGCCTAATTAAGCATGCCTCTTTTTAATTCTTAGATTAAAAATATTAATTCAGTTGTAATGCATTGTTGAGAGGTATCAATAAAGTAAGTTTTATTCTTTCTTGCATTCTTTTGTATTATCTGAATTTAATTTCTGCATTATTTTTTTCTCTGTCTTTTATTATCTGCAATTTAGATAGTCTATTAAAATAAAATATAAAAATGAATTTTATCATCACTTTCCTAATGAGTGAGTAATTCCTCACTTGTTAGGGTTAGGATAGGGAAGGTTTGAGAGAAGGAAATCTCTCTCACTCCTTTCTTTGCCCATATAATTTTTATAATACGGACTCTATTTAATTCAATCACACACCGCTCACTACGGCACCCTACCTTAAATGATAGCGGTGATTCCCTAGTTAGACCGGTTGTGGTTGAATTAACTGGAGGTTAGGGCTAAGAGCCAAGAAAGGACGGACAAGGACCGAAAGGAAGAAACTAAGTTTCTTCCTAGTCGTGCTAATCCCCTTTGTTGACTATTACCCTAACACCTATATTCTTAACTAGGGCATTAAAAGCAGTGAGTAGAATCCCTATTCCAAACTAACCTAATCCTAACCCTAGCAAGCCTTTAAATCAATTTAATCTCATTCTTAGATCTTAAAACAAAACCTACCAAAAATAGGACTTAACTTGTTAGAACTTAAAGAAAGAACACCATTTCCCTGTGGACTGACCCGTACTCATCCGGCTAGCTACCAAGCGACACTGTCTTGATTGCGGTATTCTTTAATTTAAAACGCACGGAAAAAATCGAACAATCAAATGACGCCGTTGCCGGGGAAACGGTAGTTTATTTCTTTTCGTAATTTCGGGTTAATTAAATAAAAAAATATAAAAATTAAAAAAATTAAAATTAAAATTAAAATCATCTTGTTATTTTTTATTGGTTTTGTGTGAATTGTGCAGGAAAAGAAGACGGATTGATTCAGATCTGGAGCAAGCCCAGTGAAAAAATCAAGAAACAGAGGATCTGAACAGACAGAGGAGAACCATAACAGCACACAGAAAATTTTTGGAGATCCAAACCTACTAAGCCGCCGCGGAAACGCGGCATACGCAGGCGTTTGACCGCGGTTCCGCGGTCAATTACTGACGTCAGCACCCCAAATTTCTCTGTGAGTATTTTTCTACTTCTCTTCTACCCTCTGAACTCCAGTGAAAATTTTTTCCTGCAGGGTTCTTTGCGCAAAACTTTTTCTCCCTCTCCAATAAATCATTTTGTGCAGGATTCTTTGCGCCGCAAATAAAAATAAAAATTTTTGGAAAGTGTTTTAGATTTTGTGTGTTACTGCTTTGCATATTTAAAACGGAATTTAAGGGGCTCTAACACCAATCAAGATTGGGTGGGGATTTCATTACCCTTCCTAAGACCCCAGAAATCATTAAAAGCATATGCATCACCCTTGAGCTAATTAAAAAATATCTAGACTCAGCCAATTAAGGACTGTCGCGCTCATTAGGACAGAGGAAGGTTGTGGGTATTCAGTCGTTTATCTAAACCTGACTTTGTAGTGCCTAGGCTAGACAAGTGAGAAAGGTAACTTTAAAAGGCCCGTCTCACGGTGATTCATGAGCGGAACCCTCCTTTCTTCACTTGTGCTTATCTGGCCACAATTGGCGGTGAAGAGGCGATTTGAGAGATATCTCACAACTTGTCGCTTTGGACCAGTTAGGAGCAGTCTAGTTGACTTAGGAGACCCTAGCTCTAGGCTTGATTGTGCATGCTTCAATTGTGATTGTTTGAAAGTGTGTCGTAGTTCCGTACAATTTTTTTCCCAAAACTCTTTATAAAAAAATATAAAAACTGAAAAAAAACACACAAAACAAAATTTTTACAAAAACTTGCCATTTGTCGCTAGAATTCCATTGCACCCAACCTTCATTCACATTTCCCCATCGACGTTTTCTTACCCTCACATTCTACGTTTGACTACACTACAACTCGTTTAGTGTATGTCCAGTTGGACTAGGGACACTAGTTCCCGCTTAGTCCGTGTCTCGTTAGTCGCTACTGACGACGCATTCGACTTCGAAGTCGAAACTCCCTCCACTCCTTTTTCATCTTTACCTTCATCTTTACATTCATCATCTTCTAAAGAGATGTCAAGATTCAATCCTAACACCCCTTTACCTACCTTAGGACCGATTCCACCTCAACTGGGTGCGAATAACTCGCAACACCCTCCTGTTGAAGCGCCACAGCGAATCGCGCTCCAGGATCGTTTCTATCCCACCCGCTCCGCACTTCCTACTTGTCTTTCACTCCCACCGGCAAATGGAGATAATTTTGAAATTAAGCCCCACTTCATCAATATGTTGCCCAAATTTCATGGACTGGAATCCAAAGATTCCTATATCTTCATCAACAAATTCCAGAATGTTTGTGCAATGATGAAGACTGCCCAACTGTCCGATGATGCTATACGGCTACGAGTCATTCCTTTCACTTTGTGTGACCTAGCTGAAAAGTGGTTGTATAACACCGCATCACATTCTATAAACAATTGGGAAGAGTTTGTTAAAGTATTTCTTAAAAAATTTTACCCACATCACAAGACCTCGAGAATACGTAATGAAATTAACCAATTTTCCCAGCTTCCTTCCGAACCTTTTTGGAAGTGTTTCGAACGATTCAAAGACCTTCTTGTTCAGTGCCCTCATCACGGTATTGAGAGATGACAACTTTGCCAGACCTTATACGAAGGACTGAACCCATCAAATAAGAAGTTGCTGGAAACCATTTGTCAAGGTCACTTCCTAACCAAATCTGACGAGGAAGCTTGGCAATTTCTCGACGATCTTGTTGAACAAACGCTTCAGTGGGAAAGCACTAGACAGACCACTTCATCCACTTCATCTACCTCATCCGGTCCGTCTAGGGCAGGCGTTCATCAACTCGATATGTCAATTGCAATGAAAGCCGAAATGGCAGCAATTACATGAAAACTAGAAGCAATTGAGAGCAAATTCTCATCGCCTTCTCCTGCCCCTGCTTTACCCCCTCACACTATATGCGCTTGTTGTTCGGATCCATCCCATTTGACCGAGGAGTGTCCTTACAACCCACCTGCTCAAGGACAAGATCAAGTCAATGCTGCCTTTCAGCAAAGACAAAGAAATAATCCATACTCTTCAACTTACAATTCTGGTTCGAGGAATCACCCCAATTTTGCTTGGAATCAAAATCAACAACAATTCCAAGGCAACAACAATTCCCAGAGGCCTCCTCCTCAACAACAAGCTCATCAACAAACTCAATATCAGCAACCTTTCCAACCCCAACCTTACCAAAATCAAACGAAAAATTTTGCACCAAACAACTCTTTTCCTCAAAACAATTTTGTTCCGCAAAATAACGATAAGGTTACCTCGTTAGAACGAAGTCTGGATGCGTTTTTAAAACAATCAACTCAATCATCCGCCAACATCCAGTCTTCCATTCAGTCTTTGGTGCAACACACTGCGTCACATGTGCAAAGCATCAAAACCATTGAAGCCCAGATTGCACAACTAAATGCTGCTTTAAGCGAGCGTGAGAAGGGGAAGCTTCCATCTCAACCACTGCCAAACCCTGGTCACCCACAAAATGCACATATTGCTCTTGAACAACAAAACCATAATGCGAGTGCCATGACTACATTAAGATCTGGAAGGATGTTGCACAATATTGTTGGCACCGATGATAACACCCGGCCGCCGCTTCTTCTTCATCTTCTTCATCTTCAGAGCATGTTCTCCATTCTTCATAAAGCTCTACTTCTTCTACTGCTCCGAACGGACCCACATCTTACTCCACTAAAACACCAGCACTGGGATCCGTTCCAACTCCACAATCTCCTCCACAAGCATTGGACTCAACCAATTTTCAAAATGTTCCATTGTTAGTTATATATATGCCCTAGAGGCCATTGCTGTACATATGATGTATATTATAGTGGATGCTTGGATATATATAGAGAGGACTTTCTTGCTCGATATGATAGTATGCTATCTGGTTTCACTTTATCTTAACATGTTAACAAATACTGTTTTGTGATCACGTGTTGATAAAGCCCTTAGGATATGTACTCGACTACTAGGACTATGATGAGATCATACTAGTGGGGCCAGGGTAGTCGACGAGTACATCCTATAACTGTTCCTAGTTGAGGGTGTATCGAGACAGGGCATCGATACTCCAGAGTAGACCAGCGTACACGCATCTTGACCCATATGATGGGCGATGGATGATCCCATATCCATTGGTGTTGGACATAAAAGATGGTGTACGGGTGCTCAGTGGAGACTGGGTACACTGAACAGACTCGCCGAGAACTCCTGGATGGTATTATACATATCGTCAGATAGAAGTTCTCCGGTGACACTGGTACAGGTTAGTCTGTAGACCCGAGATCGTCATAGAGTCTTGTGTGATTCCCACTGTGCTTTGATTTCCACCTTACCACGTCCAAGAGGGCGTGCAAAATTGTGGCTTTTGGGTACAGTCCCGAATCACATGGATGCAATGAGCGATAGGAGGGGTTTCGTCTCTCCCGGTATAGGGAGTTGATATTGTGCTGTGTTCGATTGGCTATAACTGGAAGTCCTTGGCCAGGGCTGATATGGAGATTTACTGGTAAGAGTTATCAGTAGTTTCTCGACCCTTAATGAGCCTTACATCGACACGACTTATCGGTTACTGGGGTCTGACGTTTACTACCCCTAGACTAGATATGCAACATATCAGACGAAGAGATCGGACTGTACGGGAGTGTTAGTGATTGGATTTGCAGGAGAATGTACAGACTTGCTTGTTGATCTTCTGATTGCTCAATACACGGTTGGCTGTTACGTTTAGCTGACCGCTTGCAGCTTGTGGGTGTTTGATATGATCATCACCTACTGCCGGCGTATTGACGATTCTTTAGAGTCCTACACAGAGGTTTCCTGGCTCAGGCAAAACGGAGTAGGAGCACATATGTGATATGTGCGGGACCGAGAATAATACGATATGAGATAACGTATTCTATTCTCGCGATATGAGATATCGGCCGGGTATATTTGATATGGCCGGGTCATCGGATCAAGTGATGATTCGATGAATTGGTACATGTTACAATAGTCGGTTATATGCAATATAGCCGGATTGTCGGATCAAGAGTTGATTCGATAATTTAATTTATAATTATATATGTGATATATTACATTACGTTAACTAATATAAGCTCGCTTTATTGATTCATTTTCTCACTGGATAATACATTGATGTAT
Source organism: Agapanthus africanus (assembly GCA_030015575.1). Taxonomy (NCBI): domain Eukaryota; kingdom Viridiplantae; phylum Streptophyta; class Magnoliopsida; order Asparagales; family Amaryllidaceae; genus Agapanthus; species Agapanthus africanus. The sequence goes on from CM057339.1 coordinate 549,532,203, forward strand.
ATGCGATATATGTTAATTGTATTATTTTCTTTTGTTACAAAATATATTTTATATGTGATATATAATATTGTAACAAGTTAGGGTTACAAATGCAACATGGTTGTTAAGTTTAAACAAAGTTATGTTTTGGATTTGGGTTAGCTTTTGGGTTAGCTTTTTCATGAAGCTTCATGAAGCTTTCCTTTTTGTTTTCTAGCTTGATATTTTGTGAAGATATTTTTTTAACCAAACTCAAACCCTTAACTCTAGTTTATTCTATACATGAGTTAAGGCCTTCATTTATTAACTCATGGTCTTCATTTGTAACCACAACAATAATTCATTATTCATCACAAAATCTTTCTTCTTCTTCTTCCTCCTTGAAAAAGCTTTCTAGCTTTTTGTGAAGTAATGATTTAAAGTGAGAAATTGAAAACAAAAGTGTGCAAAATTCCTACTTCATCATTCTCATCTATTCTAGCCATTTAGATTAGGGTGTTCACTTCACTAATACTTGATTAGAGAAGTGAGAGCTTGAGTTTGAGATTCTTCAAAGTAGATCATCTTTGAAAAGGAAGATTTCAAGCAAGCATGGATCATTCGACTTATGGAGCCTCTCTAGAGTCCGGAAGTTCATGGATCGCGGTGAAGGGACTACTACTCGGAGCTTATGAAGCGAAGGAATGGACTACAAAGGTTGTAATCCCTCTCTCTTAGATGTAAAGTTGTTTACATGCAAGTTAACCCTAATTCTCTAGTTAAGATCTTGGTAAGGGTTTGTTTAGCACCCTAAAAATTTCAATATGGCATGTGTGATGCCTTCCTAAACCTTGCTAAGGTGCTATGCTAACCCTACATCCATTTCCAAACCGGTTGAGATCCAATAAACAAAATCCACAAATGGAGAAGATTGTGGAGTTATTTAAACATGTTAGCATTAACATTCCTCTCTTGGATGCAATCCAACAAGACTCTTATTACGCAAAAATCTTGAAGGACTTGTGCACCAAGAAAAGGAAATCACAGGTATAAGTGATGCTCTTACCCAATCTTTGCCTCAAAAACGAAAGGACCCTGGCCGTCCTACAATTTCAATAACTATTGGGAATAAGAACATCAACCGCGCACTTTTAGATCTTGGTGCCAGTGTTAACCTGCTTCCCTTTTCGGTATATGAGCAACTAGGCATTGGAGAGTTGAAACCCACACATTGTACTCTCCAAATGGACGACCGATCCATCACCCATCCTAGGGGTGAGTTAGAGGATGAGTTGATCAAAGTAGGGGACTTCATATTCCCTGTTGATTTTACTGTTCTCGACACACAGCTTGTAGCTAACCCCCGGAATCAAATTCCGGTGATACTCGGTCTTCCATTCCTTGCAACTTCTAATGCGGTGATCAATTGTCGAAATGGTTCGATGAACCTATCTTTTGAAAACATGACAATTGAACTCAACAATTTTAAGTTGGGGAATCCGCCCTTCGAATCTAATGCTAATATACTTGATGTTTGCTCAATCCAAGAGATCACCCAGGAGGACCGTGAGCTCGAGAAATTTCTGTTCGATCAAAGAAATTTTAACGCCACTAGTGCGTTCCTTCTTGAACCTGACACTGTTTTCACGCTCGATGATGACTATGAGTGTTTCACTTTCTCAAACGATCTCGACCAATCACCACCCGAGTTTGAATCTTTTGAATTTTCGGATGAGTTAGCTGAACCATCCGACTAGGTTGCTTACACTCGTTTTGAACCTCTGTTGGAATCCTTAGAGTTTGAGACAATTTCACCTATTTTACCTTCAATTGTTTCGCCTCCAACACTCGAACTTAAGCTATTGCCGTCTCACCTTAAATACGCTTACTTAGGTGAGAATGTGACCCTTCCTGTTATCATCTCGGCTTCTCTGCCCCCCGAGCAAGAGAAAGCCCATTTAACGGTCTTGCAAAGCAATCGGCAAGCTTTTGGCTGGACTATGGCGGGCATCAAGGGGATTAGTCCCCTAATAGTTGAACATCATATTCATATGATGGATGATGCCAAGCCAGCAAGGGATCCACAGAGACGACTCAACCCAGTCATGAAGGAGGCTGTTAAAAAGGAGATCGTAAAATGTCTTGATAGTGGTATCATCTACCCTATCTCTGATAGCCAGTGGGTTAGCCCCATTCACGTTGTCCCAAAGAAATCGGGCATAACGGTCATAACTAATGAGGCGAATGAGTTAATACCTACTCGCACCCAAACTGGGTGGCGAGTATGCATCGATTATAGAAAACTCAACGCCGCGACACGGAAAGACCACTTTCCATTACTTTTTATTGACCAAATGCTAGAACGATTGGCTGGGCATGAATTTTATTGTTTTTTGGATGGCTACTCCAGCTATAATGAAATTCCCATCGCCGAAAAGGACCAAGACAAGACCACATTCACTTGTCTTTTCGGTACGTTTGCTTACCGTCGCATGTCCTTTGGGTTATGCAATGCACCCGCTACTTTCCAGCGGTGTATGATGGGTATTTTTTTAGACATGGTGGAAAAATTCTTGGAGATCTTCATGGATGATTTCTCCATTTTCGGCGACTCCTTTGATGAGTGTTTTCTACATCTCGACGCGGTCCTTACCCGGAGTAAGGATAAGAACCTTACTTTAAATTGGGAGAAGTGCCACTTTATGGTGCGAGAATGTATTGTCTTAGGACATATCATCTCGCAAAATGGCATTGAGGTAGATAAAGCTAAGATTGAAGTCATTTCCAATCTTCCTCCTCCCAAATGCGTCCGAGACATTCGAGCTTTCCTTGGCCATGCCGGTTTCTATAGACGGTTCATCAAGGATTTTAGCAAGATTGCTAGACCCTTGACTCTTTTGTTGGCCAAGGACACCACATTTGATTTTGACTCGAGCTGTATGAAGGCGTTTGAGTCATTGAAAAACTCACTTACTTCTGCTCCCATTCTTTCATCTCCTAACTGGACGCATCTATTTGAAATTATGTGCGATGCATCTGATTTTGCCATTGGTGCTGTCCTTGGACAACACGTCAATAAGATGCCACATGTAATTTATTACGCTAGCCTAATCTTGAACGAGGCCCAATTAAATTACACAACAACTGAGAAGGAATTCTTAGCTGTTGTGTTTGCATTAGAAAAGTTCAGGCCCTACTTAATCGGCTCTCCAGTCATCGTTTACACTGACTACTCAGCTCTTCGCCATCTTTTTGCGAAGAAGGACGCTAAATCTCGGCTGATACGTTGGATCTTCTTACTACAAGAGTTTGACCTTGTCATCAGAGACAAAAGAGGATGCGAAAACGTAGTCGCCGACCATCTTTCACGCCTCCCTTCTTCGCCGACGCTTCAATTTCCTATAAAAGACGTTTTCCCAGATGAGCAGCTCTTGACTGTATCATGCGAACCTTGGTTCGCAGATATTGTGAATTATTTGGCCACCGGACTTATACCAAATGAATGGTCGAATCAGGACAGACTCCGATTCCTATCCCAAGTCAAACATTTTTACTGGGATGAACCTTATCTATTCAAATACTGTCCTGACCAAATTATTCGTCGGTGTGTTCCCGACAATGAGTTTAAGAGCGTGCTGTCATTTTGCTATGATCAATCGTGTGGCGGGCATTTTAGCCCTAAAAAGACAGCCGAAAAGATATTGCAGTGTGGATTCTATTGGCCACAACTTTTTAAAGACGCACATGATTACTGCAAGACATGCTCCCGGTGCCAACACTTGGGCCGGATATCTAGGAGAAACGAAATGCCGCTCCAACCAATATTGGTTGTGGAAATTTTTGATGTTTGGGGGATAGATTTTATGGGACCGTTTCCCAATTCTTTTGGGAACGTGTACATTCTCCTCGCTGTTGATTATGTTTTTAAGTGGGTCGAGGCTGTGCCCAGCCGGAATAATGACAACAAGGTTGTTGTTAGATTCCTCAAAGAAAATATTTTCTCTCGGTTCGGGCACCCCCGCGCAATCATCAGCGATAATGGAACTCATTTCTGTAATAGGACTTTCGAGTCCTTAATGCGGAAATATTCCATTAATCACAAGCTATCAACGCCCTATCATCTCCAAACTTGTGGACAAGCCGAAATTTCAAATCGGCAAATTAAACAGATATTGGAGAAAACGGTTTCCAAAAACTGTAAGGATTAGTCTTCAAAACTTACTGATGCCCTTTGGGCATTTCGAACTGCCTATAAGACCGATCTTGGCATGTCTCCGTAGAGGCTTGTTTATAGAAATGCTTACCATTTTCCAGTTGAAATTGAGCATCGAGCATTTTGGGCAATAAAAGAGCTGAATCTATCTCTAGGAGATGCTGACAGCCATAGAAAGTTGCAATTAAATGAATTAAGCGAGCTTTTGGATGAAACTTACGAGAACGTGGTTGTCGTCAAAAACCGAACGAAGGTGTTTCACGATAAACACCTTATGCGCAAAACTATCAAACCTGGTCAACAGGTTTTAGTTTACGACACTCGGCTACATTTCCATCCCGGCAAGCTTAGATCTCGATGGAAAGGGCCATTTTTGGCACGCACCGTATATCCGCGCGGTGCGATCGACTTAGAGAATCCGGAGGACGATTCACTATTTAAAGTGAACGGACATAGGCTTAAACCGTTCCTCACCGCGGACCCTTCGGAGGAGCTCCTGCTGTTGCAGGAGCCGATTTACACTGACTGATCTTCCTCCATCTACCCCTAAATTTCGGTTATCCAGTCATAAACAGTGGAAACACTGTTTCAAATAAGTTTGGGGGTATATACCACTTGTAATTATATAGAAACAAAATAAAAAAAATGAAAATAAAAAATAATTTTTTTCCCTAATTTTTGGGGGTATTTTGTAAATTTTCATTTTTAATAAAAAATAAAATAAAAATTTTTATCTGCAAATAAATTCCTCTTTTTAAGAGGGCCTTTTGGCAAATAACCAAAACACCCCCTATAAAAAGAACCCGACCCCTCTACTGTTTTTACCAAACCCTAATTATTCCTCTCTAAAAACCCTAGCCGCCGCAACAGCCAGAGCAAGGAGATCTCTCCAGAGCGCCGCGCTTCCGCCGCCGAAGGGCTTTTTGACTGCTGATCCGCCGTGCCTCCGCTTCATCACCCTCTGAAATTTTCAGAGGAGCTTTGCACTCCTTTTTCCCTCTCTGTCGATTTCATATTTTGGTATCTTGCTCTCTGTGATGGCTCCCACATTACAATTTGAAAGAGACTTTTCACAAATGTTTGCACACACGGTCTATGGTAGCTATTTCGGTGACGAGATCCGAAGGCGTGGGTGGAACTTTTTACTTTTCAACCATCCAAATTTCTTTGCGCTTCCGGATCTTGTAAATCGTTTTTACGAGTGCATGGTGTTAGTGTATATGCCCTAGAGGCCATTACTGTATCATACTAGTATGTATATTACTTAATGGAAGCTTGGGATATTCACCTTGTATATACAATCTTGCTCAAAATGGTAGTATGCTACTTGGTTTATTTCTACTTCAATGTGTACATGTGTTTATCTTTGTATATTGCTTATACACATTAGTGGAGCCCTTAGGATCTTTGCTTGATTACCAGCAATGTGATGGCCGTCACACTAGTGGGGCTGGGTAATCTAGAAGCACATCCTTATGCAGGTCCCTGGTCGCAGGACTATCGAGACAGGGCATCGATACTCCGGAGTAGACCAGCGCATGCGCTTCTCATCCCAGTGTGGGAGACGGTCTGTCCCACAGCCGTCAGTACGTCGTACTTGAGATAGTATGCGGGTGCCCGTTAGGTTACGGGTACACTGGACAGGACTCGTCGGGAACTGACCAGTTGGTATTATACCTATCGTCAGTTATCAGTTCCCAGGTGACATGAGTACAGCTTAGTCCGCTGACTTGACACTGTCACTTCGCCTCGGGTGTGTTCCCACTGTACTTTGATCACTACCCTACCACGGCTCAAAGGAGTCGTGCAAACAGGTGGTGGTTGGGTGCAGTCCCGAAGCACTTGGAGGCAGTGACGGTTAGACAGGATTCGTCTCTCCCGGTATTGGGGGTTGACATCGCGCTGTGTCTAGGAGAGCCATTACACGAGTAGTCCCTGGCCAGGGCAAACGAGATATACTGGTAGGTTTCCAGTGTTATCTCAGGGTGTTTTGGGCTTCGCTCCGGCACGACTTGTACCGCTATTGGGGGACTGACGTTTACCGCCCCCTAGGCCCGCCATGCGATGTATCAGACGAACAGACCGGACTGTACGGAGAATGTCACACTCAGGCTCAGTAGGAGTTCAGATGGGTTTCGCCTCGTCGGTCTTCTTGTCGGCATTACCTGGGGACCGTTACGCACAGCTAGTGCCGCTTGCGGTCTGTGGTTAAACCCACTGCCAGCGTAGTGTCGAGTCTTTAGAGTCCCACACAGAAAGCTTTTCGCCTTTAGGCAAAAGAGTAGAGGTCGCATGGTATTGCGACAGGTCGCATGGTTTTGCGACAGGGTTCGGTCACATCCGTGCACTTGTGCACGTACAGTGTCCGGACAGTTTACACTAGCGGGCTTTGGTTTAAGCCAGATCCTAGTGTACCTTATGGGATTGGATTTATCCAGTTTGCTTTCGTGTTCCTCGGAACGCGGATGCGGGTGTGTATGCACAGTTGACAGGGAGGCACAGACAGCGGATTCTCATTAGGGTTGTTGACAGTTGACCGTTGACTTTTTGACTTTTTGCTCAACCCTAATGAGAATTTGATATGTGATTAACTATTATATTAATTAAGTATTATGGTGACTTGGTTGTTGACTTTGTTGACTTGTTGACTTTTGTTGACTTGTTGACTTTGTTGACCGGTTGACTAGGCTTGACTAGTTGACCATCATGATAACCATGGCTATCATTTCATGCCAAAGACTTTTACTTGCTTGTTCATTTAAGTAAAATGAGTGCATGACATGATAAGCTTATGGTTGCTTCTATCATCACATAAGACTTTTGTTAATATGATGAGTTATGATTACTTTGGATTATGAGAGGGTGAGAGACAAAAGAGTTGCTCATTCTTTCTTGCTCATTCTCTCTCTTGTTCTTGAGCTCTCACCCTCATCCTCTTGCTCCCTCTCTTTGATCTATGGTTCTCTTGTCTCATGAGTTGAGAATCAAGAACCATAGATAAAATCCCATTCTATTTCTTCTCTACTCATTCTAGTTCACTAGGTTTAGCAAACCAAGTGAACTAGTTTCTTCAAAGAACGAAGAAGGAGCTAAAGGTTGGAGCTTTCAAGTGGATCTATCTTCGGCGTACGGAGACGACGAGAAGGAGCCATCGGACCACCACCGGAGCTTGAAGAGAAGGAGTTCAAGACAAGCTAGGTATAACCATCTTAATCCGAGTAGCTAAGTATCTTTAGCTTAGTATGCTAGTTTTAGTTTAGGTAAAGATCCCGACCTAGTTTAGTCCATGTTGCCTCTTGCGATAAAAATTTGATTTTATACCGTTTCCGCCTCCCCGTAAGCACCGGGGGTCGCAACGTGGACTTACAGTGGTATCAGAGCCTAACTAAACTTAAACTAGTTTGATAGTGAAGTGTAACGAAGTTCGGAACCGGAAAAAATCCAAAAACCAAACTTTTACAAAAACTGAGTTTCTGTTGAAATTTTTTCTGGTCAAAATGAAAAACTTTATACTCCTAAATTCGGCTCAGGGTTTTGTTAGAACACCCATGAAAAACGGCCCACTAATTCGTTCAAACTGCCGCGTTTCCGCCGCACTAGGTAGGCATGTGCCGCGGAAGCGCCGCGGTTTGTCGTCTTCTGTGCGTCATTTTTCGTGCAGTGTGTGTCTGTGTTGGTTTTGGGATTTTTGAGATATATTATATGTGCCCAGATTTTCCAGAAAAGAAATTTCCTTTTGGGGTCCTATAATTCCGTATTTTTCCGAACTTCACTGCACTTTGACTATGATGGTTATATCTGTGTTGTTTGCATGTATTGAACGTCGGCTAATCGCTATAAGTCGATTAGTCGGGGTTATACATGATCTGTAATGTGCTGGAATGTGTATATAAATATGTTGGATTGTCGCGGGTGAATAGCCGGGGGTTGTGAGACGAGAGTTTTCTTTTCTTGCAATTCATGTAAATTTGTAAATTGATGTAATAATTATTTGTATGGCCGCACAACCGGGTCGGGGTTGTAGCCGTCATTGTATAATTTCTTTTTACTGTTTTTGCTCCTAGGATAGACCCATGGAGGGGTGCACAAACTACCGGGTATGCCGAAGTGTCGAGTGGCCTACTCATGGTGATGAGGGAGGTTGCTACGCTTCGGGTACTTGGCGGGTAGTTTGCCGCACCCGTAGGGGTCTTGGGTGGGGTATTGGCTATTCACCGTGACCGTGTAATCTGTTTTTGTTACAGGCTCGTACAAATTACAGATTCCTAGTATATCCAATGTATTTATCTGTGATCTGAAATGTCTATCATTGCTTTCTATTTAGGCGTTGCTTATGTTTTACAGACGCGCTAGCCCAGCCCCCGCTCTGTCGTTAGTTAAGTAACCTAACGGGTAATGACGGGGCCCAGTGGCGAATGCGAATGGCATAAGCATACGTCATATTTTGGTTGTTTTCTGCAATGGTAGGATTAAATGATGGGACGCATTAAAAGAACTAATGCAAGAATATCACGCATTAAAAGAACTAATGCAAGATAATAAACCAAGTTAAAGTCGTTGGAACACTTTCAAAAATCACTCGGTTCTTTTCAAAACAAACTTTTAAAATACGGAGTTTGAGCCACTCCATTTAAAAGCTATCTCGTTCCATCGACTAAATCAAGTTCACTGCGTTCACGGTTTTGCCAAAACCATTCGTAGCCCTCCGTCGTTTCGTATGAATATTCAATAGTATTCAAGCTGTGTTTGTTGACCTTCGTCAAGGCATAGTGATTGGTAGCTGTTGGGTATTCATATGTAGCATAGATAGATGCGTTGGTTTGGGACATTCGCATTACCTTGTTGACCTTCGTCAAGGGTATATACGGGTGGATTCAAATTGACCTGGATAATGACGGGCAGAACTTGACATGTGACTTATGATTTGTTGACCTTCGTCAAGGTCATAAGAACATGGGGCAAAAAAATCCACATCGGGAGTTTCATAAGTACTGAAACTTGCTAGATTTGCATACCATTTGGAGTGTGATGATTCTGGTAGGATTCCTTCAGTTTCGTCACGCAATGATATTTGGATCCCGATCCTACTGTGAGTATATGCTACTCCTCGGGAAATTTCTCACTTAACGATCAATGCTATAAACCTAGTAGGTGCCTAGAAAGGTGTTAGCGGGGCTATGCCCCCAGGGAAAAGAGGTTCTCTAATTAAGGAACTTCGCGAAAGCGTTGGAAAACCTCCCTCGAAGTACCAACACCAGCCTGGCCGAACGGTTAAGCAAGTATTGTACGGTGGGATTGATCCTGACTAATTCTTCCTTTATGGTTTGAGGAGGGATTCGAGAAACAGTGGGAGCCATCCTGTTTAGACAAACTAAAAACCACTATAAACTTGCAAGAGCATCATGCTGAGTGTTTTCCTCTTCTCTCCAAATTGCAGCGACCAATCAACATGACTGGACTTAAGTTACTCCTAGATAAAAACAAACTGACAGGGCCAAACTACAAAGATTGGCTCAGGAATGTCAAGATAGCAATCACTTATGACAAGCTGGGGTATCTTCTTACCACCAAAGCTCCCCCTGTCCCTGGTCCAACTTCCAGTGTCGCGGATAAGGAAATCCGCAAGACTTGGGAGATTGATAGCGCGAAGGCCAAGTGCCTCTTGCTTGCCTCGATAGACAACGAACATCAGAGGAGGCATGAGAATATGGACATGGAATCCATATTGCTCCATACAAAAGAACTGTATGGAGAGCAATCACGTATCACAAGATACGAAGCGTCGAAAAAGTTATTCTCGACAAGAATGGCCGTCGGATCATCAGTAGCCGAGCACGTGCTAAAGATGATCGGCTACATTGAGGAGCTCGCTGACCTAGGGATCACATTGGAGAGTGAGATATATACGGATATAGTTCTCCAGTCCCTTCCTTCCACTTACGCCCAGTTTATACTGAACTTCAACCTATAAGAAAAAGAGGTTGAACTATCAGAGCTCCTCAACATGCTGAGGAGCGCAGAGGGCACCCTACAGAAAGGTAGGGATACATCCACTTTGTTTGTAGGAGGATCATCTTCTTCTAGGTCCAAGGCGAAAGCCAAGGGAAAGAAGAAGAAGGCCCCCGCCAAACCAAGGGGCGGTGTTAGTAAGATGGATACGAAGGGAAAAGGTAAAGCAACGAAAATAGCGGGGAAGCTTGTGGATAAGGAAGAATGCTTCTATTGTCATAAGAAAGGACACTGGAAGAATGATTGCAGGGCCTGGAAGGCCAGAACACAGGAATTGAAGCAGGTTGCAGCTTCAGCTTCAGGTGTGTATGTTATTGAAAACTGTCTTTCAATAAACTCTACTTCCTGGGTATTGGATACCGGATCAGGATCTCATATCTGTAATTCTTTGCAGGCATTGAGAAACCGTAGGGTTTTGAAGGCAGGTGACATGACCCTCAGAGTTGCGAACGGAGCTAGCATGGATGCTAAAGCCGTGGGGGACTATCACCTGGGAATGTCAGATGGACATGTTTTGGTTTTGCGTAATTACTTTTTTGTACCCAACGCAACTTGTAATATCATTTCTGTATCTTTAGTTTCTAAAGAAGGTTATGAATTTGCGTTTGTAAGTAATGTTGTGAACATTCACCTTAATCAAGCTTTGATTGGGTCAGGTACTTTGAGTAATGGTATATACGTGTTAAACCAACCACATATTTTTAATGTCCAGAATACACACAAAAGAAAGTCTCCAGAAATAAATCAGACTTTCTTGTGGCATTGTAGACTGGGTCACATCAATGAGAGAAGATTGACTAAGTTACATACAGAAGGGTATTTGAATACGTTCGAATATCAGTCGTATGCCACTTGTCAATCCTGTCTCAAAGGAAAGATGACAAAGACTCCGTTTACTGGACATGGAGTAAGAGCGAGCGAGCTCTTGGGACTCGTACACAGTGACGTGTGCGGTCCAATGTCTACACATGCCCGAAGCGGACATTCTTACTTCATTACTTTTACGGATGACTTCTCAAGGTACGGTTATGTCTTCTTAATGAAACATAAGTCCGAGGCCTTTGGAAAATTCCAGGAGTATAAGAATGAAGTAGAGAAACAGACCGGCAAAAGTATTAAGATTCTAAGATCGGATCGAGGTGGAGAATACTTAAGTGCCGAATTCCTGAATTACTTAAAAGAGAATGGTATTCTCTCTCAGCTTACTCCTCCATACACTCCACAACATAATGGTGTATCGGAGAGACGGAACCGAACCCTATTGGATATGGTTCGGTCCATGATGAGTAACGCTGAGTTACCGCGATCATTCTGGGGATATGCAATAGAAGCAGCTGCGTATCTCTTGAACAAGGCTCCCACCAAGACTGTGCCTACCACCCCATATGAGATGTGGACTGGGAAGAAACCCTGTCTTAAGTATCTTAAGGTATGGGGATGTCCAGCTTTTGTAAAAAAAGCAGCATGCGGACAAGCTTGAGGCACGTTCAGTACAGTGTAAGTTTGTGGGATACCCAAGGAACTCCAGGGGGTATCTTTTCTATTCCGCTGAGGAACAAAAGGTTTTTGTTTCTCAGCATGCCCGCTTCTTGGAAACTGAGTTTTTGGAAACCCAGATAAGTGGGAGCATAATAGAACTGGAAGAAGTTCCAGAACCACAGACTGTTACTGAAAGCTTAGTGGAACCAGAGGGTTCAACAGGACAGGACATTCCTACGCCGCTCCGCAGGAGTAGTAGGCAGACTCATCCGCCCGAGAGATACTGCGGTTTTCTCGTAGACGGGGATAGAGAGGATTGCATCATAGATTATGATGAGCCTACTAGCTTCCAGCAGGCCGTTCAGAGCGTTGACTCAGTGAAATGGCTGGATGCAATGCGGACCGAAATGGAGTCTATGTACACCAACAAGGTTTGGACGTTGGACATTGCTCCAGACGGGGTAAAACCCGTAGGATGAAAGTGGATCTTCAAAAGGAAGATTGGTGTAGATGGACAGGTTGAGACCTATAAAGTAAGGCTGGTAGCAAAGGGTTTTCGTCAAAGACCTGGCTTGGACTATGACGAAACCTTCTCTCCAGTAGCCATGCTGAAATCCATTCGGATCCTTCTTGCCATTGCTGCTTTCCACGATTATGAGATTTGGCAAATGGACGTAAAGACAGCTTTTCTAAATGGAAATTTAGAGGAGTGTGTCTATATGGACCAGCCAGAGGGTTTCATTCAGAGTGGGAGCAGCGGAAAGGTGTGCAAGTTGCTTAAGTCTATCTATGGACTAAAGCAGGCATCGCGGAGTTGGAACATCTGCTTTGATGAGACGGTCAAAGAATTTGGCTTTATCAAAAATCCAGATGAACCATGCATCTATAGTAGATTTGTAGCGAGAACTGCAGTATTCCTCGTTTTATACGTGGATGACATTCTCTTAATAGGAAATGACATTCCTATGCTACAATCTGTCAAGGGGTTCTTGTCACACAGGTTCTCCATGAAAGACCTGGGTGATGCCTCATACATTCTGGGTATCCGGATCTACCGTGACAGATCCAAGAGGATATTAGGACTTTCACAGTCCAGGTACATCGACACCATACTGAAGAGATTCAGTATGGAAGATTCCAAGCGCGGTAACCTACCGGCTTGTCACGGGATCACCCTCTCTAAAGAGATGTCTCCCAAGACTGATTTAGAGAGGGATCGCATGTCTATTATACCCTACGCTTCTGCGGTAGGCTCTATAATGTATGCGATGTTGTGTACCAGACCGGATGTAGCTTATGCACTGAGTGTGGTAAGCCGGTATCAGTCAAACCCTGGGGAGAAACATTGGATAGCGGTAAAGAACATTCTGAAGTACCTGAGAAGGACTAAGGAGATGTTCTTGGTGTATGGCGGAAAGGACCTCCAGATCGAGGCCTTTGCTGACTCCAGCTTCCAGAGTGACAAGGATGATTCCAAGTCCATGTCGGGTTTTGTCTTCACCCTCAATGGAGGGGCGGTGTGTTGGAAGAGTTCCAAACAGGAAACCGTTGCAGACTCGACGATGGAAGCGGAATACATCGCTGCATCTGATGCCGCAAAAGAAGCTGTCTGGATAAGGAAGTTCTTGAAAGAACTTCAGGTGGTTCTGTCCATTGTTGATCCAATACCTCTGTATTGCGACAACAACGGGGCTATAGCTTTAGCGAAGGAACCCAGGTCCCATCAGAGATCCAGGCACATCTTGAGGCGGTATCACCTGATCAGGGAGATTGTGGATCGCCAGGAGATCGAGGTTCGGAGAGTCGCTTCGGAAGACAACACTGCAGATCCATTCACCAAGGCCCTACCCCAGACTCAGTTCGAGCGGCTGATCGAGATGATAGGTCTTCGATACGCCAGTACATGGCCTTAGTGCAAGTGGGAGATTGTTAGTGTATATGCCCTAGAGGCCATTACTGTATCATACTAGTATGTATATTACTTAATGGAAGCTTGGGATATTCACCTTGTATATACAATCTTGCTCAAAATGGTAGTATGCTACTTGGTTTATTTCTACTTCAATGTGTACATGTGTTTATCTTTGTATATTGCTTATACACATTAGTGGAGCCCTTAGGATCTTTGCTTGATTACCAGCGATGTGATGGCCGTCACACTAGTGGGGCTGGATAATCTAGAAGCACATCCTTATGCAGGTCCCTGGTCGCAGGACTATCGAGACAGGGCATCGATACTCCGGAGTAGACCAGCGCATGCGCTTCTCATCCCAGTGTGGGAGACGGTCTGTCCCACAGCCGTCAGTACGTCGTACTTGAGATAGTATGCGGGTGCCCGTTAGGTTACGGGTACACTGGACAGGACTCGTCGGGAACTGACCAGTTGGTATTATACCTATCGTCAGTTATCAGTTCCCAGGTGACATGAGTACAGCTTAGTCCGCTGACTTGACACTGTCACTTCGCCTCGGGTGTGTTCCCACTGTACTTTGATCACTACCCTACCACGGCTCAAAGGAGTCGTGCAAACAGGTGGTGGTTGGGTGCAGTCCCGAAGCACTTGGAGGCAGTGACGGTTAGACAGGATTCGTCTCTCCCGGTATTGGGGGTTGACATCGCGCTGTGTCTAGGAGAGCCATTACACGAGTAGTCCCTGGCCAGGGCAAACGAGATATACTGGTAGGTTTCCAGTGTTATCTCAGGGTGTTTTGGGCTTCGCTCCGGCACGACTTGTACCGCTATTGGGGGACTGACGTTTACCGCCCCCTAGGCCCGCCATGCGATGTATCAGACGAACAGACCGGACTGTACGGAGAATGTCACACTCAGGCTCAGTAGGAGTTCAGATGGGTTTCGCCTCGTCGGTCTTCTTGTCGGCATTACCTGGGGACCGTTACGCACAGCTAGTGCCGCTTGCGGTCTGTGGTTAAACCCACTGCCAGCGTAGTGTCGAGTCTTTAGAGTCCCACACAGAAAGCTTTTCGCCTTTAGGCAAAAGAGTAGAGGTCGCATGGTATTGCGACAGGTCGCATGGTTTTGCGACAGGGTTCGGTCACATCCGTGCACTTGTGCACGTACAGTGTCCGGACAGTTTACACTAGCGGGCTTTGGTTTAAGCCAGATCCTAGTGTACCTTATGGGATTGGATTTATCCAGTTTGCTTTCGTGTTCCTCGGAACGCGGATGCGGGTGTGTATGCACAGTTGACAGGGAGGCACAGACAGCGGATTCTCATTAGGGTTGTTGACAGTTGACCGTTGACTTTTTGACTTTTTGCTCAACCCTAATGAGAATTTGATATGTGATTAACTATTATATTAATTAAGTATTATGGTGACTTGGTTGTTGACTTTGTTGACTTGTTGACTTTTGTTGACTTGTTGACTTTGTTGACCGGTTGACTAGGCTTGACTAGTTGACCATCATGATAACCATGGCTATCATTTCATGCCAAAGACTTTTACTTGCTTGTTCATTTAAGTAAAATGAGTGCATGACATGATAAGCTTATGGTTGCTTCTACCATCACATAAGACTTTTGTTAATATGATGAGTTATGATTACATTGGATTATGAGAGGGTGAGAGACAAAAGAGTTGCTCATTCTTTCTTGCTCATTCTCTCTCTTGTTCTTGGGCTCTCACCCTCATCCTCTTGCTCCCTCTCTTTGATCTATGGTTCTCTTGTCTCATGAGTTGAGAATCAAGAACCATAGATAAAATCCCATTCTATTTCTTCTCTACTCATTCTAGTTCACTAGGTTTAGCAAACCAAGTGAACTAGTTTCTTCAAAGAACGAAGAAGGAGCTAAAGGTTGGAGCTTTCAAGTGGATCTATTTTCGGCGTACGGAGACGACGAGAAGGAGCCATCGGACCACCACCGGAGCTTGAAGAGAAGGAGTTCAAGACAAGCTAGGTATAACCATCTTAATCCGAGTAGCTAAGTATCTTTAGCTTAGTATGCTAGTTTTAGTTTAGGTAAAGATCCCGACCTAGTTTAGTCCATGTTGCCTCTTGCGATAAAAATTTGATTTTATACCGTTTCCGCCTCCCCGTAAGCACCGGGGGTCGCAACGTGGACTTACACATGGAAGATGGTTGCCTCTCACAACATGGTTACATTAGGTTAATTTGGGGGGATAGGGAAATAATAATCGATAGTGACTTTATCCATGAAGTCACCTTAATACCTAGATTACCTATTCATGACCAACCCCTCCAATTCGAGGACTACCTACCCTTGATGGGTAATGATTGTTCGAGAGAGCTACGAAAAGGCATCCAGTCTAGAACCCTCTTTGCGAATGTCTAAACTGTGTGCCGTTGGGCGCAAAATAATATTTTTGGTACTTCGCACAATACGACATTTTTCACACCATCCCTTCATATCGTGCACACCTTGATGACTAGGAACCCCAGCTATGATATGTGCACGATATTACTTCACTCGATTGGTGCGGGTAAGAGGGCTGCAAATTATCCATGCTCTATGTTGGTGACACAACTGTGTCGCCATTTCCTCCTTATGGAGGAATTCGAATTTTATATGCATGGAGGGATCCTTATTAGACCTCTTCTTCAAGGCGTATCCACATCCTATACCCGCTTACATGATGTATGGTCGTGCACCGAGCCGGCCGAGGACGTGCCCGCCAAGACACCCAGCTCCAGCTCGACCGCGAGCGAAGAAGAGCTTACCCCCGCAGCACAAGCACGTTTACTTAGGAAAGCCACTAGGGGGATAGACAGATTGATAGGGATGGTGACCAACCTGGATCAGCGAGTGACAGGTATAGAGCATGGCATGACCACCCTGCTGGCGAGAGAGGAACGTTCCCGTTCACGTTCGAGGGGACGGCGAGGCCATGAGCAGTGAGAGCCCTGCTTTTGATAAGTTTGGGGGTGGAGGTGGATTGTAAATAGTTATCATTGCAATGCATATTTTTATTTTTTTGTACATATTTTTTTTTCTTCTTTTGCATATTTAATTCCGCATTGCATCTTTATAAAAAAATATAAAATCTGAAAAAATAAAAAAGATATAATTTTTTTTAAAAATAAAATCAAATAAAAAATTGAAATTTTTTAAAGATTATAAAAAATTGAAAAATCAATTTTGGCCATATTTTACTTAAGTTCAACAGACGATTGACTAGTTAGGAAAAACTAGATCCTAAACTTAGTAAATTAAAAACCCTAAAAATAACCTTTCTTAAAGTTAACTATAGAAAATATATGTCATTGCAGTTTATTTAGAAATAGGCAAATTTTGAGTTCAGTTCTAGGGTTAAGTCAAAATAAGGGAAGAGTATTGAAATTTTTATTTGAAGTGTAAGTCTGAAAAATAAATTCTGAACCTTTAGTCTAAATCCTGAAAATATATACCCTACTACATGCACATACACGTATCTTAAAACTTGGGATAGTAGAGGATACATTGAAATGAGCTTGTCTAAAATCTATAGTATGAAGGAAAATATAAATAAAAAGTATAAGCGGTGAATAAAGAGACCTAAAAAAAATGAACACTGGTTTTGTAATTGCTTAAGGCAGCATAAATAACAAAATATAGTAAGGGTGCTTTATCACCTAGTGCCTTAGACCAACTGGTTTGGGAGTCACTGCTAAGCCTTAAGTATAACAAGACGAGGAATTAAGCCTAAATGCGCAAGCACATTTTGTAATCGGTCGTTTAGTATCTCAAGAATTATTAACGGTCGCATGAAGAATGTGTGAGCGATTTCATCTAAAATTCACCAACTAAAAATACTTTGGACGATGGACAAGAGTATGATAGCTTGAATTGAATTTTCAAGTGTAGGGGTAAAAATTACACACACGTAGGGGTATACGATTGGGGTATGGATGAGAGATAGGAATGAAAGATAGGGCTTATACCTTCAATAGAGATGATAAAAATTCTTGAGTTGAGACTGCACCTTAGAAGGAAAATTCAAAAGATGCTGAAAGCTTAATAATTTGCAAAACATATACGATCTTAAGTTAAATGAAAAGTGAGTGTGAAAAATACGGGTTGATGATTTCTAAGTTGAAGATAATAGAATTTCTTGCTAGAATACTAAATTGAAGAATGAGAGTCAACATGCCAAATTGATCGGATTTTGTGGGTAGTATCCGCTGAAAACCCTCAGGAGACAACACTCCTCCTACTAGGGACACCTAGAGGTTTAACGGCTTGTTGCACGAGCTAAGTGCAATCGCGTTCCCTGCGAAAGTGAGGTCAGGATTTTTTTTGAGAATAAATTGGCTTTGCTCGGGACGAGCAAAAGATAAGTTTCGGGGTATTTGTTCATATCAGAATTTTGCATTATTATATCGCCCATTCTTGATCACATTACATATAAATTGGTGCTTTTGATCCATGTCTGCTAATAGTTGCAGGTTACAGGTTCTCATATCATTATAGTGAAATTCATGAAAAGACGCTACAAATGTGAGACTACGACCAACAATAGATGAATCCATATGATGCCGCCTACCAGTTCAAGGAACAAATGAAGATCAGTAGACAGTTCAATGCACAAAGCCCCAGGGTAGCACAAGATTCAAGACTTCAACGCGAAGCTCACGGCAAAAAGCCCACAACATTCTGCACTGTGGAAATCTGGAAGAAAATAGAATAGATTATGTGGAACCAAGTGAAGAAGATAGAAGAAAAAGCAACATGAAGCAACCCTAGAAGTTTGATACAAAGATCCCACAATACGGCTGCGGAACCGCGACCAAACATGGCTTTCTGCAGCGGAACCGCGGCCGTGCAACGCACGTGTCGGTGCATGTGTCGGTGGGTGTCGGTGCTTTGACCTGGCTTTCTTAGGGTAGGCTTGTTAATTCAAATGTGGATCAGATGTAAACCTAGGGTTTCTCCTATGTATAAATAGGAAAGCCAGAAGCCTAATTAGGCATGCCTCTTTTTAATTCTTAGATTAAAAATTTTAATTCAGTTGTAATGCATTGTTGAGAGGTATCAATAAAGTAAGTTTTCATTCTATCTTGCATTCTTTTGTTTTATCTGAATTTAATTTCTGCATTATTTTTTTATCTGTCTTTTATTATCTGCAATTTAGATAGTCTATTAAAATAAAATATAAAAATGAATTTTATCATCACTTTCCTAATGAGTGAGTAATTCCTCACTTGTTAGGGTTAGGATAGGGATGGTTTGAGAGAAGGAAATCTCTCTCACTTCTTTCTTTGCCCATATAATTTTTATAATACGGACTCTATTTACTTCAACCACACACCGCTCACTACGGCACCCTATCCTAAATGATAGCGGTGATTCCCTAGTTAGACCGGTTGTAGTTGAATTAACTGGATGTTAGGGCTAAGAGCCAAGAAAGGACGGACAAGGACCAAAAGGAAGAAACTATGTTTCTTCCTAGTCGTGCTAATCCCCTTTGTTGACTATTACCCTAACACCTATATTCTTAATTAGGGCATTAAAAGCAGTGAGTTGAATCCCTATTCCAAACTAACCTAATCCTAACCCTAGCAAGCCTTTAAATCAATTTAATCTCATTCTTAGATCTTAAAACAAAACCTACCAAAAATAGGACTTAACTCGTTAGAACTTAAAGAAAGAACACCATTTCCCTGTGGACCGACCCGTACTCAACCGGCTAGCTACCAAGCGACACCGTCTTGATTGCGGTATTCTTTAATTTAAAATGCACGCAAAAAATCGAACAATCAGTCTCCTACTTCCCCGGCGATCTGCCCTCCTCCAAGTGCTTATGCACGCGATCTGGAGGTTGTCCTTGGTATGCACAACGCCCTGTCTCCGCAGCTGGGGGACGAGGCGCTTGACAAGGTGCACATGCTCAACCACCTCGGCCTGATCTCGCAGAGCATGTGGGAGCGATTGGTGGGTCTTCTTCTGGAGTGTTTCCAGAAAAGGTTGATCGTCGCCTTCTGTCCGGCGGATGGGGGGCCCGGCGCTTTCGTGGCATCTAGGGTCCGCGGGCACCGTCAGAGGGAGAGGGCTGAGGAAGCTCGGGCTCAGATGCAGGAGATTTCCTCAGAGTACCATCAACAGTACTTTCTTGATCCCCGCCCCTTCTATTGTGATTATTATAAGGCTGGGAAGCCCATAATACCCTTTAATAAATAATAATGTTTTTTGACATTAGTGTGTTGTCTCTTTTTCTTTATTTTCTTTTCGTACATTCTATGAACATAACTAAACACCAATAGGAATTATATTATTTCAAAAGAAGGTACTTTTTTTTATTTATACAACTTGAGCTTTTCAGCGTTGTAAGGCTGAGGAAAGTTCATCGGCTCGTCCCTTCTGTACCTCTTGTGTGATATGCCGTGCGTACCCTCGACTGGGAGGATTCGGCAGTCTCCTCCGTTGTCCTGAGCTTGATCCAAGGTAACGACCATGATCTGTCCGATCGTTAATTCCCCGGGAGGGGTTTAGTCATTTTTCTCCCGCTCCGCCTGCTGCTTGTCCCGTAGGTAC
The DNA here is from genome assembly GCA_030015575.1 of Agapanthus africanus. Classification (NCBI taxonomy): domain Eukaryota; kingdom Viridiplantae; phylum Streptophyta; class Magnoliopsida; order Asparagales; family Amaryllidaceae; genus Agapanthus; species Agapanthus africanus. The sequence continues at coordinate 549,552,350 of CM057339.1, forward strand.
TTCGCCAGGTGGCCTGAGCAGATCAACTCCTCGACGTAGTCATGGAGTTGTTTGCAGTTCTCTGTCAGGTGGCCCTACGTCCTGTGGAAGACGCAGTATGGGCCGCGGAGTCACTTGCCTACCCATTGGGTGACTGGCGGGAGCTTGAAGAACCTCTCCCCCTTAGCTTCCTCCAGTAGCTCGGTCTGGGAGATGTTTAGGGGAGTGTACCCCTGAAATCTTGGGGAGTAAGGTTTCGGACGATCGGCTTTCTTTTTCTCTTCCCGGCCCCTTTTCTTTTTGTCTGGCTGGTCGGCCCTGGGCAGATTTGAGTTCACCTCGGACTTGAGCTGGATTTCTCGCTCAGTCCAGGCTTTTACTTCGGCCATGGTCTTAGGTTGCGCTAATGCAAAAGAGCGGAGCCACTCTTTGTGCCTAAGACTCGACCTTAACATGGTGATGACCGTTTCATCGCGGTCCTCGAGGAACGCGTTGTAGAAACGGGTGACATATCCTTTGAAGGATTCTTTGTCTCCGCTCTTGACGGTGAACATGTAATCGACCGTCCTCTTCTGTCGCCGATTCCCGATTAAGTGACCGAGGAATTGGGAGGCCAGCTCATCGAAGGTCAAGATGGAGCGTGGTGTAAGTCCTCGGAACTAGTCTCGGCCAGCCCGGATGAGGGTAGCGGGAAAGCTCGGCATTGAGCCGCATCAGAGTTATCCTGGAAGCTCATGCCCGCCATAAATGCGTCTAGGTGGTCCTTCGGGTCGGATTTCCCGTCGAAGAGGGCCACCTTGGGCGGTTTGTTCCTGGACGAGACATGATCGGCCAGCAGCTCTTCTGTAAAGGGCTTTGTCAGTGAACCGACGGAGTATTGGGACCCTTTGCCGGACGCATGGCCATCTCATCGCATGCCCTCGATTTTCTTCTTGAGGGCTTCGAGTCGGTGGTGGTATCCTGAGGATTTTGCATAGTCGGAGTGGTGGCTACCCCAACTCTGAGTCTGTGCCAAGGTGCGGCTTCAGTTTCTCTCTATCAGGTGTCTCAAATACTCGGGCGAGGCCCTCCTCGGGTAGTTTCTGCGCTCGTCGTTAGCGCGGTCCCGGTAAGAGTGGGGTGTCGGTCGTGCCTGGAAGTAGGCGAGCTGACCGACACCTCCCCAGGGGGAGAGAACACACGACAGGCATCGGAGCAACAACCCAGTCTTCCCTGGGTTCACGGCGTAGAGCTGTCCGGTGCCCAGCGAGTCAGCCCGCCGGTGCTCGGTGGCACTGTTTCGAGGGTGAGGTAGATCGAGGGCTTGAGTGTTCCCGTTCGTCCTTCGGTGGACATCGTTATCCCGGGAAGGGGGAGCCGTGGTTTGGTGGGTAGGGCCCGCCGCTTGAACACGGACGAGAGAATCCACCATCGTCGTAAGCCTGTCTATCCGAGCGGACAAGGCGTTGATGGCGTTAGGAGGGGGAGACGAGCCGCTCCCACCTCCGTTGTGGCGGCTCGTATTCGGATCGTTGCGGTCGTCGCTTGCCATTGGGTCGAGGGTGGAAAATCAACTTTTATGGTAGAACAAAAAAAGTTTTTCGTTCCCACATACGGTGCCAACTGATGGAGGGCATGATCTCCTTCAGATGTTGTCCTCCGTCAATCCTGTGACGGTGGTCTTTGATGGCTGAGATTTAGTTTAGGAGTTATTGAGTGTGGATCTCAATGGGTTGGTGTTGGACGCCGAGCTACCTGCAAACAAGTCCCGAGGTAGGTGACCACCGTAGGTCCCTTTGACGATCATGTTAGAGCCGATGTATAGGTGCAGAATAGCGGCGTATTGAGATAAATTCGAGTTTCTTGAGTCATCTGAGAGAGGGGTTTATATAGGGGTTGCGTGGAGAGAGCAGGCGCAAGATCACCGCCGTCAGTTATTCCCCCGCGTTATCCTCGCCTTCAATGGAGGGATGCACCCATCAATGGCAAGATACGTCCATTAATGGAAGGATGCACCCGCGTGGGATGCGGATCGTGGGGAGGCGGATATCTCGCCCTGGCGATATACACGGAGTCGTTGTGGGGCGCATAGGATCTGCGCTCTTGGCTGATCGTGGAAGGCCGAGGAAGCTCGGCCTATCACGAGCTCAGAGACGAGCCGGGAGGCCGAGGAAGCTCGGCATGTCAGGGGCTCGGAGATGAGCCGGGAAGCCGAGGAAGCTCGGCATGTCAGGGGCTCGGAAACGAGCCAGGAGGCTGGAAAAGCTCGGAGACGAGCTATTGGTAGTTTCATAGGTGAAGGTAGAATGTATTCAGGGAGGTCTCTTGGAATGTCGGATACATTCCTCGAGACGAAGTCCCGAGGAATCCTCATAATGCAACTCATTTATTCTACCTCCGTAGCCTTCGGGACACGTCATCCGCCACGTGTCGTAATATGAGGAGATACCACTTGTGAGCATCATCAGTGGGTAAAACTAGGGGTTAATAGTTATGAATTTTTTAGATATCCTATGCTAGTCCGAACCCGATTGGACGAATAGAAAATTAAATATAAAATTTTCGGGAAGATATGGATTGAGTATAAAACCTTATGAGAACCAAACTCACTTCCAATGTCTAATAAGATTAGATGTATATTATAGATATTTAATTCTAAAGGAAAGTGATATGAGGTGGTGGCTTATTCTAAGAAAAAAGGTGTCGGCTTAAAAGCTAACTTTCCACCATGATTTCCAATGATCGACACTGTTCAACTTGAACTCTATGATCTATATCATAGGTATATCAAATTTCATATGTTTTCAATAATCACTACTCATGCATCGGGTGGTTACAAAATTAATGGTTTTCCTTATAATAGAACATTTGACAAAGATAGATCGATGGGAAAATGTTATTGAAATCGCATGAAACACTCGTGTTTGATACTATGGAGAACAAGATGACCGGTGCCGATCATCCATAAAATAGGTGAATATTTAATTTTTTTGACAATATCTCATTTCTTAGAATAAGCTGCCATCTCATAAACACTAACCTCTTAATTATAAATATTTTAATGAATATATCGTAATTTATTGTATTATACTTAGTTCGTGCATTAATTTTATTGTAAAAACTGACCCACCTGTCTAAACTCGAAATCCGCCAAAACCCACCCAAAACCCAAATTTGCATGTTCGTATATATTCCATTATAAACCTATCAGATTGTGTAACTGATGGTGCTCACCAGTGGGGATTCTCCTGATCAAGACACGTGGTAGATGGGAAGTCTCCCACGCGCACAAACTAGCTATTTGAAGTCTACGGAGCTGAGATAAGTACCATGCATAGGGGACGTTTCTCGGCGTCTCGTCTTCGAGGTAGCATCCGACCTTTGGGAGGGCCTTCCGTGAATGTGTTCCCTCTCTACCTAACCACCAGCCAATAGCTCATCTCCGAGCAATCATAGAGCCGAGCTTCCTCATATTCCTTGCTCATCTCCGAGCTATCCTATAACTGAGATTCCTCAGCATCCCTGTTTGGTCGGAAATATGGAGTACGAGCATTCTCGCAAGAGCTCCGTGTATCTTGCCACTATGAGATCTCCACTGCTCCACGTCCCGCATCCCACGTTAGCGTATCTCTCCATCAATACGGACATGATGCTTGGGCGAAACGGGTGGCGAGAATCTCGTATCGACTCGCCCTCAGATGACTGTTGGGGCCTTACCCGCGCGCGCAAACGCGTATGTTTTGGAAATGGAATCGTTTTAAGGAAATGGATGCGCACGCGAGCTCGGTCTCGTTTTAAAATTTATAAACCGCAAGTGCACGACGCGTTGTAGTGAGCCGGCAGGTACGGGTCGATCCGCGGGGAATTGTGTATTAGGTTTTGTTGTTTAAGGTTCAACAAAGAATGAATTGGTTGGTTTGTCATAAAAATATAAAACATAAAAACAAAGAAAACAAGCTAAGTAAGAAATGGCCGTGGTTTTAGCTCGGATGGTCGAATCGCGACGATTCCTTAGACGCTCCCTTGCTCATGAATTATCCATCCTTGTGTCGATCCCGGCATGAAGCATGACTCGTTAAAGCGGCTGCAAGGGACAAATCATCAAAATACAAATATTTGACGTAAAACACGAAACGAGTCCGTATTGTTCACTTACCGTTTGTGTATCCAAGCTTGAGGTATCAACACTAAACACAAGGGTTAGTAAGCATACATCAACATCAAAAGCACAAATTAGAGAGTGAGAGCAATTGATTTTAGTGTTAAGTGTGCTAAGTGTTGTGACAGTATAGGGTAAATGAAAACCGAGGGTTTGTCAAGCACTTGGTCATAAAATACCGTATCTAAACTTAGCAAACTTAACACCAAATTGATCTTAACTTAAACATTGTGAAATGGGGAAAGGGAGTGAGTATGGTATATGAAGAGGTTACAAAATAACCATGGTTTCAAAATACCACATCACATCAATACATGAAACAATCCTTAAGTTAGAATCATAATTATAAGCACATTAAACATAAACAAGAGGAGGAGGAAGGCAAAGCCTTTCATCTCACATCCTCACCATCACCAGAACCAAAGAGGATTAGTTACACATAATGATAGCAAAAGGAAGCAAGAAACAAAAGAAGCAATATTATTAACACTTGAAGAAGTTTAGGTACAAGATATTGGTAATTTGTTCAACCTCCATAATGAAGCTTTCAAAGAAAGCTTCAAGAGGGAAGAAGAAGAAGAAACCAAGTTGAAGCCCACACAACTTTCAAGCCAAAACAAAAAACAAAAGAAAACTATAGAAATAGGGTAAAAGTTATATGACCCTTGGCTCTAATCTGTTCTGGTATTTATAGGCATCAAAATAGAATAAACAAACAATATATAAGGAGTGATGTGATGCCTATTAACGAATTTCACCTTTTATTTATATCAACAATTCCGTTACAATCACTCAAGAACTACAAGAGGAAGAGCTCGATCGTCGATTTGGCTTCGCTCGGCTCCTTGAGTCGCGGATCGGCTTGGATCACTTGCTCGATTGAAGATCGGCTCCGCTCCTAAAAGGTTGAAGTCTTCTCGCTTGATTTGGTACTCGGTATCTTGAATTTGGCTTTAAATTAGGGTTAGGGTTTCGCACAAGTCGTGTCACTCAACTTGTGGATGGAAGAAGATGGAGATTAATGAACAACCATTAACCTTAGATCTAAGCTCCTTTTTATAGACCTCCAAACCCTAGATCTAGGATTTCAAATTTGAATTTTCTCTCCAAAAGTTTGTTAGCAAGAGATTTGAATTTCCCTCCAAAAGTTTGTTAAGGAGAGCCTTCTAGATGAGCCACGTGGAGAATCGGGAGTCTTCTGGAAGCTTGTACCGTTATTTTAGAGCACGTGCAGAAATTGGAGCAACTGAAGCTATCATAGCGCCGCGGAACCGCGGCGCAAGCGGGCTCCCGCCGCGGAACCGCGGCGCTTCTGAAGCCTTGTGGCTTTGGATCTCTGGTACTCGTTTGGGCTTAGACTTGGGCCTTTTCCTGATATGTTAAATTGTGTTTTTCCCTCTAGATTGCTACCAGATCTCAAAACTTGAAGTTGGTGTATTTTTGATCAGCTTCTTTTAGCTTTGTTCCTGCAATTTCCTGCACAGACTCCAAAAAAAGTGTTGCGCAATACAAGGATGATGCTATGCCATGATAAACAGTCAATTTCCTTCATAAATGTCGATTTTAGAGTATAACACTTGCAATCTGGTATTTCAGGACTGTTTTGCTAATATGTGCAATATGAATACCGAACACTTCTAGATGAGTGCAAATGATAGGGAAATTGCCGTGTTAAAAATGCAGTGTTTTGGACTGATCAAATTCCCCCAAACTTATTTTCGATCGACTCGAGCGAACTGTTTTATTAAAAAGAGAAGGAGAAAATAAAGAAAGAGAAAAACTAACTAGCACACTTTCGTAGGCAACACGATTGCACTGAGCACGTGCAACAAGCCTTTAAACCTCTAGGTGTCCCTAGTAGGAGGAGTGTTGTCTCCTGAGGGTTTTCAGCGGATTGCACCCACAAAATCCAATAATAAAAGGAAGATCATGAATATTACATTTAAAGAAGAGAATTGTAAAAGAAAGACTTTGAAAATTAGGGTTTCCAACTAAGCTAGTTTTTCGGTTGTCATGAGCCCTATCTTAATAGTCATGAAAAGATGTTAGAAATCACATCATCCCTCAATAAAACATCGTCTTATTCTTCCTTCCTATCTTTCTTCCAAATATCGATCATATAACCCTGCGTGTGTGTAAAGACATCCCTACACCCGGAGAATTCAATTCAAGCTATCATACTCTTTCCCATTAGCCTCAGTACTTTTTAATTAATGAATATTTAGCTGAATTTGCTCACACACTTTCATGCGACCGTTAATACTTCTTGAGGTACTAATCGACCGATTACTCATGTGCTTGCTTATTTGGTGTATTTTCCTCGTCTTGCACCACCTAAGGCTTAGCAGTGACTCCCAGACCAGTTGGCCTTAGGGCACTAGGTGAAGAGGCACCCTCGCTATATTTTTTTATTGCTGCCTTGGCGATAACAAAAACAGTGTTCATTTTTCTCACCACTTTATATTTTCTTCATTTTTTTTATTTCCTTCATACTTTTGGCTTTAAACAAGAGTATTTCAAGGTATCCTCTACTATCCCAGGTTTCAAGACGTGTGTAAGTGCGAATAGCAGGGTATCAACGTTCAAAATGTTTGGCTTCCAGAATAGAAACTATTTTTCAGACTTATTTTTATCTTCAGATTAGTGACGTCTTTCGTCTTACTAACCCTTTGGACAACGGCTCATAACTACTTATTACTAGTTCGTATAAGAAAACTTCTAATTTTCTTGGTTTTCTTAAATTTTTCTAATCTCATGGATGTAATTTTTCACTATATAATCTTTTATTATCTTATTTATGTACAAAATATATTTTTATTTTTTTTGAAATTTTTTAAATTTTTATAGGTTTTTAAAAATGTTTTGTGCTTATGCAAAGTATGATACAAATGATGCAAAAATAAGCACAAACCTCCCCTAAACTTGTTTTCAACAGTGTCCTCACTGTTGCCTTATGCTAAATCTCAAAAACCTGTAAGCTTGGGAGGAATTTATTAGTGGGGGCAAAATATTTAAGTGAAGATCCCCCCCAAACTTATTTTTGGCTCAAAATTTTGTAAAATTTTTCTTTTCAAGAGCCAGAAAAAATGCCCCCCCAAACTTGAATTAAGCCATGTTAATCTTTGAAAATCACATGAGGGGGTCAAGAATCATTGGTCGATGCCAAGCTTTGCAAAGACCGAACGTCAACACCAACCATTCGAAAATTTTATCAATGCAGTGCTCTGGTTGGTGGAAGAAGAAGTGAGGAAAGGGTAAGTGGTGGAATAGAATGTGGGTGCGTCTCATTTTGGAGAGAAGATGCAGTGAATGTGATGGATTACTCGCATTCTTTTTACAGTTCAGAAGAAGGGGTGGAGGTTCAATTTCATTGATTGGGAGACAAGTCATCTCAACACCCGTGTCATTCAAAAATGTGAGTTCATTAGCGAAGATCTCCTCAAGAGTTCCATCAATACCCCGGTGAATAATGTCATCACAAAGTGCAGGGTGATCTTCAGACTCTAAGAACAGTTCATAATCAGTGTTAATTGTTGACCCGGACAACTCAGTGGAAGAGTCCGTATGTGTATGATACATAGTTGGGTCAAACAACAACGTATGAAAAGAGTCAAGATCGGTATGAGGAGGATCATCAAATTCGCTGCTGTCGACATCCATTAAGTCGACAGAACAGACATGAGCAGTAGGTTCGGAGGATACACTTCCCAACTTGTAAATGTTCAGCTCAATTGACCTATTCCGGAAAGATAGGGTCATAGAACCATTACGACAGTTGATGATAGCGTTGGAAGTGGCCAAAAAGGGGCGACCTAAAATCACCAGAATTTGATTTCGTGGGTTTGCTACAGGCTGTGTATCAATTACAATAAAGTCTACAGGGAATACGAATTCCCCGATTTTTATTAACACATCCTCCAGTTCACCTCTAGGTTTGGTGATTGATCGATCATCCATCTGGAGAGTTATGCTCGAGGGCTTTAACACTCCGATACCTAGTTGCTCATAAACCGAGTATGGAAGCAAGTTAACACTAGCGCCAAGGTCTAGTAGAGCACGGTTGATGTGTTTTCCCCCAATAGAAATAGAAATAGTAGGACAGCCAGGGTCCTTACGTTTCCTCGGTACTTGTTGGGGGAAAGCCGTGTCTACAGTCTTTGCCATGAAAATCTTCTTGGGCACTTGAGTCTTCCTCTTCCTAGTGCACAAGTTCTTAAGAGTTTTCGCATAGGACGGAACTTGTTGGATGGCATCTAAGAGAGGGATGTTGATGTTTACTTGCTTAAACATGTCCATAATCTTCTCGATATGTGGACTCGATTTGTTAGCCTTTAACCGATTAGGATAAGGTGCTTTAGCAATAAGCGCTGGGTCCATCATAGGAGAAGGAAGTGAGTGTGGACCCAATCCCAAAATAGAAGCGGGGATCGTCGGTGGTAGACTAGAAAAGATGGGCTGAGGTGGCGAGACTTGTGGGAAACGAAGAATAGGCTCGCAAGAAGGTGGTGGGGTAGAAGAACTGGGGTCAGAATTAGAAGTAGAAGTGGAAGGAAAGGTCTCAGCCGGGGTATTATTGATAGATTTTTCAGTATCATCAAACACTTCCCCAACGTGGTTGTCAAGCACTCTTCCAGATCTCAACGTGATTGCATTCACAAGATGTAAATAGCCAGGATTGGGCAAAGGTTGAGCTGGAAGTTTCCCTTTCTCTCTTGCACTCATTTCGGCTTTTAGTTGTGCAATTTGTGCTTCCATCGATTTGATATTCTCATTTTGAGAGACAATGATCTTCATCACATTCTCGACGGAAGATTGCAAACTTGCCGTCCCTTGGATGGATTGTTTTATGAAAGTATCCAAGGTTTGTGCTAGTGCAGAGGTATTATCAGTACCGGTCAATTGCAAAGAGTTTTCTTGTGGTGCAAAAGTGTTGGCCAGATTTTGGAAGTTTTGTGATTGGAAGGGGTGCTGACTCAATTGAAGTGGTGGTTGCTGTTGTGGTGGAGGGACCTTTTGGAAATTGTTTTGGGTTGGAACCGTGTCTTGAGATTGTGATTGGTTCCAAGCAAAGTTAGGGTGATTCCTCCAACCCTGATTATATGTGGAAGAAAATGGATCGTTTCTAGGTCTTTGAAATGCGGCATTGGTATGCTCGTGACCTTGAAATGGAGAATTTCATGGACATTCTTCCGTCAAATGAGAAGGATCAGAACAACATCCACATACAGTTTTGGAGAGTGACATTTGATTTAGGGCGGCAGCTAAAAATTTGTTTTCCATAACGTCGAATTTCTTGTGTAAAGCTGAAATTTCAGCTCTAACACCTATGGAAATATCGTTGCCATCCCTAGACGATTGACTCACACCCTCCCACTGTAAAGATTTTTCAGCGAAATCTTCTAGGAATTTCCAGGCTTCCCCATCATCTTTAGTCATGAAGTTGCCTTGACACATGGATTCAAGGGTCTGTCTTGTGTTAGGATTAATGCCCTCATAAATGATTCGGCACAGTTCCCATCTCGGGATTCCGTGATGTGGACATTCGACTAACAGATCCTTGAAGCGTTCAAGAAATTTTGAAAATGGTTCATTTGGAAGCTGGGTGAATTGATTTATTTCGCTACGGAATCGAGCTGTCTTATGATGTGGGTAGAATTTCTTAAGGAATGCTTTGAAGAATTCTTCCCAGTTTGAGATGGAATGTGCGGTAGTGTTATACAGCCACTTCTCGGCTATATCGCACAAGGTGAATGGGAGAAGACGTAGACACATAGCATCCATAGAAAGCTGTGAGGTACCAATCATTGCGCATACATTTTCAAATTTGGTGATAAAGGCATATGCGTCTTCAGTCTCGAGACCGTGAAATTTTGGTAGAAGGTTGATGTATTGGGGTTTAATTTCAAAATTTTCCCCGTTGGCTGGTGGAATGGAAAGACAGGTGGAAAGGGACCTCGTGTAGGATAACACCTTTCTTGGAGAGAGATGCGGGGTGGATTCTGCGCACCAACGGACGGCGGCAGTGTAGCGGAAAAGAAGTTCGATAGAGACGGATCCATCGATGTGGGTGTGGTGGTGGGTAAAGAAGAGATAAATGTAGAAATACCGACTTTTGGGTCGATCAGGGAAACACGGACTTAACGGGCACTAGAATCCCGTGTCCAGCCTATCTTGCACTAAAAAGGGTTAGTACAAGTGGCAGTGTGAATTTATAATTAGGGGAAATGATATGAATGCGGTGTTTGTTTTGAAAAAGATACGGATTTTTGAAAAAAATGATGCAACACAACAAATGCAACACACAAAACCCTAAAATCTAGTGGTCACCTAGGTCAAACTCTAGACCGCTCCTAACTGCCAAAAGACAAGTCGCAGGATCAATCCTCTACTGCCTCTTTGTCTCTCCTGTGGCCAGGTAAGTGCCAGGTAAGTGGGAGGTTCTCCACTACGTAAGTAGTGGGCCTAATTAAGTAACCACTAGCCTTCGACACACTTGCCTTAGACACCACAAAAGAAACTCGGATAAGCAATGAATTACCCATGACCTTCTTCTGTCCTAAGTGAGCACGACAGTCTTTAGAGTCATCTCTAGATTTCTTTTAGTTAATTGGGGTCAATGCGGATGCAAGTTTTGCGATTTTCGGGGCTTAGGAAGGGTAATGAACTCCCCACCTAATCTGGATTTGGTCTTTGCCCCTTAATGTCCGTATTAATTATCCAAACAACCACAAAAATCAAAACACGCACAATTTAATTTTGCTTTTTGCGCGGCGCTGCGATTTTTGCAAAGAATCCTGCAGAAAAATGTTATTTGGAGCAGATGAAGAAGGAGATAAGAAAGTAAGAAGCTCACTGAGCAAATTTGGAGCAGTGTGACGCAAGGCTGCCGTGGAAACGCGGTGGGAGCTGCTTAATGCCGCGGAAACGCGGTCTCGTAAGGGGATCATTGCACAGAAAGTTTACAAAGAGCTTCTGTTAACTCCTCAAGCACTCTGGAATGCTTAGAAAATTTTTTCTCCAGCTCCAATGATTCCAGATTTCCTCGCACAAATCACAACAACTCGTATTAGTGTTTGCGCGAATTTTGATCACAAAATTATAATGGAATAAATCTTTCAATTCAAATTTCAATATAGAACGAATTAGCGCACGATCCCCGGCAACGACGCCATTTTTTTATTTTTTATTTTTTTTATTTTTATTTTTTCTCATTTTTTCTCATTTTTTGTAAATTTTTATTCTTTTTTCTTTCTTTTATTCTTTTTTTAAACGAATTTCACCTTTTATTTATATCAACAATTTCGTTACAATCACTCAAGAACTACAAGAGGAAGAACTCGATCGTCGATTTGGCTTCGCTCGGCTCCTTGAGTCACGGATCGGCTTGGATCACTTGCTCGATTGAAGATCGGCTCCGCTCCTAAAAGGTTGAAGTCTTCTCGCTTGATTTGGTACTCGGTATCTTGAATTTGGCTTTGGATTAGGGTTAGGGTTTCGCACAAGTCGTGTCACTCAACTTATAGATGGAAGAAGATGGAGATTAATGAACAACCATTAAGCTTAGATCTAGGATTTCAAATTTGAATTTTCCCTCCAAAAGTTTGTTAGCAAGAGATTTGAATTTCCCTCCAAAAGTTTGTTAAGGAGAGCCTTCTAGATGAGCCACGTGGAGAATCGGGAGTCTTCTGGAAGCTTGTACCGTTATTTTAGAGCACGTGCAGAAATTGGAGCAACTGAAGCCATCATAGCGCCGCGGATCCGCGGCGCAAGCGGGATCCCGCCGCGGAACCGCGGCGCTTCTGAAGCCTTGTGGCTTTGGATCTCTGGTACTCGTTTGGGCTTAGACTTGGGCCTTTTCCTGATATGTTAAATTGTGTTTTTCTCTCTAGATTGCTACTATATCTCAAAACTTGAAGTTGGTGTATTTTTGATCAACTTCTTTTAGCTTTGTTCCTGCAATTTCCTGCACAGACTCCAAAATAAGTGTTGCGCAATACAAGGATGATGCGATGCCATGATAAACAGTCAATTTCCTTCATAAATGTCGGTTTTAGAGTATAACACATGCAATCTGGTATTTCAGGACTGTTTTGCTAATATGTGCAACATGAATACCGAACACTTCTAGATGAGTGCAAATGATAGGGAAATTGCCGTGTTAAAAATGCAGTATTTTCGACTGATCACCTATAAAGTGCCAGAAGAAAAATGAGGATATTTGGAGCAAGGGGGGCCGACCATGCCGGTTTTATTGAGGGACTCGCCGATCCAAATCCAAGCATTGAGGCTCGGATTGGCATGGCCGACTTGTGTGCTCTCCACAATCACTCTGATACTGTTTGATTTATTTGTTTAAGCCTGGTTTGTATTATGAGACATGGAGGGAAACTTGATGCCAATATCACATCAAAACGTTTTGCGTTTATTACCCATCATACCCACATGTGCCCACTTATGCCATGGGCAGCCCCTCCATGGTCCAAGTCATCAAAGAGCTTAGTGCACACTTGTGTTGTGTTGGACCAAAATTGTGTGCACACATTTATTGCAAAAGAGCTCTTTGAATATCGGTCAATTCTCTGTTCTGATTGCAGTGTCGGCTCCCAAACGCTATATCCGTGATATTGAGTGTGTTTCCAGTATTTTATCACGAATACCTGTAATCTGTAATTTCTGAGCAGACACTGATTAATAGTACCGATATATAACAAAATTTATAATGAATGAGAGATATTAAATTGCAGTTTTCTGAGATGAACAAATACCCCCAAACTTATCTATTGGTCGTCCCGAGCAAAAAAAAAAATCCCAGCCTCACTTTCGCAGGGAACGCGATTGCACTGATCACGTGCAACAAGCCGTTAAATCTCTAGATGTCCCTAGTAGGAGGAGTGTGTCTCCTGAGGGTTTTTAGCGGATTACACCCACAAAATCCAGTCAAGTTAGCATCACGAAAAAACTGTTGATTCTAATCTTAAGGTTAAGAATCAAAGTTAGAAGTTCTATCACCCAAGTCAGAAATGTTAAACCCTATTTTTCACTCCTCACAATTTTTTTAACATAAGCTTATATGCGTCTTTACGTGATTGTGCGGATAGTGTCCATAAGTTTTTAAGAATTTGATTAGGGTCATCATGTCATAAGTATGGACCAGGATATACTTCTAGAGGATCACACGAGTTTGAAAGGAGTTAAGAATTTCTCAAGTTTCGTTTTCCAGCTAGGTTTCAAGTCAGAATTTATATCGATTTTAACAGAGAACCTAAGTCAGAATTTATATCGCTTTTTTCCAGTTACTGCTCTGGTTGAACGTTCACTCCTACCTTTCACCTGTTCTAGTTCACACACACGCTTCGGTATCGTGCAAAACGTCTTTATAAATATACCTTCATATCTCCGCGAAAAAACTGTTTTAATAGAAAACTCGTCTCCGCCAAGATTATTCTCCTACAAAGAACCATGAGGACTTTTAACTTGGAGAGAACACTTGCTTAGCTTGATTTATTTGGCGATTGGAAACTTAGCGAGTTTTGGGTCAATGACTCCCAAACGAGATGGTTTTAGGGCATTAGGTGTGGAGACACCCCAATGACTTAATTACCCAAGTTACCAAGGCCACAAAACAAATTTAAAATATTCTGAACTTAGTGAAAACGGAGATATAGCTGGCATTTCTTTTAAATATGAAGATGTTACATGTGGATAAGGTGTGTAATTACTCCAACAAGGTTCCAGATGGGTTATTTTTCAGACTTATAGTTTCTATTAAAACCTCAATAATATCCTTCATATCTACTTCACTGTATGAACAATTCTTGATATTGCTTAACTCAGAATAAACCTGTTTGATCCTAACGATGTTTATCAATTTTTAAAAGTTTTTCAGACATGTCCGACTTTTATCAAATTCTCAAAACACATATGACACGTGTAAAGTGTTATAAAAGATGTATATCAGCTATGGTTAAACACAAAGGATGGTTATTTTTCGGGTCGTCAGTCTCACAACTAGGATTTGGTTATTTTTAACTTATTAACCGAACCGTTAGATTTTGAATCTAAGTTACCCCGCTAGTTAACATGACAAACAAGTTTTTATGTTTTGAAGAAAATTTTCAATTTTTATAAGTTTTTCAATACAATGCAATACAAAAGCATATATGAAATGCCACTACATGCAAAGAAAAGAAAAATACATAATGTAAAGTGCTGAAATGCAGAAAATATGCACAAGCAAACTATATGCTGATACAAAATGCATCCAAAACAGATCCAGCCCCAAACTGAAATTGACGATGTCCTCATCGTTGCTTGGCCTTGCCTTTGGTTCTGCTGCTCCCATTTGCTTCTTCCTGGTTTGCTAAGATCTGGCTTAGTTGTTCTTTTATCTCCTTATTCTACCTGATCAATGTTTTGATGCCACGGACCTCCATCCTGTGTAGTTCATATGGATCAGTTGGAACATGCTCTCACTAGTAAATCTCTGAGGAAGTCTGTGGTGCCGCATGCTTATTGGGGTCAGTGGGTGACTAAATTTACTGCTCACTCCTGCTGTCAGTATAACCTGGTGAGATCCTCTCAATCTCCACCGGGACGGTGTCATGCATAGTGATGCAGGCTGCGAAATCTTTGTCCTCTATGTAGTAGCGATAAATTTGGGTGATGAGGATGGGAAGTAACGATTTGTGCGCTGTGACACTTTCCTTGATTGTGGCAAATATCATACTCGCCATGCAAAATTGATAATCCTCGGTCATTAAACAATGAACCATATGCCCCACAATTGCTGGAAACGAGGAAACTCGAGCGATCCCCTTGACATTACGGTAAGCCCAGCGGCAAGCCGTATAGACGTTTCTATAAATCTGCTGGGCATTTAGCCCAGCATCTCGTAACTCGCACCGTGCCCCCATGATCGTCCTATACTGGGAAAGTTCTAACGGTCTCTGAAAACCAGGTCGGGTAGGGATGTTGGTGACATTGGATATCGTATCTGTTGAGAATACTCTCCTTCTACCCTGAAAGTGAAATCTAATACAGTCCTGGAGTATTTCACCATTTCTTAGAGTGTCGTAGAACTCATCTACCAAATGCTCACAAGCACACAACCCCTCATCCCCATACAGCAAAAACTCCCACCCCAACTGTTGGATAGCGTCATGAAAATATCTCCCAAACACCTCGTGGGTGAACACATCGAAAATTTCTCTCTAATTCAAAAGGGGCCATGATCTGTAGGTTGGTGAAGTTTTCTGAAAATTTAAACAATGCAGGAGAGGGGGGAGAGAAAATCTTACAGAGCTGAAGAGAGAAAACGACGATCGGAGGCAAACAGACCGGCGGCGCCGGATTTCCAAGGAGTTTCGCCGGTCGGAACAGAGGAGATGGATCTAGGGTTTTGGAGGAAGGTTTGGGGAGAGCAGAGAAGCGATATGGTGCTGTTTGAGAAATGAGAATAAGGGGTCGGGTCAGGGATGTTGTGACTTTATAAAGGGCATTTTACAAAAAAAACCCAACAAAAAGAAACCCCACTCCTTATAATTTACTCAAACCAGAAGCTAAATCAGCATGCTGTCCCCAAAAATTCAGCACTCACCCCCTAACGGGTGAGATCCTATTTTCAAAAAAACTAAGAAAAAAAAAGATTAATTACATTATTCACAAGTTAAACGACATTGTTAGTTCAGAAGTTAATACCAGCCACTCAAAATTTTTATCGATATAATGCAAGGGCTGGTAAAAGAATAAGTATATGAAAAAGAAAAAGAATATGTTAGTTGTTAGTGAAGGGCATGGGTGTATGTGAGTAGGGATCGGAAGACGCTGAAGGCGAAGATGATGTTTTGAAGGGGCAAAAGAATTGTTGTTCGAATGAATTGAATTTTCAAGAAGAACGTGTTGAGTTTCGGAGTCAAGCTCGTTTAAAAACTGGAGTTCATCCGCAAAAAATTTGGAAAAGGAATGGTTCATGGGATGTTCCCTAATTAATCCTGACTCAAACTCACCTAGGATATCAAGTTCATCGGCAAATAATTCCTCAAAACTCTGTATGAAAGACCGTTTTTCCAGGCTGTCTTCCTCCCTATAATCCTGCACAATCCTACACTCACTGCTATAGCTCATTATTCCTAAAACGCGTTCTCCTTCCTCACATTCAGATCTGGGTAGGTTCATGTCATCTAAAAAGCTAGGTTCCCACACTAACGTTTCTTCCGAAACAATATCAACTGGTGATACAAAAAATGTGGGTTCTTGATCCTTGATTTTCTCTAATAATTTATCCCAACCATACCCGTCAAAATCACAAGCTTCCTCCTCTAAAATCAGAATGCTAAAATCAGTCGGTTCATGAATTTCTTCTTCAAGTGATATTTCAGTTAAATCAACCTCAAAACCACAAGTGGCAGG
This sequence comes from Agapanthus africanus, assembly GCA_030015575.1. Lineage (NCBI taxonomy): Eukaryota > Viridiplantae > Streptophyta > Magnoliopsida > Asparagales > Amaryllidaceae > Agapanthus > Agapanthus africanus. The sequence goes on from CM057339.1 coordinate 549,568,875, forward strand.
AGGTTCAGTGGGTATCTGAAGGTTAGTGGAGAACTAACTTAGAGGATTTTCCTGTGTGTCCTGATAACACTTAGTCAATTCATTTGCATCGTCATCTATGAAATCATCCAAATTCAATTGATCGTTTATCTTACTTGGGTGACTTCCTAGATGACAAATATTGACACTATGTGGTTCTAATTGACTGTGTTCACTCTTTAGAATCACTCCAGCTACACGCTCTTCAATTCTAGCCAAAGATTGAGCTTGAGCGTGAAACAATTGCTCAGACTGCTGTATAAATAGGGCTAGCGTTACAGCTGTTTGATTCTCGACCGCAATCATTACTTCGATACCCTTTTTCTAAAGTGGTCAACTTAGCACCCATCTCACCATCATTCCCTAAGGATGGGTCAGTTGTTTTAGGAAGGGAGGGTTGTGATGCTAAAGTAGTTACCCTGTCGACCTCTTTCTCTAAGTCTTCAATCATTAGGTCTATAATTGAAGTGCGATTGGGTTCAAGAGTGTTAGGTAGGTGACCATTATCAAAAATCTAAGACGGTTGGTAACCCTCTAGAAAAGGACAATTTTCATGAATGTAGGAAGAATCATGGCAATTTGAACAAAAGAATTGGGACTGAGTATAGACAAAGGAATAAGAATCGTGAAAAATTGAATTGAATCGTGTATTACCCATATTAACAAAAATTCACAAAAACCAAGAATATCACATCCCTAGCAGTCTATGTTATGTTAAGTCAACTAGACCTGCTCAAGAACCTGATTGTCAAAGTAAAACTGTGTCGAGAAACGGGCTCAAGATAAACAGATCGCGAAGCCAGGTAAGTGTAGAGATAAGGGGAGGTTTTCCAACGCTTTCGCGAAGTTCCTTAATTAAAATAACCCTTTCCTCTTTTGGCGGTTTCGCCGTGAACACTTGTCTAGACACCCCGTAAACGATATACCGTTAAACGGTGTTCTAAACACAGTTAACTTTTTCTAATGAGCGCGAAGTCCTTAAGGTTAGAGTTTTAATTGGATTTAAAAATTACTGTGGGTATGAAAGAATGCAGTTTTGTGATTTGTGGGCCACGGACAAAGGTGATGAAATCCTTTACCGTATCTTGTTTTGTTTCGTGCCCTTAATATCCGTATTAAGATGCAAATGCACAATTTAATAAAAGAATTCAAGAATTCAATCAATAAAGCAATTCTTTTTCCGTTTTATGTTTTTTAAGCGCTGCAACAAATACGGGTTAGTTTTCTGTGCAATTGGCGGCAAATTTGTGCGAAGAATCATGCAGAAGATAGAATATTGGAATGCGTCGGATTTGAGCGAAGGTGTTAGAAAATACGTACCGATGCGATTTGGGTTACGAAACCCCTTTGAAGTGATCCCGGGTCTTTGAATGTTCGCTTGCACGGGTCAACTACCCGGATCTTTGGCACTGTACTTCACTAATGTCTTGTAATTGAACTTGAATCTCGCTCCGCACGATCGCTCCTCGTAATTCCGTAAGAACTGAAATGTCGGAAAAATACGATATTTAGTGTCAAAAGTGATATATCTGCCCCAATTTCTGCACACTAAAAATTATAAAAATCAAACAATACCACTAGAATACCAACAATGCACAGGAGATCACACAAAAAGAAAAAACCAAAAAACCCACCTTGGACCCGGCGGTGCCGGAATTTTCAGCAATGTCGCCGGTCAAATTAAGTCCAATGGTGCTCGAATTTTGTGTATAATCTCTAGGATATATTAGTATTCTACTAGTATACTTTGATTTTTTAATTTGATTCCAGAATGATAGCAGGTCTGAAGTACAGAGAACAAAGTAAAAAGAATGTTTATTATGTTAGTTTTAAAAAAATTGAGTTAAAAAGTTAGCGAGTTAGTACGAACCAGAAAAAAAATTCCTAATGACTACCAACTCCCCGGCAACGGCGCCAAAAACTTGTTGGGGCCTTACCCGCGCATGCAAACGCGTATGTTTTGGAAATGGAATCGATTTAAAGAAATGGATGCGCACGCGAGCTCGGTCTCGTTTTAAAATTTATAAACCGCAAGTGCACGACACGTTGTAGCGAGCCGGCAGGTACGGGTCGATCCGCAGGGAATTGTGTATTAGGTTTTGTTGTTTAAGGTTCAACAAATAATGAATTGGTTGGTTTGTCACAAAAATATAAAACATGAAAACAAAGAAAACAAGCTAAGTAAGAAATGGCTGTGGTTTTGGCTCGGATGGTCGAATCGCGATGATTCCTTAGACACTCTCTTTCTTATGAGTTCTCCATCCTTGTGTCGATCTCGGCGTGAAGCATGACTCGTCAAAGCGGCTGCAAGGGACAAATCATCAAAATACCGATATTTGACGCAAAACACGAAACGAGTCCGTATTGTTCACTTACCGTTTGTGTATTCAAGTTTGAGGTATCAACACTAAACACAAGGGTTAGTAAGCATACATCAACATCAAAATCATAAATTAGCGAGTGAGAGCAATTGATTTTAGTGTTAAGTGTGCTAAGTGTTGTGATAGTATAGGGTAAATGAAAACCAAGGGTTTGTCAAGCACTTGGTCACAAAATACCGTATCTAAACTTAGCAAACTTAACACCAAATTGATCTTAATTTAAACATTGTGAAATGGGGAAAGGGAGTGAGTATGATATATGAAGAGGTTACAAAGTAACCATGGTTTCAAAATACCATACATATCAATACATGAAACAATCCTTAAGTTAGAATCATAATTATAAGTACATTAAACATAAACAAGAGGAGGAGGAAGGCAATGCCTTTCATCGTACATCCTCACCATCACCACAACAAAAAAGGATTAGTTACACATAATGATAGCAAAAGGAAGCAAGAAACAAAAGAAGCAATATCATTAACATTTGAAGAAGATTAGGTACAAGATATTGGTAATTTGTTCAACCTCCATAATGATGCTCTCAAAAGAAAGCTTCAAATGGGAAGAAGAAGAAGAAACCAAGTTGAAGCCCACACAACTCTCAAGCCTAAACCAAAAACAAAAGAAAACTATAGAAATAGGGTAAAAGTTACATGCCCCTTGGCTCTAATCTGTTCTGATATTTATAGGCATCAAAATAGAATAAACAAATAGTATAGAAGGGGTGATGTGATGCCTATAAAGTGCCAAAAGAAAAATGAGGATATTTGGAGCAAGGGGGACCGGCCATGCCGGTTTTATTGAGGGACTCGCCGGTCCAAATCCGAGCATTGAGGCTAGGATTGGCATGGTGGAATTGTGTGCTCTCCACAATCACTCTGATACTGTTTGATTTATCTGTTTAAGCCTGGTTTGCATTCATAGACATGGAGGGAAACTTGATGCCAATATCACATCAAAACTTTTTGCGTTTATTACCCATCACACCCACATGTGCCCACTTGTGCCATGGGAAGCTCCTCCATGGTCCAAGTCATAAAAAAGCTTAGTGCGCACTTGTGTTGTGTTGGACCAAAATTGTGTGGACATGTTTATTGCAAAAGAGCTCTTTGAATATCGGTCGGTTCTCTATTCTGATTGCAGTGTCGGCTCCCAAGCGCTATATCCGTGATATTGAGTGTGTTTCTAGTATTTTATCACGAATACCTATAATCTGTAATTACTGAGCAGACACTGATTAATAGTATCGATATATAACAAAATTGATAATGAATGAGAGGTATTAAATTGCAGTTTTCTGAGATGAACAATGACCCCTATATAAACCCCCCTCTCAGACGATTCAGGTAACTCATTCCAATACGCCGCTACTCTGCTTAAATATTCCCCGGTACTTAATTGATCGACGGAAGGTCCAACCATGGTTTCTCACCCCGATACTTCTTTTGCAGGTAGATCGGCGTCAACATCAACCAACACACCCATTGAAATCCACAAGCTCAATCTTCCATAAAAAATCTCAACCCTTCAGCCTCGCTATCCTGTCACACCCTGCTTCCCAAAATACGTAAACACAGCAAGTGACAGAGCCAACAATGCTACCTGTGGCTAGAAATCATCCCTCCACAATCACATTATGGCTGTCTATAGGATATCCAGTAAAATGTATAATCTAGCTAACACATGTCTATTTACCACAGTAAATAAAATCAAGAAAATGCATAAAGCGGAAACGAATCAAGATCCAATAAACAATATCTGAATCATGTCCCAATATAGGCTCATATCAATAAACAAAACTATGGAAATAAATAAACTAAACATCTCTAATAATACACGTTCAATTCCTCATTGCTCGGCTTGATTGCTAAAGTATTCTTGATCTGCCTGCGATAAAGGTAGAGAAACAGGGCCATGAAAACCCAGACGTTAGTGCGTCATATCAAAATAACAGTAATGAGCAGGATATAATAATATGATTAAACATAAATATAAATAATAAACATAGGTATAAATAGTGAGCTATATGTATGTATGGGTGTGTGATCTGTATCCTAAATCTGTGCTTCTAGGTTATCTAATCTAAAAGTCTTTGAAATCAATTAATGTAATCCTCATCGTAACCCAACAGTATATATCCCGTTCATTACCCATGGGACCACGGTAATAGTATTTATTCCGTAACGCCCGGAAACACGGCAAACAATGGTTTATTCCGTAACACCTGGAAACATGACAAACAATGGTTTATTCTGTAACGCTCGGAAACACGACAAACAATGATTTATTCCATAACGCCCGGAACCACGGCAAACAATAATAATATCCAATTGAGTTACGTTTCGGTTACATTCTTGATTTAGCCTTTTCCCCCAGGTTTGTGTTCAATTCAGGTATTAATGATATGGATCTAATGCCAACACAGGATCAAGTAGGTACAGTTCTTGTCTATGCAGACAACAAGTCGTGTCCGTTTGGACAACAAGTCAGGATTGTTGTCATTAGCAATTAGATCCAAGTAACAAGGCATGTAGTGTGTCATGAACATGTCATGTGATGTATATTAACTAAATAGATACCCAATGTGAAACTGTAATCAATATCAGAACACGGTAAACACAACTGATGCCAGGATGCATATGTATCTATCTATAATAACCATTATACATCCATTACCATATATGATGCAAACTAGATAACATGTTTTACTGATATAATAGTATAATGATATCATGATGTTCTGGCATATAACTAGATAAACGATTATCAGTACGGATACGAATGGATACCGTAAAACTGTAAATCGGTAATATTTGTCGAATAATAAAACACATGCACTTTTCTTATTCATATAGATATCGATATAATAACATAGCATGTTGCAAGTTAAAACTTGTCTGATCCGATCTCACGTCGAGATGCGGATGCGATATCCGATGTCGGAAATAACACCGCGATGCAAACTTACACGCGCAGGACTGGACCTGACTGCTTAGTGACGTGACGTGGTAACTAGGCTAGATGACGACAGTGACTGGGTTATCTAGATCGTCGGCGACGCGCACAACTCCGGCGAGCCGATCGAAGAATCAAGAAACGATCGAGAAGAGAAAGAACTTGAAAAAGAGTGGGTGGCTGTTGTGTTGGGTCTGGGGTGGCGAGGACAAAGAAAAGGTGGCGAGGTGACGGTGACATGCTGCGTCGGCAAGGTCGCTGGGGTTTCTTGAGTAGGTGATTCGGGGTCGGGGATTGTAGGGTGTGGTGATGGTGGTGGTCTGGGGTTTCAGGAAGAGGAGAGAAAGGTGAGGAGGTGAAGACGGGGGTGATGGTGCTGGCGACGGCGAGCGGTTGAGGGGTTCTGGGATTGCTGTAGGGTTGTGCTCGGGAAGGAGAGGGAGAGGAGGTGGAGATGGAGGTGATGAGGAGAAGAGGGTGAAGGGTGAGGACAAGGGCGAGGTCGATGATGGGGAACGGCGACGAGGGTTTCAGAGTTCTCGGGCATGAGGGACGAACAGGAAAGAGAGAGTGTGTATGGGTTATTATATAAGGTTTTATAATAATAAATTTAATAAATTAAATAAATTATACATACATACATTTACACACACACACACACACACACACACACACACACACACACACACATATATATATATATATATATATATATATATATATATAGTGAGAGAGAGGCAGAGGGGAGAGAGACAGAGAGCGAGAAGGAAGAAAGGGGGTGGGAAAGAGATAAAGAGATTTTTTATATTTAGTTTATATTATATATATTATATATGTGTTGTTAGTTAGTTTAGAAAATATATTATAATATATATATTTTGGGATTATACAGCTAATATCAAATTACTCCGAAAATTACCCGGGCCCCATCTAAAAATCTAGTTTTTAAATATGGAGAATATACGTAAAAGCTTAAACCATAATGCTGTATCCGGTCAATAAAAATGCATGCCCCCATGTACAGATCTACGTAAATATACGTTGCGATCCAAACGAGTCTATTTTATCAATTAGGACATGAACATGATATATGAATGTAACCATATGATATAGGGACGCTAACATGCCATGCTAGATATCAAAAATATATTATTCGGTTTTTATTTGTATTATTAAAAGATATGCGGATACAAAAATATTATATATGTGTATAGAATCTAGATGTGCATGGATCCTCTGTACTAGAAAATATTTGACGTAATCTTGAACCATGATGGGTTTCGAACATGCGGGTCAGGTCGGATACTAACCACAGTTACCAAATGCACTACCTGCACCTAAAAACAATAGTAATAAAGAAATCTGTTGCAAAATTTGAAATGCCCCAAATAAGTTATAGTATAACAGTGCCTGGGTGTTACATAGCCACAAGATCGACAGAGGAAAACATCCGAGGGAGATTCCGACCTCCATCAGTTGGAGCCGTCTATGGGAACTAAGAAATTTTTTCCACCAAAAAGTAGATCTTCCGCCTTCGATTCAATGGCCAGCGATCATCGCAACGAAGATCCTAGTATGAGCCATCCTGTGCTTCGCAACGGAGGCAGGGGTAGTTCCACTCCTCCCAACATCGTCGAAGCCCTAACAACACGGATCGACCGACTGGCAGCGATGGTGGACGCGCTCGCTTGTGTCCAAATTGCCAGCCACACCCAGCAAACCGCCACCCCTACTCCCCAGAACGGTGGTAGGCATGAAATGGCAGACGGACGCACTCAAGTCCTCGGCCTTGCTCGTGTCAATCCTGACACCATAGAACACCGGCGTGCCGATTCCGGCAGTCATGATCCCCATACGAAGAATGATTCCATGACTCATTGGGCACCGAACAGTCCAACGCCGAGGTCTCAGGACCAACTGAACTATCTCTTCAATGCTCGCCGCGCTCCTTCACCCTCCGAGGCGATATCAGTCATGTCGCCTGATTCCATGGAAGACCGACGTCACCGTAATCTCTGAGTTTATGCACATAGCACTCGCTGGGGGAGCCACGGAGGGTTCATCCCGAGGATCTGATGAATGTGATAGAGTAAAGCCGAAGCTGTTCCGTTACTCAAGCCCAAAGCAGGGACATCAGGAACTCCGATTATGGAGAATCCTCAAGGTACCTGCAGCGAATCGAGGTCCTCAAGAAGAAGATCGAGGACATGCAGCTTGACACCCATTCGCCCGGCTGGTCGGTGAAGTATTTCACAGACTCTCTCACGAAGCCCTTCACCGAGTAGTTACTAAGAGAGTGGGTCTCTTCCCGGAACAAGCTGCCCAAAGTGGCTCTTTTCGATGAGAAGTCTGGCCCAAAAGAACACTTGGACGCGTTCACCATGGGCATGAGCTTTTAAGATAAATCAGACGCGAATCAGTGCCGAGCATTCCCTATCACTCTCATCCGAACTAGGCGAGATTGGTTCCGCGACCTGACTCCGCGCTCAATCTCAACTTTCGATGAATTTTTTATCCACTTCGTCGGAAACCGATGGAAGAAGAGGTCGTGCAACTACCTGTTCACTATCAAGAGCGAGGACAGAGAATCTTTCAAGGGCTATATTACCCAGTTCTATAATGCTCTCCTAGAGATACCCGAGCACCGGGATGAGATAGTCATTACCGCCCTGAGATCCGGTCTTAGGCACAGAGAGTGGATCCGCTCTTTTTCATTAGCGCAACCTAAGACCATGGCCGAGGTAAAAGTCTGGACCAAATGGGAAATCCAACTCAAGTCTGAGGTGAATGCTAATCTTCCCCGAGGAGACCGGATAGACCAAAAGAAAAAGGGACCGGGAGGAGAAGAAAAATGTTGATCATTCGAAACCTTATTCTCCGAAGTTTCACATGTACACACCTCTGAACGTCTTGCAGGCCGAGCTGCTACAGGAGGCGAAGAGCGGGAGATTCTTCAAGCTGCCACCGATGATACAATGGCAGGGCAAGCGACTCCGAGGCCCGTATTGTACCTTTCATCGGTCATAGGGACACCCGACCGAGAATTGAAAACAGCCGTATGATTACATCAAGGAGCTGATCCACTTCGGTCACTTGGCAAAAAACCTGCGAGACAGACGTCAAGTAGATAGGGAGCAAGCCGACCAACCTCAACCGGAGAGTTGACAGTCGAACAGATCATGGTCGTCTCCGTTGGCTCGACTCCGAGTAACGAAGACACCTTCCATATCCGGCCAATCATGACCTTAGATACTCCACCCTCCAAGAAGTACAAGAAGGTTACCCCCATCATCTTCACCGACGAAGACCTACATGGCATATTTGTTCCGCACAATAATCCCCTAGTGGTCATGGCCCGAGTAAATAGGTAAGAAGTCAGGAGTGTTAGGAATATGTATGTCCTACAGGCCATTATTGTATATTATGGTGGATGCTTGGACATATATATAGAGGACTTTCTTGCTAGACATAATAGTGTGCTATCTGTTTGCTCTTTATCTTAACATGTACACTTGTTTTAGTTTACTATCTCATTAATAGATGTTGATAAATCCCTTAGGATATTGGCTTGACTAATAGGAATATGATGTAGATCATAATAGTGGGGCTTGTGTAGTCCACAAGCACATTCTTTAACAGTTCCTAGTCGAGGAAGTATCAAGAAAGGGCATCGATATTCCAGAGTAGATTAGTGTGTACGTTTCTTGATCCTGTATGGGGCAATGGTTGATCCCATAACCATCAATCTTTGACATCAAAGATTGTACATAAGTGTAAGTCTACGGTAGCGCCCTGGCCGTCTGTCCGAGGCCAAAATGCGGAAACGAAAACTTTTCTTAAACTAGAAACCGGCGCTATCGCAAACTTTTATCCCGGATCGAACCATTAACCTATAACTAGCAACTAGAGAAAGGGTTGAAAAAGCTATACCGATCGATCCGTGTCCTACGGTCTTAAGCCACCATCCCAAGCTCCTTGCGGCATTCCCGATCTCGATCTCCTCGTCGAAAAGGGCACCACATCTTCGAGTCTTTTTACGGGCTCCCGCTTCATCCGAAGCAACTCGGGCACGAAGTTCGCTAGCCGACGTGTCCAGGGCGAAGTAGAGAATGTGTGTGACAACTTTGTCTCTTGCATCCATTGCATGGATGGAGGTTGAAGATGAAGCCATCAATGGAGGTTGTTAGCTAGAGGAAGAAGAAGAAGCCCAAGCCTTTTTCTTTTGTGTTGTATGATCATGAGAGTGAGAGCAAGAATGAAAAATACAAGAGCTAACCTCTTCTCATGGCTGCCCTCCCTCTCTCCTCTTATCATATCAACACACAAATCAAACAATAATGTGACATATGCACATAAAAAGAGACCACGAGTCACTAATGAAGTCCATGTCACATTAAATGCACAAAATGATGATTTCTAGCTCACAATTTCCATATGCAAACATTAATCCAAATGTTTGCAAAAATAAAAAAAAGATACGGCAACATTTAAAGTAAACTCGTGACGGATCACAAGGAGACCCCTCACCTGTATATACATACCTGCATCTGCATTCCGACTGAATGCGAATGCGATGAGACTAAAGTAATCCAACAAATCTAATACTAGGATCCGGCTTAAACCAAAGCCCACTATTTCGATCCATCCGATCATGATCCGTGCACTACTGCACGTATATGATCGAACCCTGTCATATATCATACGACCTCTACAACGTTTCGCCCGAAACATGAAAACTGTCTGTGGGGGACTCTAAAGACTCGTCAATACTTTGGCTGTGGATTTAACCACTAGCACGTCAGAGGTACTAGCTGTACGTAACGGGCTACCAGGTATTGACCAAAAGGGAGGTCGATGAGAGAACTCATCCTGACACCCTACTGAGTCTGTCAGTGACAATATCCGTACAGTCCGGTCCGTTCGTCTATGAGCATCGCATGTCGGGCCTAGGGGGTTGGTAAAAGTCAGACCCCCAAAAGCGGTACAAGTTGTGTCGGAGTGTAGCCCAGAACACCCTGAGATACTACTGGAATATCTACCAGTAAATCTCCTGCCTTGGCCAAGGCCTTCGTGTAATGGCTCTCCTAGACACAGCGCGATCTCACCCCCAATACCCGGAGAGACGAAACCCCTGCCGATCCGCTCACTGCCTCCATGTGGCTCGGGACTGTACCCAACTAAAACCTGTTTGCACGACTCCTTTGAGCTATGGTAGGGTAGTAATCAAAGCACAGTGGGAACTCACACGAGACAAATCATGATCTCAGGTCGATGAACTAACCTGTACACATGTCACCAGGGAACTGCCATCTGACGTCAGGTATAATACCAACTAGCATGTTCCCGGCGAGTCCTGTCCGGTGTACTCATAACCCAATGAGCACCTGTATACATCTTAAATGAACCAACTGACACCAATGGCTTGTGAGACCGGCCACCGCCCCTCGTCGGGGTCTCGACTGTATACATTAGTCTACTAATGGAGTATCGAAGCCCAGTCTCGAAACTCCCACGACTAGGGACCACTTTAAGGGTGTGCTTATAGACCCCAGCTCCCACGTATATGATCGCCATCATACTGCTGGTAGTCAAGCAAGAATCCTAAGGGCTCTATCAATGTGTAATAGCGACCTATAAGGTCACCTAAAGCAGTATATGATGATAAAGATAAACCAGATAGCATATTATCATCTTGAGTAAGACTGTCCTACCGGTATAGGTCCTCCCTCAATCATTGCAATCACGTGCCTGTGATCCAATAATTGAATCTGAGGGCACTATATCTAACAATCTCCCACTTGCACTCAAGGTTAATTATTGCGATGTCGCATACTCACAGCCCGTGTGATACCGAACACCCAACTCCTCTACTAATCAGTCTCACAAAGCCCGTTTGCGAAACTATTGCGTTCGAGGAATAGCCTCAGTGAGTGGATCCGCCCAGATGTTTCTTTCTATGTCTCTCTTTATCTCAAGTTTGCGGAGAAAGCCATCTCCCGAAATGAGCAATACCTGTTTTAGAATATGTCTGGATATCTGATGGGACCTAGTTCATAAATGAACTCCAAATCCAAACTTCTTAGACTATATCGTCAACTGAACTTAATCAGTATCCTGCGCCATGCCTTCCTCAGTATCCGCTTGGACCTCCTGTCCAAACATCTGCCCCTCGTCAGAGGAAAAACTATAACTCTGACAGTCACTCTGTCATCCAGGTCACCTTGGAAGCCTAGAATGATAACTGTCTCCCAAAAGAGGCTGTTATTATCATATCCCTAGAACATCTACTTATGTTCTAAAACTGCTTCCGAACATTTCTCCAGGATATGATTAATATCAACTTATTGTATCTAGTGCAAAAACAACGTCTGGTGTGGTACTTGACATCTCATGATTGACTCAATTGCCTAACCAAGTGATTTGCCAATCATGCACATCCTTCTCCCCTTTAGTCTGTAAGACACCTTTAGAGAGGGTGACTCCATTACCTGCATGTACACTACCGTGCCAGGAGTCGTCCATTCCAAAACATCTTTAGAATGCTGTCTAAGTACCCAGATTGGGAAACTACCCAAATCTAGATCTAAAACCATAGATCTAGTAACCAGAATGTCTGATATAAAATCCATGTCCTTTGTGGAGAAACTACTGTGTGACAACTAAAGTATAACCGATCACAGTATAGGAATTTCACTTCCTACTCTGTGTGTGTCATCCAAATACCAGGACATCACACCCTACTACCTTCTTAATAGATCCATCCCCTATTCTGATGAAATCAAACCTATGACTGTCACATCAGAAATAGATGATCTATCTCCGCTATATCTGCTTTAGTACATAAATAGACATAAGCTACTTGTCCACTATGCTTCCGCTGCTCCCACTGACTACGACAACCCTCTGGCAGAGTCATATACACGTACACTTCTAAAGCTAGTTTAGAACGATGCTATACTTATCCTCCTGCCGGGTCTCATAGCCTAGAACAAGAGCAATGGCAAGTCTGGGTAAACAAGAACCTCCCTGTCACCGTCCTTGAGCCTACCGGAGTACCTCTTGGGTGCCTGAGGTTACCCACCATATCTGCGGAGTGGCCAATGGAATGTCAAACCATATTGAATCTTTAAGTTCTTACCAAATTTTCAGTAATCTTTTGCGGTTCTGGAATCACTTCCAGTTCTACCATACTCCCACTACTGTTTTCTGAAAAATCCATTTTTATTAAAACTGTGGCGAGTCAAGAACAATATCACTATTAATCTTCCAGATGGTAGAAAGTCAACCCTCATCATAGCCCAGGTCAACCCACAAACTGCCATTACAGGAACGCGCCTTGAGTTATCTGGAGTCTGGTTTTAAGCATAAGCCGGACAACTCCCCGTACCTTAACATTGTTAAGATATGAACTATTCTATATCCAATATAGAAACAAAGGTACTGATTTAATTGGAACTAGATTCAAATCATGCAGCTGTCTCCAGTGAATGTCAATTAAATAGAGAGAGGCCGATCAGCATTACTCAACTTAGAAGTGCATCCAATTATGAGTAACCTGAAAGAGAAGCAAGTTCTCATAATCATTACTATCAACTGAATACCATACACAAGTATCTACATCTTCGATTACCTTGAAGAATTCTGATACTTGCAATACGTGGTTCTCTACTTTACTCTTATACCTATAACTTCTCAAAACTTAGACCTTGCATTTCTACGAAATACATGTCTAAGAACTAGAGAAGTCACAAGTAAACAGAATATAGTACGAGTACCAACCCCTCTGTCCTCATCGACACTGGAAAAAATACAATACTCTGTATAAGTCTTCTGAGTCTAATAACTCATTCCCTGTTTGTCGTAGGTTGAAAACTGTACTGATGGTTAAGAAGAATTACACCGCTATTTAATGCTCCTTACCTAACCATCTACTGATATAGGTAAATGTCATGGACATAATTTCAAAAGGTTATATCTCACTTTATAAAAATAAACGTACAGATATATCAATTTGAAAATGGTGCATAACAACGGATATTCAAAACCAAATATTTGCCGTCCGGCAAACAACCCAGGCGATTTCCTCAAATATCACCAATTACAACGAATCCCGATATAATGAGGATGATCACCCAATTTCCAATAACTTACTCCCACTCATCATCTGTAAAACCATACAGATGTGAGAATCAAACCTGGTAAATACATACCCTGGAGCAAGGGCTAATTGGGAAATCGGTTTTCTTTTAACAATACACAGTGAAACTGAAACATGTAAATATTTCGATGGTGTATCCGGGTATTCCTAGTAATGCCTCTTCCATTATCAGATTCACAACTGTAACCTTATATTTCCTTGCCATCTCTCCAAATCCCTTTATATGTCTTTAGTCATTACCTTCTGTACACCCCTTTAGGCTAAATGGTTTTCTTCCCTCCCTACCGTTCGACACCAGCCTATGGTTTGGAAGAAGACTATCCAATAAGCATAATGGGTGTACTCTCCTAATCCTAGGAGTACTCGTAACCTGAGAGAAGGTGAAGATAAAAGACAACGGAATAAACCTTATTCCTGTTTCTCCTGAACCAGAATCCATCCCCGAACTGGAACAAGTCCCTTCGAGTTCGTATATAACCATACGATGGAGTATCCAATAAACTGTGGATCTTCGTAGTGATACGGGGTGTTCCGAAGAAATACAAAGGTGAAGCAGGAGTGGTGATGAAATACTTGGTTTGTTCGTGAATAGCAGTCGCAATTTATTTTGCCCTCTTACTAATCCCTTTATTTGTCTTTACTTAATACCTTCTGTACGCCTTTTAGGCTAAATGGTTTTCTTCATTCCCTACCGTTCGGCACCTGCCTATGGTTTGGATGAAGACTATCCAATTAGCGTAACAGGTGTACCGTCCTAATCCAAGGAGCACTCGCAACCTTAGAGAAGGTAAAAAGAAAAGACAACTGAATAGTCCTATTCATTTTCTCCAGAACCAGAAACCATCCTCGAATCTGGAACAAGTTCCTTCGAGTTCGTATATAACCATACGATGGTTTTATCCAATGGAAGTGGATGCTCGTAGTAATACGGGGTGTTCTGGAGAAAAGGGTAAAAGTAGGAGTGGCAATAAAGTATGCAACTCTGACAATCCAAAAGCCAGTGTTTTAAGAAGGTTCAGTTAACTTGGTCACTGAGTCATAGTCTAGGGTCGGGCCATGGTCGCTGCCAAAGAGAGAGAGAAAAGAAACACTCTGCGTGCACTCTAACCTAGATCGGAATAGTTATCACTTTATCTAATCAGGAAGCCTCCCACTGTATCCTCAAATTCTCCACCAAACCTGAAAGAAGAATTAGTCGGGATCACCCGAGGAGTAAAACAACTCATCAGTAGGAATCGGGATCCAACTATCATCGCAAGATAATGTGATGGAATCCACTCACGTTATCACACTCCAGAAGGTATGCGCATGCCTGGCAAGTTTCAGTTTCTTTAGAAACTCCCGATGTGATTTTTACCCCTAGGACCCAAGTGACCTTGATGAATAATCAACAAATCAAAAGGTCCTAGTCAAGTTCAACCCGTCATTATCTTGATTGCGTTAAACCCACCCGCACGACCCTTGACGAATAATCAACAAAGTCATACGACCGTCCTAACCAATCCATATATCCATGCGACATAAAAGCACAACAGAGCTACCGCACACTACGTCTCGGCGAATAGCAACGACAAACGTAGCGCGAATACTAAGCAATAATAATCTGAAATGACGGAGGGCTACGGCTGGTTTTTGGCGAAAAAACCTTTAACGTAATGAACTTGATATCGTTGAAGGAACCGGATAGATTTTTATAAAAATATAGTGGCGAAAACCTTTGCTAAAGAGGTCACTCCCGGTGAAGGGATTTCGGCTCTTTCCACGTACAATGAGGTGCAGGATATTCCAACTGAATACCACGATGCAAAGCAAAATGTAATCGGCTATAGTGAAGTTATTACCCTGACGCAAACTTCTGTCCAAGGGGTCACTCCCGGTGAAGGGATCTCGGCCCTTGCCTCGTCGACTGAGGTGCTGGATATTCATAACCGAATACCACTGTTCAAAACAAAAGAGAACGTCCTTGAAATAACAGCTTTTTGAAAAATGTTCCAACAACATCAGAATAGGTTTGTTTAGCTTGCATTGATCCGAATCAATGCAGTCCCATCAATTAATCACACCACAAAAGAACGAAAATATGATGTACGTATATGCCATCCGCATTCGCCACTGGGTCCCGTCATCACCCGTTAGGTTACTTAACTAACGACAGAGCAGGGACTGGACTAGCGCGGGTGTAAAACATATACAACATCTACTAGTATATATATCAATATATAATAATCGCTCATGGCGGGATAAAATGCAACATCACAGAAATGTAATAAGCATCACAGAACAATACAGATAATCTGGGATCCCCGGGTTTCATAGAGCCGCTACTGAAACCCGACGTTCCCCTGGTCGTGTAGATAGCATGTGCAATGAAATCCTAGACCCCTACGGGCGTGGCAAGTTACCCGCAAAAACCTGAAGCGAGGCAGCCCCTACAGCAAAGTGAATGGACCACCCAGAACTTGACGGAATCCGGTAACTTGAGCACCCCTCCTTGGGTCAACCTGTACCCCCTACGAGTGCGGCGAATAGCCCGCCAATTCTAGAATGAATTCCCCTCCGTCTCGAAGCCATGAGATGCGGGCCCGTTGCCCTCTAGAACCCGACTACCCGTGCACCCCACCGCGGGGTAATCCTAGTACAGAAAGTAAAATATACAACGGGTACATCGACCTCAGCCCGGTCGTGCCCCAAAAGAATAATATACAAACAGGCAGTGACGGCAGTCCACATGTCGGACGCTCGTCCCGCAATATCAAATGTACAAATACAACCAAACTGTACTACCATTGCATCCAGGCTATCCACCACGACAAATCCGCAACATCACAGCACAACACAGAACATCAACGTGAATATCACGTTCGTAAATCCGTCTAAAAGGGCTATAGCAATTAGACAAGATTTACCGATCAAATGACATTCACGGCCGCAGATATAATGTAAATACTGTGAACTAACATGTTTAAAATTTTCGATCGACAAAATTTCCCGAAGTGGGCCCCAAGCACAATACCCAGTACTCAAAATAATCTGGGCCAAAAACAAAATTACCAGAAACCCCAATTCCAATTCAGAGACCACCTCAGAAAATTTGGTGCAGTGTGGCTACAGTACTGCGGCAGAACCGCGGCCAAAACGTGGGTACGGCCGCGGTTCCGCGGCGCTACAGGGATATCATTGTACCAAATTTTCTCAGATCTCTTAAAAAAGCCTGCCTGATTTTCTGCAATACTCAAAATAATTTTTTGACGATAAAAAAAATTCGACAGAAACTTCAGAATTGGAAATGCAGTTTTGGAAAATTCCGTTCGATCGAAGTTCTAAACACGTTAAAGCAAGCTAGTAAAGGTTAATGGCGTGGCTCTGATAGCATGTAAGTCTACGGTAGCGCCCCGGCCGTCTGTCCGAGGCCAAAATGCGGAAACGAAAACTTTTCTTAAACTAGAAATCGGTGCTATCGCAGACTTTAATCCCGGATCGAACCATTAACCAACAACTAGCAACTAGAGAAAGGGTTGGAAAAGCAATACCGATCGATCCGTGTCCTTCGGTCTTTGGCCACCATCCGAAGCTCCTCGCGGCATCTCCGATCTCGATCTCCTCGTCGGAAAGGGCACCACATCTTCGAGTCTTTTTACTGGCTCCTGCTTCATCCGAAGCAACTCGGGAAAGAAGTTCGCTAGCCGACGTGTCCAAGGCGAAGTAGAGAATGTGTGTGACAACTTTGTCTCTTGCATCCATTGCATGAATGGAGGTTGAAGATGAAGCCATCAATGGAGGTTGTGAGCTAGAGGAAGAAGAAGAAGCACAAGCCTTTTTCTTTTGTGTTGTATGATCATGAGAGTGAGAGCAAGAATGAAAAATACAAGAGCTAACCTCTTCTCATGGCTGCCCTCCCTCTCTCCTCTTATCATATCAACACACAAATCAAACAATAATGTGACATATGCACATAAAAAGAGACCATGAGTCACTAATGAAGTCCATGTCACATTAAATGCACAAAATGATGATTTCTAGCTCACAATTTCCATATGCAAACATTAATTCAAATGTTTGCAACAAAAAAAGATACGGTAACATCTAAAGTAAACTCGTGACAGATCACAAGGATACCCCTCACCTGTATATATATAACTGCATCCGCATTCCGATTGAATGCGAATGCGATGAGACTAAAGTAATCCAACAAATCTAATACTAGGATCAGGCTTAAACCAAAGCCCACTAGTATGATCCGTCCGATCATGATCCGTGCAGTACTGCACATATATGATCGAGCCCTGCCATATATCATACGGCCTCTACAACGTTTCGCCCGAAACTTGAAAACCGTCTGTGGGGGACTCTAAAGACTCGTCAATACTTTGGCTGTGGATTTAACCACTAGTACATCAGAGGTACTAGCTGTACATAACGGGCTACCAGGTATTGACTGAAAGGGAGGTCGATGAGCGAACTCATCCTGACACCCTACTGAGCCTGTCAGTGACAATATCCGTACAATCCGGTCCGTTCGTCTATGAGCATCGCATGTCGGGCCTAGGGGGTTGGTAAAAGTCAGACCCCCAAAAGCAGTACAAGTCGTGTCGGAGTGTAGCCTAGAACACCCTGAGATACTACTGGAATATCTACCAGTAAATCTCCTGCCTTGGCCAAGGACTTCGTGTAATGGCTCTCCTAGACACAGCGCGATCTCACCCCCAATACCGGGAGAGACGAAACCCCTGCCGATCCGCTCACTGCCTCCATATGGCTCGGGACTATACCCAACTAAAACCTGTTTGCACGACTCCTTTGAGCCGTGGTAGGGTAGTAATCAAAGCACGGTGGGAACTCACACGAGAAAAATGACGATCTCAGGTCGATGAACTAACCTGTACACATTTCACCAGGGAACTGCTATCTGACGTCAGGTATAATACCAACTAGCATGTTCCCGGCAAGTCCTGTCCTGTGTACTCATAACCTAATGAGCACCTGTATACATCTTAGGTGAACCAACTGACACCAATGGCTTGTGAGACCGGCCACCGCCCCTCGTCGGGGTCTCGACTGTATACACTAGTCAACTAATGGAGTATCGATACTCAGTCACGAAACTCCCACGACTAGGGACCACTTTAAGGGTGTGCTTATAGACCCTAGCTCCCACGTATATGATCGCCATCATACTGCTGGTAGTCAAGCAAGAATCCTAAGGGCTCTATCAATGTGTAATAGCGACCTGTAAGGTCACCTAAAGCAGTACACGATGATAAAGATAAACTAGATAGCATACTATCATCTTGAGTAAGACTGTCCTACCGGTATAGGTCCTCCCTCAATCATTGCAATCACGTGCCTGTGATCCAATTATTGACTCTGAAGGCACTATATCCAACAATAGTTACTCATTAAAGAATGAGTACACCGAACAGGACTCACCGAGAACTCCTAGATGATACCATACCTATCGTCAGATAACAGTTCTCTGGTGACATTTGTACAGGTTAGACTGTAGACCCGAGATCGTCATAGTGTCTTGTGTGGTTCCCACTGTGCATTGATTTCGCTCTACCACGACACACATGGCTCAAATGAGTCATGCAAACATGTGGGTTTTGGGTAGAAACAGTGAGTGATAGGAATGGTTTCGTCTCTCCCGGTATTCGGAGTTGATGTTGCACTATGCTCGATTTTCTATAACAACAAGTCCCTGGCCATGGCTGATGAGATTTACTGATAAGTGTTATCAGTAGTTTCTCGAAAGGTAATAGGCCACACATCGGCATGACTTATCATGCTATTGGGGTCTGACGATTCCACCCCAAGACTCGATATGCGACACATCAGATGAAGAGACCGGACTGTATGGTAAGTGTTGCTTATAGGCTCTATGGGAGTTTTGACAAGTTTGCTTGTCGATCTTCTATTATTTCAGTATCTTGGTAGCCGTTACGTCTAGCTAGTACCGCTGACGGCTTGCAAGTCTTTGATGCGATCATTACCTACTACTAGCGTATTGGCGAGTCTTTAGAGTCTCACATAGAGGTTTTCTAGCTCAAGCGAAACGACATAGGCACGTATGGAGATATGTGCGGAAGCTTGATTAAATACGTGTATATGATACAGTATTATAATCTAGCGTTTTTTGATATCAGCCGGATTATATATGATATAACCGGATTATTGAATCATGTGTTGATTTAATAATTTGATATATGTATATATATTAACTAATGTTAAATATTAGTAGGTTATATATGATATAATCGGATTATTGAATCAAGTGTTGATTTAATGATAATATATATATATATATATATATATATTTGTATATTTGATATTAGCCGTGATATATATATATATATATATAAACTAATATTAAGCTCACTTATGATTTTCTTCTTTTTATATATATATATATATTGTATCATGGTTGATGATACATAGAACTAGGATGTGTGAGAATCACATTAGAGTGAAGATAATGATAAATATTTATGAATTAAAGAAAATAAGAGTGAGTCATTGTTTAGATGCATGGAGAAGCATGGAGAAGCCATGTCTCATCTTATTTTCTTGTTTTATTCATTATGATATTTATCATTCTTTTCATCTTATCTTGGCTCATGGTTCACTCTTTCACTTAATAGTTCAACTTCCTCATCTCTTCACTAGATTTTTCTAGGTTGAGAAAAAGAAAAAGAAAGAAAGATTTTTAGTGAGCAAAATCACTACTTCATCAACCTACACTACTTTAGCAAATTGGTTTAGGTTGTTAACTGTTGGGAATCCTCCCGCGCTCGCAAACGCGTATGTTTTGAAATATGAGATATGGTTTTAGGAAACGGGATGCGCACGCGAGATCGTTCTTGTTTTACTATTTATAACCGCAAGTGCATGGCGTGTTGTAGCGAGCCGGCAAGCACGGCTCGATCCGCAGGGAATTGAGTATTAGGTATCGTTGTTTAAGGTTAACAAATTAACGAATTGGTGGGTTTGTCACAAAATTATAAAAGATTACGAAAGCAAGAAGAGCAAGAAAACAATGTAAGCAGAGAATGGTTGTGGCTTGGTTCGGAAGCTTGAATCACGATGTTTACCTCTACGCTCGCTTGGTTATGAGTTGTCCGGCTTTACCTTGATTCCGGCATGAAGTACAACTTATCAACGCGGTTGCGGAGCACAAACCGTCAAAGTCCGACATTCGCCGCAAAGCACGAAACGAGTCCGTTTTGGTCACTTACCGTTTGTATGTCCGCGCTTGGGGTATCAACACTAAACACGAGGTTTTGCAAGCATACCGCAACAATGAAAACACAAAGAGGTTAGTGAGAGCAAAAGATATTGGTGTTGAGTTTGCTAAGGGTTTGTGAAGGTATATAGTATATGAAAGAAAGAGTTTGTCAAGCTCTTTTTCACAACATACCATATCCTTGCTTAGCAACCTTAAAACAAAATGGAATTTAAGCACATGAAACATAAACAAGAGGTGGAGGAGGCAAAACCTTTCATCTCACTTCCTCACCCACACCACAACCAAATAAAAGAATTAGCTAAGCATAATAAAAAGAAAGCAAGAAAAGAGAGCAAGTCTATAAAAGAAAGCAATAATATATTATAAACACTTGAGAACAAGATACAATGTTTGGTAACTTGTTCAACCTCCTTAATGAAGCTCTCCAAAGAGAGCTTCAAAAGGGAAGAAGAAGAAGAAACCAGCTGAAGTTCACTCCCCTCAAGCTAAACTAAAAACAAAACAACTATGAAAATGAGAAGTGGTATATGCATAGGTAGCCTCCTTCCCTTGCCCACTGATCTGTATCTATAGGCTCAAAAGAGGAATAAATAAACAATAAAAATAATCCTAAGTGGCAGCAAGGGAGGCATAGAAGAAAGATGAGGCTCACAGGAGGAGGTGGGGCCGGCGTCGCCGGATTTCAAGGGATGGTCGCCGGGTCAAATTCGAGGAGTGGGGGTTGTAATGGGTGTGTGGGTTTGTGTGCACTCCAATAAGCCTCTCATGCTGTTTGCTTGGTCTTATTTGACCTGGTTTATATGCAGAGAATTGGAGGGAAATGAGATGCTACAAATCACATCACACTTTATGCATTCAATGCACATAAATGCACATCACACCAACACATGCCCACTTGCATAATTCATCATGCTATTGCAGCCCCACATGGTCCATACCCAAGAGTTTTGTGTGTACATGCCTTGTGTTGGACCATTTATGCAAAAAGTGTGTACACATCAATTTATTGCAAACAAACTCTTAGGATATCGGTCGGTTTTCAGTTCCGGTTGCAGTGTCGACTCATAGACGATATATCCATGATTTTGAATGTGTTTCCAGTATTTTATCACGAATACCTGTAAACTGTAATTACAGAGCAGACACTGATTAATAGCACCAATATATAACAAAAGAGATAACGAATGAGCGGTATTAAAATGCAGTTTTCAGTGATGATCAAATATCCCCAAACTTATCTATTGCTCGTCCCGAGCAATACAAAAAAAATCCTAGCCTCACTTTCGCAGGGAACGCGATTGCACTGAGCATGTACAACAAGCCGTTAAACCTCTAGGTGTCCCTAGTAGGAGGAGTGTTGTCTCCTGAGAGTTTTCAGCGGATTACACCCACAAAATCCAGTCAAGTTAGTTTCATAAGTTAACGTCGATTCTACTCCTACAGCTTAGTATCTACGTTAGAAATTCTATCATCCTAAGTAAGAAATATTCAACCCTTATGTTTCATGCCTCCTATCTATTTATCCCTAGATCCTATATGTATTTACTGTTTAGAAAGATGTCGGTAACTCCTAAGTTTTCCTTCTAAAAGTGCGGTCTCAAGTCAGGAATTTTTATCAACTTTACAGAAACATAAGTCTTATTCTTTGTTTTTATCCTTCCTCCAAATATCGATTGTATACCCCTACGTGTGTGTAAATTTGCACCCCTACGCTTAAGAATTCAATTCAAGCTATAGTACCCTTGCCTTAATACCTAATACTACTTCTTTTCATTAATGGATGGACGGTGTTGCTCATACACCTTTCATGCGACCATTAATGCTTCATGAGGCACCAACAGCCGATTACTGAATGTATGAACATTAAAGCGCAAATAGAAGTCTCCAGGTCTTAACTTTATTATTTTTTTTCTTTTCTTTTTTTTTCTTTTCAAGACCGGATATATTTTTCAATGATGCTCTTTTTTTGGTGTTTAGCATTAAATACCGATTTTTCTTTCAGGCAAGAGTATTTCTAGGTATCCTCAACTATCCCAAGTTTCAAGGTGCGTGAATGTGCAATTTGTAGGGTATATACTTCCTAAATTTGGCCTCAAGAACATAAACTATTTTTCAGTAAAGCTTCAATACTTTCCCTTCATCTTGACTTAACTAAAGAACTGAACTCAAGATTACCTATTTCTCAAAAAAAAAAACGGTAAGGACATATACTTACCAAGTTTAAACAGAATGAGCATTATTTTTAGGGTTTTCAATTCCTAAGCCTAGGATTTAGTTACATCTAACGTATCAACTAAACTTTCAGAATAAAATCTAAATTACCCTATTAGCTAACTTGAAAAGTTTTTATATTTTTGTAAAATTTTCAATTTTTATGGGGTTTTTAATATATATGCAATGCAGAATATACACATGATGCAGTGCTCACCCCAAAACCTGAATTTTATGATGTCCTCATCGTTGCCCCCGCGTCCGGTAGCTAGACTTAGACATCAGGGTGAGAATTTTATTCAAGAAAAAAAGGAAAAAAACCTTAAGATTAATTACAGTAATTATATGTTAAAAGAGTGGGTTAGTGCAGAAATTAATACCAGCCATAAAAAGATTTTGTCTATATAATGTAGGGGCTGGTAAAAGAATGTGTATACAAAGAAGAAAAAGAAAAAGAAAATGTATAAGCTAGTTGTTAGTGAAGGGCATGGGCGTGAAAAAATAGGGGTCAGAAGACGCTGAAGGTGAAGATAAAATTTTGAGGAAGTCAATGAGTTGTTTTCTGAATGAATTGAATGTTCAAAAAGCATATGTGGAGTTCCGAAGTCAAGTTCGTGTAAAAACTGGAGTTCATCTGCAAAAAGTTCAGAAAAAGAAAGGTTCAAAGGATAATCCCAAAATGATTCTGACTCCAACTTGTTAGTGTATATGCTCTAGAGGCCATTACTGTATCATACTAGTTTGTATATTACTTAATGGAAGCTTGGGATATTCACAGTTGAATAGAAAATCTTGCTTAAAATGGTAGTATGCTACTTGGTTTGTTTCTACTTTAATATGTGTGTGTGTTTCTTTTAGCATATCGCTTATACATATTAGTGGAGCCCTTAGGATCTTTGCTTGATTACCAGCGTTGTGATGGTAGTCACACTTATGGGGGCAGGGTAATCTACAAGCACATCCTTATACAGGTCCCTAGTCGTAGGATTTTCGAGACGGGGCATCGATACTCCGGAGTAGACTAGCGTATGCGCTTCTCATTCCAGCAGGGGAGTTGGTCTGTCCCACAGCCATCAGTACGTCGTACTGGAGATAGTATGCGGGTGCTCGTTAGGTTATGAGTACACTGGACAGGACTCGTCGGGAACTGTTGGTTGGTACTATACCTATCGTCAGATAACAGTTCCCAGGTGAAAGGAGTACATCTTAGTCCGTCGACTTGACACTGCTACTTCGCCTCGAGTGTGTTCCCACTGTACTTTGATTACTACCCTACCACGGCTCAAAGGAGTCGTGCAAATAGGTAGTAGTTGGGTGCAGTCCCGAAGCACTTGGAGTCAGTAGCGGTAAGATAGGATTCGTCTCTCCCGGTATTGGGGGTTGATATCGTGCTGTGTCTAGGAGTGCCATTACACAAAGTCCCTGGCCAGGGCAAGCGAGAATTACTGGTAGTGTTTCCAGTAGTTTCTCAGGGTGTTCTGGGCTACACTCCGGCATGACTTGTACCGCTATTAGGCATCTGACGTTTACCGCCCCCCAAGGCCCGACGTGCGATACTCATAGACGAACAAACCGGACTGTATGGAGATTGTCACATTCTGGCTCAGTAGGAGTTCGGATGGGTTTACCTCATCGGCCTTCGTATCGACATCTACCTGGGGACCGTTACGTACAGCTAGTGCCGCTTGCGGTCTGTGGTTAAACCCACTGCCAGCGTAGTGTCGAGTCTTTAGAGTCCCACACAGAGAGTTTCCCTGCACTGGGCGAAAGGTGTAGAGACCGTATGGTTTTACGGCAGGGCTACGATCACTTACGTGCACTTGTGCGCGTATGCTGTTCGGGCAGACAATGCTAGTGGGCTTTAATTTAAGCCGGATTCTAGTATTGTATGGATGGATTAGTTTTGTCTTCTGTGCATTCGCATTCCACGGAATGCGGATGCGGGTGTGTATGCACGGTTGAAAGGAGCGAAAAAGAAGGCGGTGCCTCATTAGGGTTTTGACCGTTGGTCCGGTCAAAACCATTATGAGGTGAGGAAAATATTTACTAATCGTTTTAATGATAATTGTGTTATGGCTAATTGCTTTGACCATTTGATCATTCTTGACCATTTGACCTAGTTGACCAATGTTGACTTGGACTTTTCTTAAGAGCACTAGATCCTTCTTTTGCTTTTGGTTTTGGATTTGACTTGAGATGATAATGGTCAAATCAATGTAGCTATCAACTTTATCATGATAAGAGATTAGCAATTATTTGGTTTATGGATCATTATCTCTTGCTCATTCTCTCTCTTCAAGTGTGAGCTCCCATGGTTCTTCCTTCTTCTTCCTCTCTTGAATTTTCTATAGCTCTCATGTGTTGAGAAAAATAGAAACAAAATAGACAAACAAATCCACCATCATCTTCTACACAACCTAGGACATCAAGAATAGGAAACTTGTTACCCTAGTTACCTCGGCTTGAGGTGGAGCTCGGATAACAGACTCTCAGGTGGATCGTCTTCGACTCAAGGAGGCCGCGGAGGCGACCAAGATCCGGATTGACCTATGGAGCCTACGGAGATGAGGAGGGTAGCGGAGAAAACCCGAAGGACTAGTAGCATGAGGTATAATTGTTAGTTGTATGTATGTTCTAGAGGCCAGTATTGTACAGATGATGTATATTATATTGGATCCTTGGATATATATAGAGAGGGCATTCTTGCTCGACATGATAGTATGCTATCTGGTTGCTCTTTATCTTAACGTGTATACTTGTCTTTTTATACTGTCTTATAGTTACATATTGGTAAAGCCCTTAGGATGTGTACTTGACTCCCTGGACTATGATGCGGATCATAGTAGTGGGGACATGGTAGTCTATAAGTACATCCTTCAAGGTCCCTAGTCGTAGGTGTATCGAGATGGGGTATCGATATACCGGTGTAGACTACCGTATACGCTTCTCGACCCATGAGATGGGCGATGGATGATCCCATATCCATTGGTGTTTGACATCAGAGATGGTATACGGGTGCTCAGTGGAGACTGCGTAAACTGGACGGACTCGCCGAGAACTCTCAGATGGTATTATACCTCACGTCAGATGGCAGTTCTCTGGTGACACTTGTGCAGGTTAGTCTGTAGACCCGAGATCGTCATAGAGTCTTGTGTGATTCCCACTGTAATTTGATTTCCACCTTACCACGTCCATGAGGGCGTGCAAAACGGTGGTTTTTGGGTACAATCCCGAGTCACATGGAGGCAATGAGCGATAGGAGGGGTTTCGTCTCTCCCGTTATTGGGGGTTGATGTTGCGCTGTGCTCGATTGGCCATAACAGGGAAGTCCCTGGCCAGGACTGATATAGAGATTTACTGGTAAGTGTTACCAGTAGTTTCTCGACCCGTTATGAGCCTCACATCGGCACGACTTATCGGTTATTGTGGTCTGACGTTTACCACCCCTAGAATTGATATGCGACATATCAGACGAGGAGACCGGACTGTACGGGAAGTGTTACCGGCAGGCTTTTACAGGAGTTGGAGCGGGCTTGCTTGCTGGTCTTCTGATCGCTCAATACTCGGGTAGCTGTTACGTCCATCTTGTACCGCTGACGGCTTGTGGGTTCTTGATGTGATCATCACCTACTGCCGGCATATTGACGAGTCTTTAGAATCCTACATAGTGGTTTTACTGGCTCAGGCAAAACGAAATAGGAGCGCATATGTGATACGTGCAAGACCGAGAATGATGCGTGTTTGTGATACCGTATTATATTCTCGCGACTTTTTGTATCGGTCGGTTATATATGATATAGCCGGGTTATCGAATCAAGTGTTGATTCGATAATACGATACATTGGATGTTAGTCGGTTATATATGATATGACCGGATTATTAAGTCAAGTGTTGATTTAATAATTTATTGTATAATTGTATATTTGATATACTAGTTTACATTAACTAACACTTGTTCACTTTAGGGTTTTTCTCACATGAGCACAACTTTAATGTATATATGATATATATTAAAAATGTGTTTTTTTATTGTATCATGGTTGATGATACACATGACTTGGGTGTATGAGACTTACACCATGCTATAGATTATGTTGGGTTTTTATATTTTAAGTAATTACAAAATTAGTGGCGGATTAGCACAATGCATGAAGCTTGTGGAAGCTTGTGGATGCATTGACTAATTCCACTAAATTTGTTTTTACTATGGATATTTCTTAACCCAACCATAATCAATTAGCTATGGTTATGGCTCTACAAGAGTTAGTATATGATACTCACTCACCATGGTTAGCCTTCTCACTTGATCATTATCCTATTCTCTTTCTTTAGTTCTTCTTCTTCTTCATTTGTTAAAAGGAAAAAGCTTGCTAGGGTTTGATCAAAAGTGATAAATAAAATTCTAAAGAGAACCCACTTCCTATTTATCCATCCTCTACTAGACTAGCACTTTAGTTTTGTGTGTTTGCTTCACTAATTCTCAAGTTAGTGAAGTAGAAGCTTGAGTTGGCATCCCCTCGACGTAGATCATCTTCGGCCTCGAAGACTTCAAGCAAGGACGCGTCTTTCGCCTCGTGAAGCCATGCAAGGGTCCTGGAGAACCACGATCACAGCGAAGGGATTTCAACAAAGAGCAATAGAAGTGAAGAAACGATCTACAAAGGTTGTATATCGTATTCACTTAGTTGTAAACATAGTTTACTTGCATTTGAAACCCTAATTTTCTAGTAACGATCTTGCTTAGGGTATTCGGCACGGCTAAAATTTTAAACGGGCATGTTTGATGCTTCATTAACCCTTGTTAGAGTGCCTAGTAACCCTACAGTGGTATCAGAGCCTAGCTAGAGCATTAGGCGATGTGTTAACGAAGTTAAAACCCCGATCGAACCCGACAATGTCAAAGTTAACCCCTTCTCTGTACATTTTTTAAAAACTGTGTATTTTTAGAATTAAAAATACCTAAAAAATAAGCAGGTAATTTTAAGGGTTACCATGAAAAATGAGCCCTCAAAGCCTCCACGTGGCCGCGGAACCGCGGCACTAAGCCACCATTTGCGGCGATTCCGCGGCAGAGAAGGAGTATTGGGGACGGTTCTTCATGCAGTAATTTCCACTACCATTCCTGCATCTTTCTGGGTATTTTTATCGTGACTCATGTGTTGAGTATTTTTGGGGTTTATTTTGTAATCGTCGATTCAACCGGAGAATTTAATTTTGTTTTGTTATTCCGGATAATTTAGAAAGTATTAAAATGTTCGAACGGATATCATTAACTCGATTTTTCCCGGCACGAAAAACATTCAAGTGTTGAATTTTTCTCGGGTTTAAATCTTTTGGAAAAACGTGAAGTAATGCGATGGACCCTCTAGAAGACAACAAACCTTAACTCGATTATATGACCGTCTTGAACTGCCTTTTGAAACTTAGGGTTTGGGGCAGTACGGCGTGCCACATGTGAGGCGTTGGCTTGACCCTTCTACGGCTGGACCGTTGCTACTGTGACGTATTCTGGAATTTTTGAACTCCGCTCAAGTGTTGAGCTATTTAGAAAATCTTGGGTATTTGATTATTCGATCGGAAAGTTTAATACTGTCTATTTATCTGGAATGTGATACAATATGTGGAATTCATACAGTTAGGCATGAAATGCGAAGTATATGATATTTCGGATTTACGATGTCTAAAGAGATTGTGGATTCCAAATGTTGTAGTTTTACACTTTCTTTTCTGTGACCGTAAGTGTAATATGTGATATCACCGGTTTCGTTGCTATATGTCAACGACAATTGGGATGCGCATATTTACTTACATTGATGATATGTGATGTTATGTGTTGCTGGATATGTTATATTGGATCGTCGCGTTTTGAATAGCCCGGGGTTTTTATGTGAGATGAGAGTTTTTATTTTCATTCATGTAAAATAAAATGTATGTAATATTCTTTTATTGGGGCACTTCCGGGATGAGGTCGATGTCACCATTTGTATATTATTTACTTTTCCGCACTAGGATAGACCCAAGGAGGAGAGCATAAGTAACCGGGTTCTGGAGTCCAGTGGGAGACCTGCTCGAGGAGTCGAGTCGGGGTCTCCTAACTCTAGAATTGGTAGGGTTGCTTGCCGCTCTCGTAGGGGTCTAGGGGTGTGGGTTTGGCTATTCATCGCGACCGTGGAATCCGTGTTTTATAGAGGCTCAAAATAAAACACGGATGTCCTAGTATATCCAATGTTTCATATGATTCTTCTGCTGTGATCATTTGATGTGCTATGATAAATACTGTATATAGTATATATGATATATTATATAGGCGTTACTTATGTTTTACACCCGCGCTAGCCCTGCCCCGCTCTGCCGTTAGTTACCTAACCTAACGGTGTACGAGGGGACATCGAGACGAATGCGGATGGCATAAGTGTACGTCGTATTTATCTGTGATGTTTAGGTGACTTAAATGATGGGACTTCATTAATGTGATTAATGAAAGAAAAGAAACCTAAAAGATGTTGTAGAATCAAATTTTTCAAAAAAAGGGTAGCTACAGTTTTGCTTTGCATAGCGATATATATGATATATCCCGCACCTTATTCGATGAGGAAAGATCCGAGATCCCTTCACCGGGAGTGACCTCTTTAGCAAAACTGGAAGATGCTACAAAACTCGGTTTGTTTTTGATTGCTTTTGGAGTTTTGCTTTGCATAGTGATGTATATGATATATCCTGCACCTTATTCCATAAGGAAAGAGCCGAGATCCCTTCACCGGGAGTGACCTCTTTAGCAAAACTAATAAAAGCCTCAAAATCATTCCATTTCAAAATTCACATGATTCTACAACGATATCAAGTTCATTACGCAATAGGTTTTCAGAAAAACCTGTCGTAGCCCTCCGTCATTTCAGATAGGAAATGTTTAGTATTCGTGCTGCGTTTGTTGGCCTTTGTCAAGGCGTAGTGTGCGGTAGCTAAATGGTTCTTATCTGTCTATGCATATGATGCAGATTGTTTTGAGGTAGTCGTACGACCTTGTTGTCCTTTGTCAAGGGTCGTGCGGGTGGGTTTGATTCAATCAAGAAATGATGGGTTGAACTTGAATAGCATCCTATGATTTGTTGGCCTTTGTCAAGGTCATAGGGGTTAGGGGCAAAATATTATCGGGAATTTCAAGTGTTGAGATTTGCAATGAGATTGCATACCTTCTATGAGATAGTTGGATCCCGATGCCCACTGCGAGTAATTGTTACTCCTGGGAGAGTTTTACACAGGACAATTAGCCGATCAAGTAGGTGTCTAGAAAGGTGTCAACGGGGTTACGCCTCTGGGAAAACAAGGTTTACTTTAATTAGGTCCGTGCGAAAGCACGGGGAACCTCCCTCAAAGTACCGATACTGGCCTGGCTGAAAGATTGGCGAAGTTGTAGGGTGTAATTAATCTCGGCTAGTCTTTCCTTTTAGGGTTTGAAGGAAGATTTGATAAAAACAGTGGGAGCCATCCTGATTAGATAAAATAATAACCAATCTGATCTTGCAAGAGCATAAGCTAAAGTGTTTTCTTCTCTCTCTCTCCAGGTAGCGACCATATCATGCCTTAATCAAGATAATAATATGGATGTATTGACCGAACCCGCATGTTATACTGTGCTGGGGAACGTTGGTTCCGTTCTTTCATATAAGTGTTATAAGACTGAACATGATATAGGGGAATACCAGGATTTCCATG
This sequence comes from Agapanthus africanus, assembly GCA_030015575.1. Lineage (NCBI taxonomy): Eukaryota > Viridiplantae > Streptophyta > Magnoliopsida > Asparagales > Amaryllidaceae > Agapanthus > Agapanthus africanus. The sequence goes on from CM057339.1 coordinate 549,599,557, forward strand.
CCACCCGAATGAAGAAAGTACATGTTGATGCATTTTATTCGGGTGTGTTCGTTACAGAGAACTGTTTCTCCATTTGCTCTACGTCCTGGGTATTAGATACCGGGTCAGGATCCCATATATGTAATCAGTTACATGGGCTTAGGAAAGGTAGAGAACTTGGAGAAGGTGATAAAGACATAAGGGTTGGAAATGGTGCAATTGTTGCAGCTAAAACCGTCGGGGAATATCACCTTGTATTGCCAACTGGTAATACATTGATTCTGAACGAATGCTGTTACTTGCCGAACCTGATATGCAACATTATATCGGTTTCTTTGTTGAGTAAATAGGGATATAATTTTGTATTACAGGATAATGTTATGAACTTTTTCCTTAACCAAAAGTTGGTTGGATCAGGCACGTTGTGCAATGGCATTTATGTTCTAAATCAATCAACAGTTCTGAGCATAACAAACACACACAAGAGGAAGAGTTCAGAAATGAACGAATCCTTCTTGTGGCATTGTAGACTGGGTCACATCAATGAGACACGACTAGCTAAGTTGCATAAGGATGGATATTTAAATCCGTTTGAATTTTCATCTTATGACACTTGCCAGTCATGTCTCAAAGGCAAGATGACCAAAACTCTGTTTACGGGACACGGAGAAAGAGTTACCGAACTCTTGGGACTGATACATAGTGATGTATGTGGTCCCTTGTCTACACATGCCAGGGATGGTTCTTCATACTTCATTACATTCATTGACGATCTCTCTAGATTCGGATATGTGTTCCTGAAGAAACACAAATCAGAAGCTTTTGAGAAATTTAGAGAATATAAACAAGAAGTCGAGAACCAAACCGGGAAAAGTATTAAAATTCTTCGATCTGATCGAGGAGGTGAATACTTGAGCAATGAATTCCTGGACTTCCTAAAAGAGAATGGGATTCTCTCTCAGCTGACTCCTCCATATACACCACAGCACAACGGTGTATCTGAATGGAGGAACCGCACCCTATTAGATATGGTGCGCTCTATGATGAGCACAGCTGAGTTACCTATTTCCTTCTGGGGGGATGCACTGGAGACAGCAGCATACCTATTGAATCAAGTTTCATCTAAATTTGTACCTACCACACCATATGAGATATGGAGTGGGAAGAGATCATGTCTTAAATGAGTTAAGATATGGGGTTGTCCGGCCTATGTCAAAAGGCAAAATCCGGAAAAACTCGAGGCACGGTCAGTTTTATGCAAGTTTGTGGGATATCCCAAACATTCACATGGATATCTTTTCTACCATACCGAGGAACAAAAAGTGTTTGTTTCTCGACATGCCACCTTTTTAGAAAAGGAATTTATTGCAAAAGAAATTAGTGGCGACGAGGTAGAACTGGAAGAAATTCCAGCTACACAAACTCAAACTGAAGATTTAGTGGAACCGGAGGATTCGGTAGTTCCTAACGAACCTCAGCCTCTCCGTCGATCTAGTAGGGTTCCTCACCCACCTGAGAGATACTACGGTTTTCTCATGGACGGTGGGAGCGAGGATTGCATCATGGTTGATGATGACCCAACTAGCTTTGAGTAGGCTATCACGAGTGGGGACTCAGTGAAATGGCTGGATGCAATGCGGTCCGAGATGGAATCCATGTACACCAACAAAGTATGGACTTTGGAAGTTGCTCCTGAAGGGGTAAAACCCATTGGGAGCAAGTGGATCTTCAAGAAAAAACTTAGTGTAGATGGGAAAGTGGAGACTTTCAAAGCTAGACTTGTTGCAAAGGGTTTTGGTCAAAGACCAGGTGTGGACTATGACGAAACCTTTTCTCCAGTAGCTATGCTTAAATCCATCCGGATCATGCTTGCCATCGCTGCATATCATGACTACGAAATCTGGCAAATGGATGTTAAGACCGCCTTTCTAAACGGTGATTTGGAAGAGTGCGTGTACATGACTCAGCCAGAGGGCTTCGTAGATAGTGGGAGCAGCGGGAAGGTGTGCAAGCTGCTTAAATCCATTTATGGATTAAAGCAAGCATCGCGGAGTTGGAACATCTGCTTTGACGTCGTTATCAAAGAGTTTGATTTCGTCAAAAATGTAGACGAACCTTGTATCTACAAGAAGGTGGCAGAGAGTAAGGTTGTCTTCCTCGTATTGTACATGGACGACATACTATTGATAAGAAATGACATTCCTATGCTGCAATCAGTCATGCTCTTCTTATCATAAAAATTCTCAATGAAAGATCTTAGTGATGCCTCCTGCATATTGGGAATTATGATCTATAGAGATAGATCTAAAAGGATATTGGGATTGTCCCAATCCAGGTACATTGACACCATACTAAAGAGGGTTAGTATGGAAGAGTCCAAACGTGGGTTTTTACCCACGATCTCAGGGCTCTCTCTCTCCAAAGAGATGTTTCCCAAGACTGATTTGGAGAGAGCTCGCATGCAAGGGATACCCTATGCTTCGGCTGTAGGCTCTATCATGTTTGCGATGCTGTGTACCAGACCCGATGTTGCATACTCACTAAGTGTAGTGAGTAGATATCAAGCCGATCCTAGAGAGAGTCACTGGACAGCTGTGAAGACATTCTCAAGTACTTACGAAGGACTAAGGAAATGCTCTTGGTGTATGGTAACGGAGAACTCCAAGTGGAGTCCTTTACCGATTCAAGCTTCCAGAGTGATAAGGAGGACTCTATGTCGTAGTCGGGATTTGTCTTTACCCTTTACGGAGGGGCGGTTAGCTGGAAGAGTTCCAAGCAGGAAACCGTGGCAGACTCGACGATGGAGGCTGAATACATCGCTGCCGACGATGCTGCCAAAGAGGCTGTCTGGATCAAGAAGTTCATTACTGAACTTGGAGTGGTTCCATCCATTGAGCATTCAATACCTTTGTATTACGATAACAATGGAGCGGTGGCTTTGGCCAAGGAACCCAGGTCCCATTAGCGATCCAGGCATATTCTGAGGCGGTATCACCTGATCCGGGAGATAGTTGATCGCCGGTAGATCGAGGTCAGGAGGGTTGACACGAAGAACAACACTGCGGATCCACTCATGAAGGCCATTCCCCAGATACAGTTTGAGAGACTCTTCGGGATGCTTTGTATGCGATACTACAACAGCTGGCCCTAATGCAAGTGGGAGATTGTTAGTTGTATGTATTCCCTAGAGACCAGTATTGTACAGATGATGTATATTATATTGGATGCTTGGACATATATAGAGAGGACTTTCTTGCTCGACATAATAGTATGCTATCTGGTTGCTCTTTATCTTAACATGTATACTTGTCTCTTTATACTGTCTTATAGTTACATGTTGGTAAAGCCCTTAGGATGTGTACTTGACTACCTGGACTATGATGCAGATCATACTAGTGGGGACATGGTAGTCCATAAGTACATCCTTCAAGGTCCCTAGTCGTAGGTGTATCGAGATGGGGCATCGATATACCAGTGTAGACTAGCGTATACGCTTCTCGACCCATGAGATGGGCGATGGATGATCCCATATCCATTGGTGTTTGACATCAGAGATGGTATACGGGTGTTCAGTTGAGACTGGGTACACTGGACGGACTCGCCGAGAACTCCCAGATGGTATTATACCTGACGTCAGATGGCAGTTCTCAGGTGACACTTGTACAGGTTAGTCTGTAGACCCGAGATCGTCATAGAGTCTTGTGTGATTCCCACTGTGCTTTGATCTCCACCTTACCACGTCCATGAGGGCGTGCAAAATTGTGGTTTTTGGGTACAGTCCCGAGTCACATGGAGGCAATGAGCGATAGGAGGGGTTTCGTCTCTCCCATTATTGGGGGTTGATGTTGCGCTGTGCTCGATTGGCCATAACAGGGAAGTCCCTGGCCAGGGCTGATATAGAGATTTACTGGTAAGTGTTACCAGTAGTTTCTCAACCCGTTATGAGCCTCACATCGGCACGACTTATCGGTTATTGGGGTCTGACGTTTACCACCCCTAGACTTGATATGCGACATATCAGACGAGGAGACCGGACTGTACGGGAAGTGTTACCGGCAGGCTTTTACAGGAGTTTGAGCGGTCTTGCTTGCTGGTCTTCTGATCGCTCAATACCCTGGTAGCCGTTACGTCCAGCTAGTACCGCTGACGGTTTGTGGGTTCTTGATATGATCATCACCTACTGCCGGCGTATTGACGAGTCTTTAGAGTCCTACATAGAGGTTTTACTGGCTCAGGCAAAACGAAATAGGAGCGCATATGTGATATGTGCAAGACCGAGAATGATGCATGTATATGATACCGTATTCTATTCTCGCGACTTTTTGTATCGGTCGGTTATATATGATATAGCCGGGTTATCGAATCAAGTGTTGATTCGATAATACGATACATTGGATGTCAGTCGGTTATATGTGATATGACCGGATTATTAAGTCAAGTGTTGATTTAATAATTTATTGTATAATTGTATATTTGATATACTAGTTTACATTAACTAACACTTGTTCACTTTAGGGTTTTTCTCACATGAGCACAACTTTAATGTATATATGATATATATTAAAAATGTGTTTTCTTATTGTATCATGGTTGATGATACACATGACTTGGGTGTATGAGACTTACACCATGCTATAGATTATGTTGGGTTTTTATATTTTAAGTAATTACAAAATTAGTGGAGGATTAGCACAATGCATGAAGCTTGTGGATGCATTGACTAATTCTACTAAATTTGTTTTTACTATGGATATTTCTTAACCCAACCATAATCAATTAGCTATGGTTATGGCTCTACAAGAGTTAGTATATGATACTCACTCACCATGGTTAGCCTTCTCACTTGATCATTATCCTCTTCTCTTTCTTTAGTCCATCTTCTTCTTCATTTGTTAAAAGGAAAAAGCTTGCTAGGGTTTGATCAATAGTGAGAAAGCTTGTAAGAAATAAAATTCTAAAGAGAACCCACTTCCTATTTCTCCATCCTCTACTAGACTAGCAATTTAGTTTAGGGTGTTTGCTTCACTAATTCTCAAGTTAGTGAAGTAGAAGCTTGAGTTGGCATCCCCTCGACATAGATCATCTTCGGCCTCGAAGGCTTCAAGCAGGGGCGCATCTTTCGCCTCGTGAAGCCATGCAAGGGTCCAGGAGAACCACGATCGCAGCGAAGGGACTTCAACAAGGAGCAATAGAAGTGAAGGAACGATCTACAAAGGTTGTATATCGTATTCACTTAGTTGTAAACATAGTTTACTTGCACTTAAAACCCTAATTTTCTAGTAACGATCTTGCTTAGGGTATTCGGAACGGCTAAAATTTTAATTAGGCATGTTTGATGCTTCATTAACCCTTATTAGAATGCCTAGTAACCCTACAATAATATCCTTGCATAGTAGATAGAACCTCTTGTAGTTTGTTAGCAATGGTTTGGCCAAGTTCCTCAAATGGTAGTCCATGTTACCTTGTGTTAAAAATTTGATTTTTACCTATTTCCGCCTCCCCGGAAGCACCGGGGTGGGTAACGCGGACTTACAGTGGCATCAGAGCCTCGCTAAACCATTACTAACTTGTTAGCAAAGTGTTATAAATTCGATCGCCAGAAAAAATCGCAAAACACGTCAAAATCTTGTACTTTCTGCCGATTTTAAAAACAGGCCTAAATATATTTCCACACACCTGAAAAATATGTGCAGGGTTTTTTAGGAACAACCAAGAAAAACGTGCCCACGACTCGATCAGACCGCCGCGGAAGCGCGACGAAACCAAGCGTTTCGCCACGGATCCGCGGCCGAGTCGATTCGGCCGCGACTCGTTTTTCTTGCAGTGTGTTCAGAATGCTGTTTTGTGATTTTTAAAACACTTTGTTTCTGCCCAGATTCTTCAGAGAACAGTATTGTGTTTGGGGTAGTTACAAATTGGTATATTGATCGAAATTATATAAACTTTAGCTAAATGGTTATATCTGTAATGTGATATATGTATTGAACGTCTACTAATCGCTATACGTCGATTAGTGGGGGTTATATATATCTGTGATCTGTGATGTTGGTTTGTGTATATGAACTTGTTGGATTGTCGCGGATGAATAGCCGGGGGATGTGAGATGAGAGTTTTCATTTTTCATTCAATGTAAAATTTGTAAATTGATGTAATATTATTTTTATGGCCGCACATCCGGGTTAAGGTTGTAGCCGCCATTGTATATTATTTCTTTTACTGTTTTTTGCTCCTAGGATAGACCCAAGGTGGGGTATACAAACTACGGGGTACTTTGAAGTGCCGAGTAGCCTACTTACGTTGTGGAGGGAGGTTGCTTCACTCCGGGTACTTGGCGGGTAGTTTGCCGCACCGGTAGGGGTCTAGGGTGGGGTTTTGGCTATTCATCGTGACCGTGTAATCCGTCTTTCGTTGCAGGCTCATACGAAACGCGGATTCCTAGTATATCCAATGTGTTCATCTATGATCTGGAATGGCTATCATTGCATCTGACGAATGTATATATCTATATATGATATCTAGTAGGCGTTGCTTATGTTTTGCATCCGCGCTAGTCCAGCCCCCGCTCTGTCGTTAGTTAAGTAACCTAACGGGTGATGACGGGGCCTAGTGGCGAATGCGGATGGAATAAGCGTATGCCATATTTTCGTTGTTTTCTGCAATGGTAGGATTAATTGATGGGACGCATTATCAAGTTCACCACGTTCACGGTTTCTCCAAAACCATTCGTAGCCCTCCGTCGTTTCATATGAATATTCAACAGTATTCAAGCTATGTTTGTTGGCCTTAGTCAAGGCATAGTGATTGGTAGCTGCTGGGTATTCATATGTTGCATAAATAGATGTGTTGGTTTGGGACAGTCGTATTACTTTGTTGGCCATGGTCAAGGGTATATACGGGTGGGTTCAAATTAACCTGTACAATGACGGGTAGAACTTGACACACGACTTATGATTTGTTGGCCTTAGTCAAGGTCATAAGAGCATGGGGCAAAAATCCACATCGGGAGTTTCTAAGGAAATTGAAACTTTCTAGTGCAGCATACCATTTGGAGTTTGATAATTTTGGTAGGATTCCTTCAGCATTATCACACAATGATATTTGGATCTCGATCCTACTGTGAGTATCCGCTACTCCTCGGGAGACTTTTCATTTAACGATCAATGCTATAAACCAAGTAGGTGTCTAGAAAGGTGTTAGCGGGGTTATGCCCACAGGGAAAAGAGGTTATTTAATTAAGAAACTTCGTGAAAGCGTCGTAAAACCTCCCTCGAAGTACCGACACCAGCCTGGCTGAATGGTTAAGCAAGTATTGTACGGTGAGATCAATCCCGACTAATTCTTCTTTTATGGTTTGGGGAAGGATTTGAGAAACAGTGGGAGGCGTCATGTTTAGAAAAACTAAAAACCAATCTAAACTTGCAAGAGCATCATGCTAAGTGTTTTCTTCTCTCTCTCTCTTAATTGCAACGACCCTGTGACCAGACATATGTTACATCTAGATAATAAAATGACTGAATCTGACTGTTATGACTGGAAAAGGTCTGTCCAGGTGTCCATTACCCATGACAAGCTGGGACACCTCCTAACTAATCAAACCCTTGCCGTCTCAGGACAGGTTTCCCCTGTCACGGATATTGACATCCGTAAGACATCGGAAAAAGGCCGTGCGAATGCCAAGTGCCTCGTGTTGGCCTTAGTTGATGGTCCATACCAGAGGCAGCACGAGAAGATGGACTTAGTTTCTATCTTCCTCCATAACAAAGATTTATATGGAGAGCAATCTCGTATCGCAAGATATGAGATCTCGAACGAATTGCTTCAAGAGAGGTTGGCTGTCGGGTCATCTGTAAGGGACAATGTCCTTACAGAGACTAGCTATTTTGATGAGCTCACGGACCTGAAGACTATGTTGAAGAACGGGTCAAATACTGACTTGATTCTACAGTATCTACCCTCTACTTATACCCTGAAGGAAACCAGGGAAGAAGAAGGAAAGGGAAGGGAAAAAGTTTCGGGACTGGATATAGTAAAGGAGGGACGTTCCTATTGTTACGGGAATGAACATTGGCAGAAGGATTGCAGGGCTTTGAAAGCCAGTAGCCAGGATTCGAAGCATGTTGTGGCTTCGGCTTCGGGTGTGTTTGTAATAGAAAACTGTATGTCAATTAACCCTACTTCCTGGGTATTGGATACCGGATCAGGATCTCACATCTTTAATTCATTACAGGCTCTGAGAAACTGTAGAGTTATCAGGATAGGTGATATGACTCTCAGGGTTGCCAACGGAATGAGCGTGGACGCTGAATCCGTATGGGAATATCATCTTGGATTGACAACTAGGCAGATATTGTTTCTGCGTGACTGTTTGTATGTACCTAGTATGGCTTGTAATATCATATCTATATCCATACTTTCTAAGGAAGGATATGATTTTACTTTTGTAAGAGATGTAGTCCACATCCACCTAAATCAAGTTCTGATTGGGTCAGGTACATTAGAAAACGGAATATACGTACTGAATCAAGCTCATGTTTTCAGTGTCCAGAACACACTTAAAAGTAAGTCTCCGGAAACAAATCAGGCTTTCTTATGGCATTGTAGACTGGGTCACATTAATGAGACACGGTTAACAAAGTTACATAAAGAGGGGTACTTGAATCCGTTCGAGTATCAATCTTATGCTACTTGTGAATCTTGTCTCATGGGAAAGATGACAAAGACTCCGTTTACTGGACACGGAGTAAGAGCGAGCGAGCTCTTGGAACTCATACACAGTGATGTGTGTGGTCCAATGTCTATACATGCGCGAAGTGGTTATTCATACATCGTTACTTTTAAAGATGATTTCTCTAGGTATGGACATGTCTTCCTAATGAAGAATAAATCTGAGGCCTTTGAGAAATTTCGGGAATACAAGAATGAAGTTGAAAAACAAACAGGCAAAAGTATCAAGACACTGAGATCTGATCGAGGTGGTGAATACTTGAGTGCCGAGTTTCTGGGCTACTTAAAAGAGAATGGAATTCTCTCTCAGCTTACTCCTCCATACACACCGCAACACAACGGTGTATCAGAAAGGAGGAATCGAACTCTATTGGATATGGTTCGTTCCATGATGAGTAAGGCTGAGTTACCAGGATCTTTCTGGGGTTATGCACTAGAAACAACTGCATGTCTTTTGAACCAAGTTCCTACTAAGTCAGTACCTACCACACCATATCAGATGTGGAGTGGGAAGAAACCCTGTCTTAAACACTTTATGACATGGGGATGTCCAGCTTTTGTCAAAAAGCAGCATGCGGATAAGCTCGAGGAATGCTCAGTACAGTGTAAGTTTGTGGGATACCCAAAGAACTCCAAGGGGTATGTTTTCTATTACGCAGAGGAGCAAAAGGTCTTTGTTTCTCGTCATGCCCGCTTCTTGGAAACTGAATTTTTAGAAAATCAGATAAGTAGGAGCGCAATAGAACTGGAGGAAATTCCAGAACCACAAGCTATTACTGAAAGCTTGGTAGAACCAGAAGTTTCAGGAGAACCGGACATCCCTGCGCCACTCCACAGGAGTAGTAGGCAGTCTCATCCGCCGGAGAGATACTACGGTTTTCTCATAGACGGGGATCGAGAGGATTGCGTCATTGAAAATGATGAGCCTACCAGCTTCCAGCAATCCATTCAGAGTGGTGACTCAGTAAAATGGCTTGATGCAATGCGGACCGAAATGGAGTCCATGTACACCAACAAAGTTTGGACTTTGGACATTGCTCCAGAAAGGGTAAAACCCGTAGGCTGCAAATGGATCTTCAAAGAAGATTGGTGTAGATGGGCAGGTTGAAACCTATAAAGCTAGACTTGTCGCAAAGGGTTTTCCTCAAAGGCCTGGTTTGGACTATGACGAAACCTTTTCTCCAGTGGCTATGCTCAAATCCATTCGGATCCTTCTTGCCATTGCTGCCTTCTACGATTATGAGATCTGGCAGATGGACGTAAAGACGGATTTTCTAAATGGAAATTTGGAAGAGTGCGTCTATATGGATCAGCCGGAGGGTTTCATTCAGAGTGGGAGCAGCGGTAAAGTGTGCAAGTTGCTTAAGTCCATTTATGGACTGAAGCAGGCATCGCGGAGTTGGAACATCTGCTTTGATGATACTGTCAAAGAATTCGACTTTATCAAAAATCCGGATGAACCATGCATTTACAGTAAGATTGTAGGGAGAACTGTGGTATTCCTCTTATTGTACGTGGATGACATTCTCCTAATAGGAAATGCCATTCCTATGCTACAGTCAGTCAATGGATTCTTATCACAGAGGTTCTCTACGAAGGACCTGGGCGATGCCAACTATATTCTGGGGATCGAGATCTATCGTGATAGGTCTAAGAGGATGTTGGGACTTTCACAGTCTAGGTACATCGACACCATACTGAAACGATTCAGTATGGAAGATTCAAAGCGCGGTAATCTACCGGCTTGTCACGGAATCACCCACTCCAAAGATATGTCTCCCAAGACTGATTTGGAAAGGTCTCGCATGTCATCTATACCCTACGCATCTGCGGTAGGCTCTATAATGTATGCGATGTTTTGTACCAGACCAGATGTAGCATATGCATTACGCGTTGTAAGCCGGTATCAGCCGGACCCAGGGGAGAAATACTGGATAGCAGTAAAGAACATTCTCAAGTACCTGAGAAGGACTAAGGAGATGTTCTTGGTGTATGGCGGAAAAGACCTCCAAATCGAGGCCTTTGCTGACTCCAGCTTCCAGAGTGACAAGGATGACTCCAAGTCCATGTCGGGTTATGTCTTTACCCTCAATGGAGGGGCGGTTTGCTGGAAGAGCTCCAAGCAGGAAACCGTTGTTGACTCAACTATGGAAGCAGAGTACATAGCTACTTGCGATGCCGCAAAGGAAGCTGTCTGGATGAAGAAGTTCCTCATGGAGCTTCAGGTGGTTCCTACCATTGTTGATCCAATACCGCTGTATTGTGACAACAACGTCGCTATAGCTTTAGCGAAGGAACCCAGGTCCCATCAGAAGTCCAGACACATTTTGAGGCGGTACCACCTGATCAGGGAGATCGTAGATCGCCGGGAGATCGAGGTGAAGAGAGTAGATTTGGAGAATAACACTGCAGATCCATTTATCAAGCGGCTGATCGAGATGATAGGTCTTCGATACGCCAGTACATGGCCCTTGTGCAAGTGGGAGATTGTTAGTGCATATGCCCTAGAGGCCATTACTGTATCATACTAGTTTGTATATTACTTAATGGAAGCTTGGGATATTCACAGTTGTATAGACAATCTTGCTCAAAATTTTATTATGCTACTTGGTTTGTTTCTACTTTAATATGTGCGTGTGTTTCTTTTAGCATATCACTTATACATATTAGTGGAGCCATTAGGATCTTTGCTTGATTACCAGCGTTGTGATGGCAGTCACACTTGTATAGGCTGGGTAATCTACAAGCACATCCTTATACAGGTCCTTAGTCGTAGGATTATCGAGACGGGGCATCGATACTCCGGAGTAGACTAGCGTATGCGCTTCTCATCCCAGCAGGGGAGATGGTCTGTCCCACAGCCATCAGTACGTCGTTCTGGAGATAGTATGCGGGTTCTTGTTAGGTTACGAGTACACTGGACATGACTCGTCGGGAACTGTTGGTTGGTACTATACCTATCGTCAGATAAAAGTTCCCAGGTGACAGGAGTACAGCTTAGTCCGTCGACTTGACACTGCTACTTCGCCTCGAGTGTGTTCCCACTGTACTTTGATTACTACTCTACCACGGCTCAAAGGAGTCGTGCAAACAGGTTGTAGTTGGGTGCAGTCCCGAAGCACTTGGATTCAGTAGCGGTTAGATAGGATTCGTCTCTCCCGGTATTGGGGGTTGATATCGCACTGTGTCTAGGAGAGCCATTACACGAAGTCCCTGGCCAAGGCAAGCGAGAATTACTGGTAGTGTTTCCAGTAGTTTCTCAGGGTGTTCTGGGCTACACTCCGGCATGACTTGTACCGTTATTAGGCGTCGGACGTTTACCGCCCCCCAAGGCCCGACATGCGATACTCATAGACGAACAAACCGGACTGTACGGAGATTGTCACATTCAGGCTCAGTAGGAGTTCGGATGGGTTTACCTCATCGGCCTTCTTATCGACATCTACCTGGGGACCGTTACGTACAGCTAGTGCCGCTTGCGGTCTATGGTTAAACCCACTGCCAGCGTAGTGTCGAGTCTTTAGAGTCCCACACAGAGAGTTTCCCTGCACTTGGCGAAAGGTGTAGAGACTGTATGGTTTTACGGCAGGGTTACGATCACTTACGTGCACTTGTGCGTGTATGCTGTTCGGGCAGACAATGCTAGTGTGCTTTGGTTTAAGCCGGATTCTAGTATTGTATGGATGGATTAGTTTTGTCTTCTGTGCATTCGCATTCCACGGAATGCGGATGCGGGTGTGTATGCACGGTTGAAAGGAGCGAAGAAGACGGAGGTGCCTCATTAGGGTTTTGACCGTTGGTCCGGTCAAAACCATTATGAGGTGAGGAAAATATTTACTAATCTTTTTAATTATAATTGTGTTATGGCTAATTGCTTTGACCATTTGACCATGCTTGACCATTTGACCTAGTTGACCATTGTTGACTTGGACTTTTCTTGAGAGCACTAGATCCTTCTTTTGCTTTTGGTTTTGGATTTGACTTGAGATGATAATGGTCAAATCAATGTAGCTATCAACTTTATCATGATAAGAGATTAGTAATTATTTGGTTTATGGATCATTAGCTCTTTCTCATTCTCTCTCTTCAAGTGTGAGCTCCCATGGTTCTTCCTTCTTCTTCCTCCCTTGAATTTTCTATAGCTCTCATGTGTTGAGAAAAATAGAAACAAAATAGACAAACAAATCCACCATCATCGTTTACACTACCTAGGACATCAAGAATAGCAATTTGTTACGCTAGTTACCTCGGCTTGAGGTGGAGCTCGGATTACAGACTTTCAGGTGGATCGTCTTCGACTCAAGGAGGCGACTAAGATCCGGATTGACCCATGGAGCCTACGGAGACGAGGAGGGTAGCGGAGAAAACCCGAAGGACTACTAGCATGAGGTATAATCTCCTTGCATAGTAGATAGAACCTCTTGTAGTTTGTTAGCAATGGTTTGGCAAAGATCCTCAAGTTGTAGTCCATGTTACCTTGTGTTAAAAATTTGATTTTTACCTATTTCCGCCTCCCCGTAAGCACCGGGGTTGGTAACGTGGACTTACAGTGGCATCAGAGCCTCGCTAAACCATTACTAACTTGTTAGCAAAGTGTTAGAAGATCGATCGCCAGAAAAAATCGCAAAACACGTCAAAATCTTGTACTTTCTGCCGATTTTAAAAACAGGCCTAAAAATATTTCCACACACCTGAAAAATATGTGCAGGTTTTTTTAGGAACAACCAAGAAAAACGAGCCCATGACTCGATCAGAATGCCGTGGAAGCGCGACGAAACCAAGCGTTTCGCCGCGGATCCGCGTCCGAGTCGACTCGGTCGCGACTCATTTTTCTTGCAGTGTGTTCAGAATGTGTTTTGTGATTTTTAAGACACTTTGTTTCTGTCCAGATTCTTCAGAGAACAGCGTTGTGTTTGAGGTAGTTACAAATTGGTATATTGATCGAAATTCTATAAACTTTAGCTAAATGGTTATATCTATACTGTGATATATGTATTGAACGTCTACTAATCGCTATACGTCGATTAGTGGGGGTTATACATATCTGTGATCTGTGATGTTGGTTTGTGTATATGAACTTGTTGGATTGTCGCGGATGAATAGCCGGGGGATGTGAGATGAGAGTTTTCATTTTTCATTCAATGTAAAATTTGTAAATTGATGTAATATTATTTTTATGGCCGCACATCCGGGTTAAGGTTGTAGCCGCCATTGTATATTATTTCTTTTACTGTTTTTTGCTCTTAGGATAGACCTAAGGTGGGGTATACAAACTACGGGGTACTTTGAAGTGCCGAGTGGCCTACTCACGTTGTGGAGGGAGGTTGCTTCACTTCGGGTACTTGGCGGGTAGTTTGCCGCACCCGTAGGGGTCTAGGGTGGGGTTTTGGCTATTCATCGCGACCGTGTAATCCGTCTTTCGTTGCAGGCTCGAACGAAACGCGGATTCCTAGTATATCCAATGTGTTCATCTATGATCTGGAATGGCTATCATTGCATCTGACGAATGTATATATCTATATATGATATCTAGTAGGCGTTGCTTATGTTTTGCATCTGCGCTAGTCCAGCCCCAGCTCTGTCGTTAGTTAAGTAACCTAATGGGTGATGACGGGGCCTAGTGGCGAATGCGGATGGCATAAGTGTACGCCATATTTTCGTTGTTTTCTGCAATGGTAGTATTAATTGATGGGACGCATTATATTAATACAAAGAAAATAAACCAAAGCTGAATCGTTGGAACAATTCAAAACCACTCGGTTTTTTCAAAACAGAAAAACTTTTAAAAATGCGGAGCTTAAACCACTCCATTTAAAAGCTATCAAGGTTCCTTCGATTATATCAAGTTCACTACGTTCACGGTTTCACCAAAACCATTCGTATCCCTCCGTCGTTTCATATGAATATTCAATAGTATTCAAGCTAAGTTTGTTGGCCTAAGTCTAGGTATAGTGATTGGTAGCTGCTGGGTATTCATATGTTGCATAAATAGATGCGTTGGTTTGGGACAGTCGTATTACTTTGTTGGCCATAGTCAAGGGTATATACGGATGGGTTCAAATTAACCTGGACAATGACGGGTAGAACTTGACATGTGACTTATGATTTGTTGGCCTTATTCAAGGTCATTAGAGCACGGGGCAAAAATCAACATCGGGAGTTTCTAAGGAAATTGAAACTTTCTAGTGCTGCATACCATTTGGAGTTTGATAATGTTGGTAGGATTCCTTCAGCATTATCACACAATGATATTTGGATTCCGATCTTACTGTGAGTATCCGCTACTCCTCGGGAGACTTTTCACTTAACGATCAATGCTATAAACCAAGTAGGTGTCTAGAAAGGTGTTAGCGGGGCTATGCCCACAGGAAAAAGAGGTTATTTAATTAAGGAACTTCGTGAAAGGTCGTAAAACCTCCCTCGAAGTACCGACACCAGCCTGGCTGAACGGTTAAGAAAGTATTGTACGGTGAGATCAATCCCGACTAATTCTTCTTTTATGGTTTGGGGAAGGATTCGAGAAACAGTGGGAACCATCCTGTTTAGATAAACTAAAAACGAATCTAAACTTGCAAGAGCATCATGCTAAGTGTTTTCTTCTCTCTCTCTTAATTGCAGCGACCCTGTGACCAGACATAGGTTACATCTAGATAATAAAATGACTGAATCTGATTGTTATGACTGGCAATGGTCTGTCCAGATGTCCATTACCCATGACAAGCTGGGACACCTCCTAACTAATCAAACCCCTGCCGTCTCAGGACCGGTTTCCCCTGTCACGGATATTGACATCCGTAAGACATCGGAAAAAGACCGTGCGAATGCCAAGTGCCTCGTGTTGGCCTCAGTTGATGGTGCATACCAGAGGCAGCACGAGAAGATGGACTTAGTTTCTATCTTCCTCCATGATAAAGATTTATATAGAGAGCAATCTTGTATCACAAGATATGAGACCTCGAACGAATTGCTTCAAGACAGGTTGGCTGTCGGTGTCATCTCTAGGGGACAATTTCCTTACAGAGACTAGCTATTTTGATGAGCTCACGGACCTGAAGACCATGTTGAAGAACGGGTCAAATACTGACTTGATTCTACAGTCTCTACCCTCTACTTATACCCTGAAGGAAATCAGGGAAGAAGAAGGAAAGGGAAGGGCAAAAGTTTCGGGACTGGATATAGTAAAGGAGGGACGTTCCTATTGTTACGGGAATGAACATTGGCAGAAGGATTGCAGGGCTTTGAAAGCCAGTAGCCAGGATTCGAAGCATGTTGTGGCTTCGGCTTCGGGTGTGTTTGTAATAGAAAACTGTATGTCAATTAACCCTACTTCCTGGGTATTGGATATCGGATCAGGATCTCACATCAGTAATTCATTACAGGCTCTGAGAAACTGTAGAGTTATCAGGATAGGTGATATGACTCTCAGGGTTGCCAACGGAATGAGCGTGGACGCTGAATCCGTAGGGGAATATCATCTTGGATTGACAACTGGGCAGATATTGATTCTGCGTAACTGTTTGTATGTACCTACTATGGCTTGTAATATCATATCTGTATCCATACTTTCTAAGGAAGGATATGATTTTACTTTTGTAAGAGATGTAGTCCACATCCACCTAAATCAAGTTCTGATTGGGTCAGGTACATTAGAAAACGGAATATACGTACTGAATCAAGCTCAGGTTTTCAGTGTCCAGAACACACTTAAAAGAAAGTCTCTGGAAATAAATCAGGCTTTCTTATGGCATTGTAGACTGGGTCACATTAATGAGACACGGTTAACAAAGTTACATAAAGAGGGGTACTTGAATCCGTTCGAGTATCAGTCTTATGCTATTTGTTAATCATGTCTCATGGGAAAGATGACAAAGACTCCGTTTACTAGACACGGAGTAAGAGCGAGCGAGCTCTTGGAACTCATACACAGTGATGTGTGTGGTCCAATGTCTACACATGCGCGAAGTGGTTATTCATACTTCGTTACTTTTAAAGATGATTTCTCTAGGTATGGACATGTCTTCCTGATGAAGAATAAATCCGAGGCCTTTGAGAAATTTCGGGAATACAAGAATGAAGTTGGAAAACAAACAGGCAAAAGTATCAAGACACTGAGATCTGATCGAGGTGGTGAATACTTGAGTGCCGAGTTTCTGGGCTACTTAAAAGAGAATGGAATTCTCTCTCAGCTTACTCCTCCATACACACCACAACACAACGGTGTATCTGAAAGGCGGAATCGAACTCTATTGGATATGGTTCGTTCCATGATGAGTAAGGCTGAGTTACCGGGATCTTTCTGGGGTTATGCACTAGAAACAACTGCATATCTTT
The DNA here is from genome assembly GCA_030015575.1 of Agapanthus africanus. Classification (NCBI taxonomy): domain Eukaryota; kingdom Viridiplantae; phylum Streptophyta; class Magnoliopsida; order Asparagales; family Amaryllidaceae; genus Agapanthus; species Agapanthus africanus. The sequence goes on from CM057339.1 coordinate 549,616,591, forward strand.
TGAACCAAGTTCCTACTAAGTCAGTGCCTACCACACCATATCAGATGTGGAGTGTGAAGAAACCCTGTCTTAAACACTTTAGGACATGGGGATGTCCAGCTTTTGTCAAAAAGCAGCATGCGGACAAGCTCGAGGAATGCTAAGTACAGTGTAAGTTTGTGGGATACCCAAAGAACTCCAAGGGGTATGTTTTATATTACGTAGAGGAGCAAAAGGTCTTTGTTTCTCGTCATGCCCGCTTCTTGGAAACTGAATTTTTAGAAAATCAGATAAGTAGGAGCGCAATAGAACTGGAAGAAATTCCAGAACCACAAGCTATTACTGAAAGCTTAGTAGAACCAGAAGTTTCAAGTGAACCGGACATCCCCGCGCCACTCCGCAGGAGTAGTAGGCAGTCTCATCCGCCCGAGAGATACTACGGTTTTCTCATAGACGGGGATCGAGAGGATTGCGTCTTTGAAAATGAAGAGCCTACCAGCTTCCAGCAAGCCATTCAGAGCGGTGACTCAGTAAAATGGCTGGATGCAATGTGGACCGAAATAGAGTCCATGTACACCAACAAAGTTTGGACTTTGGACATTGCTCCAGATGGGGTAAAACCCGTAGGCTGCAAATGGATCTTCAGAAAGAAGATTGGTGTAGATGGGCAGGTTGAAACCTATAAAGATAGACTTGTTGCAAAGGGTTTTCTTCAAAGACCTGGTTTGGACTATGACGAAACCTTTTCTCCAGTGGCTATGCTCAAATCCATTTGGATCCTTCTTGCCACTGCAGCCTTCCACGATTATGAGATCTGGCAGATGGACGTAAAGACGGCTTTTCTAAATGGAAATTTGGAAGAGTGCGTCTATATGGATCAGCCGAAGGGTTTCATTCAGAGTGGGAGCAGCGGTAAAGTGTGCAAGTTGCTTAAGTCCATTTATGGACTGAAGCAGGCATCGTGGAGTTGGAACATCTGCTTTGATGATACTGTCAAAGAATTCGACTATATCAAAAATCCGGATGAACCATGCATTTACAGTAAGATTGTAGGGAGAACTGTGGTATTCCTCGTCTTGTACGTGGATGACATTCTCCTAATAGGAAATGACATTCCTATGCTACAGTCAGTTAAAGGATTCTTATCACAGAGGTTCTCCATGAAGGACCTGGGCGATGCCAACTACATTCTAGGGATCCATATCTATCGTGATAGGTCTAAGAGGATGTTGGGACTTTCACAGTCTAGGTACATTGACACCATACTGAAACGATTCAGTATGGAAGATTCAAAGCGTGGTAATCTACCGGCTTGTCACGGAATCACCCTCTCCAAAGATATGTCTCCCAAGACTGATTTGGAAATGGCTCGCATGTCATCTATACCCTACGTATCTGCGGTAGGCTCTATAATGTATGCGATGTTGTGTACCAGACCAGATGTAGCATACGCATTAAGCGTTGTAAGCCGGTATCAGCCGGACCCAGGGGAGAAACACTGGATAGCAGTAAAGAACATTCTCAAGTACCCGAGAAGGACTAAGGAGATGTTCTTGGTGTATGGAGGAATAGACCTCCAGATCGAGGCCTTTGCTGACTCCAGCTTCCAGAGTGACAAGGATGACTCCAAGTCCATGTCGGGTTATGTCTTTCCCTCAATGGAGGGGCGGTTTGCTGGAAGAGCTCCAAGCAGGAAACCGTTGCTGACTCAACTATGGAAGCGGAGTACATAGCTACTTGCGATGCCGCAAAGGAAGATGTCTGGATGAAGAAGTTCCTCAAGGAGCTTCAGGTGGTTCCTACCATTGTTGATCCAATACTGCTGTATTGTGACAACAACGACGCTATAGCTTTAGCGAAGGAACCCAGGTCCCATCAGAAGTCCAGACACATTTTGAGGCGGTACCACCTGATCAGGGAGATCGTAGATCGCCGGGAGATCGAGGTGAAGAGAGTAGATTCGGAGAATAACACTGCAGATCCATTCATGAAGGCCATACCCCAGACTCAGTTCGAGCGCCTGATCGAGATGATAGGTCTTCGATACGCCAGTAGATGGCCCTAGTGCAAGTGGGAGATTGTTAGTGTATATGCCCTAGAGGCCATTACTGTATCATACTAGTTTGTATATTACTTAATGGAAGCTTGAGATATTCACAGTTGTATAGACAATCTTGCTCAAAATTTTAGTATGCTACTTGGTTTGTTTCTACTTTAATATGTGCATGTGTTTCTTTTAGCATATCGCTTATACATATTAGTGCAGCCCTTAGGATCTTTGCTTGATTACCAGCGTTCTGATGACAGTCACACTTGTGGGGGCTGGGTAATATACAAGCACATCCTTATACAGGTCCTTAGTCGTAGGATTATCGAGACGGGGCATCGATACTCCGGAGTAGACTAGTGTATGCGCTTCTCATCTCAGCAGGGGAGATGGTCTGTCCCACAGCCATCAGTACGTCGTACTGGAGATAGTATGCGGGTGCTCGTTAGGTTATGAGTACACTGGACAGGACTCGTCAGGAACTGTTGGTTGGTACTATACCTATCGTCAGATAACAGTTCCCAGGTGACAGGAGTACAGCTTAGTCCGTCGACTTGACACTGCTACCTTGCATCGAGTGTGTTCCCACTGTACTTTGATTACTACCCTACCACGGCTCAAAGGAGTCGTGCAAACAGGTTGTAGTTGGGTGCAGTCCCGAAGCACTTGGAGTCAGCAGCGGTTAGATAGGATTCGTCTCAATCGGTATTGGGGGTTGATATCGCGCTGTCCCTAGGAGAGCCATTACACAAAGTCCCTGGCCAGGGCAAGCGAGAATTACTGGCAGTGTTTCCAGTAGTTTCTCAGGGTGTTCTGGGCTACACTCCGGCACGACTTGTACCGCTATTAAGGGTCTGACGTTTACCGCCCTCCAAGGCCCGACATGCGATACTCATAGACGAACATACCGGACTGTACGGAGATTGTCACATTCAGGCTCAGTAGGAGTTCGGATGGGTTTACCTCATCGGCCTTCTTATCGACATCTACCTGGGGACCGTTACGTACAGCTAGTGCCGCTTGCGGTCTGTGGTTAAACCCACTGCCAGCACAGTGTCGAGTCTTTAGAGTCCCACACAGAGAGTTTCCCTACACTGGGCGAAAGGTGTAGAGGCCGTATGGTTTTACGGCAGGGTTACGATCACTTACGTGCACTTGTGCGCGTATGCTGTTCGGGCAGACAATGCTAGTGGGCTTTGGTTTAAGCCGGATTCTAGTATTGTATGGATGGATTAGTTTTGTCTTCTGTGCATTCGCATTCCACGGAATGCGGATACGGGTGTGTATGCACGGTTGTGAGGAGCGAAGAAGAAGGAGGTGCCTCATTAGGGTTTTGACCGTTGGTTCGGTCAAAACCATTATGAGGTGAGGAAAATATTTACTAATCTTTTTAATGATAATTGTGTTATGGCTAATTGCTTTGACCATTTGATCATGCTTGACCATTTGACCTAGTTGACTTGGTCTTTTCTTGAGAGCACTAGATCCTTCTTTTGCTTTTGGTTTTGGATTTGATTTGAGATGATAATGATCAAATCAATGTAGCCATCAACTTTATCATGATAAGAGATTAGTAATTATTTGGTTTATGGATCATTATCTCTTGCTCATTCTCTCTCTTCAAGTGTGAGCTCCCATGGTTCTTCCTTCTTCTTCCTCTCTTGAATTTTCTATAGCTCTCATGTGTTGAGAAAAATAGAAATAAAATAGACAAACAAATCCACCATCATCTTCTACACTACCTAGGACATCAAGAATAGCAAACTTTTTGCCCTAGTTACCTCGGCTTGAGGTGGAGCTCGGATTACAGACTCTCAGGTGGATCGTCTTCGACTCAAGGAGGCCGCTGAGGCGACCAAGATCCGGATTGACCTATGGAGCCTACGGAGACAAGGAGGGTAGCGGAGAAGACCCGAAGGACTAGTAGCATGAGGTATAATCTCCTTGCATAGTAGATAGAACCTCTTGTAGTTTGTTAGCAATGGTTTGGCAAAGATCCTCAAGTGGTAGTCTATGTTACCTTGTGTTAAAAATTTGATTTTTACCTATTTCCGCCTCCCCGTAAGCACCGGGGTGGGTAACGTGGACTTACACAACTCACCTAAAATATTAAGTTGATCCGCAAAAATTTCCTCAAAACTCGACATGAAAGATTAATTTTCAATGTTGTCTTCCTCCTGATTATTTTTCACTATCCTACACTCATTATTTACACTCACTCCCAAAAAGGTTTTTTCCTTTTCACATTCATAACTGGGTAGGTTCATATCATCTAAAAAAGTAGGTTCCCACCCTAATGTTTCTTCCAAAACAATATCACTAGGTGATACAAAAATTGTGGGTTCCTGATCATTGATCTTTTATAACAATTTATCCCAACTATACCCGTCAAATTCACAAGGTTCCTCCTCTAAAATTGGAAAGCAGAAATCAGTCGGTTCAAGAATTTTCTCATCCAGTATTATTTCAATTAAATCAATCTCTAAAGTGACAAGAGGTTCAGTGGATACTTGAAGGCTAGTGGTGGACTGACTTAAAGGGTTTTCTTATGTGTCCTGGTAGCAATCAGTCAATTCAATCGTATCATCATCTAAGAAATCATCAAAATTTGATTGATCATTTACCTCACTTGGGTGACTCCCTAGATGACAGACATTATCGGGTTCTGATTGACTGTGCTCACTCCTTAGAATCCTCTCAGCTAAATGTTTCGATTGTTCCTCTATATTATCCAAAGATTGTGCCTGAGCAAGAAATAATTGCTCAGATTGCTGTATGAATAGGGCTAACGTAGAAGCTGTTTGATTCTCGACCGCTGATTGATCTTTTTAGGATGTGTCGGTGTTTAGAAACTTGTATGAAATCACAACCAAAAATATTTGACCGCAATCAATAATGGTGTCGGTTTGTAGCGCATTAGTGAGTGCGGATCGTCCATAGGGATTGCGCGATTCGTTCGTATTTTGTTTTGTTTGAATCGAAAATTTAATAGAAAAGAAAAGCAAAAACGATTCAAGATTTATATCGATGAATTTCAAGAATCAACTAAATCAAATCAAGAATCAAGAAAGCGATAAACATCAAGAGTCAAGAAAGATATAATTCCAATTGATTTAGTTTTCAAGATTTGAAGTAAGGCTCTTAGGAATCGATTAGATTGTAGATGTGATGAAGACTAACAATTACCGTTTCTTATCCATTAACAAGTTGATACTAAATTGATGTAGATTCATTGAGGATCAAGGATCTTGCGAAGAATTAGGGTTCCTCATCCTATCCTTTATCCTTTCGATGAATCACATTCACTAGATAGCTTCGAGAAAATCGAATGATCGATCGTTGATCTCTAGATCGTGCGAAAAGAATCAAGAATACATTTCGCATCGATCTAGATCATCGATCACTCGATTTCAAGAATTTACAATTGTTATAGGACTTAAGAAAACGTTTCAAGAATTGTCAACATCATCATTCTACAATCATCTCGATTCCTCCACGAGCGGAGTTTTACTCAAGCATCATCACGAAGAATACATTCAAGAATTGAATATGAATCATAATGCTTGAATTGAAATATAAGCAAGTTTAAAGAATCTTCACCTTTATTTATTTCAACAATT